>OZ010692.1:9722707-10463535 GCA_963932265.1 Thymelicus lineola
CGTATCCCGCTTAAGAAACCGGTTGAATCGTTAGGTGATAGCTTTGAAACGGCTAAGAGTAGGTTTTTATCGCTTGAAAAACGCCTTCAGCGTTCACCACAATATAAACAAATGTATACAGATTTTATGCGAGAGTATTTAAGTTTAGGTCACATGACGCGGATAGATGGCTACACTGGGCCGTGCTACTTCTTACCTCATCACGGTGTTTTCAGAGAACATAGTACAACTACTAAATTGCGAGTAGTATTCAGCGCGAATCAGAAAACGGTACCTACGGCTAATTCGACGTCGTGTGATTCGTTAAACGACATTCAAATGTCCGGTCCAGCGTTACAAAACGATTTATTTTCGATATTATTAAGATTTCGGCAATATAAATATGTAGCATGCGCGGACATAGAGAAGATGTTTAGACAAGTTTTGATTCAAGAAGATCAGAGAAATTTGCAATTAATATTGTGGCGGGAAAACCCAGCGGATACATTAGGTATATATATGCTTAACGTAGTGACTTACGGAACGAAGTCAGCTCCTTATTTAAGTATGCGTTGTATTAAACAGCTCGCGTTCGAATGCGATGATCAGGAAATATCGCGCACTATGTTAAACGATTTTTATGTCGATGATTTAATAACTGGTCACGATTCGAAAGATAAATTATTAGAAAATTGCAAAAAGTTATCCGAAGTTTGCTTATCTGGCTGCTTTCCATTGAGAAAGTGGACCTTTAATTTTAAGGAAATTCCACCGGAAATACAAAATAATACGGAGGAATCGAAATGTTTATCATTAGATCAGTCTTATTCAGATCGAGTTCTTGGCTTAGGTTGGCTTCGAGGAACAGACGAATTTCATTTCGTTTCCAAAATTAACGTAAATACATCGAATTTAACTAAACGGTTTATGTTGTCTGTTGTGTCTCAGATCTATGATCCTCTTGGTCTACTAAGTCCTATTATAATAATCGGAAAACATTTATTACAGCAAGCGTGGGGTTTTAAAATAGGTTGGGACAATTTAGTACCTAACAGTCTCTTACAGTCGTGGACAAAATTTATAGATATAATAAAAGGTTTATCAAGCATACGCATTCCGCGGTTTATACTTCAAGACGATTATGATAAAATTGAATTGCACATATTTTGTGACGCGAGTCAAATAGCTTACGGAGCGGTCGCTTACTGTCGAACACGTACCCATCGCGGCGATACTACAGTCAACTTATTATGTTCTAAAAGTCGGGTAGCTCCGGTAAAGACAATAACAATACCGAGGTTAGAGCTCTGCGGGGCGTTATTAGCCGCACGGTTATTACATAAAATAACGGGCTGTCTGAATTTAAGATTTAACGACATATTCATGTGGACTGATTCGACCATTGTGCTCGGGTGGTTAAACATACCATCTTATAAACTCAAACCATTCGTTCAAAATCGAGTAAATGAAATAAATGATTTAGCTTGTAATGCAAAATGGTTACATGTTAACACGAACGATAATCCAGCCGATCTTATTTCGCGAGGCGCGAACTTAACGGAGTTACATTCTTCGACACAATGGTGGAACGGGCCTTCATTTTTGCAAAAGGATAACACTATTTGGAAAGTAAATCATAACAATAACACATTCGAAGTAGATTCCTTGCCAGAATTGAAACAATGTTCTGTTGCCTTGACATGTAAGAATAATTATGTAAGTTTTATTAATTTCAGTCGATTTTCTAATTTTAATAGATTATTAAGGTGTTACGCATACGTTCTCAGGTTCATTCGTAATTCGAGGTGTAAACGTAAAACGGAACGTCAATACGGTTCTTTATCTGTCACAGAACTTGAAAGGTCTTTATTATTGTTGACAAGACAAGCTCAGTTAGAATCGTTTCAGAGTGAATACAATGCATTATCCACGAACAGTAATATAAAATCTGATCGTAATCTCACCAGTTTGCATTTGTTTTTGGATCCGAACGGAATTATACGTGTGGGTGGCAGATTAGTTAATTCGTATAACCTATCATACAACAAGAAACACCCAATGTTGGTATGTAGTAAACATCATTTCACTTTGCTTTTGTTTCGTTATAAACACTTAAAATTATTACATGCGGGTCCTCAACTTCTCTTGTCGCATATCAGGGAAGATTTTTGGCCAATATCAGGCAGAAATCTAGCTAGAAAGACAGTAAATCAATGCGTTACGTGTTCTCGTGTCAAACCTAGATTGACACAGCCGATTATGGGCAATTTACCGAGCGAGCGTCTAAGTCCAGGTGTCCCGTTTCTACATGTCGGTGTAGACTACGCCGGACCCTTCTACATATTAAATCGTAAAGGTAGGGGTGCTAGACTCGAGAAAGCTTACTTATGTCTATTCGTTTGTTTTGCAACTCGGGCGTTACATCTGGAATTAGTCACTAGCCTAACTTCTGAAGGTTATATTTTAGCTTTAAAACGTTTCATATCGCGCAGAGGAAAGCCGCGTAAAATACTGTCTGATAATGGTAGAAATTTTGTAGGCGCTAAAGAATTTTTTAATTTTCTCAATTCAAACTATAATGTTATATCGGAATATGCCTCAGATAACAACATAGAATTCGAAACTATTGTACCATATTCTCCTCATACTGGCGGTTTGTGGGAAGCAGGTGTGCGTTCCTGTAAACATCACCTGGCACGAGTTGTTTGTAATGCTAATTTAACTTATGAAGAGTTCAGTACCGTTTTAGTGCAAATCGAAGCAGTCCTGAACTCCCGTCCTATGTATCCTATGTCATCTGATCCAAATGATTTCAGCCCACTCACCCCAGCTCACTTCCTTATCGGCCGGCCCTTGGTTGCTCCAGCTGAAGAGGATGTGATGAACAAGGCGATTACAACTTTATCAAGATATAAACGCATTGAACAATTGCGACAGTCGTTCTGGAAGCGATGGTCCATGGAGTACATATCAGAGCTGCAGCAACGCACGAAATGGAAGACTACTAAGGATGATCTACAGCCTGGCATGTTGGTCGTCATGAAGGAAGATGGACTCCCACCTCTTCGATGGAAGCTGGGTCGAATAATAACCGCATATCCAGGAAGGGATGGAATCAACAGAGTGGCCGACATTAGAACAGCCACTGGAGTCATCAAGCGGACATTCTCCAAAATATGTCCATTACCAGTTCCTGTTGTGGAAGAAGCAAGCAATTAAATAAATTGAGCCAGCTCAAGCCGGGCGGGATGTTAACGCCATCTATTGTCAACAAGGAGTCAAGCGATGTTCGACCGGATCACTTACATTACCGCACTATGGAAGCAGTTCTCGGCGGAATGCATAGATGGCGCCACTAGTGGGTTGGAGCTCACTATAAATAGGCCGTTGAATCCTCCGGCCGCCTCTCTCTCCGCCACCACCCCATTTTGGCACAACAGCTCCCTGGCCGAGGGGCCCCTCGGACAGTCTAATTAAATTTTAATACAATATTGTAAAACGAGCAATAAAAGTTATAAGTGTTGTAAACTCTTTTAATTACTCAGTCAGATGACAAAGAGTGTAGGGCCAGTCACTATAAATACATAAATTCCCCACTCTGAACCAGCATAATACAAATTTGGGAGCCATCAGCTCAGACCACGCCCCAACAGATACCATGCCACCTAGAACTAACTTCACGATGCAGAATTTAGCTAACTTCACGATGTAGAATTTAGCTGTCGGTATGCGCGCGCATCGTAAAAATTCACTCTCATCATTTTTCTCCATCGCGCCAAAAGAAGTATAACTTCAAAAATAATAACTTTTAAATAAAAATAGAACCGAATTGAAAGCCTCCTCCTTTTTTAAGTTGGTTAAAATATGTGGATACTCTATTTTGCTTTAAAAGGAACGTCAAAGATATATACTTGCAGTATGACCATGTGTAAATAACATAAAAACTAACCCCGTTTTATTTTTATATATGTATTTATATATTTATATAAGTAAATAAACCAACGGCGTTGAAGTGTGTTTCAATGTGGAGATTGAATAAAAATGCGTGTAACAAGCAATTGAGTAACGTCGGAAATTATTCATGACTTAGTTTTTATGTGACGTGTGTTCCCGCATCAAGTTTTTTGGGTGAATGACGAACATATTTCAGCGGCTGCTTTTATTGTACTCAAACAAAGAGGAAATAAATTAGGTACAAAAGAAATTGGTTGAAGAAAGGTCGGCAAGAAATAACGTCGTTACAATATTTCCACCGATAACGTCTTCTTGCGAGGAATTTGTAAAATTTGTCAGCCATTAAGCGCTGCTACTGCCCACGACAAGAAGCAAGAAGCGAATGAGTTTATAATACGTATTTTTAAAACGAACGAAAATAATAGTACGTGCTCTTTACGTACGTAATGACTACCAAAGAAATTAATATTCACATCCTATTTTCTACTTGTCAATTTATCAATAAATGTCAATTTGAAAACGAATATCAAGCGAAATTTTCAAACTTAGCAGTATACATAACAGTATCAGAATAATACCCACTGTGCTAGACAGCACATTACCTAATTAGGTGTTAGAAATAAAACACAAAATGGTTTTTAGTGCTACACACACTCGCGCACTTAAGGGCTAGATGGTGAATGCCTTGTGTGCGGGTAGTGCAGATACTCTTTTATTGTTATGTCACATCTCTCCCTTTCAACAAAGTTTTAAATATGTCATTTGTTTACTGATAAACAACTGATAAGTTTAGCTTTGATTAAAATATAATTAGTTCGAACAAAGTACACGACTTATTTCTATCATTCGTAACATTTTATATTTCTAAAGATTAGGTACCTTTTTGACCAATTATATCACTATTTTCACAAAATAAAAAAGAGTACGTTATTAATAAAATTATTTATAATATTATTTTCATATAATGATTTATTCCTATTTAGTCTGAATCCCTCTCTGAACTATCGTAATTTTCACGTCTTCTTTATTCTTATTATCCAGTCCTCTCTGCTTCTTTTTGTTTTTCCTTTTTGTTATTATTCCTAAGGTAACTGGTTCGCTATGTTTTATCGTCATGAAGAAGAACAAGTTGAAGAAACCATAACAACACTTATTAGGTACGCAATATTAGATTATTAATATTTTGTATGCTTTCTAGCACTTGACCCGTAATATCGTCGCAGCACGGCTGGAACTTTTACGCTGGAAGTGACCTGCAATAAAACACAACGAGAGCATTTCTCCAAACTTGGCGCTGACCTAGCCTCTAATTTAGTTTATTTATCAACTTCTGTTCTGGAAATGCAAACAGGCCTGTTAAACAGGGTATATTAAAGAACTGAATAAATTCGCAGTTAATTTATTTAATAACCATATCATTGTATTAAGTTAGCATTTCTACCTCGTATGACTAATTAATTAAGTCCATGAACAAAGCAATATTCCTTTTACCTTGCTTGTTGCATGCAAATTTGAAACTATCTTGAGCTTGTGCGAGTGTCATCAAGGGTTTCGATCTCGTTTCTTGCTTGAGCGTCTACCACCAATACATACAGTCATGGTACCTACATGGAGAGTTGAAACATCAACGCTCCTGAGCGTCGTGTTATGTCAACTAGAAGCCCAGCGGCCTCAAATCCTTCGTTGTTATCCAGATTCTCATTTTTCCTTTTCTTACATTTTTACGGTGTTACACATGTGGATGTTAACAGGATTATAATTTTCTGAGACTTGTATTCCACACTTGAAATTCAGCATTGTGAGTCTTGTACCTCAGAATGATTGACATTAAAATTTTTATTTTTTTACCTACATAATTAAATTATTACTTTGAATGTAATTAATACAATAATGAGCCTGTATTTTTTAAATATGAAGTATCTTATTTATAAGTAATTTTCATTTTGAATTACGTTTCATTTTAATGAAACAAATTAAATGTAATATTTTATTAGTCACTCAAAGTACTTTAGTAGATATAAAGAACCTTTATAAATATAAAGACATCGTTAGCTATTATATTTACTCGCTCGCAGTTGAACAAGTCGATTATTTCCCATAGATAGTAGAACTGCCTGCAATTTCCTCTCGCCATCTCGGGCTGTCCAATATTGACATGCAATAATGCATTCTACAAAGTGCATCAATGAATAAAGCAAGCAAAGGAAATTTTATCCTTTTACTTTGTACCTATTTCGATATTCAGTAAGCTACTTTGCAACTGGACAGCATGATTCGGTCATGTGTATGCTTTTGTGAATTACAATTTTTACAAATAGTACCTGTGAAAATTCAGAAAAGGAATTGCAGTGCATGAAAATGAAAACCTCATAAATAAATAATTAATAAGTGTATTATTAAAATTTATTCATAAACAATATTTAAAAGAATCTTTCTTTTTTTGATTTTTTTATCTGCTACCTTTATTAGTTCAATAAAAAATTATAATTTTTTTCATGATAGATAATAATTCATTCTGCTCGTATTTAAATACGTCACGTACATAAAATACCCTATTTGTTATTTAATTTTTTAGAGTATTATTATAATATCGGCAATTTCTCAGCAAATTTTATACCGTACTCCTAATAATTTATTTAATATACAAAGGTTTAACATAATTATCTAATACGAAGTTTGCATCGTAAATGTCTTGCACACAATCATGTCATCGTCACCGGAGCGTCTAATCTCACGTCATCGTTATTAAGGGCGGTAATTTCGAGAAGAGTGTTCGAATTGAACAAATTGATCGGTGTCGTTGTCCTATCTGATCGTCGGCGTTACCCTCAAATGGGCCCTATCGGTCAAAGTCAACGTTAATCCTCACTTAATGAGTTCAAAAGCAGCAATAGTTGAAGAGCGGCTTAAATGTGACCCCTTACCTCCGTTGATGCGCATCCTTACACAACTGTGTATATTACGTTTACGAATTACTAACCAAGTGTATAGGGTACTCGCGTATTTTATACCGAATTTTCATCGTGGTGATTTCAGTTGCTATCGAAATGAATTAAATAATATAAGAGCTAGACACTGCCTTATTAACAAACCACATGCTACCCTATTATACAGCAGTAAAGATAAAATGAATATTTTTAATGCTTTTATAGAACTAAAAGTATAACTGTGTAGGTATATAATAATGCATTAACTTTACTTTCTATTATTTTTTTGAAAAATTGACAATATATTAAAACTTGTTGTGTGCAAGATCCCAGGTGCCATTTTATGACTAGAAAAATGTTATTAAAACCTCGATTTCTTACATATAGTTTGAAATCATATTGGGAATGTAACTTTTTCGTGAAATACGTTAAGAACTTATGAAAAACAAATCAGCCACTTCCGTGGCTGTAATTTATGATTACATGTAATTCAATAAGCAGAACAGATGACTACAAAAGTTCAAATATTCAGCTCAAAACATTATTAAGGGGTAAGAGGCAACTTATTATATTACGAGTATACTAGTGCGCTGCTATGTAACTGCATAAAGTTCACTTTAAGATCTGTCATGGCCTAGATAGATGCTGTTATACGAGTATATACTGACAATTAATTAATAGAGTAAAAGTTCATCTGTGTTCAGCATGAAGCATTTAATCATTGATATATAGCTTCTCAAAGTAACTCTGCGTTAAAGTAGTTCTCTCTCAAAATGCAACAGTTTCTGGGTAACCTCCTGGTATTTTATTCATATGACTGCATTATTTGTGTTACCTAGCATACGCTCTTGTAGCAGATAGAGAATAGCAGTATTCTACGCTAAATAACAGTGACATGTGTGGCGCTTGTGCGGTGCCTAATAGAATCACTATACAGAATAAAGCATTATATTGACAATGAGCCTCGCTTCTTTCTAGACTGCTGTTACAGACCGAAAGAACTCTTATAGGTCATTTCAAATGCTAATATTGACGATGTGAGTCTTGTGTGAAAGTTTATAATGTAGTTTTCTGCTACTTGGGAGGTTGGGTCGGGTCAGCCAGAAATAAAATGATAAACTGTGCGGTTAATTATTTTCTCCAAAACGAAGTCTATTATCTTATTCTGCAATCTAATTTCACACAAAGCTATTTCGTGTTTGCTTGTAGTTACTATACTGTAGTAGCTAAGTTTCTTGAGGACCTTAACCTCCAACAATTCGCACTGGAGCAACGTGGTGGAGTATGCTCTAGGCCCCCTCAAGGGGAGCGCCGTGAGAGGAGGCCATTAAAGGGTTGAAGCCAGTAGGTAACTCAAACGTATATCTCGAACAATTGGCATACAATAAAGTATATTTTCTCGTCATATTCTTGTCATAATAACAAGCAAATTGCTTTTGCTTCCCCATGTACAATGCACTTCATTTAAATGACCATTAACAGCAATTAACCGAACCATGTTTCTGAATATGTTAGCATTAACAATAATGCAACAATGTACGGTAGAATAAACTGACACTATGAAGTAATTAGACGATAATTAATGTCATTATTACCGGTCAAGTGTTATGATTAGGATTTGAGTTAATTCGATTTGACAGCTTAAAATCTTTCGACCACACGACGACGCGCGACGGTCCAATGGTTACTATTGTGACGGATTGAACTTTGTTTCAAATAGGTATTAGTATTTTGAAACAACCATATTATAAAGATTTTCATCAGTGATAGTATTATACAAAGATAATATTATAATAAGATAATGCAAACCCCATGACTAATAATAACTGTAAATGTGATAAATGACTGTAATGTTTCACTTGGGATACTATAATTTGACTGATTGATTATAATCTAATTATTTTATGAATAAAAGAAACGTGTTTATATGCGAATACGCGCCAAACGAACCGTCAAGCGACCTGATTCACATAAATATAGTGGGGTATCTAACCTGAATAAACACAGAGTCCAAGCGACCTTGAATTAAAATCCACCCTGATTTCGGTTGACACCTTGAGGATGGAAAGTTGGCTTAAAATTTTCGAACAATTGAAGCCCTCTGCAACCTAGCTCTACAATTAAGCTTTTATTCTTAATACGTTTGCACTATATTTCTGCACACAAAGAATCATTTCATGATCAAGCCGCGAATATTACCTAATTTACTATAGAAACTCTATAGATTCCCCTTAACTGGCATTCTACATCCAAGGCAAAAGAGCCTGCTGCTGACAACTGAAGAGTGTATTAATCATAGAGATGGGAGGACAATGCCAGCTTTTTGTCGTCTAAAGTTCTTCGTTAAGGGTTGACGGCACTACGCGTATGTACTCGCTGATATTTATTGCACGAACAACGAAATGTTTTCAATGCGCATATGATTTTGACAGCCCTGTAGCTGAGGAACCCTGCTGAATTTAGTGGGGTGCCGTGGATTCGATTCCAAGCTGAGGAAGACATTTACGTGAAAGATAAATATTTTTCTGTTATGTATGTATGTATGTGTATGTATGAATGACCATAACACTGGCAATGCAATGTTTCTATAATTGCAATCAGTGTATTTTTGTGTAGGTCACATTTTACTGAGTTTCTCTTAGTTTTTCTTCTTTTAACATTAACGAAGATATCAACGGTAACCAAAACCATTGATTACCCAACCCATAGGTAAACCCATACGTTTAACGAGAAAAATGAAATTAAAAAACTTCAAGTAAAAGCCTAATACCTTAAAAATATTTAAATATCCATCCCAAATTAACAATTGTTATTTTTAAAACAATCTTAAATAACTATACTAAAGATTTTTCAATATTTATAAATAAGCTTAGATATTAGTCAATTTAAGACAATTTAGAACATTATTGGTTTTTCTCGGTAGCTGTCGATCTGAGACATGAATGGAAGTTACTCCATCAATCATTCTGTTGATTTTTATTAAGACCCTCTTTCATTGTAATTGATGACGTAAAAATAAGTTGTAATTACGTTTAGGTATAGTTATTTTTTTTAAATTTAAGGGCTACTAAGTTAATTGAAAAAATGTCCAGAGAATATTTGTTATTATTCGAATGAAAGAAAACATAATCTATACTAATATTATAAAGAGGAAAGCTTTGTATTTTTGTATGTTTGCAACGAATAAACTCAAAAACTACTGAACCGATTTTAAAAATTCTTTCGCCATTAGAATGATACATTATTCCTGAGTAACATAGGCTATATTTATTTTTAGAAAAAATTAGGGATCCTTGCTAAAACTTCAGTAACGTGAACCAAGGTGTAAAAAAATAGCTTAAAAATTTCTTTCATCGCATACGCTGCGGAAACTATTGATGATAGAACAAAAAAATGTTCTACAATATTAGAGAACATATTAATATCTACAAAAAACGTCGCGATACTATATGTCCAACTATTGTAGTTATGTCACTATAACCACTTTTACATTTTAAAAGTCAATAAAAAAGCTGACCAACATCAGACCATGATAACCATATCTTTGTATTAATCCTTATCCAAATAAATCATTTCATATTCAAAACTGTTTCAATACCTATTGATAACTTTTTGAATTACTGAAATCGGACATTCCATTCAGAAGATATTGGAAAATCATCCCCAGGGATAAAAATAGCAATTGGAAGTCACTTAAATACAAACCAACTTCGTCAGTTTTAGAGTTATAAAGATGAACATTTTTATGTTAATTCATAGTTATAAACAAAAGTTAATTTTAATACACTTTTTTGGAAAATCATCCCCTATATTGTTAATTAAGGCGATGCAAGTTATAATGGCAACTTCGTCAGTTTTGAGTGTAAGTAAGTGAGAAGTAAGTAAGAAGAAGAGAAGAAGTAAGTAAGAAGGGTGATTTTGACCCACTGCAAACTGTCAGATTTCTTTCAAACTTCGTAGACCTATCAGGACCAAAGACAATTCAATATTTAAAGAAAAAAAGGAAGAAAGAAAGAAAGAAAAACCTAATTACACGCTTTAATTAGCTTTAAACGATCAGATTTCTTTCAAACTTCGTAGACTTTTTGAGGACCGATGACAATTCAATATTTAAAGAAAAAAAGAAAGAATGAATGAAAGAAAGAAAACCCTGACTACACGTTTAATTAGCTTTAAATGATCAGATTTCTTTCAAACTTCGTAGACTTATGGAGGACCGATAACGATTCAAATTTAAAGAAAAAAAAGAAAGAAAGAAAAACCTAATTACACGCTTTAATTAGCTTTAAATGGTCAGATTTCTTCCAAACTTCGTAGACTTATCGAGGACCGATGACGATTCAATATTTAAAGAAAAAAAAGAAAGAAAGAAAAACCTAATTACACGCTTTAATTAGCTTTAAACAGTCAGATTTCTTTCAAACTTCGTAAACTTATCGAGGACCGATGACAATTCAATATTTACAGAAAAAAAAGAAAGAAAGAAAGACAGAAAAACCTAATTACACGCTTTAATTAGCTTTAAACGGTCAGATTTCTTTCAAACTTCGTAGACTTATCAAGGACCGATGACAATTCAATATTTAAAGAAAAAAAGAAAGAAAGAAAGAAAAACCTAATTACACGCTTTAATTAGCTTTAAACATTCAGATTTCTTTCAAACTTTGTAAACTTATCGAGGACCGATGACAATTCAATATTTAAAGAAAAAAGAAAAAAGAAAGAAAAACCTAATTACACGCTTTAATTAGCTTTAAACGGTCAGATTTCTTTTAAACTTCGTAGACTTATCGAGGACCGATGACAATTCAATATTTAAGGAAAAAAAAGAATGAAAGGAAGAAAGAAAAACCTACATGTAGTACGCGAGTGAGAAGTTATACTTCTTTGGCATCATTAAATAAATATTTAACACTAGCTGTCTTGGCGAACTTCTTATCGCCTAATAAATAATCAGTGATTCATGTACTTTGTTGTTACTTTTAACTTTTATAGTTTTGGTAGGTTTAACAAATCAGAGACCATTAAATTCCCTCTCTCTCTCCATCCCGCTCCCTCTCCCCCTCCCTCTCACCCTCCCCCTCCCGCTGCCGCTCGCTCTATCCCTTTCTTTCCCCTTCCCCCCCTCCAGCTCTCCCACCCCTCCCCACCTACTTTTACCTTTTATAGTTTTGGTAGGTTTAACAAATCAGAGAACATTAAATACCCTCTCCCTCTCCATCCAGCTCCCCTCATAATCCCCCTTATTTTCTATTTTTTAGTTTGGTTTTCTATAAAAGCGAGATCAAAAATAAAAAATATAATAAATAAGTTGAATCCAAAAAAAATTTTTTTTTTAAACGCTTTTATTTCAATGTTTAGTTTATAAAATTAGCTACAAGTTGTGAAAATTTCAAGTCTCTACGTAAAATAGAACATAGAGAATTATGCGTCTAAAGTCTGAAAATCGTTTTTTTTAATTTAACAACAAATAAACAATGAAAATTAGTTTAAAATATGATTTTCGTGTATTGTCATCGGAAATACACATGTCTGCCAAATTTCATCAATTTTCATTAAAGGGAAGTCATTCAAATTAACGTTACAAGATTTGATCCTTTGATCCTCCGAAGTGAAGCTAAATATAAAAGCGATTAATAACCTTATTGCCGTGTAAATAGAGTAGCATTTTGATCATAATATTGAAGATTTGATGCGTTGATGCTCCGAAGTGAAGCTAAATAAAAGCGTTTAAAAAATAAAAGCGTGTTTTTTATTTTTTTATTATATTTTTTATTTTTGATCTCAGAAATGTGAAAATTAATATGTAAGCTTATAGTTAGAAACAAAAATGAATTGTTATAGTTGTAACACGGGGAGGAGAGGGGAGCAGGAGTGGGAGAGGGAGAGGGAGCAGGAGAGGGGGAGGGAGCGGGAGAGGAGAGGGAGGAGATATGCACACATAAAACTGTAGCGGCTAAGAACGGCTGTACCGATTTTATGATCTCTGATTTGTTACATTCTAAGGCGATACGAAGTACGCCGGGTCAGCTAGTCACTGAATAAAATGCTTGTGTAGTAGTTAAAGTCATTCGGATTAGTTGGTTGAGTATCTATTTTATATTTTTCATTTGCGGTACATTGATAATTAAGATAAATAATCAATCAAATATTATGGTTATTTAATACAATAAAAGTGTATTTTTACAAAAGTTTATCCAAGCATGCTAATGTTTTAACTATCATAATATTATTATCATAACGTAGACAAATGAACAAACATGCGTAAAAAAAGAAAGAAGATCTATGTCGGTAACTTATTTATGCAATACTTTGACTGCTGCCAACAGTAAAGTACAGGGATCGCTGCAGGTGGCACGAACGATTCCCACGGTATGCATTCCAATACCTGAAACATCAGGCATTCCAACTAGATGTTACTTCAGTTAAGATTCTATTCAGAAAAATAACAATACGGCGAGAAAAACTTTGCTCGAATACAACTTCTTTTTATACTCAGACTTTATAGGAAACTGTTCATGAAATTAGAATTTAATAATAATAATAATAATAATAAGTCATTTATAGCACCACACAAGAAATAAACACGATATAAAGAAATACAAAAATAAACAGTATTAATTGGTAGGTTAAGTAAGTAATAAGTTGTACCTATACGATTACAACAAATTTCATTGCAAGAACTTCAGAAACTTTTAAAATTAATTTTGTTTAGTTTTATATATAATAAATCTTTGAAGTTTATTATTGATCTTGATAAGCAAGATACAAACAATAAAAAATAAACTTCTACATATAATTAGGGATATACTTTGGATATCTACACGATGTCTGAATTCTGAACCGGCATAGCTGTCCAACTAAACAAAATAAATGCAACCCAACATTAAATTGTACCAGGACAAAATAAGTCACAGTGTATCTCCGGTTGGCTTTGGAAGGATTTGGAACATTGTTTATCTCGTTTCTTGAGTGACAGTTGAAAGGAAAGAAGCGAATCTCGTGTAAAGCGCCGTGATTCAACAATCCGCTTTTTGTAACGAATTTGCGATGTTACATTTTTGCCTCAATTTCATCGGGTGATTTGGTTTTGTTCGGCATTGTGTGTTTTGCATCCTATAAATTTGAGGTGAAGTCATATTATGGCAGTTTGAATTTACTTCATCGTTGATAACATCAAAATATTGCGTGGTAATTATTATTAATTATTAGATGGTTTACGAAGTAGTCGTATAAGTTTGCCGCTCCTTTGAGCAAACTTCGAAAATTATTTTAATCGAGTCACATTAAAAGTTAATTTAAAAATAAAACACCGAAAATTACCAATTAACTGTGACAGTTTTTATTTTAAAAAGCCGGAAACTGTTATTTTACCACTCAGCAAAAATGTGGCACATCTATCAATTTTTAATTCCCGACGAAAAAAAAGGGGTCTTATAAGTTTGACGTGTCTGTGTATCTGTGTATCTATTCTGTTATTAATGATCGAAGGAATATCTCCATATCTGTCTGTGGCATCGTAGCTCCCAAATCGATGAACGATTTTAATCTAGTTTTTTTTTGTATGAAAGGTGACTTAATTATGAGTGTTCGTAGCTATGTTTAGTGTAAACCAAACTGTCGGGGGTTGTTTAATTTTAATTCAAGATTATTGAATATTACAATCGGATTTCGAATAAAATGTGTGTCCCACCAGGGGGGTTCGATTTTCAAAATTGAGTCTCCGTTCTCCTTTCAAAATCGAATGAATCCACTAAAAATTGAACTCTATTGGCGCCAATTAATTGGGACATACATTGTGCTCGCGGTGTCGGTTCTATATGCTATTAATAATACTTCAATGCTCACACACGATAAAGATAAATACACAAAAACCAGCTGAGCTTTTCTCACACGATAAATATAAAACAAGGGAACGTAGAAACTATCAAGAGTATAGACTGTATAGAGAGTATGTAAATTTAACCGGTGTTCAAACATCGTGGATGTGCCAAGCAGTTGGTTCGCGGCGGACCTCTGACGAATGTAGCCAATTCA
Source organism: Thymelicus lineola (assembly GCA_963932265.1). Classification (NCBI taxonomy): domain Eukaryota; kingdom Metazoa; phylum Arthropoda; class Insecta; order Lepidoptera; family Hesperiidae; genus Thymelicus; species Thymelicus lineola. The sequence goes on from OZ010692.1 coordinate 9,737,605, forward strand.
TCTTCAGTAAACACTGGCTTCAGAGAACAGAACCACATTCGAAATACTTGCCAAAATATTCACGTATGCTACATTCTGTATAAATCGTTACACGTACTCTATCATTCGCTGTTGTCACAAGCCGAGGGGTAAGTGTAACGTAATATTTATCGGAAGGCCGCGTATAAATGTAATATTCATTTTTTGTCGTAAAAGCTTATTGTGATTTGTTGTTTAGAAGACTATAAATTACTCAGGATATTGAGTATAGTCTTGGTTAATACCAAAATTTTTGGTGTATTAATTGGTAGTAAACAATGAATTCCGATAAATACAGATAAATAAATAACTAGGATTCCCTGTGTCATGAGTGCCATGGATAATACACAAAGACAAAAACACACACATACACCCAGACAAAGAACAGAAATTCAAACTCATCATTCAAATTTCCGCCTCGCTGGGAATAGAACCCTTGACACAGCGATCCAGCATGGTAACCATTGCCCCACACGGATCGTCATAATACATAAATACATACAATTTTATTTCCCCAAATTCTTAATTCTCAGTGATAGTACGTAAATCTAAACAGTGTTAAAACATCACGAATGTGCCAAGTAAGGATGTAGTTGGTTATTCGTAGCGAGCGTCACACACCCTGACGAATGTGGCCAATCCATCCCTCGCACTGCGGTACACTTGCCAAAACATTCACGTTCTGTGCAAGACACTATGTTGTGTTATAAGTATCGTGCATTGTGTCAACAACTTGCTTAAACTAAAATAGTTAACAGTTAACTCAGCGATGCAAGCTGCTTTGAATAATCATGACTTTGTTTCGGTTAAAAGTGTTTGAAGTCAACGGTTGGAAATTATGTGTCGGAGTAGTAATATATCTTTGACTAACTTATTTTGTAATCTCCATTGCTCATTGAGATTATCGAAGGCATCATCTAGACGGGACATGTCAAGACGAGAACGTGGTATTCAACTCTCTGACACTTTCTTTGTTCTATCTTCTTTCATGGCCAACCAAGCATTGGTAGCGTCTGGTGTCAATGAAGGTCACTTACCATAAAATGGCTCTTGCTGATTTCATAAAAAAATCGAGTATAGAGTTAAAATAAACTCAAGTTTGTTTCAAAAGGATGCATCAGGTATAACTTAGCTATACTAAACTTAGCTACTAAATAAGCTTAGCTAATACTAAGCATAAGCTTAGCTTCTTCTAGCTAGTAGATTGATATTATTATTGATGGAGCTCCCAAAATTGTGTGCCTACAGATGACCTTAGAATTAATACTTATTGTTTATTATTTGTCTATAACAAGCATTTTCAAATTTTAATTTGATAAGAAGAGATAAACAGTTACAGCTTAAGACTTAAGTGACAAACAGTGAAGCGGCGCGTTTAAAGAATGTTTCTTTGAAGCCATTAAGATTTCCCACGGGTGCGACAAAAGAACAAGATTAGGTTAAAACAAAATATAAAACAAAGTCGATCGTTTTAAAGCCCATCCCGTAATGACACCCATGACAACACGACGATGGTTCCACTCCAAAAACCTGGCGTCACGGAAAATACGAACCGGCAAACTTTTTACCAGAAAATTTTCCACATAAATTACGTCACACACGGTCTTATCCGCCATTATTTGGTCTACTTTCCGCCTACGTATACTTTTTACAATGTTTGTAAAAGCCCGTTATTTGTCTTCGGGTATCTTGATACCATCTTACTGGTGTATTTTCGGTAGTTGTTCTTGCATACGATCACTTATTGATTCAACTATACTGCAACTATTAATGTATTCTCTTTTAATGTATTTAATATTGTCAATTCGGTTTTCATTATGTACTGACTGGTATATGTGAACGTCTGTTTTATATTATTCCCCCCTTGTTATAAAAAGTAGCAAAGTTATAGAAGACTTATAAAATGTATTGTTTCTTACACTCTTATGAAAAAGATAAAGTTAAAACATACTATAATAGTGCAATATTTTATTTATTTGGTTTATTAAGCGTTAATGAATAAGGCCGTTATTTACTAGCAAGTTATTTGTAATGCAGCTGCTATTGCAGATAAGCATCAATAAAAAATATAACATGTACCTATCTACGTTTAAAACTATACAAAACGTAAACAAAACTATTTTTATTATGTAGTTGTTATTACATTTCGTTCAGGTTGTGGATCGCGGTGTCAAAGTGGTTTTGCCATGATGTATATAAAGTTAAATATGGAACCACTTCACTAAGTGACTTATTCCCAAATATAAACATCAAAAATTATCACAAAACCTGTAAGCGATCGTAACCAAGTTTGGAGTACACTACTTCAGTGCTGAGTTTTTGTTTTTTAAACTACTTGAATTGGCTTTCACTTTTTTTTAACTCACTTGAAGTTCGTAGTTTGTTGAGAAAGTTTTTTGCATTCGTAAAGTTTAAAAGACATTAACCTACATAATACAGCATGAGGATACGAAGTGAGAATAAGTTTTGTAGTGTAAGGGGCATCTTGAGTCCAAGCCAACCTTGGTCGTGTGTCACTCAGCTCTGGTGAACTGGTGAACAAAGTATGAGGTTATGGGAGGGTCTATTAGAAGCGACTGGGTTCTGTACCACCAGTTTAATCCCGACGTTACTCATGCTTGGTAAGATAGCTACTTAAATAGACAGTTAATTGTTTTTATATTTTTTTATTCTTGTAGGTGTGTGAAAATGCACCTTGCATCTAATGCACCTTGTAGAACGCACATTAAGTCCTTGCTACACATCCCTTTTCACAAGACTTCATCATATTCCCACTCCTTTTCTGTTCATGCTGTTAGGCTGTGGAACTCACTTCCGCCAAAAATACGTGATTCTCAGTCGCTTCACTCTTTTAAAAGACAAGTCAAAGAACACTACCTTTCCTTAACATAATTACAGTTCGTCACTATTACTGTATTGTTAATATCTATATTTGTTAATTTATATATATATATACATTGATATATATTTGTATTATATATATATATATATATATTTGCTAAGTATTTATGTAAATATGTGTATGTTTATATTATAATTTTTTGTATGTTAAAAACAATGTGCACGCTAATCAAGTTCTACATCACCTCTCCATTCCTAGGTCTGCTGGAAGAGATTTCTGATAGAAATAAGCAGTACCTTTGTACAAATTTTCTATTATTAAGTCTCACATATTGTATTTGTGTACAAAAATTGTTAAATAAATAAATAAATAAATAAATGAATATATTATATTTACGGGAATAGATGCGGAATTAATGTGAGTACTCGCTTCTTGTATGGTCGGCAATGCATTGGTGTCTTGGGAATACCGCTCTAATAAGAGAATAATCATAGTGAACAACGTTGTGAGCAACGATGGCGACCTACCATTGAATAGTGCCTGCTGTTCAAATAAAAAGGTAAAGAAATTATTGTGCATAAAGAAGTGCAGTATTGAGATTAAAAGGAGTGTGATACATCCTAGTAATTTTGTACGATTAGAGTTAAGTATAGCAAAGTAAGAATCAATAAATTATCTAGCAGTTCAACTTTATAAATCGCCTATTTGCAGGTGTCTGCTAAAGTAGAACGGGTCGAAAAACTGAACATGTCTCGAGGCGTCCATTTGGAACAAAAACCGAGGCGGGGCTTCCTTTCCGACAAAAGGAAATTCAATAAGAACGAATTTCCCCTGATTTACGACCACTATTTCCTCGTTAAGAGTTTACTTCAAGGTGTGTTAGTGCAAGGCATAGTAAACATTGCTTTGTTGTGGTAAATATTATTGACTGCAAAAGTCGCATAAGCTTTCTAGGGTGATTGAAATTAATTATTTTCATTCAAAATATTTGTATATCTATAGGTAGTGATGATAAATGGCTATCGTCGCCCATGTACATCAGCGACACTAAATGCATCATTGGTGAATTGCTGACCAACAAAGAGATAAGCAAAAGAAAGCCCCCGGCTGGACGAAGCCAACAAAGTCTTCATTGAAGTCTCAATTGGGATTACCTAATATATTAATAATTATATTACATAGTTATAAATAACTCATTAATTACTTAGCAAAATCAAAGCTCTAATAACATTTTATCATCTCCATTCATCCGTTCAATTTCTTGACGCCACTCACCATCAGGTGGGATTGCAGTCAAGCATTAATTAACTTATAATTTAAATAAAAAAGCGGAGACAAAAAAATCAGCACATATTGTATCTCTCATGTAAATAAAGAAGAACCCCAGCTTCCATAGAAACTCAGGCCTAAGTAGACAAGACTGGAAATTGGCTGTCAATTAGATCATTGCAAAAGGTTTAATTTCTCCAATTTTCACGGCTGTCAGCAATGGCTAACTAAGGAAATCCTAGAATGAATTACCTTAATTATAGGTTATGATTATGTCATACCCGTGTCACAGTGCTATTTAATATGTATTTTACACTTACTATAAACCAAATACCTACGAATAATCATTACAAACGTAATAAAAATAAAAGTTTCTCAAAAATACTAACACTTAAACTACGAGTTTAATGGCTAAAACTAAGTTGGCGGGTGACTATTATACTATCTACTACTTAAATGGTTTTCACCCAAAACGAATGTCATAAAAAGGTTGTTTAATAAAAGCTATTATATATTTCAAGAGATTTTATTAGTTATCATTATAATATTATTATATTAATATTTCGTCTAGTTGTGCAGGAGGCGCTATATTTCGTTGGTACCTTGCCCAATCAAGATACCATAATATACTCATTGTAAGTATGGCCACAGCAACCTCCTGATCTTCTAAAGATGTATAGGGTACATTATCCAGTGTTCAGGACTTATTCTGAACCTTTGTCAGTCACAAAACAGGCGATTAGGGAGTCCATATTCATATAGTATTGGTTTGCAAGAAATTGTAGCGAAACTGCGAAACACATTCACCAAAACACAAGTACGAAACCGAATACAATAGAAAATTAAAATCACTGTGTGCGTGTCGATGAGTTTCAATAGTAAATAGGACTCCAAATACGCTGAAAATATTTGATAGTAAAAATATACAAGAACTAGAAAGAACGTAGAAAGATGAAAGATCGATGACAAATATGACAATACAGTGATGTTATTTATAAATACTATGGTTACCAAAATGACATTATTAGGGATTACATCATCTTTGTTGTCAATCGATTAATCGATGTCAAAATATTCGAAATGTAATTTAATAAAATTAGCGTAACGATTAAATGGTAATTATAATATATTACATAGTTTTGATTTATATGGAATACGAAAATATGTTAAAATTAAATTAATATTATAATTATAATCAATAAATAATACATAAAACATATTATTATGTTCCATCAATCGATAATTATAAATCGATTCAATCGATTATAAAATCGTATGTAATGAGGTAAATACTGTGAAAACTTTTTTGCATTATTTTGTTCATTTGGCAAGAGCAGCTGAAGCTAAGATTTAAATATGTTTATCTTATAAATAAGACGAATTTTTTGGTATATAGTTTACTCTTGTCTAGTCCGATGTTCTAACACAGATACATATATGGTTCGAGGCCGAAAATTGGGGATCTCCTTTAACAATAACAATTTTATGACAAGGAAGACTAGCAAATCAGGTCAACCATAATACAACCATTATCCAATATCTGTTAAGCGATAACTTCAAAGGAAAATCACTTGATCGCGTAATCTTTTAAGTCGCCCTTACGTTTGAAGGTACATTAAACCCTTACTGGTCGATTATCGACTTTACTCGAAGCCATAGTTCTTCAAAGCCCAGAGCCAGTTTATCTATTGGTTTCACAAGTGCGCATTAAGGTATAGTAAGTCATCAAATTACGGTAATTTAATAGTGTTTGGATAAGCTTCACTCGGAATCTGATGGCATATAAAGTGTTTTTAAGTAAATTAATTTTAAAGTATTAACCTAAATAAAATATTAGGTACTATTTGACAATTTAATATAATTTTATGCAACTGCTGGGCCTGTAAAGCGGCAGTGACGCCCTTACTGTTGCGTAATTGCTTAAGTGGCGGTGACTTACCACGAAGTGACTTTACTGTATATTTACTAACTATCATTTAAAAATTCCTGGCCGTAGATAAAGGCATTGTGAACCCCTTTCATTCGAAGGAAAGCAGGTACTGATGCAATACGATTATTGTTATAATAGCGTTTCAGAAATATACGCTTTAAACAGGCCGTTAGTTTGGATGAAATAATTAGTTAAATCACATTATTGTGAGGGTATAAAGGTATGAAGCCGCACATGTGAATTCCGGTTTTACCTAAACAGAATCAGTTTAGTTATACCGTATATTTTAAGTAAAAATGTTTATGCGATTGCTTTTTATACATTGCAACGAAACCGAAAAGTATAACATAGGTACAAAAGGTAGATATCGTGTTTTGGCCGGCAATGCATTGGTGATGCATTTGATTTTAGCCACGCCCGACAATAACCATGATACCACAATAACTATGAGGAGTCCATCGACCTCAATGAACCTCTCATTTATAAAACACAAATATTTAGTACTAAATTATAACATCATTACGTATATGTACGAACAATATGTATAGATCACTTATGAATTAATTTTATCAGTACATTACATTAACTAAAATTTAAAGTATCATGAACCTTTATATTATTTGTTATTTCCATTAAAATATTTCTTTCATTACTACCAGACTCTTTTGAAATAGGAACGACGATGTGTGCTTTAAAAGATTAAAAATATTTAACTGACAAAGTTACGTTTACGTGCTTCTACAAGTACATAGCCACGTATGCAAATCTTGATTACACGAACCCCACTCCTAACAAACCGTTTACGTCTAACGTTTTAAAAATATTACTCTTTCATTTTAATCATAATTATTTTATGCCTAGAAAGAAGTAGAGTCGACGCAAACGACGACAAAATAATGAGGCAGCGTGTGAATTTAGCGGGAGATGTCATTTAGCTGTAGGTTAGTCAAGTAGGTACCTACCTTACAGATCAATGTGGACAAAGTATGACTACGGAAGCTGGACCGGAAACTGAACGGTTTTATGCATATCCACCACTTAATACATTCCTTATACAGGGTGTCCCGTAAGTAGTCGATCATCATATTATGATAAGTCAACCCTCAAGCTATCTGCCATCTTCGGTTGATCCACTGTGAAAAAATCACCTTAGTAAAAGTGTCACCGTTTTCGAGATATTGACCATTTTTTTTAATTTAGAAAATTCGGCACCTTTACCTTTACTTTTTCCTGTTGAGTCCACAAATGAGCAGATAATTTGATATTTTTTTCTAGTAACTCTCAGATAGTTGCTTTACAATTGTCAGTATGCAATTTAGTTGACTTTATCAAGAAACCCAGAGAAAATAGTGTCTACTTTGGATATTTTTGTTTTGGATTTTCTTCTACGCAAACGAGGTGGTTGAAAAAAATTGTACTGGACAAGTTTGGCCCATAAATTTAAAAAATCCAAAAATCGCAAAAATCCACTCTAAATTCGTATTCATACATGTTCATTCACACATAATATTTACCATCAAAAAATATTAGTTATTATTTTATTTTTAATTATTTTACATCATCCACTGAAACTAACGTTAACGCTTGAATTTCGTCGCTTTAGCCAAAGCTTCGTTCAGCTTTTAAAGCTCGCTCGACCGTGCGCGCTGGAATCGAACGAAAAGCATTACGACAGCGCGAACTCCATTGCGGCGCGTCAAATGCCGCTGTGCGCAAAGTAACGAGCGCAAAAATTATAAACGCTCCCACTCATAAAGTACTAGGATTTAAAATAAATAAAAAAACCGGTAAAGTGCGAGTCGGTAGCACGTTTTAGGGGTCTACTGAATTAAAGATTTCATATGGGCGCAATGAATGCGAAATTAAGGCAACAACAGCTTTCGTAGAAGGCCTTTGCTCCTTTGACGCAAATGAAAAATATATATTTCGTTTTCCGTTATTTGTAGTTCAGTAACGTTAACTACGGAGCGCTGGAAGTTGCTCTCAGCTACTAATTACGAATTACTAACTCCTACTGCAACAAATACTTTTGTTACAATTTCATTTAATATCCAACAAATTCTTATATATTTAAATGAGCAATTCTTGTATATATATTTTCTAAATCTCGGAGACGGCTCCAAAGATTTTCATGAAATTTAGTATGCAGGGGGTTTCGGGGGCGATACATTGATCTAGCTATGATTCATTTTTAGAAAATGTTGTTTTATCCATGTTTTCAGGCAATGAAAAACTCCTGCAATAGACTCTTCGTGTCATCTATTAGCGAATAGCAACACTAAAGTTACTTTAGTAGATGTCGTTGTTAAACAACATTTAGTGTTGCGAGCAAAGCTCGGTCATCCGGTTACTTTTAAATATACGAGTATGTGAGACTCTCTCATATTATGCGCTTCTTTTTAATATTTTACATAATTATTCACATTGCTTTTACCAACTCAAAACTTATAATGAATAATAATACACTAACGAACTTCATAAATCAATTCTATATTTATGTGGGAAGTTCACCTAAGTCTGTACCTCCGTAATTCACAATTTTTTTTCCATTCAGTAGATTTAATGAACGAAGGCAGTAATATACACACAGACGCGATCTGTAAGTACAATAGTTCCAATTTTCATTAAATATTATCTATATTATTAAATGTATATTAAATATTATTAAATATATACTATTATCTACTGAACCCAAAAAAGTTTAACTGTGATTAAATCTCGCATTCTGTGTAAGTAAATTTCAGTAAATAAAAGGACCCCGCAAAATCTCTATGGGAATTGGCTCTCGGCTAAATTAGCTGAAATTTTGCACAGAGGTAGCTTTCATCATGCTGATCAAAAGTCTCAATGGGCGCAACCCCCCAAAATCAAACCCAGACCCACCACTCCCCCCCAAATCTAGAAATACTCCCCAAAGAACATTGGATGAAAATCAATGCATATGGGATATATTCATATGAAACTTCGCACAGAGGTAACTTTCATCATGCTAATCAAAAGTCTCAATGGGTGCAACCCCCCAAAATCAAACCCAGACCCACCACTCCCCCCAAACACCACCTGGCGTAAACAGGTCGGGTATCACCCAACACCTTGCCTTCATATGCATATATTAGCCGTATATTTTATTATATTTTAGCCGTATTGGGGCGGCTTAGAATACATACCCCAATCTCACGCCGGAAGGGTGTCGTAAAATTAAATAAATAAATAAATAAAAGGCGACTAAATCCGGCCCGCTGGTGGTAGGGCCCTCGGAGGGATTATATTGGTAGTATTGATTTTAATTGTTAATTAATACCATTATTACTATTATTATTTCTCCAGGGGTTCGCCTGGATAGCTACCACCCTGTTCCGGCTGGGGGCTTGAAAGCCAGTTCTTTCTTTCTTTTTCTTCTTTCTTTCTTGGCCGGCAACGCATCAGTAATGCTTTTGGTGTTGCTGATGTTCATGGGCGACGATAGCCACTTACCATCAGGTGGATCGTCAGCTCGTTTGCCGGCTATTTCCATTAAAAAAATGTCCCTTATGCATTCCATCGTAATGTGCTTTGGGGAGTATTTTGAGATTGGGGGGCGGAGTGGTGGGTCTAGGTTTGATTTTGGGGGGTTGCGCCCATTGAGACTTGATCACCATGATGAAAGCTACCTCTGTGTGAAGTTTCATATGAATATATCCCTTATGCATTGATTTTCATCCAATGTGCTTTAGGGTGTATTTTGAGATTGGGGGGGTCTGGGTTTGATTTTGGGGGGTTGAGCCCATTGAGACTTGATCAGCATGATGAAAGCTACCTCTGTGCGAAGTTTCATATGAATATATCACTTATGCATTGATTTTCATCCAGTGTGCTTTGGGGAGCATTTTGAGATTAGGGGGGGAGTGGTGGGTCTGGGTTTGATTTTGGGGGGTTGCGCCCATTGAGACTTTTGATCAGCATGATGAAAACTACCTCTGTGCAAAATTTCAGCTAATTTAGCCGAGAGCCAATTCCCATAGAGATTTTGCGGGGTCCTTTACGTAACATTAATATAACTGAGCGTTGTTCAACAATTAGTTTGGAGTGCAACTCAATTCACTTTTAAATCTGATTCTCTAAAAGCATGCAATTTTCGTACTTCACTGTCTACTCTGAAATGAGTTGACTTTAGTTTATGTTTTAGTTAATTCAGAATCGCTTATTGATAATTCAAACAAGTCACACAAGTACTTTCGGATTAAACGTTACTAGAGAGGCATGAAAGTAGATTTGGTTAAATTCACAAAACAGGCTATGTGACGTCAGGCGCTCATAGCCCTTGGGGCTTTGCTTGCGTCAATTATAATAACTGATTCACCGCCGGCACTTAAATGGGTGACCGCCAGAGCTTCGAGGCGATTTCCAAGTCTATTATCATTAGATAACTGTCGGTATCTCGCACGAGACATGACACAAAATAATTACACTATCTTTTTGTCTAGGCAATTTGCACGCTAAATGTTTTATGAAACAAAATTAAGAAAGTAGATAAGTACAATTAAGAACAGAAGTTAAGAAATACGTACATATCGATGGTGTCCTTTGGAGACCTGAAAACTTGTGATGAGATTGCATGTAACTAAAACCACGATTTGAACTGTAGACACACGACGTAGGTTCCTCTCTTACCTACAGGCAGAAAATCATGGGAGCTGACAAACAAATGTAACAGTATTCTATCTGTATTTGTTGAGAGAAAACTAGCTTAGCAATATATTTCAGCTGTGACATATTTGGCAACTAACTTGGACATCTAGCCAACTGTTACACAGCTCATTCTGGGTTGTTTATACGTGATAAAATATATGTATGCGGTATTTGAAAAAGAACCTCGAACATTATACAAATATACATGTATAACAATAAGTCACTTTGTAATTCGCTTTGTAGGTTGCACTGGATGTGGTATTTATATTCCTTGGGACTGAGATCGGAAATATTGAGACATTCGACTTGGAACCCAGCTAATATAATGTGAGAATTCTTCAGCAAGCAAGCTACTTATAGTAGTTAGGAACAAAACTTAATTGTAAAGAGAAAGAGAAAGAGAAAGAGGAAGAAGAAGAGGGAGAAGGAGATGTGATACACACACACAAACTAACGGCTCAGAACGGCTGTACCCATTTTAATGATCTCTGATTTGTTAAACCAACCAAAACTATTTTAGTTAAAAGTATCACTACATTCATTGTTCTATAATTCGTTAATAAGATTATGTAATAAGACTGACACTAACAAGTAAAGACCTCGTAAACAACCATGACAAGAGAATAGACGTTTATTTGTACCATAAATTATAGCATCACTATTATTTATTTCATTGGAATGACAGAATAACCGTCACATCTTATCAATATTGTACTAACAAATTAAGTATTTCAAATGCCTGATGTATAGATTTACTAACAGAAGCAAGCTATGATTTAATGAGCTGTGATAAATAAGAGATGCATAAAGAAATCTAACCCAGATCTTATACATATACGGGTTATCGACGGTAAAACAAAAATAGGCTTGTGGTTTAGCGAGGCACTGCTTTGACCTTAGAATAGACAAGTGAACGTGAATTTTGTTTGATAACAGTTTCGTGATGTTAAATACCAATAACCAACCACAGTTATCACGAATATGGTTGCGTTTATTAATAAATAAATATAGAAATGTGCTTTAGTTCGGCACTGCATTATTTATTACACCAATCGCTCATTTTGTCTGCGATAGCCTGTATAGTCACCGCGAAAACTATCAGATACCCACACGCAAACTGGCAATCATCGCTTTCATGATTCTGTCTAAATGCAGTATATCGGAATGTTTCGACATGAAAAAAATAAACAGGAGTTCCAACAATCGGATTTGCGTTTGATAGGATTCCGTTCTAAAAAATCATCGTTAAATCGATTGACATCGTATCGTGAATACTTAAAATTACAATTAAAGTCATGGTTAAAGGTGGTCTTTGTGTTTTGTTGCTTGCATTACGTCGCATTTAATAATGGTACGGTATCGTATTTAACAGTTTTATAATGGCATAATTTAATTTTAGGTCTTCTAGTTATAAGTTTACAAGCATTACACCTTGTCTTCTATTACTACTTCTAATTTGTCTTTGTGTTGTACGTCCCAGCTAATGCTAATCGGCCTATACTTCATTTGATAGGATTGAACATTAAAAATTGATTGATTGAAAATTGTTGTAGTATAAAGCAGAAAAATATTCCCCTTATAAGTCACTGATCAATAAATAAGGTAAATAACTCACCGCCTTGTTTTTGACTGAGGAAGAAAACTGTGTTAGAAGTTTATATCCGCTTCTCATGGCATAGTTTTTACAAAACTCAAAAAAGCGAAAGGGCAATTGAAAAAATCATAAAATATTATTACTCACAATTGTTAATGATTGATATCTAAAAAATAAATTTGCTTAATACTTTTTAATTGTTGTACCTACTTTGCAGGGAAGCTAGTTATGAAATTGTTTGCGTTGTATTCATAAAGCTTCTCTAAATTTAACCAGAACTCGAGGTCAAGTAAAACAAATCGTAACAAAAACTTTACCTATTTCTTTGTTTGTTTATTAAAGCCGAGGAGGAATAAGTAGTAAAGTTAGGCAAGTCGACATTTTTGTTTATACGCAATTTTATTTAGTGGCTTCTTTACGTCTTGTTTACTTTCCCTGTATCGTAAATTATATTCCGCAATTAATGTTACGGTTATCGGAGCAATCGGCGTGGTTTTGCTGGCAAATTAACTTGTATCTATAAATATTACAATTCCTCAAAAAACATAATGGTTTAAATGGTTGAAATAAACTGAGTAGGAATCCATGTTTTAATTTTTTTCAATTATTACTAGTATGATTACCTTGGGGTATACGCATGTATGATAGTGTTGCCAAACTTGTACAGTCTACAGACAAGAACTATACGAGTACTAACATAGTCTATGGATTAGGGTTTATTGATTTTGAATCTGATTCCATATTAGAATATGGTCTAGTGCCTAAACTCCACTTATTCTGACGAGGTAGAACAGTAAATCAATAATTTGTTTTCTTTAATATACTTTAGTTAATTCTTGTAATATTATTTTAAGATCTTTTGTTTCTTTTTTGTTTTGTTCAATTTATTTACACACTTTGTTCTTTTTTTTCTTTTGACATGTTTATGTTTTTGTTTACGTGATGCTGTGCAGTGAAAAGCCGTAATAAAGATAGTTCATTTCATTTCATTTCAAATACGATGATGCACATCATTCGTCTGATTCATATAGTTGAAGTAATATCCAATCTATTTCCTAATCCTGTTTCTGTTTGGTATGTATTTCGTGATGGAAATACTAAGCTTTGTAATGAAAATCACTATCAAACTATCATAACTAGCAATGAACACGAGAGAAAGTCACCACGCTTGAATGTGCTTTGTCTCTCACGTATCAACATAATTGAAAATTTTATTCAGCAAGTCAATAAATTTTATCCGATAGGAACATTATTGTATTTCTCGTTTATTTGAGTTTTCTGAAATAATAAAGCTCGGAAGTATACAATAATTGTAAAGGGATTCCGACATGGATGTCGATTCTCGCATGTGCCCACTTGACGAAAATTGCGTGCGTGACAAGGTAAAAGAGCACAAAATGTATCTTTTGTAATATTTATTTATATTCTTAGTGATTAATGTATAAGACACATGAAAGTATATTTTCTCTTTTAGTTTTAATTAAAATACTGAATGTCTTATAACTAATAATTTTAGTATTTGCTGGTAACGGTGAAAACGGCTGAACTGATTTGGCTATTTTTAGAGTTCCGAAGTAAAATAGGAATCCTTATAGTTTTGTCATGTCCGTCCGTCCGTCCGACCGTCTGTCCGAAGCATAGCACCAAGATCCTTAGTGCTACAAAGCTGTATATGGCATGAATATACATTTATTTATTAAAAATCCAAAATCGTTTTCAAAATCTAAAATTTTTTCACCTGGGTACAGGTAACAAAGGGACGAATTTTTTTTCTTCGCGTACCACATGGTGTGGGGTATCGTTGAAATGGTCTTTAAAAATATCATGGGTCTTTTATGACCTTTTGGGCCTTAAAGTGCTGACTTTGATTAGAGTCTAGTGTCCTTCCCCCTGCCGGCTAAACGGTTGAAGTTGTGACTAGTGAAAAATTCTCAAAAATAGGTTATAATACGATGAATTTAATTTCCAAGTAAAAATATTATGGCTATGTTAGCATAAGTAGTTAATTTACACCTTTGGATCCCACACATTTACACCATTGCGTGTATTTATAAATACCGTTTAATTTATTAGAAAAGAAAAGAAACGGCAAAAGAAACTCATTAAAATGAAAAAGAAATTTTATTAAATGTAGATTAATTACAAGTTTACTAAACCGGTTTTATTAATTGAACTGCAAGTTACCCATGTCTTAAAATTAAATGTCACTTTAATGTACCTATAGCCTGATTTTAAATACTATATTTATATTGCTGCTTTTACATAGTCTATGGCCTAGGAATCTGTTAGTTTATCTTTACTACCTCTAGACAACGTTCAAGTATTAAAGTTCTGGCTAGGAATAGATTGAACTAGTTTAGTTACACAGGGAACTTGTGTCTAGATTGATATATCTTGTGTAGTTTGTCGAAACAATTCTGTGTCTCTTAAGTTTTAGGCCGTAACTTTGACTGTGGCGTGAAGCATTTGAATCTAAATGTTATGTATATCTGTTGAAGCGTATACAAGGCTATCAGTTTTTGAAACGTACACGCATACGGCTTGCTGGTCACAAAAACATAAAGGTCCTGAGAACATATGTAATAATATAGACGAAGTTTGAAGGAAAGGGCCGATGTGCATTGGGGACGTCTCTGTTGTTTCATGGGCTATGGTGACCGATTACCATCAAGGGTATTGTCTGCTAGTTTGCTTGCTTATCACATAAAAAATATTTGAAGTATTTTACGTTCAGATTCGTTTTGATTACTTTAATTTATAATAGTAAAAATGTTTATACAAAATAGTTGTCTGTAAAGTCGGATTACGGACGGTAGTTTAACGTGACAACGTCATGACAAAACATTGATGAAGTAGTGCTCGAATATAATACACTCGGGTGCAATGAAATCGCACATTTGATTTTTTCTGCAAAATACAAATTATTTTTTTTTCTGAAAGATACATATATATTTTTTTAATATGGAATTAAAGCTGGTTTCATTACCTATCCAACGATACCATACAAGCCGTTATTACTTTATCCTACTGCCAAAAAAAAACACCAATTACAAATTCATCCTTTATTAAAAGAAGTTTCCTTGACAAAACTGTGTGGGAAATGAAGGCTTAAAAAAAAACACCCTTTTCTTACAAAAATACCTTTATTAATACGAAGTGTTACCCCCTCTTACTTGAATTACCGCTCGACACCGGTTTCCCATCGACTCTATCAAGTGATTGATAGAGTCTTGTGGGATAGCGTCCCATTCCTCCTTGAGCGCAGTTTGCAGCTCCTGGAGATTAGCTGGAGCAATATTTCGGTCTCTTATTTTCCTTTTTAAATTGTCCCAGACGTGTTCGATCGGATTAAGGTCCGGACTCCGAGCTGGCCACACCATTGTTTTGATATTCACCTCTTGAAGGTACTGCGTTACAATTTGAGCGGTATGGGGTCTTGCATTGTCATGCATAAAGAGAAAGTTCTCTCCAATGAAACCGCTAAATGGTACGACATGTTCCTGGAGAACTTCTTCGACGTACCTCCGAGCAGTTAGTCCCCTTGTTGGACGCCTTATATTGGCCCCAGTGAGGAAGACAAGCTCAGTTTTGGCTTCCAAAGAGATTCCACCCCAGAACATACACGAACCACCGCCATATGCAACGCGTTCCGTGATGCAACACGGGGCAAATCTCTCTGTAGGCCTTCTATAGACCCGCCCTCGTCCATCATTGCCATGGAGACACATCCTAGACTCGTCTGAGAACAGAACTGTTCGCCATTGGTCGACTGTCCAGTTCACATGTTCCTGTGCAAATCGAAGACGGGCTTGGCGGTGAGCTGGCGCCAATTTAGGGCCGTTTGCTGGCCTATGCGCTGTTAGGCCGCCTTCAGCAAGTCTCCTTCTGACCGTCCACCGACTGACTTCCACTTCACGCACCTCTTGGAGATGATGTGCAAGATCAACGGTTGTCAGGCGACGATTTCGCAAAGCCGTCGTTACGAGAAATCGGTTGTCGCGCTGAGTTGTAGCTCTAGCTCGACCAGATCCTCGTCGTCGTTCATAGCCACCAGTCTCCCGATAGCGCTGGTATACACGACGAACTGAATATCGACTGATATTCAGCTGTCGAGCTACAGCACTCTGGTTCTGGCCTGCTTCAATTAGAGCAACGACTTGAGCGGCTTTTTCTGGCGTAGTATCCATTTTCTTCGATAATTATTGCAGCTGTAGTCACTGGACGTCCTTTCAGTTTGAGCGTTGAAATGCAACTGATGACATTTTACTCAAAACATGCCTTTTTATACCTGCATTAGTCTGGCAAACTACGGTAACCTAAGGGAGTTAATTTTAGGGTTTTTTTGTTGTCATTAATTCTTGGCCGTAGGGTAAAGTAATAACGGCTTGTATGGTATCGTTGGATAGGTAATGAAACCAGCTTTAATTCCATATTAAAAAAATATATATGTATCTTTCAGAAAAAAAAATAATTTGTATTTTGCAGAAAAAAATCAAATGTGCGATTTCATTGCACCCGAGTGTATTATCTCTGGAAATTAACTTATAATTAAAAACTTTTATATTTATACTACAACGCCATCTAGAACTCCAGAACTAATCTATTTTTTCAGCAAGTTCCTTTCTGACTTAATTGTGTACATAGTTTGTTCATAGATGGCGCTTTCTCCATTGTTCGCTCGCTCGCGGAACGCGGCAGATGAGTCATGATTTTTCGTGCGTGCACCCGGCATCGATTTAAGAGACGTTATCACGTCAAAAACTAGTATTTTCAAAAATAAAATACAAGCACACATAAAAATACGCGTAGTAAAAATACGCATTAAAATTGATTTTAATTTTAAATAAATTTTGAAGGTTTATAGGCCACGTGACGTTTAATATACGGCGCTATTATACTAAAAGGAAAGAATTGAGGAGAGGTTTGCCTGCTTTTGCCAAATATTTGGCAAGAAACTCTTTCCTAAACGCTGCTGTAACCTAGCTCTGTCGCAGAGCAGCTCTGACGCTGCGATTTATACAGTTAATCTGATGGATTTCATCTGTTCATCCCGTGCTTTGTGGGAAACAGTATTGCTTATTCATATACGATATACATAGATCGAAAAATAAACTTTTGTCTCTCAGGGGAGTTATGTTACCTCCTAGTTACCATTATTGTTGTATTTACATTTTTTAACTATAAAGATTAATAATGATATTAATTAGCTGTACCGGATTATCTCAGAATGCAATGAAAAAAGGTCTGTCATCCATGCCGACTCCGTGCATGAACTTTACAAATGTTTAGCATTAGCATTATGGGGTATCAATGCTTGACCAATGAAGGCATTGTATGAAATAATAATATGTAAATTTTCTTATGTCAATGTTTTCCGGAATAATTAGTAACAAATCAATTATATTAATTCAATCATGTATTACGCCATTATATTAAATCTATCCTACACGAGAATGTTTACTTTTAATGTTCATTTATGTTCAAAGTACAAATTGTGCAGGAAAATATCACATGTCTCTCAAAATATTTGAAATATTAAGAAGGTATACCTCTGCCGCAACGTAGGATTACGGCGCAAGGCGTAAGTGACGTTGCAATTTATATGACTTAATCTGCAGTTCCATGTGTTAGTCCCACACAGCTTTCACAAGCCATCAGACCTTTATTACCTGTCTGTACATCAGAGCCTCAGACAGAATTGCTTGCTTACAATTTTTTTGCAACAAATGGCTTGTGGTCTATACGGATTATTTTTATAATTTATCTGTAAAAGTACTTAAATGATTACTAAACATTTAAATTGTATTTCGACGGGTGCAACGCATAAGGTCTTAACGCCATTTTTATTGAAAATCCATATTTTACACTATCGTAATTACGTATATGAGTTTTATAAATTCCTGAAATCAGAATTTTAATATTACTTTTAATTAACGAGTTTTAGAAACGCTTATGGTCGTATATTTTGAAAGTTACCACGCATATAGTTGCATTTCACGGTACGACGATATGCGTGGTGCTATTGGTTCGTGCGAGACCAATCAAGGGCAGTTACGGCCGTCGTATGTCACTGACGGAGCACGCAATAAAGTATGACATTTATTTTGTAAATAATATGAATTCTGAAGTGTTTTACGTTATGATATCAAGTGAGTTGTGATATGTTGATTGTATTTCATTATTATAATCAAAATGAACCACTTACGATCATCAAGAATTTTAAAATTAGCACTTAACAAAAATGAAAAAAAATACCTTCTAATGAATCCAGTCAAACTGGTAAGTTTTGGTTAATAATTGATTGTTTTTTTATTAAATAGTTAGAAATCATATCGCAATACAAGCATATAAGATTAGATTTATTATTATATTTAAGTGTTTTTTTCGATATTTATAATTTTAATCTAGTTCCACGCATAACGTCGTAATGTTATAGTTACGACGTTATGCGTTGTTTTTTCATTGAAGGTAAGGGTCGTAACTACTACTTACGACTACATGCGTCGTTATTAAATAAAAAAATCTGTGTTCTTATAGTCGTATGTAGAACATACAACGTTATGCTTCGAACTCAATATTAAATAAGACGTTATGCAATTTTTTATTTGCTAAAATCATAAATAAATTTAATATTCTGTGCTATTAATAAGTTGTGGTGGTTAATTAAATGATATTATATCTTTTTTAGAATCACCTGTTTAGCTGAAAACCGAGCATAACTGGAATTTGTACGAGTCAATGGTCGAGAAATCCCTGACTGGGAGCGGTAATTGTAATGATGTCAGAAAATTTCCCAAGAAGTACGACTAGCACTAAATAATTTATATAAAACTAGCTCATATCACGACTTAATCCAACAATAGTACAAAGGCTGAATCTAGACGTAAGAAAACTTGGAAATATTCCTTAGCAAGAACAGAGCCTAATTCAGATAAACCTAATATTGTTTTGGTGTGTAAAACGATGTTCCTCAATACTCTCTCTATAGGAGAGCGAACAGTTAATACGGCCATGTCGAAGTGGTTTTCAGGTAGGGAATCTATTTCCCCAGACCATCGTGGCAGTTCGAGAGGTGTTATCATAGATGAAGAGATTAAACCAGGAGTAAACACACACTATGTGCGCAAAAAGTCTACAAAACTTTACTTAAATAGCCGACTCAGGTTTGCAAATATGTTTTCTCTATATAATGAGTGGTGTAGTAGTAAAAATATAACAAAAAAAGCTAAATCAGCACGACAATATTGGGTTATTATAAATCAAAGATTAAATATTTTTTATTTTACAAACCCAAGCAGAATATTTGTAACGAATATTATGTTTACACGTAAATAAAAATAATATGACAGAAGAAGAAATTAATAAACAAAAAAACACATATGATATCAAAAGAATTAGCAAGAAATTTAAAGGAAAAAGATAAAACTTTAAAAACAATTACAGCTTGCTTCGATTTTTAATAAATTCAGAATTGTCCTCATGGAAATGTTGATTTATTTTATTATAAAATAAAATTATCGGTCCCAAATGTTACAGTTTTTGATCTAGCCAGTAAAGAAGCATATTGTTGCATGTGGCCAGATTAAGTTGTCTGCTTAAACTTATTGAGACTAAAGTATAAGACGGCGGTAAGGAATTCATTTTTTGGTCAGGTAATTGTGCTGGGCAAAACCAAAATTGTATTGTGTTTTCATTCTATACTTATGCTCCTAAAAATATGGTGTAACAATAACTCATTTGTTCTAAGAGCGAGGACATACTCAAATTGAAGCAGATTCTGTTCATGCTATAGTAGAGCGAAATTCAAAAAAATATCTCATATATACGCCAGAACAATGGTATGCATTAGTAAGAAGGGCCAAAGTTAACACGCCTTATTATAATGTGATTGAGATGAGTATTACAGATTTTTATAATTTCAAAAAGTTATTGTATGGGAAAAACTGTATCAAAAACTCTAACAAACACAAAATAACTTGGACTAAAATCAAAGAAGTGGGAATAACTTCCAATGATCGGCATATATCGCTACAGCTTTGAAAACGAAGACTTATATATATAACTTATATAACTTATACATTATATGACTTTATTAATTACCAGAAAAACCTATTCATCACAAAGAATTAATAACCAAGAAAGTCTTAATAATTGAGATCGCTGTTATTTAGATTATTTGCCTATAACAACTGCAAATATGTAAACCATTAAACCCCAAAGTAACCCGGCGTAACTTGAAGGTAAGGAAATTTTACTGTACGTATATCGTCGTAACTTGTCGTAACTCAATAACATAACTCTTGCATCCCTACGCATAAAGTCATAAGTATGTAATTTCAGTATTTTTCATTAAATTACAATTCATTTTCTATCAATGATATTTGTTTAAAGATGACTTAAGGCACTACTAATTATAAGCTTGATTTAAATTCAAATTTCCTTCTCATTTTCGAGTAATGACAAAAGTAAACTTTAAATGCCCATACTGTAAAGTTGCCATTTTCTGCATACGACCTTATGCGTAGGAGCCGTCGATTTAAGTATTCTATAGGGTTGCTCAATTTTTAGATAACTGACTTATAGAAATAAATAATTCACGTCAATTTAAAAATATCGTAAGTCTTGTGATTCATTACTTTTGAAACATATTCAAAGTATTAAAATATTCATATAAAATTCCTTGACTATTCAGATGGTGAACTAAACTGAATATGAAACGCTATCAAATAGACGGTGAAGTTCGCTTTAGCAAAACGCATTCTAATCTTTTCAAACTACGTACTTTAGATTTACGGTGGAACTTTCAATGGCTACTTTATCCCACTCGTAAATATACGTATGATTAATGTGAACAATATTCTTTAAAGTTCACAAACGAAAATTTTGCGATGATATTTTTTATTGCGGTTGGTAGAACAAATGACTCGATCCCAGTAGGAGCAAGTTTTAATTAAATGGAATGCTTTAACTTAACCGTTAAACACTGAGAAGATGGCAATTTCTCGTTTTTAATGTCAGCTTTGTATAAACCCTTTCCAAAAATGTTTATTCGTGAGTGTTTAAAATTAAATATACCTATAAAGTTATTAAATGATTACAGTGTTCATGTTTTTCTTGACTGTTGGCTGGCTTCAACCCATTAATGGCTCGCTACTGGGCACGGGTCTCTCCTCTTGAGGAGGCCTAGAGCATACTCAAATATGCAAACTCCACCTTTACTTATATTTTATGCGTTAGTTTATTTTAATTGTCCGAATAGATGGGTGATCGCTTGTGACAAAAATTTCTTGAACGTTTTTGTGCTTCGAAGGGCACATAATGCCGTCGGTCCCAGATGTTATATGTTATACTATAGTATTGTTTATACCAGTCGTTGAACAATGGGCATTCGGGCGGCATGTAAAACATGCGACACTTGGGTTGGTCACTAACCTCTCCACCAATCCGCATTGGAGCAGCGAGGTGGAGTATTATCTAAGAGAACTGTTTAATTGTGGGCCGTTATAGATTGATGCCAAAATCACTGAGTAAATGCTACATTATCTATAGTTACAGGAGTAGCGTCAACGAAAGCTCTTCTTACCGAGAAACGGCTCTGTGTCCATTATTCTGGGTTCTGTATCATTCTGTTGATTAGGATAATAAGCTTCTAGTCACTTTACATATTGTTTTGGTATCATTCTATCCAAACTTATTTCCATATTAAACAAATGCATTTCGATGTGGTTAGTAAGTTATCAGTAATAGTATCCTTAAATTCCGTACTAGCAATAGCTAGTATATTTAGTCTTATTTAATTGAAATATGAATCCTTTTTGGATAAAGGCCTCCTTCCTGCCGTTGCTTAAGTTTAATAAGTTATTTCCTGCTACCTGAGCAATGTCCACCTTCGCTTTGGTCTGCCAATGTTTCTTTTCCCTAAGAGCCTTTCCATCGTGTAGTCTCTATGGTCCAACTTTTGTCAGTGTACCGTGAGTTTTGACTTTACCATCATTAAAACATTACAACGTAGGTAAGTTGTTTCAGGAAATCCCAAATAGCACATTGTTAGCCTATCCTTCAGACAAAGAGGGCACTATTGATTTAAATATCATTTTAAAAGGAGACTCTAATGAACGGGCCCGTCACTTACTTAGATCCTAGAACGTATAATTATAGTTAATCAAATTATCATAATTACTGGCATGCGGCGAAGACCAAAGCAGATAATGGTAGGCGTGGCTTCATGCCTGCATGCCTGGTATAATTGTCGTTTAGTCAGTACCCATTTGTGTAATAATCATGAGTTACGTTACCGTCTTTGATAGGCTTTTAACATTTCCTATGCTATAATAGAGCATGTAGTTATTACTGTAATAAACTTTGTATCTGTATGAGAGAGAATTTAAGAGAATTGTTTAATACATTTTCTTGTCGGTTTAATCACGTGGCTTGTCAATAATTTTATTATTATTGAGGTACTAAATTTCTCTTTGGTTTCGTCGCCTAAAAAGTATTGTTGTATTTTTTACCCACGATGGGAAGAAAAAAAGACCTTGAGTCCATTTCCCGGCTAAAGCTAAAATTTTTGCACCAGATACGAGTACATCTTTCAGGCTTACTTCTTTGTGATGTCTTGTATTATTGGATAATCCGAAATTTTAACAAAAAAATAACCGACTTCAAATGAATCACATTCAATAAAAAAAGAATCATCGAAATCGGTTAGCGTGATATTTGAGTTATTTGTCCATTTATCACGCAAAAACTTAATGCAAATTTAAGATTTATATGCTTTTGACATGGATTCCATTGTCAAATCTCGCTCAAATTTATGTGGGACCACACGACAAGCATCAGCTTTCGATTAAAAAAAGAATCATCCAAATCGGTTCACCCAGTCCGAAGTTCTAAGGTAACAAACATAAAAAAATACAGTCGAATTGAGACCCTCCTCCTTATTTTGAAGTCGGTTAAAAATATATTATATTATAATTACAACGTATAATATATCATATTTCCGCAAATAATAAGATTTAGTATAAAATAAATACACTTTAATTTATAAGTTTAAAATTCGCACCAAAACACTTCAAAGTATTATGGCGTCGCTTGTGACATCATGCCTAAGTAGAGTAATATACAAGATGTCATTGTCAGTATTGTCATATTCGTTTGTTTACTTAGGCGTGACGTAATTCGCTCTGATTGAGACTGATTAGCGTTCAAGACATCATGGTGGCTTGCCGTATTTTGGAGTTTAATTTTATCAAAATATTATTAATCTCCGCTCATAATAATACAATAAATGCGTGTTTTGTAATCCATTAATAAGGTTTCATTATTTAAATACATAATTTTAGTGATTTTTACTTACTGTCATCATGCCTATTATATACATTGTAATTATGTTATGACCGCATGTAAAACACTAGATAGCTAGTACTAGTGGTAGCATCACCAATGCGTGGTGGTAGTTAGTTAGGCTTTAAAAAACCCTACTACAACGCATGATAAGGTACCATCCAATGATATCTTTATTAATAAATAAATCCAAATTAAACTGGATGGTACGAGTATATAGAACCCAGCTATGACTGTTTGCTTTAAGCAAGCCCGCAAAGCTCCAAATAATTTAAATATGTAATTCATTTGATGAGTTTACTGAGGCTTTTAACGGAAGCAAAATGAAAAAGAATTATTATTATTAATACTTATTAATTCTAATACATTGTGGCCTGAAAATTATTCCTTGAAGCAGAACCTCCTAGATGCTTTGGATCGATCCATCCACATTGAATCATCCTGGACTCCTCAATTCCTCCTCAAATGAATAGAAACTCGTCCCTGTGGTGAGCAACTAATAGGTTGGAGCTATACAAATTATACTCAAAGGCGAGCATTGATGATTCTATACTGCACTATAATATTCCCTCTCAATTCTGACCATTGAATTCAAATAGGCTGCACAGGAACAAAAAGGATTGATAGATCGAACAGCGCCGTTCGGTTTAACAACGAGTCAATTCTAAGCGCAGCGCTTTGTCTACACAAAAAAAGAAAAAACATGCAATTGTTCCACCATTTGCAGTTCGGGTGAAGATGCGGCTAAAACGAAGTTAAAATATTTTTATTGTTCTACGGTGTGGCTCCATCTATTCTTAATCTAAGGAAACTTTCTCTATTTGGTACATATCAAACATCGACGAGATTATAGCGTTATATTATGAGCAGTGGCGTAACAATAGGGTGGCAGGGCTGGCAAAATGCCACGGGCCCCCGACCCAAGAGGGCCCCGGCCCAAGAGGCCGCGAGCTCAAAAATATTTTTTACATTGTAGTGACTATTTGACTATTTATTTTTTACATTGTAGTACTGAGTATTTTATTTTATTTGAAAAGTATATTTTTATTAGTTCTGCTTAAAATCCAAAGTGAGACAACTAAAGACCATAATACAATTTCAAGTTAATCGTTAAGCATTTCAACCAACCTAAACAAAAAGATGTTGATTCATTTTTAGTCATTTTACCTACTTTACTCGTCAGAGGAAGGTAAAACGCCATTTTGATGAGCGAAGATGAGCGTCTCCAAGATCCGAAAAGTTTGTTCAAAGTGAACATATTTTATCGAGTATTGGACATGATTATAAACCAACTGAAATCGCGTTTCCTTCCAATGAATGAAATTGTTTCACACAGTGTTTTGCAACTTTCCACTTTAAAAGTTTAAATGATCTATTAAAAAAAGCTCTAGAATTTGTTGAGATATATAAAAAAGACATAATTATCTGAATCATTTGCCAGAGAAATTCTCAGTTTTCGATCCACTTTCAGAGACGAAATAGAAAAATCTTCGTGTATTAGAGACTGTCTGGCGGCTGTCTATTAAGCAAGCTTCCAGCTTACGGCATATACCCTGGCTTTATCAACTGGGTAGTGGACTTCCTGAGCGACCGGTCTTTCCAGGTTGTTATTTATTTATTTATTTATTTTTGCAACACCTAAATCTAGGGTATACAAGGGCAAAAACTTAATGCCTAATGGCATTCTCTACCAGTCAGCCCTGGGTGCTGGTGAAAATGTTAGATAGGCGCAAACTGTCGAAATTAACAGTCAAAAAAAAAAAATTCTAATTTTTATATTACATATCTTACGTCCAATACTGTATATAGACATTATATAAAATATATAAATACATACCATTACATTCATATATATATAAATAATATAAATACATAATATATATAAATATATATAATATATACATATATATAATATCCTACGAATATACGTACGTACGTTATCGATGGTAGATTGGTAGATCATCAGCAACGATGACTGTAAATGCCAGAGTTCCTCAGGGGTCCGTTCTCTCTGCTCTTCTTCTTTCTTTCATTCTTGCTACACATTAATGACCTGCTCATGTCCGGTATATATGGGTACGCAGATGATAGCACAGTGGTAGAGAGATACCTACCGAGTTCCAGGGCCAGTAGGCACGAAATTCAGTCGGAAAGAGAGGCCATGGTGGAACGTGTGAATCTCACACTGCGGGCTGCGTCCGAGTAGGGCGACGCCAATCTTGTGAGATTCAACGCCACTAAAACACAGACGTGTCTCTTCACCGCCAAAAGGAGCCCGCTCACCTTGGCTCCTACTTTTCAGAATGTGTCCTTGGATTATACCGACTGCCTTCAGTTGTTAGGAGTTGAGATATCCTCCAAGCTCAACTTTGGGCAGTTCATCGAATCCAAAGCTAAAGCAAATGTAAGGAAACTTGGCGTCCTTGCGAAGGTGCGGCGGTACTTCACACCGAGGCAACTTTTAACCTTTTGCAAAGCTCAGGTTCGGCCGTGTGTGGAGTACTATTCTCACATTTGGGCAGGTGCAGCCAAATGTCACCTTTCTGCTTTGGATTCGATGGAGAGGCGTGCTTAGAGGCTCATTGGTGACCCAGATCTGGTTGAGACCAATTTGCAAAGGTCAAGCACAGGCGCAGAGTAGCTAGCCTCTCGGTTTTCTACAGGGCACATTTTGCTGAGTGTGCGCAGGAATTATTTGAATTAATTCCCCCGTCCCCGTTCCACCATCGAACGACACGACGCACAGCGGGTATCCACCTTTATAATAATAATAATAATAAAGCCTCTTTTATTTCCTTAATAGAAAAATTCAATTAACAATTTTTATAATTATTAAATAGCATGCAATAGTATTGTTTAAAAACAAATCAAAACATAAAATATATTCAATTTCTTTCCATACTATAGACTGCACAAAATTCTTGATTTAATTTAATTTAATGATAATAATATTTTATTTAATTTAACAATAATAATTATTATATTATATTCTTATAGTTATATATATATATCCATGTCTATGTATCTATTAAGGACCTCTCTATAGAGTAAAGGCCTCCTCCATTTTACTCCACATAATTCTGTTGCTTGCTTTATTCATCCATCCTTTTCCCGCTACTTTCAAGATTTCATCAAGCCATCTCTCCTTCGGTCTGCCTCTGGTGCTCTTGCCTACAGGTCCCTTCCATAATGTAATCTTTTTGGCCCACCTGTCTTCGTTCATACGTGCAATATGGCCGGCCCACTTCCATTTCAGTCTCTTGCAATGTTCCAGAGCATCAATCAAATTGGTTGTTTTTCTTATATCCGTGCTTCTCTTTTTGTGTCTTAGCTTTAGATTCAGAATACTCCTTTCCATGGCTCTTTGGGTCGTTAGTATTTTGTTTCTAGTTAGTTTGTTGAAAATCCATGTTTGGGATGCATAGGTGAGAGAAGGTAGGATACAAAAGTCCAACACAATTTCTTCAGCTTCATTGACAAATTTGACTTTAGAATTTCTTTCAGGCTCCAAAATTTATTCCAGGCCATGTTTACACGTCTCTTTAACTCATCTTGGTGTCTAGACTTTTTAAATGACACTTGTATCCACCTTTACGTCGTGAATATCCCGCCGGTACGGATGTCGCGGTTTGCATCCTCATTCATTTTGCGCACCGCTAAGGATTGGAACAGCTTGCCTTCGTCTGCGTTCCCGCTCACCTATGACGTAGATGACTTCAAAAAAAGAGTGAATAGGCTCACCACCCTGGACCACATCTCCACTTACCGTCAGGTGGGATTGTTGTCAAGCATTAACTTATTAACTATACATTAACTTATTTTAAGTAAAAAAAATATCATTTTATGTCCTGCAGCTTTCCTGAAGTATGCACTGCATTAATATTATTTCTTACAATTCCTGAGACTACAGCTAGTGCTGAACGATCATTTTCAAAACTAAAATTGATAAAAACCTATTTAAGAAACTCTATGAAACAAGACAGGTTATGTAACTTGGCTATTCTGTCTATTGAAAATTCTACGGCCCGATCTTTAAACTTTGATCATGTTATCATTGAAGTACTATTACTTCGTATAGAACAGACACCCCGAACATTGAGTCGGGGAAATGCATTGCAGCCAGGGTGGCTTACTTCATTCACTCACTCACTTGTCACTCACCTGCGCTCATTGCGGCCACATGCCAAAATTGTTTAATACCAACTGAAAAAATGCCGTCTTGCCTGATATGAACCTGTCACAATTGCACGTAAATGGTAACTTATCATCAGTAAGAAAACAAAATATTAACTCAAATCAACTAAAACGAATTTATTTCAATTATTGTGTCATGTTCCCGCCATTTTTGAATGAAATGCAAATAAATTGACTTGAATTGAATTGAAAAATCATGAGGCGGGCTTACACACTTGGCAAGCCGTAAGCGTGTTAATGGACAAATAAATAAGCTAAAATAAATAAATAAGAATGACTATAGTACCTACTCTTTGGTAAATAATAAATTATGTGTATTAAATTACTTAGTGAATTCCATTAAACATAAAATCAAACATTTGGAAGAGCTAAAGGTTTAGAGTCGTTGACTGTTTGTCGTGGTTCGGCAAGTGTATTATACAAAGTTACTCTATGGCAAGTGTGTAAATCGCCTTCTAGAGTTTGAAAAAAGAACGGTCATCGCGGTTTCGGGACACACATTTTGTTCGAGATGTCTGTTCTATGTCATTATACTTCAATGGATGTTATAGACACTTTTGCGGAACAGAAAGCTCCAAAAAAAGATTTTTCTTAATTTCTTAATAAATATCTGAAATTACACTGTTATTTTTATTTCATTGTAAATGTATGCCTCCTTTTTATTTCATTGTAAATGGCTTCCTCACGATGTTGTTCCTTCACCGAAAAGCTAGCGAATAGATGATGAATGCATTATGTTCTATGGATGAATGTGAAGTCTCCAATACACATTGGGCTAGCGTGGGGACTACAGACCATTCCCTCTCGCCTAAGAGAGGAGGCTTATGGCCATTAGTGGGACATATACAACATGTAATTGAGTACGCTGAAAATCTCAAAGTTTATTAAAATTAAACTGAGTACAACGTGACGATTTTTATTGATAGGGCCCCATCAAAAGAATTTGCCACGGGCCCCAGATGGTATAGTTACGCCACTGATTATGAGACTTTTGGAGTTGCTGAGCTTTGTATCACATGATTTTTATTATACTTTGCCCGACTTTACAAGTCAACTATGAAATTTTTGTGACGTTTTTTATTAGTTAAGAAGGTTTGGTAGTTGTATTAACTTCAACTGAATATGTCATACGTATTGTAAGTCAACTAAAGTCTTCATAGATGTTCGCGGTTTACACAGTATGTCACACAGTAATCTGTTATAGTTGAGGTGAAATAGATAATATTATAATGGAGTTAAAAAAACGCAAGTCACATTTTGGTTACCGTGTCGATGACTAACAGACGTAATTGAATTCAGGTCCACAGACGAGTACCAGTTACTAACCAGTCATCTAGTTAGAAGTGAAAAGTTATCACAGATACAAATAGAACGCTCGAGCGAGGAAAAACCAACAGCGTTGGATCACAAACTAGACAGAAAAGAGAAATAAAGAAAAGATAAAGGCTCTAACGTTCTCCGCTCGATTCGCATTCATCAATGGCTTGCTCGCGTCGCTTCCTAGAACGACTTTTAGCATCAATTTCAAATAAATTTTTCGAACATTTCCAAGTCATTTTTAGACACTTATTTTGGAAGGTTTTATCGTACATCGGATGAAGGAGTTAAGTCCTTTAAATTGCACAATGCATTGTTGCCAAAAAGGAGGCATGGGACCAATAATTCTCTTGCTTTTCGGATATGAGATCGGAAAACGTGTAAAAATATTTCAGGTTATTTCCCATGACTTTGGCTTTACTAATGGCTACGTCCACTTAATATTAAATGTCTGTTGACTTGTTAGCCATATTTAAATAAAAATACGGGAATATATCCCATTTATATTTCTATACAATCACAAACTCCATTACGCATAATAGCTCGATAAGTTCGGGAATATCCTCTTCCATAATAGTGTAAAGTTCAAGCTCAATTGACGACGTAAATTAACTCAGTAAACTAGAAAATTAACTTGGTTAACTAATACGGCGTACTGTGCAATGATACCGGCACTTTCATGCTAGCCGGTTTAAGGCTTCATATCTACGATAATAACTGCATCTCGTATATATTCTAGAGTGGCGCCTATAATAATAACTTAGCAAGAATTTATAGAGATATTGAATACGGATATCCTACAATATTATTGATGATATAAAAGTATTGAAAGAGGAACTCTACGAGAATAATATGGAACCTAAAGGACTACCAGAAAAAAATGTAGTTGTTGCTAAATTATTTCCGTTCTTTCTTTCATTCTTCTCTCTTTTTGCTTTTGGTGTACCTGATGTCCATGAGCGATGATAGCCTCTTGTCATCAGATGGTCGGCTGTTTCCATAAAAACTTATCTCCATAAAAAGGTAAAGATTTATAATAGTTGATGTATTTCATCCGTATTTCACTAAACCTATGAACGTAGCGGGCAGAAATGACGAAATATTTTGCGTCATGTAAACTCGTTTATCATAACAAACAACAAATGTTTTCACTTAACCTAACCCTAGAAACGGCGGAAAGTTTAAATTTGTTGACATATCTCCGCCCTGAGTGCTTTAGCACTTAGGCATCGTAATATTTTGTGAACTTTTTAAGGAATTTATTATAAAAGGAGAATGCCCATAGCCAGTACTCTTAAAAAAATAATTGTGTCACAATGATTTTTGGACAAAAAATTTAATTAAAATATTTCAAGTATTTTACCCTATTTCCTGAAAAATCCTCATTGGGAATAATTTTCTGAAATTAATAAGTAACTTTACTTCCGTTTTACAAAAGAAAACCATTGGGCCATTTATGTTTGGATAAGGGCCAATCAGGAATCTTTTAAGATCCTTCGGGCCAATAGGTTGCATTGATTAGATTATAATTATGATACAACAGTTATAGTATAATATATCCATGACAACAAACTAGATGACGTAAGGGGACTGTCAAATGAATTAGAAACAGCCAGGAGTAATAGTGTTCTGTGATTATAATACATTACAAACTACATGGTGATTGGGGACTGTCAAATGAATTTGAAACTTAAAAGATCGACATTACATACGCAATCGACTTTAATACGCCTGCATAGAGTCCATATTACTGTGAGTTTACTATAACCTAAATACAAATTAATTTTGTTTAAAATCTCTTATTTCCTAGTGTTAACATTGACTAAAGTTAGTATGTATAATTTATTAAGATAACATAATCAAATAAAGGTATTTTTATAAAGACACAAAAATGTTAAAGTCAGTACATTTCTCCATACTGAATGGGCATTCTCCTTTGGGGTTGTACATAAAAATATTATAAAACTAACGTTACCTTTTGATGGAAACATAAAAGCATAAAAATTCGTTTTCGTAGATTCAAAGTGGCTTCAATTTTTAAAACGCAGATTAAATTTTTTTAGAAGTAAGTGCTCGTTCCGAATGACCCAAATAAAATGGTAAAATTCAAATTACTGGAATACTCAACCGCTTAACCGAATAGAGTATCTAATATTTTGTTATTTGGTTGGAATTTAAAAAATAAGCCTGTATTTTTCTCATTGATGTCCTCTAGTTTTATATTTATTAATATGTATATTTTTATTGGTATTGGCTGTAGTAGTAATTGTATTAACTTCGGAATAATTTTACAGATCGATCATATTTATATCGAGTTTTAACTCTAGAATTAGGGAACTAGGTTAAAAGAAGTTTTTACCTGTCTAAAACACATCAGCTATGACACATATGACAGTATTTCGTGCTAAATCTATTGCCCATTAATTAGGCTTAAAATGTAGTTTACCAACAAAGAATAATATGACTAGGTCTTATAAAGCAAATGTCCAAATTCGTGTTAAACTAAACGCCAAGTAAAATCTGACATTTATTAATCTTATACTCGTACAAAATAATTCTTGACAAAAAATAAGCAACTTCAAAATTAGGGATACCTCAAAAACTACGCGTTAAATCTCGCTCTTAAGTGGGACAACATGACTAGCACCAGCTTTTGATTAAAAGAAATCATCAAAATCGCTTCACCCAGTAGAAAGTTCTGCGGTAACAAACATAAAAAATACAGTCGAATTGAATACCTCCTCCTTTTTTGAAGTCGGTTAAAAACCATATGTAACATCATGTTAATACAGGTACCCTTAAAAAAATTATGTCGTAAACAACGATACACAGATGTTGCCATCCGACAATGACCGACATTGTCGTTCGTCGCTTATTTTAATGAAATCGATGTAAAACAAGCGTTCGCTCGGATGGCACTGACCACCTTAAGTGCATATATCCATTTCAGGGCTTAATGGATGCTTTCATCGTTCAACCAGCAGAGATAAAATATGTGACGTACTTGTGCAATTTGCTTTTGAAGTTTGCTCCGTTGTGCGAACACGGTAATGCACTATAGCACTCGGTTCGCCAATAATTTAACCATTTAAATTGCTTCTATCAATCGAGCGGTAAAATATCCTACATGACGTAGCGTCTCTCATGTTTATGGATTTAGCGGTTTCGTTCCAGAGATAGGCAAGTTATTTTACTTTCTTGTAAGGAAAATCAGGT
Organism: Thymelicus lineola; assembly: GCA_963932265.1. NCBI lineage: Eukaryota > Metazoa > Arthropoda > Insecta > Lepidoptera > Hesperiidae > Thymelicus > Thymelicus lineola. The sequence continues at coordinate 9,769,996 of OZ010692.1, forward strand.
TTGATAGGATATACACCTTAATTAATACACCTATTCTATGATTGTCCACAGCTCTGATAAAGAAATAGATCAAGAAGAAACCCAAACACCTAATAATTCATTGAACTTAATATCTTCTTTCCATGATGAACTATCTATGACCTTCGTAAGTCTTTAATGTTGAAGAAAGACCCAAATCCAATAGAACTATTATGCACTATATTGTCAATAGGTCATCGGAATCTCAAGGATACAAGTACGTCTATACGAAGAAGGCACACATATGGTAGAAGATCCGACCTAGAAGCGACCTTCACCCTAATATCTGCCTAAGGATGAAAAGTATTGTGTCCAATTCAGTATACTATTATAAAAAATACACAGCAAGTGGGTTCAACCCACTGGGTTGGTTAAAAAATTTCTGGCCGGAAATATTTGAGTCGAAAAGTTGCAAGTCAGAAAAGAATATATGAAATTCACCAATAGACTTCTGAAAGGTGGTGCATACTATAAAATGCAAACTATCGGTCATATTTAATGCATCGTCTCTAAACAAAGTTTGGCCGTTAACGTACTAACACTTCGAATCTATCAAGATAGGAGAAGCGTATCCGCAGATTAATAAACCACGTCAGCGCGAGGTTTCACTGAAAACTAAGATATAAAGGCAGATAAAGTTACATGAACGCAACTCAACTAGGAACTTAGACAACCTGCCACGTTGAGACGTAATAAAAGCTCTTTATAAATTAAAGCACTTTGTTTTGCACTTTCTTAACTAGTTTTTCCTCTGTTTAACGTTCATTTGTGAGGTTCTCGCAAATAATAAAAAATGTGCAAACACTAAGTAGGTACTTTATTCTAGAGCTCTCAGTTCCAGCTTGGCGTGAAACTTCATAAAGTTACTGTGATGTCATACTGCGATTTTTATGAATGTGAAAACGAAAAACTTATATGTATTATTTCAAAAAAGTTAACATTAAAATGGAACTGGTATGGATAAGGTTCATTACATAAATTATTTTAATTCTACATTGAATACATATAAAAGTTATTAACTAAAGAATAAATATTTGTATCTACCACGCCACTTTTCTTAAGCGTCGTAAAATTTCAATAAACAACTTAGTCTACAGTTTAGTTATTGCTAGGTGTCGTTGGAGACATTGTTTTTTTTGTGGATATTAACACAAATTCAATTCAATATGTGCCTTTACCCCGAAAAGAACGGTGAACCTGGGAATGCGAAGACTCGCGATGGAGATTTTCAAACGTCATTTAGAAGTGTACGGCTCCATCCTACCATACATTCCTAGTCAACTATATAAAGTACATACACAAAATAACAGACGAGAAGTTAACCCCAATAGTTCTTGTTCTCAACCTGTTAACTCAACGCTGTTTCTTAGTCTCAGGAATATTCAGTAACCTAATAACTATCTACCAATCTTGAACTACGAGTATATCCTAAGTAATGTTGGCTGTGTCGAACAAGCATCCAACTAGATTGAACATAATGTTTTGTTTGCATTATCGAAGAAGCAGAAAAGCAAGTTCCTTACTAGTTATATGGGCAGGCATTTATCCTAACAGTTAATAGTTAACCGTGGATATTGAGTAACGATAACATGCTTTCGTTCAGTTATTTTTATCGATGATTTTTGAAGCTTTGTTTGTCGTGTATTTACGAGTAATGTTAATAAAATTACCCGTATTGTTGTTTTCTTCCAGTCATAACCGCGTACACTTGCACTGTTCCCGCAATTATAATAAATTAGCATGTCGTGAATGCGGCATCCTATAATAAATTTGTCTTAACACTTGTATAGAATCTGGTGCGGCCCACCACGATACCATCTGATAATTACGAAGGCCGTAATTTCTATTTGTAATTATCTGTTGCAACTTTGTTTGGGAGCAACTCTAAGTTGCTCTAAATACATAATTGTCATAAAACTCTCGTTAGGAGAAATTGATGGCAGTTTTGAACGTTAACTAAAATTGGTGGAGTCTTCATATAAAGCTCCGTGACATTTGTTCCAACTGTAGGTTGTAAATCAGTTTAAAAACTCTTCGTGTGTTTGAGGTCTACATTTGTTGAGTAAATTAGTTACTCAGCAAATGTTGGCGAATTAGATAAAGATGTTTTCTCTCCTCTCTCAGCAAATTCCAGTCTTTATGTTAATATTGTTTTTTTAAGAAATGTTTTAAATAATATTACTTCTGCGTTAATGATTCCAGAAGCAACATCGATTTTTATATGTATTCATTTACAGATTGGAAAGTTTAAATTAAATTAAATGTTCATTGAGTCCCGTGTTTTCGACAAATCTCTGTCTCAAACAGTGAACGAATATACAGTATATTAGTTCATTGGTCTCAAACGAATCTTTCAGAAAAAATTATGACATATTGCTTAATTCATATTATTAAAATAAAGTTATACGACATTGGAACAACATGGTTGAATATGCTCTATGTCACCTAAAGATCAGAGACCCGTACTTAGTAGTAGACCATGTGGGATGAAGCCACAGACAGCAATCAGTTCCATTTTTATTATACGACACGTCCTGATTAAAATCAAAGACATTTACAATCTACAATGCAATAAAACGTTAACTCGAGATATAATAAAGGTGCAAAGATCGGCAGTCGTCACCAGACGCGTCGTTTGCAGGAAATAAGTTTGAAATCGCGTTAGTGGCTCGCGTGTTGAGTGTTAGTTACATGGAAAATATTGGTGTATACCCCGCGGGCGTGAAGCGCCTCGGCTCATGCGATTTACGCCTAGCTCCTCGCCTGGGGTAAACTGATTGCACCTTTATTCCATTTTGATTTTTTCTCGCCTGCTAAATGTCATTAAATCCAAATCTCTGCGTTTTAAATTTCGTGTTTTAGTGTTATTAGACTTTTTCGGCTTGTGTCAATTCGGAATGAGCAGCCGAGTTAAGCAACAGTGGGCTCGTTAGTTGTATGGGTGACCGCTAGTTGCAATAGAAATTTCTTGAGCATTTCCGTACTTTGGAGGGCACACAAATTTGTAGGTCCCGGTTATTACCGAAGGTAATTGTCGTTTAGCCATGTCGGAGTGCCTCGTATGGCATAAAATGTCCGACATTTTGATTGGCCACTAACTCCTCCACGGAGCGGCGTAGTGAAGTCCACTTGGTTTGAAGACAATGCTGAAAGTAATTGAATTGTTTTATTACTAATATGAAGAAAATGAGTTTCTCCAAAACCGGCCTCCAGATTTTGATGAAAATCGCAACTTTGAAGTTTGATATCCCTAAGCTGAACTTTCTCTATCTGAAATATGATTGTTGTGAATTACCTTTTCTATCTTCCTTCTTGGCCAGCACCGCATCGGTGATACCTTTGATGTTGCTGATAGTCATGGGCGACGGTGACCACTCTACCAGTTGGCTCGTCTTCTCGTTGTCAGCAAAGTAAGAAAGAAATAAATAAATATTATCAAGAATATCAGACTCTCAAGCCCCCAGCTAGAACACGACGATAGATTGGTGGCTGACATAAACAAGAAGTTAACTAACATTTGTTGCATTATTTATCTACTACTTAGAGAATACGTACGATTACTTGGCTGTTCAACTAATTCATTCATTATTTATACTTATCCCAAATGCACTGCAACAGATCTGTACACATCTGAACCAGCCTTTCGAAGGATATCGGAATAATTGATAGGGTCTGTCTTTACTCGGAATATAAAATGAAAGCAAACATCCCGAGAGGAAATGGAATACTTCCTTATTGCCTCCACGACACCTTTTTAATGAATTTTGTATTTCTAATTAAATTAATCGTGAAGAGTAAGACAAGGACCTCTCATAGATTGCTTATAATAAATAATTTAATAACCGTATCAAATATTTTGGTCATTTAATATTCATTAAATTATAATCAATTAATAGTTTATTACCAAAATCAATTAAAATAAAAAACAAAAAACCGGGCAAGTTCGTGTCAGGCCACGCGCAATGTGAGGTTCCGAGAAGTAGTAAGTTTATCGACTATTACTCATTAAATATTATTTTTGCTAACATAGGCCATAGCTGTGATAGGTTTTCTTGTAAATTCATCATAAGATAACCTATTTTTGAAAATTATGTCACTTGTCCAACTCCAACCGGTAGGGGGGGACACTTAACTCTAGCCAAAATTAGCAATTTAAAGCCAAATACAAAAATGCCCCCCCCCCCCCCCCCCCAATCCATAAGTCGTCTTAAGAGACCCATAATATTTTTGAAAGACCTTTTCAACGATACCCCACACTACAGGGTATGCGACGAATAAGAAATTTATCCTCACATTACCTGTAGGGTACCCTGAAAAAAATATGTTTTTCAATATTTTACGTATATCTACCTAAAGTTGCTGAGGGTTTTTACGGCCTGGAAAGCGTTAGGGCACAATCAATCACTCAATCAATCAATATTTTACTCGCTTGTAATTGAGTGCCTTTTCGATACATATGCCGGACAGTGCACATCTCAGCTATTTCTAACAGTGAGTACCTGGCATCATGCATAGTTTAACATCCATATAACGGTTGTCTGTTATAGGGATGTTGGCTTAGACTTAAATATGGCGCATCCCTTTCATTTTAATGGTGTTCTAGCCGAGTTTTGCATTATAAAATGCATTTAGATAACGCTTTTTCGTTTTGTGGAATAATGCAGGAACTTCAATAATGCAGAAGTATATGTATGTGCCCTACTTTGCAGGCTTGACAGGCTTACATCGTTGTCTAACATATTAATTTTCCTCTGTCATATCATCTTGCAATATTAAATTTAATATTCTGTAAACAACTTCTAACTACGTGTATACGCAATACGCAATAGTTACTCCTAGTTCGTAGTTCTGTCCTATGATGATATACGTAATGTAGAGCTTTAATCACATGTTCTTGTGACTAAAATTTTAGGCTTTTCTACACAGAACTTGGCACCCATTTAAATCTCAATTCTTTTTTTTTTTGAACATGGCTCTCATTTCACATTTATGTTTTTGATGAGATAAAATATATAGATTAGTAAATGATGGTAAATGAACGCATTTTTATATGACTGAAAGCATGCTTGATACATTTTTTGTACATATTAATAAATATATTAATTGTTTAATTTAACGTGACGTTTTTATTTACACAAATTTACAATAATATAATAGATTCCGTATAACGAATTACAAATATAACACATAACGCACATAACGCATAACGTAACGGAAAATGTTTGATTTTACTTCTCATTTTTCATAACGCGGGCTTAAATCGATTCTTAAGGAGTTAAACTCCAAATATATTTTTCATTATTTTATTCTATGATTTTGGAGTTTTAATAAATATGTATATTAAAATTACAAATTGCAGCTTTCTAACATTAAGAGCGTCGGCGTTATGCCTCGGACAATCAGACGAACGGACGCACATGACGAAACTATAAGGCGCCGGCCACACAGAACAGACGCAAGACACGGACCCGTCGTGTTCTGTGTGGCCGGCGCCTAAGGCGCGGTCGCGCGCATACAGAAACGACGGGCGTCCCGGCTTTTCTGTATGTTTTACGTCGCGACGGCTGCATACATTTTGTATGAAAGTAGATTAAACGGGCGCCGCGACTGCGACGGGTCCGTGTCTTGCGTCTGTTCTGTGTGGCCGGCGCCTTAGGGTTCTGATTTTACTTCGGTACCCTAAAAGTAGCAACACATTAGATACAGTGTCAGGAGCGTTCTTTGATTGCTCAGTCGTGATTAGAAAATATCTGAACACAATGACATAATAATATGTAATCAACTCATGCATTCACTTTTAGAAACAACAAACTCTACGGTCTATCGAATTAGTACCACAGATACACGCAAACACTACCGTGTAAACGAGACCACGTAAATAGAAGTCCCGTATTGAAAATAGACGTAATGATAACATAGTGTTCAATAGAATTAATTAATGTTTTAATTTCATACCTTATTGCTTTGACTGTGAAATTGAATTTGAAATCATTTTGTGAGAGCAATATTTGCTTTGCCTAAATAATATTCATTCGATAGCCGCGGTGCTAACCCAATTTGATGTTTTAATATGAAATTAATAAAGCTAGAATGAGCTTGAAATTACAGATTAATTTTATGTAATGGAGATGTGCTTTAAAAACTGTTAGCTGAAATAATTGTCATAATATTAAATACTTGCCTAAATAGTAGCCAATCCTTAACAAAACTTAATTACTTAAGTGGGTGAGTAGCCACCCAGTTGAAAGTTCTGAGGTAACAAATATAAAAAAAATACTGTCGCATTCAATACCTCCTCCTTTTTAGGCTTATTGCGCGTTTATTACTCAGGTCGTTAGTCTATCTTTTCATATCATTCATACACGTACGATATATTAAGAATCTTGGCCCTACTTTCTAAGTATATTTACAAGCCTTAAATTGGAAACCAGTGAATGGATGTCTTTGAGCGAGCTCATAATACTAGATCTTCCTTCGCGAGTGATGAAGCCTGCGAGCTCGAAACCTTAGATAGAGCAAAGTGTAATTTCCCTCAAGACAAACCATAATCAAGCAATATTATTATAATAACATATTTCAAACTAGTAGTATACTCTAGGGTCGAAGGTAATATAGAAACTCATCTAATTAAAATTAAAAATCATTTAACCAGGTGGGTATTATTTCTATTAACCGATGAACGTAAGTTTGAATAAAAATGCGTGATCATAATTATAAAGCGAATAAACTGCGAAAGAAACTCCTAACTACACCTTTTTTTTAAATAACGTTTGACACGCATAGCCCCACACTAGGATTCCCTGTGTCGTGGGTTCCATGGACAACACACAGAGAAATAACACTTCACACCCAGATCGAGAACAGAAGTTCAAACTCATCAATTTTTCCGCTTCGCTGGGAATCGAACCTAGGACGCCTGGCGCGGCGAACCGGGTTGTCATTACCACATCTTTAAAATGCTGCGTAATGTTACATTTGCTGTTGTTGTTGTACAAGTGAATTTTCTTACAGCTTTCTTTTCAATTTACCACTAAACTTTTTTTTCACATCAATTATCAAAGTAAAGTGAAGTCAAATATTTTATTTCGTCATGGGAACAAATAGCTCACAGAACTTTATCCAAGTTAACTTTAATAATTCTATTATAGATTATCTTTAAAATATACCTCAACAAAGAATTATCGGCATGCATGATAAAAATATCACATCACATACAAAATGTGAAATAAATTACTAGATATTATGAGTAAAGAAAATAAGCTAACTAATTCTAGTACCCGGATGACCAAGCTCGTTTAAGTATTGCTTAACAACGCCAATCTACTGAAGTATTGCTACTTGCCAATAGATGTCACGAAAAGTCTATTGTAGCAGTTTTTCATGACCTGAAAACATGGATAAAATGACATTTTCTAAAAATTAATCCTAGCTAGATCGATTTTCGCCCCCGAAACTCTTTGCATACTAAATTTCATGAAAATCATTGGAGCAGTTTCCGAGATTCCGAATATATATTTATAAATATACAAGAATTGCTCGTTTAAAGGTATAATGTTAAGCTTTTTTAAACTCGTTAGTGTGATTCACAAAATGAAACAGCATCAACTATACGTATTTTACCACGAAGGTACAAAACGCAATGCGGCGCCAATGCCGCCCGCCCTCGAATTTTATTATTCAAAATTCAAACTCATCTTATCGTGTGGGTACCTACCTACTTTTTCAATGCACTTATGAACTAAAATCAGATGAAAATGAGGAAATGAAATGAAATATGACGAATTATAAATGTATGACGTAATTTTTTTGGGTACCACCATTTTACTAATCCGGGTAATATTATTCGAATCGTGGTCACGGCTGAACTGCCTGTTCAATCTAAGATGAGTTAAGATTACAATCTACCACCATTTTAGTAAGGTGCTTTGACATAGAGGAGAAGAAGTGGCGAAAGAAACTCCTCAGTACTCCTCAGACTATTGAACTAGTAACCCGCCTTAGCAACACTTCGGGTACCTGAGTCGATACCCCTGATGTAACTCTTTAGTATCACGAGTCAAAGTAATAATATAATAACTTAAAACCTTCCGGGCGGAATGCTATTACTAATGACTATAGTTGTATACGATTTGTATAGTATCTAGTGAAATACGTTAAAAGATTATTTGGGTATAAGCGTATGGACAATCTTAAGCCATATATGCAATAAAAAGATGCCACTCTTGTCATGTCTTCATATACGTAGGGACCGTCGATCTATAAAACACAAATTATATCTTGCAGGAGATTTCGTAGAGAAAAATTAGAAAGGAGCTACAGAAAAGTTGGTCCTTTGAGCGATCCGAGTGATGCAGGTCGCACACAAAACATTCGATAGAGCGCGCGGAGTGTAATTTTTCTCAAGTGGGGCACTCGCCCTAGACGTAGCAATCAAGTCCCGCCGACTCGCGCGCTCCTGCGTCTATCAAAAATAACTTTAAATCAATGAGCCATCACTAGTATCACCATACAGTTACACATTTTTGATGATAGATAAATGAAACTAGTATGCTGCATGGAAATTATCTTAACTAGCATGAATAAACATTTTTAATATGAATAAGACCTTAATAAAAAAATCTGGATTGTATGCGTGTGTGTGTTACTAATGAATTATAAAATGACTAAGTTAACAACATAAAAAATAATTTCTTCATCTTTTACTTAAACACTAGTACTAGTAGCGAGCCTATCGTCATCTTCTTGGCCGGCAACGCGTTGATGACGCCCCTGGTGTCGCTAATGTCCATGAGCGGCGGTGATCACTTACCATCAGGTGACCCGTCTGCTCGTTTGCCTGCTCAAAGCATAAAAAAAAACCTTTACCCCTAGATTTAATTAAATCGACATATTCGAAGATTTATGTTGCCCGCAGTGGCATTACTTTATTAGACGTAAATGTAAATATTTAGCTGAAAAATTGTGCAAACACTTTTTATATACAATACCTTACAAATGTTTAATTCCAATGTTACATAATCAGAATATACACATTATACATATAAGAAAGAAGAATACAGTTTTAGGTTGTAGATTTTTCTGCTATCTTTTGAAACTTCCCGCTTTTTAAACTCTTTCAGACCAATGCAAATAGATTCAACTTTTATCGCGTTACCTTTTGTCGATTTACCTATTCATGCGCGAATTCAAAGAAAAATAGGGGAAATATTTTTCAGTGCTCGTAACCTACAATCTCTTTGTACTAAATCGCACTGTTAAGAGAGACGTTGTTTCCGTTCCCGACTACAATCTCCGAACAATGATGACATAACGAAAAAAAATCAAAGAAATAAAGAAGTGGCTACATTTTCTCGCAAAACAAACTGAATTGCCGGATGCGGCAGTCACTACAGTTTCCGATTTGTAAAACAATATAAAGCCAGCATTGCTTTTGTTTTGCCAATATTTTGTGAATAATGATGTTTATATTTTCTGAACAAAACTCCAGGTATTATAATAACAAATTATGTTAAGGTTGTGGTTCTCGCAAACGAGATGTACAAAAGTTTATTTATCAGACAGACTTTCCGATAACTTTAAAAAATGTAAATCGATAGCGGAACAAAAAGTGGAATTTGTTGAATGTTAGTGAAGCACACCGTTTAGTAATAAAACCATGGGGAAACTTTCAGTTAGAATAAAGCTGCTGAACTCCGTGTTTAACTTAATTAATCTCCGTAAGTTTAAACTCCTGAGAACATACATTCTCATTCTATAGCTGCTACCTTTCTCGGTCTTTTTAAATTATATTTTTCATTTCAAAATTAGATGGCCCGACGGACACATATTTATTAAAATATTACATACATTCAAATCAGAATAATGAATTCTTTCAATTAAATTTTCAACTTCTTCAAAATCAAATGCACACAGCAACCCTGAACATTCTTAAATTGAACCTGAGCTAGTAATGCTAATAAAAAGAACGTCTCCGCTGTTTCAAAAGCGAGATACATACTTGACGCGCTCAAACATGCACCCTCTGCTTCAAGATAGAAATGAACCTAATGTTTACGAAGCTCAATCTTCAAAGCTATCCTCGAGTTGGCTGTCTATTAGTATTTTAGAGGGCACATTTCGGAGAGTGGGTGAATGCTACGCGACCTATTTCTCTGCTGCCTTTCCATCATCCTGTATCAGACGTGCGAAGCAACTTCATCCTCAGATTGCAAATGTACTCCGTTTTCTATGCAGCGATTTGTCCCGCATTTTCCAACTTGAAATAGAATACGGGTGAATTTTTCAAGTAACACGGAATGCATTCATTTGTTACATTTATTATTATTTAAAACTAGCGCTCTGCCCGCAGTTTTACCTGCGTTCTGCGGGATGATAAGTACCCTATGTTCTATTCTAAGCTCATGTTCTATCTAAATGCTAAATTTATTCTAAATCTGTTCAGTATTTTTTCGTGAAAGTGTAGCAAACATTCGTATTTAATGATTTAAATATGAAAGTCAAGCGGTTTGAACGGACTGATTTTTACGCACGCATCTATTTTTCCAAGTTTATCTCCATATTTTAAGATGACCATTCACTTGCTTCGCCATAGGAAAACATCGCGTAGAGATCTACACTCTTAAAATACTTGAAGCGTGCTAATCTTCAACTGGCCAGTGTGTTGGACTGTGGCTGGTAACATTGTTAGAAGAGTCCAGAGTCTAGCAGGGGGGATGTTATTGGTTGTAATGATGAATTATGTGATAAATTGATGTTGATCACCACAATCTCACCTTTTCAGTTTTTCTGTTGTCAATTGTCGATAGTTGTTATCGTAAGATAGCAGTGGTTAAGCCGGAGGAATTCGGGTGACATAAAAACTTCCCAAACTTAGATTGGCTACTAATCCTTTAACCAATCCGCTCTGGAGCAGCCTGGTGGAGAATGCTATAGGCGTCCTCTAAAGGAGAAACCCTTGCTCAGTAGTGAACCATTAATGGGCTGAAGCCAAGTAACCACAAACCAGCAGATGATCACCAAGTATGAGTACTGTGGGGATTAAACTGATTTCAGCAACCTCGAACAGGATGGACGTGACATGAGGATTCAGCAGGATGCACCATAACCAGGGATTAATTTAGTCCAAAAAAACCTACTGTAAGTTACAGTTCGCCATTTTTAGTAAAATAAATGCTACTTTACCCCTTCGTTCCATTCCTACAAAAGTTCAAAACTGCAATCATAACACCGGGCTATTTTAAAACAAAATATATCATGACCTGTCCAATAAATCACTTACAACAATCTGACCTCAAAACCCGCCTACACGAACTAAAAACAAAGCAAAAATGTTCTAATCCGTCCACAAGAATCCGCTTTAGTGCAGTTGCGGTGTGATTCTAAAGTGGTTTCTCAGAGTTAAACGTAATTGTTATTTACGTGAAGCTATTAACCTGCGAATAGAGACGTTATTTACCTGAAGTGTTTTATTTTGTTCGGTCAATCTAAACCTGTATCTAACATTAGCAACTGTGAGTTACTTAATCCACGTCGAATTCGATTTACGATCCTTTTGTTATTACGGGTTTATTGGCGAAGCATCTTACGGGAAAGTGAAACGAATTATTTTTGATCTAATGTATTAAGTGCATGAGTAAATACTGGTAAAAAAGGTGAATCATGGTGCCGATTCGTTAAAACGTTATATTCACTTGGGTTTAGAATAAATAGTTGTTGATTGCAGTCGTGTATTAAATTATTTTTTTACAATCGCAGCCGACTTATAAAAAGGTTGACTTTTTAACAAGTGATTACAGCCATACTATGAACATTTGCAATTGGAAGTAAAACCACCCAAGTGTGAGTCGGACTTCCACACCGAGGGTTCCGTACAATCGTGCTATTTTTTTATAACAACTTAACGTAATTTTTTTTCACTACTCTAAAGGATTGAAGACCTGAGTATTACTTATTAATTTTAAATTGATACATCCACGCTTTCGTGAGAAATACATAGGATGTTGACAGACACACAGGCAGGCAGGTATGACGGGATAAACACACACAACGACAGATAGACACTGAGGCAGACAGGCAGATAGACAGACAAACAAACAGTCTGACAGGCAGAAAGAAAGACGGAAGGACAGACAGACGACGAAGTGTTCCTTTTCGAACGATGTATTAAGGGTAGAAGAATTTAGCTTACACTTAAGAATGAACAGACCACTAAATCACGTTTATTTCTCATTCATTTGCAAATCCAGAAAAATCTTAGATGAATTCAATAGCAGATTCGATGGAACGAGACTTCTAATTAAATGAGCTAGTCGGCGTAAAGTTTTGCCCGTCCGCCTTTGAGAAATATTTGAATTTCACGCTTCTGTACTCTGGCCACGTCGCCCACTATATCAATTTGATGCTGGCTTCCGCGCTGTGAATTTTAAAAAGTAAAACCCTAAAAAACTAATAATTTACTTGATTGACATCACTGTTATGAAAAATATCCTTGAAGTATACTTAATCAAGTATATTTCAATTAAGTACAATATGATTTGATGTTAATATAAGATATACAATTCAAGTTAGCTAAAAATTAGCTTGAAATTTGCTAGAAAAGCTTATAAAACGATCTCCAAATACCAAAATGTAAAGCTAATCAAGTGTCAAACGGAAACGTATACAAGGAACTTATTTATGTAAACCATTTCCTACTGAAATGATCCTTTTGAATTTTGAATTTCTTTTCAAATTTTGAACTCCAAATGTCACCATTTGACTGCGCAGAACTAAAATTTAACTCTTTATCGTACGAGTATGTATACGTTCGCGACCAGAAGATTCAAAGGTTTCATCGTATAAATGAAGCACACGGACGAATCACGATTATTTTATTTATATTACGAGAAACGTCAATTATAATAATATCATATAAAATTTTTGAATATATAAAGAAAATAATAATACTAGCAGTCGTATTGAATTTGTCTTCCTTAAAAGAGAGCTTTTGTAAATGCACTGTAAACTGCACGTTTCGCACCAAAGCAATTTTTAACCGACTTCAAAAAAAGGAGGAGTTTCTCAATTCGACTGTATTTTTTTTTATGTTTGTTACCTCAGAACTTTGGATTGGGTGAACCGATTTGGATCATTTTTTTTAATGGAAAGCTGGTGCTTGTCGTGTGGTCCCACATAAGAACGAGATCTGACAATGGCATCCATGTCAAAATTATGTAAGTCTTAAATTTGCATTAAGTATGTGCGCGATAAATGAACGAATAACTCAATATCGCGCCAACCGATTTCGATGATTCTTTTTTAATTGAAAGCTGGTGCTTGTCGTGTAGTTCCACATAAAGAGCGAGATCTGACAATGGTATCCATGTCAAAAGTACAATATACTTCATTTGAAGTCGGTTATTTTTTTGTTAAAATGTTAGATTATGTGTCAAGATTCTTCTAGGAGTATGTTTCGTATAATGTTACGGAGTTTTAATATGTTGTAATGTATTGTATTATGAACCGAAGTCCTTCAGTTCAAGTCAATTATGAGTGATCGACAAAGTTACGCGACTTCAGAGTCCAATTCAATCTCCCCTGCTCGTGGTTATGGCGACTGGTCCATTACCAGCTTGCTGGGTTCTTTACCACGCAAGTTTAATCCTGACAGTACAGTAATAGTGGTGTAGTGTTCGGAGGGTCAATAATACACACGCTTTACTCTGTAATAGGTGAAGTATGAATACGCATAGCGCACATCCGCACTCACTCGCAGCTAGCCACAGACTGCCCGATATGCATAGACACTACATCCCTTCTTTATTGTATAAAATTCAATTATTTTCATTGGTTTGGTTTACAAACACTTTTTGTAAGTCATGCAAGCTACGCCAATGCTTCAACAAGGCCCTACTGTGAGAAGGGCCCGGGAGAAGAAGCAGCAAGAAACTACCGGGGTGTTTTTTTCCTACTCACAGTTACAAATAGCACTTATTAACTACTTACAATCTATATTTTAAAACTCATGTCCAAGCAGTCTTGTCATTAAAATAATCATTCATCGTAAGTTGTAATACCCTTTCATAAGAATGCTTTTAGTATGAGTTTTAAATATATAGTATAGCATTTCCGTCAATTTTAATGGAATTTTATATTATTATTATTTTATTGCAACATCGATATAGATCTGACAATAATAAATTCTTTGATATCCAACGTTTATTTTCTTTGTTGTATAACATGTGTTTCCCGTTTCTGTACATCGCTTTCACCATCAAATACTCACACTGCTATGTGAGGGCAGGGTTAAAGTTTGGTATCAATGTGTTAGCCTCAGTTACTTATTTTCATTGATATATTTTTCTGTACCCAATTTAGGATCTGTAACTCCCTTTATACTGTCCACATATTGTTCTCCTCTTTTCTCTAGTTGAATTGTAGACATGTCAACTCCTGTCTCTCACACTACCGTCTAACGGTTTATATATAGAGTGAAAGCTATTTTATTTGAAGTGATTGGAAGTTTCATAAAAAAAAATATCTTACTAGCATAATAAGTCAAATGAAGATCTTCTTGCATTTCACTAAATACAACTCTTGTAGATCATAATTGTATTTTTAACTGACAACAAATGTAGCCTTGAAAATAGATTAACCCAAGCCACGTACCACAGTCGTCTACTTCAAATATTAAAAGTAACAACATAAGTTCTGAAAAAAAAACTCTAGTAAATCCCTCTATTGCCACGGCTCTCCCAGCTGATATTCATATCCATTGAGTGAATCTTAATTATGTGTTCAATATGCGTCACCCATACACAGATACACCTCCAACTTCACTACAACTTTCTTTCTCGAGTCCCAGTCTCCATCCCGTATCATTCAGTATCATGATCCTGTTTATAGGTGCTCGGCAAATACATGACGCCTCTGAAATGTGAAGCGGCCCAAATCGGCCTTAATAAGTGTTTTGTAACCATCGCGAAATTTGAGAGCACTTAATAAATGCGCTCAAGCATCGCGCCACATTTAATGTCACTGTGCTTCATAGTCTGTTCCTATCTTTATCAAAGTTATGCAAAGTATAGCGAAAAGAGCAAGGATGGCAAATAAAAATATTTCAAGTCTATATGGTAGTTCGAAATTTTCAAACGTAAATCTTGAGAATTTTGATTCATTTAACTAGACATAATTCATGATGTCAATTATAATGTCTACAGTTCAAACAACTCGCTCCGCGCATTATGAGAACTCAACTTGAAACAATTTTCATATATGATATTATTTTTTCATCTCGTGTCACTAAGAAATTCAAACCATTGGCCAGCAATTCATTTATTATTAAACTATTTAATTCTACCAGTATTTACACTATTAAGGTCACAGGGACGTTTAAATTGTAGCAAAAGAACCTTTATAATCTTAAAAAAATAATTGCTTGTGATACTATGATCACAGCTGACCCATTTATTGTCTCATTAATTATTATGCATTAATTACCAAAAACAAACAAACTTAAGCTATGATTCTCTGGGAATTTACGTCACCTACCCTTATTATTCACCAAGGAAACGAATTCAGATTACCTTTGCTTCCCAGGGGAGTTTTCAATCGTTATCAAGCACTCTCTATGAGAATGCTTTGTGAGTTAGTACTCCTGCGTGCACGGTCACTCACACTTGCACGTACCTACACTCGGCTTAGTGATGTGGCCACTCCAACGTCTTGATGGAGATCTAGTGCTTCTAGGTTCCTCAATATCAACGTCACTGCAAACTTGATAGATCTGTAATACAGAAATATACAACGAGCCGCGGACTGCATTGCTTTTTAGAGAAAAATCTCTAAACTTACTTCTCTGCACTGTCATTCAACCTTTCTTTAGTATCCGCTTCGCAGAGTCAGGCATAATGAAATCGAACCAATTTGTTAACGTATACTCAATAATTACAGTAGGTAACCTTGCCCTTGGTATCCTTATTGAATACTGACGTGGAAAAGTATGGAAACTGATAAAAATAACCTTTTGGTCACTAGCCGTCACTTGACGCTAGTAAAAGTGTTGATCTTTACTATGGAGACAAAATCATAATCTTCACATATTTTCCTTTATTTTTTGGCTGCTCAAAAGGATTACCATTTACATTGCAAGTAAAGATATTAGATGAAAATAAAAATCTTCTGACTTTGCAAGTGCTTATTTCTGTATGGATGAACCGTTATATTATTTCAATAAGAATAATAAAACATCCAATAAATTATTATGGATTATATTATATGGTAATAAAAATGAATATAATTATCACAAAAGTTGAATCTGTTACCATGAACTCATAACTACTTGTACTACTTTGTCATAATCTGGCTCAAATATGTGAATATATTATAACGTCTGTAACGATTATTATCAAATAATGAATCGCCAATGATGGTAGTATGTCATTGTACATTTAATACATGGTCAGTTGCAAAGGTTAAAGGAATCAAATTTACTTCAAAACAAGTTATGGAATGTTAATACATTAATGGAATAAAATATACCACACTAATAAATTGTTGTCTTACTTTTGATTCCTTACTTACTTGCATCATTTCTGTACTTGATATTTGTGATTCATTGTGATTGGGGTAGCTTTCTGAAAACCTGCAATTTGTTATTTCATCCCACGATTTCATACCAGTGAAATGCGGCCGGCCGATTATGATAGAACCATCTCCATCAGACATCTCGAATATGTGTCACATGACTCATATCCAACAGACATGTTTGGCTTTCAATGATCTTCATAACGGCATAGCTCTAAAACATTAATTTGTAAATATATGCAGCTACCGTGCATGCATGGCTTTTTAACAGTTTAATGTAACAGTAACATGACTGCGTAGCCTTAAAACATTGAATTATAAATCTTTGCGGTCACCGTGTATGCGTGGCTTTTGTTTATATAACCGTAACATGGCTGTGTAGCCTTAGAATATTTATCTATTATATAAATATTTCTGAACTCCTTGTATGCGTGGCTTTTTACTTAAGTAACAGCAACGTGGCTGCATAGCCTTAGATTAATTTAATTTACAATATGCGTGAACTTCTAATATGCATGGCTTTTACTTATGTAACAGTAATATGATTGTATAGCTTTAGAATATTTATTTATTATATAAATATTTCTGAAGTCCTTGTATGCGTGGCTTTTTACTCAAGTAACAGCAACGTGGCTGCATAGCCTTAGATTTTAATTTAATTTATAAATATGCGTGAGCTTTTAGTATGCGTGGCTTTTACTTATGTAACAGTAATATGACTGTATAGCCTTAGAATATTTATTTATTATATAAATATTTCTGAAGTCCTTGTATGCGTGGCTTTTTACTTAAGTAACAGCAACGTGGCTGCATAGCCTTAGATTATAATTTAATTTATAAATATGCGTGAACTTTTAGTATGCATGGCTTTTACTTATGTAACAGTAATATGACTGTATAGCCTTAGAATATTTATCTATTATATAAATATTTCTGCAGTCCTTGTATGCGTGGCTTTTTACTTAAGTAACAGCAACGTGGCTGCATAGCCTTAGGTTTTAATTTAATTTATAAATATGCGTGAACTTTTAGTATGCGTGGCTTTTACTTATGTAACAGTAATATGACTGTATAGCCTTAGAATATTTATTTATTATATAAATATTTATGAAGTCCTTGTATGCGTGGCTTTTTACTTAAGTAACAGCAACGTGGCTGCATAGCCTTAAATTATAATTTAATTTATAAATATGCGTGAACTTTTAGTATGCGTGGCTTTTACTTATGTAACAGTAATATGACTGTATAGCCTTAGAATATTTATCTATTATATAAATATTTCTGCAGTCCTTGTATGCGTGGCTTTTTACTTAAGTAACAGCAACGTGGCTGCATAGCCTTAGATTTTAATTTAATTTATAAATATGCGTGAACTTTTAGTATGCGTGGCTTTTACTTATGTAACAGTAATATCACTGTATAGCCTTAGAATATTTATCTATCATATAAATATTTCTGAAGTCCTTGTATGCGTGGTTTTTTTTACTTAGTTTGTTTTGATTTATAATTGACAGTACATGTTATGGTATATTATATACCTCTTGTACATACCATACCTCGAATGACTTGCTATAGCAGCAATTCAATATGTATATCGATTACATATGTATCTATAAATTGGCTTATTCCTTAGAACTCTAAATCAAGTGCCTACTCCGTACCTTAATTAATTCTGGACTGAGTGAACCGATTTTGATTACTCTTTCTTTGATCGAAAGCTGGCACTTGTCGTGTGGTCCCACATAAATTTAAGCGAGATCCGACAATGGCATCCATGTCAAAAGCATATGTCTTAAATTTGCATTAAGTATGTGCGCGATAAATGGACGAATAACTCAATATCCAACCGATTTCGACGATTGTTTTTTGATGTACTTCATTTGAAGTCGGTTATTTTTGTTAATATTTTAGATTATTGCTATTTACTTATTTTTAGCAAACAAAGCGTTTCAATATCTTTGACATTTAGACTGAACTTTAGTATTCTCCATCTTTCGATTTTAATAGACCTTTAATAGGAAATACACATCGCATCGAATAACTTTCGCAAAGACTATATTTCGATCTTTAATAGTTTGGCTGAACATAAAAATATTCAACGTCACTGTACCCAGAACTTTGTTTTTCTTCCCAAAACAGCCATCCTTGAGCCATCACGAACATTTTTGAATCAAACGTAGTCAAATCGGTTAAGCTACCGAGAAATACTAAGATTCATTTTTATTTATACCAGCAAGAAGATATGTATATGACAATAATAATTAATATGCCTAATTTGGGCTTTTTTTTCACAAGGTACAGTAGCATTCTCTTTACGAACCTTGTTTAAATTTGCGTGCCTTTGCGGCCTTTTTGTACACAGAGTACATTTGCATGCTCCTTACGAGCCATATAAAGGTTTGCGTGTCCAACCAACGGACCTTGTAATGGGACTAGTGGGATAGACCCAACAATCTGCGTGAACCTTGACGTAGCTATCGATTGACATAGATATCAATATATTTAATATTGGCTTTAGCATTAAAATATTAACCAATTGATGCTTCCATATTACTACGTAATAAGGGTTGTAATGTATAATAAACTTTTTACACATTATGTTCATATCCGTAACACACTGTTCGTAGCTATTTTCCAGGTTCTTCATTAGAATGATTATATAGGCGTGATCTTCAAGTGAACTGTGGTGGCGTGAACATAATAATATTTCTGTTCAACTGCCAGCTAATAAGCAAAATTACATCTGAAACTTGTTTAGATAATAATTATCAATATAAAATCTTTGGATTTATTGCAGAACGGTATTTGAATTATGAAAATATTAACCACAGCATTATATTAATACGTGGGGTAGATTCTCAATCGTTTCTTTCCAAGTCATTCCAAGGGTAACGTGAAGTTTCACGCTTTTATTAATTATCCAACAAATACAAACAAAACTTAGGATATTGTTATTGTGATTCGATAGCTTTATTTGAAATAAGAAACGAAATAAATTACTCTTCCACTATATATAATATTACCGACAGCAATATCGTAACCAGTTGCAATAAATTCATGGTATATTTGAAGTAAGTAATTACTTGATGCATGACCATTTGTAACAAGGTGACTTACGTGGCCTTCAAAATATTTAATTAATTTTGATGTTTAGACAACCATTTTGTGTACAAATCTGGCAGTGGTACTTTCGTTGCCAAGTTCTTAAAACGTTAATACTTAATAATTGTTATTTAAGTACACGCAGTCAGGCGTACCCACATATAAATTATGTGGTTGTAATGTAATTATACACTTTACTTACTTGAATACGTACATAATAGAATATTTTCGTAACGAATTTGCCTGCCCAAGCGTATGCAAGCAAGGGCATTAATCCTTCTTTTTTCCAACAAATTTTTTGTAATTACTTATTATTTTTTACCGTCGTCGCCACTTGTAGTGTTCGGAGGGTCAATAATACACACGCTTTACTCTGTAATAGGTGAAGTATGAATACGCATAGCGCACATCCGCACTCACTCGCAGCTAGCCACAGACTGCCCGATATGCATAGACACTACAAGTGGAAATGTATTACCAGCCCTAAAATGCTAAATTGTATTTTTCGAGATTCGGTTGCAGTTTCAGAGATTTAGAAATATTGCAAGCCTCCATTCCTTTTGACCAGCAAGCATGCCTTTGATATTGCATATAGATAATAAATAATATAGATAATAATATAGATAATTGGATAGTGATTTTCATGATAACTATTGCAGAAATGAAAAATTGTTCAGATATGTCGTTCTTATAATAAAAAGTATTTTTTAAACATTGATTTTCTTGCGTTACAATGATTGTACAACCAAAATAAGCAAACAACGTAGGTATAAAAAAACATATGAAACCGCAATAAAATACCATTATAATACGTCCATATTATCCATAACCACTTATCACGTCAAGGAACACATGCCAAAGTTGATGACAGAAATACTCGTGGAAACGTATGAAAAAAGTACAAAAATATCATAAAGAATATGACAAATAGACGCCATGAACCCCATAATTGAGGAAAACAGCGCAAGGAGGAAGCAGCATATTGTATAAAATTTTAGCAAGACGATCTTATACCATTATAAAAGGAGTAATAATAACAATGGTTTTATATTCTGAAGCGGTAATAATATAGCCGTTTCAGTAGAATTAACAAGCGGAGGTAAGGTGCAGCTTCGTCGTAACGGGACGGTAAAAATTTTACCAGTGTTGCTAACAAGACATATTTTAATTCTTCAATAACAATTTTCATGGCTTTGAATTTCTAGAATTGCTGACTGTCTTTGGTTAGCTGCGAGCCTCGTTTTTGGTGTCGGTTTTTGTTTAAGAGTCATCTAAAGAAAGGCGCTTGATTTTGTTTTTTCATAATAATTATTTTCAGAGTTTATAAAATGTATAAGTACAGTTCAAGAGCGCGGAACAAAGACATAAGCTGACAACAATAAACCGATTTTAAGATCTCGAGATTCGCTGAGAGATCATGACTTAAGTATGGCAAATCCTATGTAAAAATGACACATTTAAGATATGAGTTCACGCACTTGAACCGAGATCATTTTATTTATATGGACCCTAGTGTACGCTAAAAGCTGCATGATTTGCGAAAGACTAAACCTCAAATGGTGATGGTAAAATGTTTATGATCATGTCATCATTAATCGTATCATATTTTACTTTATCCAATGCATTTTGACATTCACTATTTTGCAGCCCTAGAAGAGTTAAGTATATCCCTGATTCCCACTTTCGTCCTACTTTTTGGGACACCACGTATACGCTTTTCAGAACCATTAGGGGAAAAATCACATGTTTCCATACAAATACATATGGTTAAGCTGTTGTACGCTCAACTGCACCACCCCAAGTAGATCCACAAGTATTGCGAACAAAGAGCACATACGCGCTTACATGTGGAGCTCAACTCTCAAGTGTAACAACGCGCTAAAATAACGCTTACAGGTAATGTGATTAACTTGAATTACTTACAAAAACATTTAAAACTAGTACCCTATGCAAGTAAGCAAGGGCTTCGCTTCGGATACACCTGAAGCAACTTTTCCTTCCTCACGAATGGGACTGCCAGTTCCAGAAATTAGCGTGTTCAAACAAACAAACATAATAATAAAAATAAACCTAAGAATGACAAATGTGACTATCTCGTGTGACTAGGATTTTTAATGCATATAAACTCGAGAGTAACATCGATTTGAAACAGACCATTTAAAAAAATATGCAAAAAGTCGTTACATGCCGTTACGAAATTTTGTTATAATAAATCGTTCCAGATACGAATATCATTTGAAATCTAGATTACGAGTACCTACAATAAGAATTTTTATCTAAGATTTCATTAAAAAATTGCAGTTTTGTACCTTTACATTTTTAAATAGAATTAGAGTCATTTGAAGAAACTTTTCTACATTTATATACCGTAGATATGTTACAAACACTGCTATTTTGTTGCATAGTACAGCTGCGCTATTTTAGCGGCCTGTTAGTCAAACATAACATGAGTAGGGATGCCTTGGAGTGTACACCGCTCGCAGTAGGCCACTTAAGTAAAATTAGCTTCTTCTGTAAGCGTAAAGAACACTATCAGTGCTCGGTGCCTAATGCTCACCCGTTTGACGTGCCTAGATTAAAGCGAGGGGTTAGCTGTGAAGATTTGCCAATACTCTTTGTTACTGCGCACTCGTGAGATGAAGTACTTGGTACGGGAGTCGGGAGTTGAAGTTGGATTTGAATGAGCCTTTCGACCTGGGAAATACGTCATTAGCTTCGCAAAGAAGATGTTGTTAAGTTGTCGTTACAAATGATAAATATAGTTCATAGTTTTTATAATATAAACTTGATACAGGGAAAAATAATTATCATTATTCATATTCATTTAAGGTATCTACGAAAAAATAAGGTCATAAAAAAGTAGTAAGGAATTATCTTCTAATGTTCTCAAAGAATACAAGAGTGACTTTAATGATCATGACAACATAAACATACAAAGAATTATTCAAGATATTCATATAGTTACGTAGTTATCACTCACAATACACTTATGCACGTATTTTAATTTTTCTGAAAGGTGCATTATTAAAAAGGCGAAAAAATTAAAAGAAAGAAGAAAGAAAGAAAAAATGGTTGTCTGTAAAGTCGGTTTACAGACGGTAGTTTAACGTGACAACGTCATGACAAAATATTAATGAAGTAGTGCTCGAACATAATATTATCTCTGGAAATTAACTTATAATTAGAAACTTTTATCTTTATACTACAACGCCATCTAGAACTCCTGAACTAAACTATTTTTTCAGCAAGTTCCTTTCTGACTTAATTGTGTATATAGTTTTGTTCATAGATGGCTTATTCTCCATTGTTCGCTCGCTCGCGTAACGCGACAGATGAGTCATGCTTTTTCATGCGTGCGGCCGGCATCGTTTTAATAGACGTTATCACGTCAAAAATCTTTACTAAAGTTGATGCTTGGCCTTCGCATATTGATGAACGGTTTGCAATATCCATCCCTTTCCATAATATTTGGTTTATAAGCTAAATAATTTATCCTCTGATAATACTAGGTACAGACTACAAAAGAGTTAGTTATGCGAGCGTGATATAAAAACCTGCCATAAAGTTTAATATCACACAATGGTCGTGTTATTATCAATGTTAAATGCTACCTATATGTGTAAAATTTAACATTTAGAATAAGAATAACTGAAAACTTCTGTAATATTTAACTTTACCCAACGTGTTTTTATCATGTCCTGCATACCATTTATTTTGCTGTTTGTACCAACTTGCATACAGTCAGATCTCAAAACGATCCTAGAGGGAATGCCAATGCTATCCTACTTGATATAACTTCATGCTGTTATTATACTTCACATTACCCACATTGCGACGGAAATTGTCAGCATTTTCTTTCTGTTGCACTATTCTCCTAACAAAGCAGTGGGATTAAGGCTGACTGCTATTTACTGCACCGTTTCATTACTTGTTGTTATGTGA
This sequence comes from Thymelicus lineola, assembly GCA_963932265.1. Classification (NCBI taxonomy): domain Eukaryota; kingdom Metazoa; phylum Arthropoda; class Insecta; order Lepidoptera; family Hesperiidae; genus Thymelicus; species Thymelicus lineola. The sequence goes on from OZ010692.1 coordinate 9,793,621, forward strand.
AAAGGAAATCTTCTACTGCAAGATCCATAAATAAACCTTATACGTAGAGGTTACTTGAGATACTATATTCGTAACTTTATTATTAAAGAAATAGTCTTCGAAAAAAAAATATCTAAATCACCAGATGTATGCAGGTGATAATTTTTATTGTATATGTCGGAAAAGTGGGTGGTTTGAAAAATGATGAGACAGTAGGTTAGGACAGTAGTTTACATAATTTTTGTCAAAAACTAAACTCACAGGTTTTACACTCGTTACAAATTTAATTAATTCCTCAGTGCCTGAAGTCGAAGGTGTTCGAGCAGTGTGTGTTGCCAGTGATGACATACGGATCCGAGACGTGGTGCTTCACTATTGGCCTAATCCACAAGCTCAGGGTAGCACAGCGGGCTATGGAGAGGGCTATGCTCGGTATTTCTCTACGTGATCGTATCAGAAACGAGGAGATCCGTAGACGAACAAGGGTGACCGACATAGCTCAAAGAATTAGCCGGCTGAAGTGGCAATGGGCTGGCCATATAGTGCGAAGGACCGATAACCGTTGGGGAAGAAAGGTCCTCGAATGGCGCCCGCGTCTCGGAAAGCGAAGTACAGGACGCCCCCCGACAAGATGGACTGACGACCTGAAGAAGACAGCGGGCATCCGCTGGATTCAGAAGGCTCAGGACCGGTCAGAGTGGCGCAAGTTAGGGGAGGCCTATGTCCAGCAGTGGACCTCCAAGGGCTGATGGATGGATGGATGGATGGACAAATTTAATACGCGATTTCAACTAATGCACACTACTCTGAACAGATTATTATGTGACTCGAATTAGATAATCAATCTCTAGTGGAACGCGGTTAATACATATCCCTCCTCAAGTACTGGTATGCTAACCAGAAAAATCAGGTGAGGTGGGTCGGTACTCTCTCGGATGAATACGGGCTGGAATGCGGCGTGAGGCAAGGAGGACTTAGCTCGCCACTCCTATTTAATTTGTATATCGACCAGCTTATCGGGGAACTCAGCAGCACACATGTTGGCTGTCACATCGATGACACATGTGTCAATAATAAAAGTTACGCAGACGATATGGTGCTGCTGAGTCCGTCGATAGCGGGGCTGAGGAAGCTGCTATCCACCTGCGAGACATATGCAGAGGCGCATGGGCTAAAATACAACTCTAAAAAGAGTGAGGTAATGGTTTTTAAGGCACCTAAACAGCGGCCTCGCCATGTTCCTCCCATATGTCTCAATGGTGTGGCGCTTAATTTAGTGGCGAGTTTTAAGTACCTCGGTCACATTGTCACAAGTGACTTAAGGGATGATGATGATGTGGAAAGAGAACGCAGAGCGTTGGCGGTCAGGGGCAATATGATTGCCCGCAGATTCGCTCGGTGCACTGCAGATGTAAAAGTCACCCTATTTAAGACATTCTTTCAGTCTTTTTATACCAGCGGTCTGTGGGTGGCATATTCGCACCGGGCTTACAACGCTCTGCGTGTACAATACAATAACACCTTCAGGATGCTGTTGAAACTGCCGTATCGCTGTAGCGCCTCAAAGATGTTTGCGGACGCACGAACCGACGGGTTTCACGCAATTATGCGTAAAAGAGCGGGCTTTTTGTTACAGCGGTTACGTAACAGTAGCAACGGCATCCTAAAGATGATTGCTGCCCGGCCGGACGGCCACATCCAGAGACACTGGGTGGAGCTTGTCCTAGGCTTAAAAAAGTAGTTTTAAGGTTAAATAATTGATAATTAATTAATTGACTAAATAATTGTTACTTAATTGACTAATGTGATATAATTAAATTGATGTAATTAAATTAAATAAATAAATAATTGCACTAACAACGCTAACATATTATTAAGCACAATTGTTACTAACACACTAACAATCTATGGATCCCTGACATCCGAAATAAAGATTATTATTATTATTATTATAATTCGGATTTACAGCGCGGTATGGCATTTAGGATAACCAACATAAACTCACACGTTGCATTCTGTTCAGCCCGGAGGCTGCCCAAAAAAGTATCGACCTTCTAGAAACTCTAGGCATCTACTCAGCTCGGAGGCTGTCTCCCGAGTGAGCTCGTACGTGGGCAAGTCAATGGCTCTCCTCGGTTATCCTGCTACCACGTGTACTCCAAAATGGCGACAAATTATTTATCTATGCAAACATAGTGCTGCCATCTTTAAAATCCCAATACACGCAAGCTTGGTGCGGCTTGGCATTCCATTTTATGATCTCCGACATATATTTTAAGAGTTCCCTAATTTCCTTAATCACATCATTAGAAATGAATTTTGATGAATATGGACCCTTTCAAACAAAAAAGTAATATTAACTTTAACATTTTTTATAGTAATATAAAGTTTGGACGACTGTAATACAGTCACAAAAGTTCGGTTGAAGGGATTTGTATGATATTTGTCACACAGATATTTCATAATCTGGATTAGTTAGCTTTATCCTTATCCTGGGAAATGGACTGGTTCCAATGTTATAAAAGGTACTACTTGGCATGGAGATTCTGTTCGTTGTTTTTAGAAGTTAAGACTTGAGGTAATTAGTGATTCATGTTATTAATGTAATGCATTAAAATAAATTCCCTGAGCATTCCCTGTGCGCTATGATATGGGGTTCTTTAAGAAGAGTGTTTATCGTTTCCTTCAAGGCTGGCAACGCACTTGCAGCTCCCTTGATGCTAGGCGACGGTGACCAATAACCATCAGGTGGGCCGTATGCCTGTTTTCCTGTCGTTAACATAAAAAAAAACAATTTGTTTTTCGATTCTGTTTCAATATGGAATACTGTCATTTACATAACTGCAGCTCTTTTTTATTACAGCGCATGCAAGGTGACAATCGCTTTATTCCTATGCTTATATTTCTAACTATCTTCAATATGCATTTATTTTTTCAAAATAATATATTTGCTTAAATACATTTTACGCCTAAAAAACGCCTATGATTCAACACCCAGCAATGCCATGCAAAGCGAATAAAATATGCATAAGTGTGTTACCAGAGTTCAAAAATCTAATAAGGAAAAGAATATTATATTGAGTAAAAAATTAAAAATGATTTCAAAGTTGAACAAATATGTTTGTTTAGAATTTTCTACTTATTTTTTATGTTTTACATTCAAATGTCTAAATAAATTTTATGTTAAATAAGAATTACACTGATTTCCATCCTTAGTAACCACATAACATTAATTAATACTTGAAGTGTTCTGTGCTAGTAACATTCGTGTTATTTTATTAGAGAGCCAGAAATAATTCTGGTTCCTTTTTGGTCGATAACACATAGGTGTAGCCTTTCATACTACCTAAGCACCAGTCGTACGTAGGTAAGGGTTTCCGAGCTAGCTCGCGGACGGAGGATCGATCATGACGAAATTTGGTATTAAAACATAAAAATAAATATTAGATTTTAAATGTTATCAGTCTCATGCCGGCAAACTAGTATCCTAAGAGGCGGCACAAGTTATCCCGATTGGTGGTAAGGCCTCATAAGTATTTTATTTATTGTTTTTATAGTATGGTTTTTATTACTAAGTCTTCATTCATTATTACACATATCTTGACCTTTCTGTGAAGCCCGCCTGGCTAGCTACTACTTTCTTTCTTGGGTCAGTCGCCAATCAACTTGGCGTGTTCCGACTGGGGTTTCAGAGCCAGTTATTTCTTTGTCTCTTCTATCTTGGTCGTTTTGTTAACGGTCATGCCTTTAGTATTACAGACGTTCATGGGTGACGGTAGCCTACCTAAGTTGGATGGTGACCATAATTAAGGTGAGCTCGTTTGCCTGTTAGACAAGGATAGGGGCCTTTTTAAATGCCTAAGATAAATGCAACTGCACTAGAATATTTAAAGACCAATATTATAAAAAATAACTATCGCCATTGTCAAAGTTCAGCTAGATGCATCGTGAGCACGAACATTGACCCAAGAATAAATATAAACCCACACAAGAGAAATCAGTTAAATATTATATTTCTTAAATGGTTGCAGAGTTAAAATACTTCAGCTATTTAAAATTTTAATGTATAAAATGTAGAACCAAGTCTAACCTCTTTAGTAGCTTTGTTCTTAATTTACAATTTTATTAAACAACTCTTTAATAAGCTTTTGCTCATATTACATTTTTATAAAGCTTTATTTTATTTAAAGTGTTTTATTGGTAGTTTTATTGTAGGTTTACATTGTAGTAATAATAAATTTAGTCTAATACATACAGATAGTAAAGACAGATTTTTTACTTCAAATAAGTTAATGTTTGACTACAATCCCACCTGATAGTAATTTGGGATGATGGTGAGCACAGAACATTTATTAAATGTTCTGTGATGGTGAGAGTAAAAGCCTACTAACTCATTTCTTTTAGCGTCATAGATGGGAACGCGGACGCAGGCAAGCTATATCAATCTAGTCCATAGATTAATATTGCATACTGGTCCAGTCCTTGGTGGTGCCGAGGCAAGACGCGTCGTCCATGCCGGCGGAATATTATTTTTAATACAGTTGCTCAAAAAGTGGCGTATTGCAGGGACGTATAGCGTTCGGGATGTGGGCTATTATACACTCGTGCTTTTTCTTTACCTTTTCTGAACTCGTGCGTTCTCTTTCCCAACTGTCAAAACAATGTGTATTAAAAAGAAGAAACCAACCACGAAGTTTTTACAAAAAAAAATCATAGAAGTTTTTATGATTCATGCAAATATTTCTAAAAAGAAGCTACTAATTTGTTTCAATATCAGATTTAATGATTTGATTCAATGAGTTAGGTTAGGTTTCATTTCATTTTTCATTTTCATTTCATGACAATAAAAAATATACTGAAGACTTGGCTGTATGGGCATAGTTCCCTTTGCCTACCCAGAGTCCCAGAATGGGTGAAGAAAACAAAAAAATCTCTGCTTATATTATTTTACGGTTGGCGCCATTTTCCAAAAAGATTGTGTTTTTATTATTCTATTAAATTGAATCATTTTTTCGCAACAGTATTAAAAATAGTTGTTCAGTACACGTGCGGAACCGTCATTGCAACTTGTCCTGACTGTCAACCCTCACCTTCGGCCGCGCCTCGGCTCGGGTAGACATTTGTCAGAACTCTTTGCAATGACAGGCTTTCCGCACTTGTAACGAAATATACTTTTTTTTACTTAAAATAAGTTAATGCTTGACCACAATGAAATCCCACCTGATGGTAAGTGGAGATGTGGTCCAGGGTGGTGAGCTCACTAACTTAGCAAAAGCCTATTCACTCTTTTTTTGAAGTCATCCACGTCATAGGTGGGCGGGAACGCAGGCAAGCTGTTCCAATCCTTAGCGATGCGCATAATGAATGACGATGCAAAGCACCTCGTCCGTACCGGCGGGAAACATACCACGAAAGGGTGGATACCCGCCGTGCGTCGTGTCGTTTGATGGTGGAACGGGGAAGGGGACTCAATTCAAATAATTTCTGCGCATACTCACCAAAATGTGCCCTATAGAAAACCGAGAGGCTGGCTACTCTGCGCCTGTGCTTGAGACTTTGCAAACTGGTCTCAACCAGATCTGGGTCACCAATGAGCCTCTTCGGACGCCTCTCCATCGAATCCAAAGCAAAAAGGTGACATTTAACTGCACCTGCCCAAATGTGAGAACAGTACTCCACACACGGCCAAACCTGAGCTTTGTACAAGGTTAAAAGTTTCCTCGGAGTGAAGTACCGCCGCACCTTCGCAAGGACGCCAAGTTTCCTTGCACCTACTTTAGCTTTGGATTCGATGAACTGCCCAAAGTTGAGCTTGGAGGATATCTCAACTCCCAACAACTGAAGGCAGTCGGTATAGTCCAAGGACACATTCTGAAAAGTTGGAGCCAAGGTGAGCGGACTCCTTTTGGCGGTGAAGAGACACGTCTGTGTTTTAGTGGCATTGAATCTCACAAGATTGGCTTTGCCCCACTCGGACACAGCCCGCAGTGTGGGATTCACACGTTCCACCATGGCCTCTCTTTCCGACTGAATTTAATGCCTACTGGCCCTGGAACTCGGTAGGTATCTCTCTACCACTGTGCTATCATCTGCGTACCCATATATATCGGGCCTGATCAGGTCATTAATGTGTAGCAAGAATAGAGTGGCGGAGAGAACGGACCCCTGAGGAACTCCGGCATTTGTAGTCATCGTTTCTGATGATCTACCATCGATAACAACCCGGAAAGACCGGTCGCTCAGGAAGTCCTCTACCCAGTTGATAAGGCCAGGGGATATGCCGTAAGCTGGAAGCTTGCTTAATAGGCTAAGATCCCCTGTTGACCGGTTTCAACGAAACCCGTACTGCCGGTAACTAAGGAGATCATCTTGCTCTAAGTATGCCATGAGGCGCCTATTCAATGTACGTTCCATAATCTTGTAGACTATGGAGGTAATTGAGATAGGCCGATAGTTAGAGGGGTCAGCACGGCTGCCTTTCTTAGGCACGGGCTGCACGTTGGCAAGCTTCTAGGACTTAGGCACTGATCCAGTCTCAATTGAGAGCCGACAAATATTTCTGCGCACACTCTCCCAAATGTGTCCTATAGAAAAACGATAGGTTGGCTGGTCTACGCTCTGCTTGAGGTTTTGCAGATAGGTCTCAACCAGATCTGGGTCATCAATAAGCATCATCGCCCGCCTATCCAAATATGAGAACAGGACACCAAGTTTCCTTGCAGCAACTTTGAATTGAGATCTTAGATTATTGTATTAAACTCAACTTTTATTATCTTGGCCAGTAATCTTTACGGTGATGCTACACGGCTGTGGGTAACCGTTGGGGAAGAAAAATCCTCAAATGGCGCCCACGTCTCGGAAAACGGAGTATAAGACGCCCCCGACCAGATGGACCGACGACCTGAAGAAGACAGCGGGCATCCGCTGGATTCAGAAGGCTCAGGACCGGTCAGAATGGCGCAAGTTAGGGGAAACCCATGTCCATCAGTGGACCTCCAAGGGCTGATGGGTGGATGGATGGATGGACAGATGGATGTGGACGTCAGTGATTAGCAGAAATCAGCACCCACCAAAAAATGCCTTATCTGTCCATTTGAATGTTCAAATTTCAAAAATTCCTGTCATCCACACTTATTTAAATAAACATATGTACCTTAGACTAAAAGCTTCTATAATTATGTTATAGACATAGCGTTATCGTTGGGTCAGTTTGTTGTAACAAGACTAATATTTTGATTATTTAGTAGGTAATACTTAGGAGTACCATTGTATTCTATGTCGGGAATAAAGCCGACACCGTCTAGACATTGCGTCATTTCAGTAGGATTATTATTCTTGATACAAAATAATAGAATAATAATATAATCCCTCCTCTTCGATTACGTTGCCGTCCTCAACAAATTAAATTATTGTATCTCAAATGTTTTGATTTAGTCGTGTAAGCCCAAATTCTATTTGATATGGGTTGCTAGCCGAAGGTATAGACACAAAATAATAAATGTTACTTTTAACAAATTAATTATCATGTGATTGATGTGCATAATTTTTAACCGACTTCAAAACAGGAAGAGATTCATTTCGATATTTTTTTTACCTCAGGACTTTGGCATTTATTAATCTAATTGAAAGATTATTTTTTTATACGAAAGGGTGTACTTTCAGGTTGGTCTCATATTTTTTCCATAATTTTCTGATGCTCAGATCCATGACGAATTAAGAGAACTGCTCAAATATTTTAAATTAACGATATAATTATGACGATTAAGATATGTGTTTTTCGAAGGACTTGAAGTTTTGAAGACTGAAGTAGGTTGTAATACCCACCAAAAAGAAAAGAAACCCATATTGGATGATTGTATTCAACACACTATAGGTCCTAAAACATCTAGTATTATTCGAAGTAACCGTTACCACATGCCTCTAACGCTCTATTCCAAAACTTACTTCACAAGCTGACGCATGACGCAAGTTACAAATTGACGCCTTCAATATCATTTCTCGTATGTAGATTTGACTCAGAAAAGGTCGACGCAGCAATAAATTAATAATAAAAGTTGGAATTTTGTTGAACTTTCCCGATTTAGACGTAACGTAAAGTGAAAATCCCATTTATATTTTGATCGCTCCGCTTTCCCGAACACTCCCCAAGGATAGCTGGCAATAAACTAGGTTGTATTGTACCTAATTTTGTTTTGCTTCCAACTTTGTATAGCTCGAAACGAGTTCAACTTTTTACATTTGGTATACTACCACATCATAAATTTTGTAACAACGGTAATTATTCAGTCAAATCCATTATTTTGGATTGACCTAAAACACTCTTAATATTTTGGTACCTAATTCTTTAAGTTATTTTATAAAATAAATAAAGAATTATAAATTACTAGCTTTTGCCCGTGGCTTCGCCCGTAATAGAGTGGTTTTGAAACAAAAAATTTAATTAATTAATTAATTTATTTAAATTTATAGAACCACATAAAAATAAAGTGCTCCTATATAAGTATAATAGAATGTGTGATTAGCGAGCCTAATTCAGTCTCTATCCGATAACTTTGCGCTCACCATTTATTCCTGGATAAATAATTTCAAACTAACTTCTCAGGAACCACCCAACTTTTCTTAAATGTTTATGGGTAAATTATGCCTTTTTAATCATTCAGTCGCGGTACGGAAATAATTAAACTGAACTGTAGAGAAGAATGCCACTATTTTCATTGAAGCCACTTATGGAGAGAGCGTTTTCATTCCACGCACTCCACCAAGTTTGCATTTAAAATTACTATTAATTAGTTCAAGGATCAAACACTGAAAGTGGCAGGAATTAATTCTTACTGGCTGCAAATACGTACGAGGAAATCCGTAGACGAACAAGGGTAACCAACGAAGTGGCAATGGGCTGGCCACATAGTGCGAAGGACCGATAACCGTTGGGGAAGAAAGGTCCTCGAATGGCGCCCGCGTCTCGGAAAACGGAGTACAGGACGCCCCCCCGACCAGATGGACCGACGACCTGAAGAAGACAGCGGGCATCCGCTGGATTCAGAAGGCTCAGGACCGGTCAGAGTGGCGCAAGTTAGGGGAGGCCTATGTCCAGCAGTGGACCTCCAAGAGCTGATGGATGGATGGATGGATGGATGGATGGAATCGTTTATTAATCCCCTTTTCCACCCCCCATAACTATTAAACGGCTGAATTTTTTTCAAACAGCCTAAAATACTCTCGACTGAGAAATATATCGAACAAAAGCAACTAAATCAAAATCGGTTCATCCGTTCAAGAGCTACGATGACATGTAGACAGACAAACAGAGTTACATACACACGTCAAACTTATATATAATACCCTCGTTTTTGCGTCGGGGTTTAAAAAACAAAATTACCTTGCAAATAACTGAACCTCATGTGTTTTCATATTAAATTTAAAACTTTTCATGTTCTTATAGAGAGCACAGCTCCATACAAAAGCTCGTTCAACTTTCCTACTCAGTAATTTCTAATATTTTTGTAGAACACTTACTTTACGCGTGCGCTAAGAAAAATAAAGTCAAGGTTAGCATTTCTAACTTAGAAAAATCTTTAACGTACTTTTTAGCTTTTATTACTATAAAGTAAAACGCCGAAACCTCTATACGTAGATAGAATTGATTATTTGAACCTCTTAAAAAGATAAGATGTGGAACGAATTGCTTTTTATAGGGGTGTTTGATAGTTTCTATACGATGATGTAGCGGATTCGTGTTTCAATAGTGGTACTACGTGCTGGCTACGACATTTAAGGAAATGATAAAGGTGTCTTTGGACGGTATACATTGCTGTAAAGTTGTAGTGATTGTTGTGAATATTACAGAGAATGCCGCAGTATACAACGTTCAGCTGAAGAGGTTTTTGCAGTCGAGTATAATGTAAAGAATCGTGATAAAGGCACGGGTCGCGGTCGCTACTCGGTGGGTGATGGATGATGCGACATCTTCGGCCGGCTTAGAACTCATTGAGAAGAGGGGGATTATACAGGGACGTTGACGAATTGCTACACATAGATAACTATTGAATCGCTTTAAAACCTCACTGACCATTCGGAGCTATTTGTCGAAGTATTTTCGACGGAAAATATTTTCGTCTGCACGATAGATGCGATCTTGCAGATCTGGATAAACAGTGATATATTATTTGGCAACTCTACGATCAAACGTATCTACGTTTCAGTGAACATATATTTTTGGATAAAGACAGAAATTGCAATTTGAAAATGTATCAATAAAATCGCTGATCATCCGTTATTCGTCATCCGTTATTGATTATTTTTTACGTGAATGAACGGATTTCTAGTACGGAATATGTAATATTTTAATTGATTGATGCATTAATTAACATTTTAATTAATTTAAAGGGACTCGAATGTAATATTACATTAAAATAACTCTGTATTACCAAATAAGAGTAATTAGGTATAACAACTGCGACCCTTCTTATATAAGTATATAAGTATTTGTTATTGAGTTTTTCTTTATTATTATTAATTATTTCCCACTGATTTTATTATTCAGGGACCTTTGTTAGGATGATTTTATCAAAATGTAAAATAAATATAAGAGTTGCTGTTCCCACCAGTGATAAGCGGTTTACCGTACCTTGAACCTTTTATCATATAATGCAACAATGCCTTTTTAATATTGTAATAGTTACCAGTTTCTCTGTATATTATTAACCAAAATAAAAAAAATGTGGGCAACAGAAAATAATATTTTAAATACAGCTGAAACAGCGTTTGGGACGGAAAAGTCACACACAGTGTACCTACAAGCCCGGCAGTCGTGCGTAAATCGGGGCCGAGAATACTGCGAAAAAATATGTTACTTTGAAGCTTGCAATATTTCATATACACATTTTGTTATACAAGGGGTGTAATTTACAAATATTTGGAACCGTGAGGATTACTGAGGGATAGGAAGGGACCCTCGTGGTCCTACTAGTAGGACATAATAGCAGGATCAAGAGAAAACACCGATCGATTCGTAGCAGACAATGTCACAAATATTATAAATTAATGTTACTTCTCGGGACATGATTATTAGTGACTACTTGTGTTGTCCTTGCCACTGCTGCACAGAAAATCCTAGGAAGGAACTATGAGTGTATTATATAATATTTTACAGAGCTAAAATTACACTAATATCAGTGTGTATCACTACAATCTGTATGAGTATTTTAAAAGGAAGACTGCTTGTGAGTTTGATATTAAGTCATAAATAATAAAGTAAGGATCGTCGTAACTGAAAGTAAGAATAGAAGTTCTCTGTTGTTCTTGTCTCTTTTCTCCCTGGTCCACTTAAAGTATCATAAAAATTTGTTGAAGCGATGGTGAAGTTTCACTTTCTTAAAATATTTATTTTGTAAAACTTTGAATATAATTTTATTTCATTGCAATTTTTATAAACATTGCAAACTTACCTTACTATGAACGCTTCGAAATTCTCTCATTATTCAACTTTCAATGTTTCACTGCTGGGCTCTATTCTCATCTTACATCGAGATTATATTCCACCTTGTTGTCCCTACAATAATAACAACTTTGAAAAGTTATATGTACTTACGTGGATTTGAAGCCGTGTCGTCCATGTGAGAAAACAACGTGAAAATTGCTATTTTATCGCTATTACCGCAGTGACTTTAACCCTGCACTTATTTGTGGGTGACTAGTTGTTTCAGAGTAAAACATATTCTAAGCTTGAAGATATAATAATTATGTGCTCGTGAACAGTCTGCTCTCGTAAGGCTAATGTGGCCGTAATAAATCATACAGAATAAGCTATGTCACGGCAAGATGTTCGAATTGTTTCAGTCTTGTATCAAAATCCTAAATTTCTAAGTTAGGATTAAATGTCATTTTGTGGTTTTAACAGTAGGTCTAAGTCTAAGATACATATAGATATAGGTACAATATATAGCTACGTTGTTAGCTATATTTTAAGATTAACGCTTTACTTTTTCAACGCTTCATGTAGAAAATAAATAAACAATGACTAGTAATTATTACGATTAACTTACTAATTTTACGAATAAATAATAACCCTTCCGAATGCCAGGTAAAAACACCGATTTTTCTAGTGACTGCCACCGAAGTGTTATATTTTCGCGCGTATCTTGTAGTTTTTATGTATGCATGTCATGTAATATTCTTTATTACCTCGTATCTTCCAAACCACTGAATGGATTTATAGCCCGAAACCTATTGGTGAAGTGCAAAGGCGGTAGGAGATCCTGATAGAGCTAGTGGTTTCATTTCGTAAGATGTGACTTCAATTTATTAATGGGCACTACAGGGCACGGTTTCCTGAAGCTCCGAGGCCTCCCACTGGCTTTATGACTGCGCCATCTAATTTTAAAAATGAAAAAAATGTTAGCTACTAGCGCTTATCTACCGATCCCACAGTGCACCCACACCCACACACAGTGCATACAAACGAAATACAATTAATTTCGTTACTTACGACAGATTCATGATTCAATTCAGAGGATGCATGCCGGACACAAACCGTAACTTAGTTTAGTATTTAAGTTTCTCATTTTAAGTGATGTAAAAATCTTATGAGAAATAAAGTTCTTTAAACCGAATTAAAAACCTTTCATTCACATGACTCGAACTCGGCACATATCTAAAACGAACTTTGCTCTCTTTACAAGTTACAAATATTATTCCCATAAGTACATTGTGCCCTAAAATGATAATGTAAAGAAGTATCGAAATATCTGGTCGCGTTCTAGAGAGAGCACATCTGCTACCAAATCAATTTATCGTAGATACGTGATGTTCGTTCGGTGCGGCGGCAATCTCTTCCTGCATCTGTGTTATTTTCGAAGATAACACTAATTTTTTTCCCATATTGTGTTGTGTTTAAATTATTTTGTGTTTCTGGTTTTTACTATAATGTTTTTTCTTATTTAATCATTTATAATCGGCTGTAATTATTGTGGTTTATAATAGCAATATTGAACAATGCGTAATATACATGTACACAGTCTGCTATACCAAATATCAAAAATACCAAAAATCGCTCAACGCGGCTAAAAAAGTTTTCATTTCAATAATATTTGACATAAAATAACAGACTTCAAAATTAGGGATAACACAAAAACTACTCGTTAGATCTCGCTCTAATTTAAGCTTTCACAAGCTACAAGCTTTCGATTAAAAAAGAATCATCAAAATCGGTTCACCCAGTCGACAGTTCTGAGGTAACAAACATAACAAAACAGTCGAATTAAAAACCTCCTCCTTTTTTAAGTCGGTTAAAAACGGCCAATTTCGTGTTAGTTCACGCGCAATGTAGTGTTTCATAGTTGTAAGTTCATAGAATATAGTTTTCCTTTTCATCATAATTATATGCTACTGCCGTGAATTTTTTCATATGTTCAACACCTACACCTATAAAGCACTTTAACAGGTTCACAGTCCACAGACCACATATGGTCTGTGGACAGAAAGCACTACCAGTCCACAGACCACATGTGGTCTGTTCGTCTATACAATTTTCAGGGTGTTTAGACCAGTAAACGTGGGGAGAGTGGTATCTTTTTGACATGGACTTGATAGGACATATCATATAGAGTACAAAAAGTGCTGGGACATAGAGAACAGATGTGCTATTTTATTGATATCGCGATTTGAAAAAAATAAACTAATTTCGAAACCAAAAAATAAACCTATATTACTAAACACCTATATTGTACTGCTTTTTTACTTACTTTTAGTTAACAAAAAAAGGATAAATAAAATAATTGAAAAAGAAATCATTTATTGAAAAAAAAAGAAATCGACAAAAATATCACATGTTCACGTATGAGCTTTTTTGAAACATTGTAAACATTGTTTGGTACAAATGCTGCATATTTGTGAAATTCTTTTGGCTTTATTAGTGGCGGCTGCAGCTATTTCACCTTTTCGACGAAGCTCATCATAGCACCCGGTACACCTACGTCTCTTGACGAAATGCTGCGCTCTTGACGTGGACGGCGCGTAGGTACAGTCGGTACAGCCGGTGTCTGGTAAACGTTTATGTCCAAAAGAGTTTTCACAATACTCATTTGGGCTTGTAAACTATAGTGTATATTTATTCTGCTGGTTTGGTTTATTGAATAAATAAAAACACCCACCCCAAACAGAACATCGACAGCAACTTTTTTGTGCAACGTCAAGGTCTTGCGAATTGGCGAATAATAGCTAACTAACTCGTCAGAAAGATACCTTTCTTTCGATCTTAGTATTCCAATATCATATATCACGTATGTCATTGAAAAATTTATTGAGGGTAGTTGTTACTTGTCTGATAAAGATAAAAATAGGCACAGACCACATATGGTCTGCGGACTCACGAGGCAATTTTTGGTCATTTTTGTTCTAGAGAGTCCACAGACCACATGTGGTCTGCTTTAAAAAATCTATTTTTCTGTTATGTGTATATATTTATATTAACATTATTCGTTTACCTAAACCCTTTAGATACCGAATTTCACAGAAACATAACTGGACGTATGAGCAATTTTCACTCTGATACTTGGACAGTGAACCTGTTAAAGCTGAATATTTACCAAATGGCAGATTCCCTGAAGAAATAATTCAAACTATTTATTCTACTACTTCGTTAACGTAATAAATACATATGTTTACCCAAATTAGAGCTTTCTAGAACTAAGGATCTCCCTACGCGCTATGCTACGGATGGACGAACGGACGGACTTGGCGAAACTACATATAAGGGTTCCGTTTTGACTACGGAATCCTTGAACGAAATAACATAAAGATGGAATCCGACAGAGATGGCGAAGTACCAACTGAAGGCCGGATGCAGACGATGCTACTGCTTCTCTCATCCGGTAAAAAACGTTTAGTACTATCGTAACGACAGAAACAGCGTAACATTACGATGTGTTATCTGTAATAATTACGATAATACATGATATTATAACTTTTGCCCGCGTCTCTGCCCGCGCAGAAGTTTATTATACATAAAAACCTTCCTCTTGAATCACTTTGTCTATTGATGAAAACCGCATTTAAGTCCTTTGCGTAGTATTAAAGATCAGCGTACAGGTGGGAAGCGACTTTGTTTTTCTACGTAAGTAGGTATGTAGAAGGTTTTTAAAGTCAAAATAAATTCAAAAACGCCTCTAGTACTTTTGGAGTTTACCTCCTTTAGAATCGATTTCCATATTTAAGCCCAGGGTATGAAAATTTATGATTAAAATCAAACTTTCTCCGATATGTTATGCGTTATGTGTTACGCGTTATATTTGTAATTCGTAACATAGAATCTAGTCTCCGATTGTCAAATCAGTAACAAGATAATTATTATCATTAGATGGCGTTGTTACTGATCAGTAACGGATACTGATCAGTAACGCATAATTATCAGTAACAACGCCATCTAATGATAATAATAATCTTGTTACTGATTTGACGATTGCAAACTAGATGGCGTTAAACTTCAGTCTTGCGTCGGAGCTGACACACACATTTTTTTCATTTCAATTCAGACATCACAACCGGGTTCGAACCTGGAACTTGCTGCCCGCTTAACGACTGAAATCGAGATTCCTACCAACATCATTTATCTACCAAATTATCAAATCATAGTTACTGTGTCTGTTAAGTAGTTTACTTGTACTGAAACTTTTAATCAACAATAGAATTGGTTGTGGTTTTAATATCAGGTACCTATTGAAAGAGATTCCTATGAAAAGTATATATGCTATACATGTATTACACATTACATTATCATATCATTGCATTATATTAAAGTACGAGTGGTAAGCTGCCCGCTTCGCTGGACGTAAGATGCGAGATTTCTCTACATTTTATTATAATGTGAATGCTATGAATATTTCTAAAACGCTAATATCTTGCAAATGTTGTTCGCGGGAAACATTCGCTCCCTAAATTGTAATATTTTAAGAATATTACCTCACTTTGATCGTGATCACTTTGTTTGCGACTTCATTCACAGACTGTCAATATGTTGGTGTATTGCGTTTGAATATTAGTGACACCATCGGAGACGGGAAGCTTCCTTACTTACTTCACCCATCGGGGGGTTCAATCAGTGGTTAAATGTACAAAACCCTACTTTTCAATCTTAACTAGCTTTCTGCCGGCGGTTTTGTCCTCATTTTCCTGGATACCTATATTCTAATCCAGGTTACACTGAAGTATTATTACTAGCGTATAGAACCGACACCGCGAACACCATGTATGTCCCAATTCATTGGCGCCACGTGGCTTCAATCTTCAATGGATTCGTTCTATTTTGAAAGGAGGACCGGGGCTCAATTTTGAAAATCGAACCTCCCGGGCGGGATACACATTTTGTTCGAGATGTCTGTTCTATGACATTATACTTCAATGCCAGGTTATGGTCAACCTGTGAGCTATAATTAATTTCATAAAATCATAATTTAATTCAAAATAATACCCACTATCTTAAATACGTTTGCATAATTTACTGAAATATAATCTAAACAAACGGTGGAAGTCAATAACAGATCGTCGTAATGCTAAAGTACGACAGAGATTGTCCACAAACGGAATATTTAACATGTTAAAGTCGCCAGTTACAAATGTTTTGCTCACGACCGTGGGCAGTTGCAGTCAACATTGTCGTTCCAACCGTAAAGTGCCTTCGGAGCGTTTAATGTCGTTTTATGAGCCGTTACAAGCCTCTGTCCGTTTAACGTGTGTCAGACTCCTTTATTGCCTTTCAAATGCGTAATCAGCCTAAGACATGTCGTCTTGCTATTATTATATTAGGTTTAAACCGCTTATTTGTGAACACATGTTTAATGCTTTTTCGATGATTACAGAGGATTGTAGGTATCTTAAAGAAGGCTAAGAAGTAAGAATATACATCATAATAATTATTGACAGACAAAAATACATTGTCGATTCCAGAAAAAAGGATGAGGAAGGCGCTGACAATTTGAAGAGTTGTTGATTGAAAGTGACCTCTTTATAAAATTTAATTTAGAAAACAAAACTATCGAGGATATTTTTAAATTAAAAATTTATACCTACCATAGTTATTTTTATACTTGAGATGCAAGTTTTATCCAACATAGACGACAACACGAAGTAGTTATGTAGTCATAACATTGTCGTTAAAGCTAAAGTGTTCGCAATGCATCTAATATCATTTTATGAGCCATCACAAGCCTTTGTTCGTTTTATTGCGTTTCCGTCCTACGTATTTTCCAATAGGTACGTTATAAGCTTAAAGTAATCTTTTTGGTACAAAGTAATTACTTATGTATGTTTGCGTAATAACACAGCTCAGAATGTAGTTTTTTTTTTATAACTTATAAGTTAATACTTGACTACAATCCCACCTGATGGTAAGTGGCGATGAAGTCGTTGGTGGTAAGACGCATTAACTTAGTAATTGCCTATTCACTCTTGCCTTGAAGTTGTTCTATAATCTATTAGTTAGCTGGTAGAGAATGCACTAGCATTAAGCTGGCCATTTATTCTTCAATATTTTATAATGCGGTCAATAAAGTGTACCTACATAAATAAATAAATCTGAGTTAGGACACAGGTAAAGTATGTAGATTTAGCATTATCTTAAAGAAATAAATTAAATATTGATTTATAAAAGATAATTTATTTGTAGGTACCTATCTTTATTACTTTAATTTATTTTAATGTATCGACACAATAAAACAATAGTTTGAAAATAACTTCAAACGATCAAGCCATATGAAATATCACGATCACTAACAGACAAACCGACTGTATCAAAACATAAAACAAAATCATTCACTGCCGCAAACATTCGAGACACAAATTACAGAGCAAGACGTTGGAAATATTGACAGCTAACAAATTCGGTTTTCGCCAAATACGTTTGAAACCCGATTTGTGATTGATTTCCGGTGGCGAATACATCCTCCCGCGTCGTCAGGTGTTCGACATTCGCTGCAAATAGTTGTTCTATCGAGCGAAGATTGACTGATTATGTTTACCCCTTTGGAATACATTTGTAAAGGGATCCACTGAAAGAGGGGGATTGGGGAAAGGAGCGTCGATTATTAAACACCTAATGTTTATTTTACGTATGAGTTAATAAACGAAGTTTCATACTTTTTAGTGCTTGATCGCAATTCCCTGTTATTATATGTTGATGAAGTTTAGTAAATAAGTGCACTAACTTAGTATTAGCGCCATCTCTGAAGCAAAGCGGTCAAGCAGTTTGGAATGGTCGATGTCACAATATTAGCACGAAGGAACGCAATTCTCAGCAGTGAGGATAGATGGCGCAGCAGATCTACTATTGATATTATAGACGAAAGTTCTTCGCCGTATAAAGGCAGCCCCGGATCTAAGGGGGGGCAAACCGGGGCACTTGCCCCGGGCGGCAGTTTCATGGGGGCGCCAAATCCTTGAGACAAGAATTCGAAATATCGAACAAATGAAGCCTCTTTTCCTACAATCTCATAGGTTTTTATCAAGTAATCGAATTTTAATATAATATTATGTTTGAAAAACAAACATTTCTATTTCCATACGCCCAGTTAGTTTTTGAACACATACTAAGTGATTTATGAACGCATCAATAAATTTTTGAACGCGTGCGTAGTGCGTAGTGTCCGTGATTTCTCTGCCAGGGGAATCCCCGTCACATCTATGTCTACGAGCCGAGCCGAACAATTTCAAACAGTCGAATCGAACGTCAAGTGACAATACAAACAGTTGGTTTATGCCAGGAACTTGTCGTATTTACGAATTAATTGCACATTTATACCAAGAACATCTGCAAGCTGTGAGCGAAGCTTCAGCAAACTGAAAATAATTATAATTTATTATTATTCTAAGAATTAAAAATTATCTACGTTCAACAATGAGTCAGGATCGTCTATCTGGCCTCGCGATCCTAGCCAATGAAAACAAAATTGCCTATGCGATGGACTTTGAGGAGCTAATAGATTATTTCGCAGAAAAGAAAGCACGCCATGTAAAGTTGTAGTCTTTCCTGGTTATATTATTTTTTCTGTGTTTCTGTTTTATGTCACAAATGAAAGTTATTAGTTGGAACGAAGTTCCTTATCGCGCGTTGTGAAAGGGGGCTAGACGGAAAATTACGACACTTTTTGATTTTACGAATGACGACACTTTTTTTGAAGTGATTCAGTGAGTTTTACAGAGATGTCGCTGTACTGTACAACTTTCTGAATCACGCTAGCGTGATTCAGAGAGTTTTACAGTACAGCGCCATCTCTGTAAAACTCATGGCGCTGTACTGTACAACAAAACTTAAATCGAAAGGAAATTCGTTCCATTCGGGTGTCCCTTGACACCTCTCATGTTTTTTTTTATGCTTAGAGCAGGCAAACGAGCAGACGGGTCACCTGATGGTAAGTGATCACCACCGCCCATGGACATTAGAAACACCAGGGGCGTCACCAACGCGTTGCCGGCCAAGAAGATGACAATAGACCCGCTTCTTGAAGGACCCCATGTCATAGCTTAGAGGGAACACCGATGCAGGTAGTTTGTTCCACAGTTTACACGTGCGAGGTAGAAAATGACGTGAGAACCGAACTGTGGACGAGTGCAATGTATCCAGGTAGTGTTGGTGGAAACTGGTACGTGATGTGCGGTGACGAAAATTTACTGCAGGTATTAAGCCAAACAGTTCTTCAAAACATTCCGCATTATACAGACGGTAGAATATGCTGAGAGAGCCTACATCTCTCCTCAACTCAAGCGATTCTAATCTGTCTGTAAGCTTGGGATCGTCGACAAGACAAATAGCTCGCTGTTGAGTTCAGATGAACGGATCCACTTGGCCAGCTGGGGCTCCGGCCCAAAGGTGGGAGCAGTACTCCATGTGTGGTCGAATTTGCTCCTTATAGAGCATCAACCTGTGCTTAGGCGTGAAGTACTGCTTAGCTCTATTGAGCACTCCCAATTTCTTTGCGGCTAGTTTGGCCTTACTAACAGAAACTGAACTGTATTCGAAATGTCGACACCAAGGATCCTAATGCTTTTAGAAATGTTAAGAGGAATGTTCTGGAACTGTGGTGCTATGTCAAATGGGTTTTTTTTAGCGGTTAACGCGCAGACTTGTGTCTTCTTGGGGTTGAACTGGATTAAATTTAGTCTGCCCCATTCCGAGACCCGCTCCAGAGATGTCTCGACTTCAGACACGAGTTTTATCCTCTTCTCCTCAATCTGCACCCGAGAAAGATTTGGTCGGCCCGTATAACGGGCGTCACCGTTACTGTCATCAGCATATCCTTAATATGCATGATGAACAGTGTGGGTGAAAGTACAGAGCCTTGTGGGACGCCAGCATTTATGGGCTTCGTACCCGAGCATGTTCCGTCAACGACGACATTGATGCTCCGCTCCGATAAAAAACTGGCAATCCATTTGCACAATTTCTCGGGTACTCCGTAGGAAGGCAACTTAGACAGTAATGCCTTATGCCACACCCTATCGAAGGCCTTTGCAACATCCAAACTTACAGCCAATGCTTCTCCCTTGCTCTCGATTGCTTCTGCCCAGCAATGAGTAAGGTATACTAAAAGATCTGCCGTGGCGGAAACCGTATTGACGGTCACTAATCAGCTGGCGATCTTCTAGATACCGGAGCGATAGTTATTAGATAATAAAAAGTTTAAATTTATTAAAGGATTATTATTTTAACAAATGGTCACAAAAATGCTATTCATTGCCAGTTTTAACAATTTTTCTCAAACACAAAAGGGAGGGGGCGCCACTATCAAGGATTTGCCCCGGTTCGAAAAAATCGTAGATCCGGGGCTGTATAAAGGTGCCAGCATACATTGGAAGCTCTCTCTTTCACTACCAGCTTACAGGCCCCTGGGATATTTCTCATTTACTTATGTTGTAATTTTCAAGTAATAAATATCTGAAGTTTTGCCAGTTTTTTCTCTGTACCTAAGTCAGATGACATCAGAGTGTAGGGCCAGTCATCCTCTAAATCTACTATTTTCAGCAAACAAATACCCAGTCTGAATTAGAACTTAAAATTGGAAGCTTTCAGCTCAAACACTAAGTTAAAGTATCCCCTATTTTCTTGAAGGCAAATAGGAACGGGAATTATTAGAAGTAAAATAAGACGTAATGTAATGCACCTTGTACATCTTCATAGATGAATTAGGAAACTTCGGTGGAATTAGAGAAAGATAACATCAAGTTCTTATGCCAGCCTAAGACATCTGTCGGAGCTAAATGAATGCAGATACCAATGATTACCATTACCAAGACTCAACATGCCCATTGAAACTCGCAAGCGCCTATATTATGTATAATTATTTCTTTCACTAACATCACCTACCCAGCTTCCCTTCGCAATAACTCGGTCGATCTCTTGCAGCAAAACCATCGGACCATAAAAGCTTAAATTCTTTTTAATAGTGCAAAATATTTTCCATGACTTTCTGAGTAAAAACACTTTTATGGCACAAAATCAACCACGTGCTGAAATTGTTTATACAAGTCCAGCCATTCACAGAAATTATAGAAAAACACGTTCCGAGTAAGAAAAACACTTCTATTTACACTTCTGTCAACAGGCCACACTTAGGCGCCCGCAGACGGAGGAAAATACTTCATTTCTAAAGCATAATGAATTTTACTTGAATGCGGTATTAGAATTTAAGAAAGTTTGATGAAGAGATTTAGAAAACTAAAAGCCATAATGACCACTCGACTTGTTGATTATTTTCGCGTATCGTAGCGTTAAACCTTTTGCCATTGTACACTACAATTCTGAATACACAATTATTTATAGCAAAATCTCCTGAGAAATGTACTAGAAGACTTTGTTCTAATTGTAAAAAAAAAAAACGGTTATTATTAATGTTAAGAGTTTGTAGGTACCTATTTCAACATTTCCATTTTCAAATCAATGTTTTTTTTAGGAAACTGCCCATGAACATTAGATCCAGCCAAGGTCTTCGTTATTCTACAACTTGTTAAGTTAAATTCCAGGTCAGTATTGATTAAATTGAAAAATTCACAAGAGTAGCATACGTCTTAAGCACTATTCCTTTCGCGTATTGAATGGGCCGCAGAATACACTTATGTATGGTTATGGTTATGGTTATGGTGATGGGCTCCAGTTTCCGTACTTAGCCTCTAAGTTGGGCCATTGTACGTAAATATGTGTGCCAGCTAGTTATCTAGCCAGCCTAGCTCCGTCCAGAAGCGCAGGATCCTCCTGGTGTCTCCACAGGCTTCACGGAACGACCTCGGGGTGCCGAGGATTTCAGCCCGTTGTACACTTATGTATATTACCTACTCTAGTCGACAATCCAAGGGCTGGAAATTCTTCAATCAATCGTTCTTCAACAATCCGTACACTATACTTACATGCCCTCCAAAACATAGAAGAACTTAAGAAGTTCCCTTCATTCCTCATGGATCCCGTCATCAGATCTTAATTTCGATAAATATGGGACCAAGCTGGAAGTATTACTGTATACTTTAAAAAATAAAACGTTTTTAAAATTGGTTTGAATGACGGTATTCTAAAGCTGGCCATACACGATCAATTGTACTTGTCAAGTTTTCATTTGACTTGATGCGGCATCCAGTTCGCATGAGATAGCTATATAGCCAGATATACATGCCGTGGTCATACACCGTCAAGTTTACTAGATGCCGCGTCGGGTCCGCTGCAAACTTGACAAGTATACTTGATCGTGTATGGCCAGCATAAGATAACAAACATTAAAATTACAATAAATTTGAGAACCTCGATTATTAAAGTCGGTTATAAACTAAATAAGGCAAGAAAATACAGTATCAAATATACAGTAAGTATACAATTGTTGTGTACACCAGAGTCACTGTACAGCGGCTTCGAGCAACGCAATTAACACAGAACTCACAATATAAACGATTCTATCTTATTTGAGGACACGTTAATTGCCAATCACCAAATGCAAAATTGAAATGAGTTAACGAATTCCTTTTGTTGGTTTGACGGGAGTGTCGGGACCCGTAATGTCAGGCCTTGATTATAACGCTTTGGCCTAATAATACATATACAAGATATACCTACCTGCACTTACTTTTTTAATAATAAAAAAATAGCACTTATTTTTCTCAAATATTTTCTATATACAAAGTGCAGACATTCATCCGTTACAATTTTATTATATCGACGCTTGAAAGGAAAAATTGACTAAACGACATTGAGCTAACTTTACAGGAAAGCAGTTTAAAGTCGGAATTTTTAGAAAAAAATCATAATTTTTTTTGTAATCCTTCTACCGACGTTATGTTGAACGCACATATTATATCCGCATCGTCCGCACCGGACGCTCCGTATGCGGATACCTTCGCAGATATCTCCGGATTCGCCGTACGGATTTTTTAGTATAAAGTTAGCTCAATGTCGCTTAGTCAATTTTTCCTTTCAAGTGTCGATATATATGATATGATAATATGATGATGATGATATTATAAGCTTCAACCTATAAATGGCACACTCGCACTAACTTTGTTCTTCCATATATTATGTATACCACTTCGTAACACTCGTGCTCTATTGAGATCTACGGGCCTAGGAATTAAGTTATAAGTAAAGTTTTCGGGATAGTTAGACTAGTTGGGAACATTCCCGAACACCGAGAACCTTGAAAACTTCACTTCCCAATATATAATTGGAAACGATACCGAACAAGCATTTAATACCCTTTACATCCTATTACTTAGTTTTCTGAACAAAATATTAAAATGTACAAAAAATCTGTAATTTTTATCTGTGCTACTTATAACGAAATTAGGTATTTATATACAATAATACACGCTTATATTTGCATAATAACACCTACTGTTTCTGGTTCTCATATAACATCATCGTATGATATTAAACAATCAAGTTGAAAGATTAGATTAATGAAGTTTACTTTAAAAATCCTTTTTCAATTATCAAAGTGGTGTCTACAAACGAGACGGGTAAACTCGCAAGAAAAGGATCCAGATATCCAAACGATTGCTTCTAATGATGAAAGCAATCAAGGGAAGGCTCCATTTTAATGAAAGTCTTTCGGAGAGAGTGGGGAATCAGCTTAACTTTCAACAAGTACCAAGTTCATTTAAAGAAGCGACGTAGGTACTGGCAATTTGTATTTCACGCTGAATGTTCAAAACGCTATCATAAAAATATAACTGCTTTGTATAAATAGATTTGGCGCCCTCGTTTTTTCGGTTTTTCGTGCAGACAACGCAATGAACATCATCGACACCAAAAGCATCACTGATGCCTTATCGGTCAAGAAAGAAAGAAGACTGACCTGACCCTTAATAATCCAGTCGGCACACGACGAGTCATGTGCAGGCTGACTCATACATGAGAGTGGTAGCTAGACGAAGAAATAATAATAATGGTATAAATGAACGACCAAAAACAATATAATTCCTCCGAGGTGGTCTACCACCAGCGGGCCGGATTAAGTCGCTTCTTACGAAACCCATCCGACGTGGGAATGGGGTTAGTATTCCGCCCCAATACTAAGGCTTAGAAAACATCAGACATCAGGATTGAATGGAAGATATTCACAAAATAGAAAGAAAATAGATACAAAATCCAAATCCAGACGAGATACTTTTAATTAAATTGAGTGCTCCTACTTTCGCTACAAAACTCTTTTAAGTGATTTCACAAACTTTGCAACGAGCTGAAACAATACTTATCTAACTCCTTGTACCTTTTGCATTTTAATAGGAATTTGTATTACAATTGTGCTATTAAAGTATGGATGCGATAAGCAACCTCCGTAACCGTGTTTTCAAAGTTTTAAGTAGGTTAACAAGACAATATTTTATTGGACTTTGCTGTTTTAATTACCTTTGTTAGAGAAATTATAATAGAAACTGTTTTAACAATAAAGTAGTTTTCCTAAAACTAGTGGATACCCGGCGTGTTTCACTATGCTTAAAATTCTTGTACAATAACCGTAAGTGTTCGTCTCAATAGGTCGACCCGGGTACAGCCAAAAAAAGATTACTCATAGGAAGTTGATGGTGACTGTCTGGTGGACCAGTGTGAGACTTGTACATCATAGCTTCTTACCGAATGGCACAATAGTGACGTCAGATGTCTATTGCCAAGAATTGCAAAAAATGATGGAGATGTTCGCAAGTCAACAACCAAGACTGATCAATCGCTCTTCCCCATTGCTTCTCCATGACAACGTGCGAGCTCATAATTCACGACAGACATTCGCAAAGCTACAAGAGTTACAGCTAGAAGCTCTCCACTCACCTCTCACCCACCGTACTCACCGGACCTTAGATATCTACTTTTTTCAAAATTTTGGCAGTTTTTAAGTGGGAAAAAGTTCAACACCCGAGAAGCAGTACAAAACGCTTTCGCTGACTTCATCGCCTCCCGTCCGGCAGACTTCTACAACAGTAAAATGATAAGCAAACTGCTATGAAAAGGGGAAAATTGTATAGACAATTTGGGCTAGTACTTTGATTAGCTAAAATAATAAAAATACCAAAAATTTTATATTGTAAAATTTTCATGTAAATCTCCAATTTCATAGGTCATAGGACCTAATTAAATACTTAATTATAAAATCGTGAGTATCCATTGCTTTTAAATACTTGCTCTTCTGGCAGATATTGCTCGATAATTTTTTTATTTTATGAATCATTTTCGTTCATTTACATAATTAAGAACTTCAGTGTCACCAATCACCAGACAGAAATGAACGTTGAATCGTTCAGAAGTTACAGAACACCAGATCGCACTAATATTCAATCTTTATGCTACCTATGCTATAAAATTAGATTTGAACTAGAAGCCTCAATGCTTTGATCACAACCTTGTTATTGGCATTGTACTCGCATGGCCGGCAGTAGCCGTTAAAATCTAATATCCGCAGAAGCAATGTAGGTTGAAGTTGTAAAACTGACGATACGACAATGTCGCAATTGCTCCACGGTCACCGCAAAAACTTTAACGGTTTCTTTTATCGTCCATTTGCGCCGTAATGGTCGCATTTTGTTCCGACGCACAGCCTAATCTTTTAAGCACTTTCGTTTACTTAATATCA
Organism: Thymelicus lineola; assembly: GCA_963932265.1. Taxonomy (NCBI): domain Eukaryota; kingdom Metazoa; phylum Arthropoda; class Insecta; order Lepidoptera; family Hesperiidae; genus Thymelicus; species Thymelicus lineola. Next base: position 9,819,690 of record OZ010692.1, read on the forward strand.
GGTACCTGGAATCTCTAACTACATAGTAGCTTATCTCCTAGTTACATAGTCTTTATATTTTATTGGAGACAGACAAAGTAACTGGCTGAAGTGGCACTGAATAGGAATACCTAAGCACTGGATAAATCAAGGAAAGAAAGATAATGGTCTCCAAGCATTCATAATAGTATCAGGAACATCGCACGGTAACTTTGTTTAAGTTCCTTTAGATAATGTTACAGATATAAAATTTTGGTGAAGTGTTACCCTTGAAAATAATTAACAAATATTTTTTTAGGTATAAAGGTTGCTTAGGTTAGCTATAACACACAATATGCTTACAGGTTTTTTTTATATTTATATTGAAAAATTTACATTTATCCCAATGATAGCCCCTATATAATTATCAAGAGGATCCCGTTATAATTATGTAAATCAATACCTAATACATTTTCCAATATAGTGAAATTTCTTATAACCGCCAGATATCTTAGCTATTCATCATAAAGGTTCATCAATAACCGCACCCAAGTATTCATTTTTTCCAATACGGAAAATACACGCCACGGAAAGAAATAATTTATTTTCCCATTTACATTTCGTAGCGACGAGGTAGAAAAAGTATTGACAAGGCAATTAGGCTCATCGATATTGGCCAGTCACTAGGCCAACTCACTAATTATGTAATTTTGGTCGTAATCTCCGGTTGACCCATTATTGCTGCCATTAGCTCTGAAATGTTTCATACTTCAACGAATAAACCCACCCCGTAATGAAGATTAAACTCTTATGGTTCTGATCTTCTTTTTTATTTTGTTACATAAAAAAACCTATGAATAGCCAATTATGGAACAAATTGTACGGAATAACATAACTACATATAAACAAAGTTACAAAATTCAAGAATTTCATGAAGCTCAAAATGGTAGGTACAATTTTTGTACATGAACATAAGTTAGTGTTTGACAACAATCCCACCTGATGGTAAGTGGCGATGAAGTCTTCCGCACTAACTTTATAAATGCCTATTCACTCTTCTCTTGAAGACACCTACATTGTAGGTGGATGGGAACGCCCACGCAGGCAAGCAATTCCAGTCCTTCGCAGCACGCACTAAAGAAAGATGAGACGTATCGCGTCGTTCGCAGCGGTGGAATATTCACGACGTATGAATGGATACTTGCCGTACGGCGCACAGTGGTTCGAATGGAACAAGCTAGCTGGACAAAAGTCATTTTGAATTTCCCGGAATTGTATACCTGAGCCCCTAACCAATACCCCAACTAACACAAATCCGAGAATTATTTTGCACTAATGTCAACCACTAATTAGGTAATTAGGGCAGTATAAAAAGAAAGGGTGAAAAAATTACAAATCAGTTGCATTTTTGCGATTACCGAAGTAACATTAATGTCAGTGAGTTTTAAGTTTTTTGAATAATATTAGTGATGGATCTTTAAGTTAAAGGTATGTACTTTTTATTTATAATTAATATATAAATATACTTAACCCCAGTTTTTTTATAATACCTCAATTTTAAAAAAATATGTAGTTTTTTGACGGTTTATTGTTTTCATTGGACCAGAAAGTACTTGTACCCTCATGTACCTGGGCTAGAAATTATATATGTCATAGCCACATATGTTAGCTTTCAATTGACGCCCATTTTAGCTTGCACAATCGAGTACAACTTTGTTATTTCGTCTGTTTTTCAGAATACGAATTCTCAGTTTCGAAAATCGAGTTTTTTGATGAATGGCAGAAACACATTAATGTCAGTGAGTTTTAAGTTTTTTGAATAATATTAGTGATGGATATTCAAGTTAAAAGTATGTACTTTTTATTTATAATTAATATATAAATATACTTAACCCCAGTTTTTTTATAATACCTCAATTTTAAAAAAATATGTAGTTTTTTGACGGTTTATTGTTTTCATTGGACCAGAAAGTACTTGTACCCTCATGTACCTGGGCTAAAAATTATATATGTCATAGCCATATATGTTAGCTTTCAATTGATGCCCATTTTAGCTTGCACAGTCGAGTACAACTTTGTTATTTCGTCTGTTTTTCAGAATACGAATTCTCAGTTTCGAAAATCGAGTTTTTTGATGAATGGCAGAAACATCCGAAAGAGAACCGTAATAATAGACTTTATGATTTTCTATTACTGAAAAATTATTTTGGAAATATTACGAATGAATCTGCGAGGGAAATTAAAATGAAAATTTCAAAAATATCAACAATTTTAGTACAAAAATGGCAATAGTCATTAGTTAAGTATTTTATGACTGTTGTTAATCTTTTTCTATTGTTATTTTTTAAGTATCTCAATTATACAAAATATTTATTATTAATTTTTGTTTTCTTGGAACCCGTGATCCTACCTTCCATTTTTTTATATATCTTGCACTTAAATTGTCATAAACCATCATAAGAAAGCCATACCAAGCAATCAAACCCAATAAATAATTTTGTCTAGCTAGCTTTTTCTATTGGAACTACTGTGGCGAACGTCGGTTTTTTGAGAATCTTGAACTAGTTGCAGATATTACAGCTTTAGATGTGAATTTAATTAAGAAGTTTGGCATTATTCTTCGAACATTGGCTTTTCAATTCGAAAAATGACCTTGATTAAGCATTCAAGGTCATGGTTAAGGTCGGTTTTTGCGTAAAATTTTCTGCCCTTTCTGAATCTGGAATAAAAAATAGGGGTTACTATTTGAAAAAATTAAGTTGACCTTGATTTGACCTTCAAAACCACAGTCAAGGTCAAATTCAAGGTCATCATCGGTTAGTCGAGTACAATTAGTACAACTTTTGTATAAAACATTTTCCTCCAAAATGCATTCCTGAGGAGTTATTCAGGGGTTTCCATACTTTTGGACCACCCTGTATATATTTTGCACTTAAACTGTCATAAAACATCATCAGGAAGCCATACCAAGCAAAAAAACCCAATAAATAATTTTGTCTAGCTAGCTTGTTCTATTCGAACCACTGTGCGGCGGTTTGTTCGATGGAGGAACGGGGATAGGGGAATTAATTCGTACATTAAATAAAAATTTAATTAATTAACCCCTATTTCAAGGCTAACAACATAACCTGTGGTTAATTTCCGTCACCGCGCATCACGGTGTACCAGGTTCCATCAACACCACCTGAATACCTGGCGTTTGTCCATAGTTCGCTTTTCACGTAATTTTTAGGTATTTTAAATACAAAATGTATGCATTTTGTATTTAAAATACCTAAGAAGAATGAAAAGTATTTGCATTTTCTATTCAACTGCATTTTATACACTATTTTGCACATCTCTTACCTAAACTTTATCAGTATTAGGATTCGTAAACTTTTGATAAGTTTGGACCACTGCCATCATTTAATGTAGATAAAAATTGTGTATGCGATTGAAAACCATTCACTGTTTTTGAAAATATATTTAAAATCGGACCAAAATTAAAGTAACAGTGGTTTCAGTAAAGAATTTCAAAATACTACCTACTTACAACGTCATTGGAGGCGATGACGACGCCTCGACGCCATTCTTCGCTTCGATATATTCGTAGTAATACGTCCTAACCGAAAACTTATCAAGACACCCACTCCTCATTATTCTTTAATATTTCTAATTATAATAAATCGTTTAGAGTGACTTATTTACAGTGACATTTTAAGAAACTCTAGTAATAAACAATATCCAGCCAAACATCCTTCAGTCTTTGGAGGTCCACTGCTGGACATAAGTCTACCCTAACCAGTACCACTCTGACTCGTCCTGAGCCTTCTGAATCTCAATATTAATTATCTTTATGACTTTAATTTAAAGCAGCGAGGCAGTGCACTATTACACTATGCAAATTGAAGCTTAAAATTAGCAGATGAACTGTTCTACAAAGCAAATTTCTGGTGTCCATTTACCAGCTGCGTAGCATAACTCTGTCAAGTTTTACAGGATTAAGTTTGAATATTTTATTATGTGGTGCTTCCTCATGTTAATTAGATTTAGAAAGATTCTAAAGTAACTTTCTTAAAGATCTTCTTAATTTATTTGACATTTCGTGTGTAGCAAGCTTTTGGCATTTTTTAATAGTGATGTACCGCAATCAGCATTACCACATTCATTCCTCTCCCCTTACCTCACCGCTCACACCCGACGGACTGCAGCGACCTCCGCACACCAGCAACGCTGATTCACCGGGTACATCGCAGCGTACAGCGAAGACGCTTCCTGTCCCCGGCCAGCGACTGCCCACACATGACTACACGGACGGCTTGAGTGTGCCCCGCTCGCCCTCCGCATCAGTCGTTCCACCCTCCCATGCTGACTCACCGCGGGTAGAGGGCATTCGAAGAGCACATCGACCTCACATCTCGACTCGCCGAAGATAGGAGGATCACGGATGACTGAATCGTCGAGATCATAATATATCGACCTCCCAGTCTGAGCAGGGGGGAGATGTGTAGTCTACATGCGTACCACGATGACGTCACGCCAAACCAAATCACGCTATCGAAGATTTTCTCAATCACTAGGTTATATACAAATGCTCCGACAACAACAGTCGGGGCTCGGCCGCCTCCCAGGCAACACACCTCACCTGGCGGGAGATCTCCCTTTACCAAATCTGATTTGTGATTTATTTATTTCGAGGTCATTAACTACACCGCTACAAACTTCTATGAAGTCATATCAAGTCTATACATTTTTCAACTAACATACTCGTAGTCGATATATTCAAAGAAAAATCATCCGCTTTAAGAGTCCGCCTTTAAGCCACGTAAAGACTATTAATGTTCAACAAATTCATATTTCATATAATAATAATTCAACATTATTCTTGAATAGATAAATGTTACATATAAAAATATATTTGTGTAAAGTTTAATGGAATATAAAATTGCATTAATAATATTAAGTAACTTTCTTTTTTATTATCTCTAAGCTTTTTAACAATCACTGCTACGGCGTAGCACTAAAGTGATTATTCATACAAAACAAAATTACTCAATGTGGCAGTAACAAAACTCAAGTTTGATAAATAATGATGACTTGAATGTTGGTCAAGTTTGAAGTGTAATGAGTGTGTGACTAAATATGACGAAGATGAGATAATAAGTAAAAAAGTAAATGTAAGATAAAGCATTTAGCGCGACATTTAATTGAATTGTGTTTGAAAAAACCTTATCTTTCTCTGTTCTTTCTTTTCTAGGTTAAAATTAAAAGCCTGTTATAGTGCATTGGATAAATGTGAATACAGGCATAATTTTAATAAACATTAAAATGTCAGATATGGCAACATTCTTATCCGAAGTAGGGTAGGTAAGCCGGAGCAAATAGACAGATAAGACAATGACAAATACTACTGCAAATGACATTATAACGTTATTGTCATTTCAAAAAAGTAGGAGGTATTCAATTCGACTGTATTTTTTAAACGTTATACCTCAGAACTTTCGACTAGGTGAACCGATTTTGCTGATTCTTCTTTTAGTTGAAAGCTGGTCATGTGGTTTCACTTAAAGAGCGAGATCTGACGAGTAGTTTTTGAGATATCTCTAATTTTGAGGTCGGTTATTTTTTGTCCAGAATTATGTGACTTACCTTACTCTATTACACTTAATAGAGTAAAGTAAGTACGAGTGAGGTAAGTAGTATAAGGTGAGTTACGAGTACGTAAAATTGTGTTGCCCTGTCTGATTTTAGAAGTTTACTATTTGACATGTCTTCATATTTATCCGACAAACTTTACATTGATTAACTAAATAAGCGATTTTATAGCAAAAGGGCCGTAATGTCAGAACACTAAGATTCCTGATTTATAATGGCAGTCTTCGAGACAGTGGGATAACAGTTTAAATGGCTATTTTAATCAACCCTAACATTTAATAGAGTACATCCGATCAATCTCAGTCAGAGACATCACTCGTTCAGATTACAGAGTTCAGTTAATTACACACTATGCGCTAGGACTTAAATACTCCAGCACATTACAGGCAATTAATTTAAAACCTAATTTAATTAATTCTAGATGTACGATTTCAGGAAATTTGTACTCAGTATTTACGCCTTATTACAGTTCTCGGTAGAAAATGTTGTTTATGTATTTTTATTTGTGAATCGATTTATATAAAAATAACACTAAATTCCTAAAGATGACTATTATACATCGCAGTGAAAATCGTATTTATATCGGTAACGCCGTTTCTCAGATCAGGAAGAAAAATGTAAATGTTTAATTACTCGTAAATTTGATAAAGGTAAACAAACATGATATGGGTAAAGTTTACTATTAAATGCTTCTAGCATTAGATATCGGTACATAATGCGTTTTCTCTTGCAAATTTAAACTGCATTACGCTTTCATCTCGACGTATGTCCATCGCTTATCTACAAACTTACTACATTTAAAATAAGATAACATATTGCAAGGGGCTACGGCTCGTTATTTTTATACGTAGCGGAGTGGACCACAAATCAAGATAAAAAGTACTGATACAGACAAAAGGGGAATATTACACGCCTCTCCCTCATTTACACAAACACCAGTTAATTTGTTAACTTACATATACATGTACACAAATAGTGCAATGGGATGCAGTAATTGCATCAATATTTTATTTTTCCACCCTTTTGAATTGACGTGACGTCGCATAATGTTCTTAATGAATCCATTAAACCGCAAGCCACTTCATTCGTTATTCTGTTACAGGATAAATCCACTTTTATTAATTGACTTTGCAATGTTTAGCAAATACGAAAATATCCATATATTTTTGTACTGAAAAACGTTAAATAGAATAAAAAAGATTTGATTATTATGCATCGTCTGTTTGCATTTGTTCAGTAATAGTGTCAGAACAAAGCAAATTCACATCAGCCGTGTATTGGGAAACTGTAGATAAACAAACCAATTAAGTCGGAGCTCGTTTGGCACTTAGCTATAAAAATAATTGGTAAGCGGGAATAGCAGGCGGTGTATGACTTCAATAGAGTTTGCTTTTATTTTTATAACAGAGTGAGTATTTAAAACGTCATACACAATCTCGGCACGACGGACCAAGTTTTTTTATGTAAGTATTGTAGTCGCAAAAGAACCCATCCACGTGATAGTCAGTGGTCACCCTTGCCCATGAATATCAGCAAAACCAAAGGCATCACGGATACGATACAGGTCAAAAACGAAAAGAGAGAAAGAAAGAAAACAAGAACTGACTCTTAAGCACCAAGAACGATAGTAGTTGGCCAGGCTGGCTTCTCAGAAAGATAGCAGTAATAATATTTATTGCTTAATAATATAATTTGTAATGTTATAATTTTTACATGAAGCCACCTAGCGGGCCGCCTTTTCTGTCGGCTCTAAAAACACCCTAGTATGCTGGCATGAAATTGGGATCACTATTGTAAGCCGCCCTAATACGGCTATAATTCCTACAACAGCGTATGTTTGCTTGAACCCTGAATGAAAATTTAAGTATAAGGAATTAATTATTGTTGCTTCGATGAAGGAAAAAATTTCGCATCGTGAGGAAACTGGCATTTCTCAGATTCCTTTTGTATTGGTTACAAAATACAGATGTGGTGGAAGCAGTTGCATTCACAAAACGTAGAGGAAGTCTGCCGTATTAAACTTGGTCTACTTGGTGAATGTCCTAAGCCATGCAGTAGCGACGCGACGGGCTGATAAGCAAGCTATAATAGTGCAAGCGCTATAGAGCAGCGCATCGAAGGAAATTAATCAAAGCAACTTAGTTCATTCTTTAAACGGCGCTTCACCCGGCACGCCAAGTTCGCCTCACTCTCTCTTGAATAAGGCAATTCATCGAAAGAACAAGTTTATTACTTAGAAGTTTCCGTGAATGCGAGAAGGTCCCTGAAAATCAAATCGCACAATGGCTCCAATTATAGAAAAGATCGTAAAGATTCGGAAATTTCACCAATTTCATCGTTCTACGGTACTTAATCTGTTTGCTCTCGAGTCGAAGGTCAATCTAAAAGCGTAATAAATGTTTATAGCGCGCAATGTTTTCATGAGTCGTGAGGGCGCTTTGTTTTAATACGTTCCCGGCGATTATGCTTACACCGTCATAAGAGTGTAGTAAGCGCTCACTTTACGACTATATGGGAGCTACTAAGTCTACATTTTCACCTCACGAACGGGGCTATGAAAGCACCCTTTGTCTCGATGATAAATGTCAGTATCCAGTCTCTGTACGTATTAACATTGTTACCCTATAGTTGAATATATAATGAATTCGTCGACGATGAAACGCTACGTCGTCAGTAAGGAGTTAGCATTATACCTCGCTCGTTAAATTGACGATCGTTGTAAGCGCCAGCTATTCAATGAAGCTTTGTTTTACGAGTGCTACGGTTGCAGCTATTTGTCAAAAGATTCGACTAAACGTTTATCCATTAGCTCTGCGTGAAACGGCACTGAGATAAAACTAGATTTGACAAGCTAGAGAATTCTGCTAGTATCTTGAATTAAACGTGCTTAAATCTGAAATACTGACGCGTAGTTCAAGTAAAATATTCCCTGCATTCTAAAGAAAATATATAATAAAATGTTCACCTATTTTACTGCAACGTTATTAATTCAAAATTCGTTTCTCGTAAACGTATCGCTTTATGCGAAACTGACACAACATAAACTGCTCGTATATGCAAAAAGTCTTTATGCATTTCAAGGGTAGCGCTTCACCCCTATGCTTATAAAACCGCGGAATGCGATGGAGGAATTGAAAATAGAGCCCTTGTTATTTCGAGTACATGTGGAGTGGAATACAAAGGGGGGTTTTGTCTCGGTCTCCTCGTTATGCACCGCTTCAGACGTTCTGATAACAAACCGCGAGTGAAGCCGGCGTCTCCAATAAAAATATAATATTATCTGCTATCGGTAAATCGGAATATCGAACTAGAATATTCTTAACCTCGTTCGTTTTTATTTACCGTGATTTGTAGAATTTTCTTGAAATATTATTAATGTTAATTGGAATGGTTTATATAATTAATTGACAAACTAAAAATTTAAGCCTAAGTGATTTTATTTTAGCCTTTTTATTCTCATTTAGAGACTGCAAGTAGAGACTGTGGAAGAGCATGGAGAGTAGAGAGTATGGAATGGCTGAAAAAAATATGTCAAATGAAATAAAAATTGTTTATTCATACAGGTCACTAATACACTTATGCAAATATGCACGTCATTAAAGAAATAATAGTATTTGGGTAAATGTTAATTCATTAAGAAAGATAAAAATCGGGATAAATTGTGTTTGATTTTTTATTTGGTTATACAATCCAAAAATATGATCTAATACAAATAATATACCAGCCCCATAAAAGAGAAAAGATAAAATTTTTATAAAAATAAAATTTTGCTGTTTAAATATAAAAGTAAAGTACCTGCTTACTAATAACATGTCCGGACTATCGCCCGCTTTAAAGGGAGGGTTGCTCATCATGAGAGGTTTTGAAGAGCTGTTGACTTACATGTGGAATCATATTCTCTTTATTGTATTTTATTTATGTGGATGTTATTTTTAAACATAATTTGATTTATGTTACAACGTTATGTTCCTTGTATTTCTATGCAACTTGTATTAATAATTTAGGACCTATTAATCTAGCCCCAAATACGCTATTAGCGTTACCCCTCATTGAGCATAGGCAGACATTAACAATTGTTAATATTATGTATTGGTGTCATGAGACGCCCTATTCATCCTTGAACTCATAACTTTGAAAAAAACATCATACCAACTTACTGAGCAAACACTGCTTTAGCACAATTTTAAAACTATTGAGAGTATAATAAAAAAATAACACTTCGAATGTCTATAATTTAGTTACTAAGTAAATATTAACAACAACTTCTACAAACAACTACTTAATTAATAATACGTTGAAATATTAACGAATTTATTGCTAATCAAAAGTCCTAACTTCAACTCTCAACATCACGCACAGTAATTACATTTGAAAAGTAATTAAAAACAGGAAATTAGATATCAGAGTAAGTTAAATTGAATAATATATAAACTGTAGGCGGTATGTTTATATTTCACAGGCAATTGTTTCATTGGACGAAGTTTAATAAACTTTATCAATAATCTCAATATTTTTTTTTTGCTATTAGGAAAGTTGATGCGAATGATGTAATAAGAAAAATATTTCATAAACATTTATATAAAAGTACATTGTACTCGTATCACTGGGAAAACAATAAGAGAATAGGTACGTCCGATAGCCTTGTTCGTGTAAATCATTATCCCACCAAAAACATAAATGTAAAAAAGGAGAGCCAAGTTCAATACAAAAATTATGCTTGAATGTGGGCTTCGCCGCAAAAAGAATGGAGATCTAAATGAGTGCCAAGTTCTATGCAAAATCTAAATATGTATTTATAGGAACAAAATAACATTATGAACAAGTATTAAACTCTATTTCTTTGCTTTATTGGATACCTATAACAATTGCTGTTATTTAAAAAAGTGAGATCTTAAAGTAGGTTAGATTTGACTTGGCCAGTTTTTATCAGACTGACTTTTATGACTGATGTAATGAAAACTGGCCAAGTCAAATCTAACCTACTTTAAGATCTCACTTTTTTAAATAACAGCAATTGTTATAGGTATCCAATAAAGCAAAGAAATAGAGTTTAATACTTGTTCATAATGTTATTTTGTTCCTATAAATACATATTTAGATTTTGCATAGAACTTGGCACTCATTTAGATCTCCATTCTTTTTGCGGCGAAGCCCACATTCAAGCATAATTTTTGTATTGAACTTGGCGCTCCTTTTTTACATTTATGTTTTTGGTGGGATATCATTACTTTTTGTAAAGAAAAATATACCCTGTTCACAAATCTTAGAGACTAAATTGACGTTTCATGGGTGGAAACACGTAAAATTACGGGTGGGGCTGCGGTGCGGTCTACAACAGCTATGTTCGAATATCTATTTGGCGGACACTAGCGCCATTGATTAGGGTGGCATAACTCAGCAAACTTCACTCCGTTTACAACAGCCATGTTCATATACACAATAAAGGTCGTACTGAAAATCAGTACCCGTAGTGACCCTTTTTTTCCCCCCGGGGGGGAAAATGCATTACGCATACCACCCGGGTGCAGGGGGTACCCGAGTGGTTATGTGGGACTCCCGTGTAGGCTAATGAGACCCACGGTATACCCACTAAAAACCCCCCCCATCTTCCTTCTCGCCGCCTTGTGACGGGGTTACGGGAACGCTTTCGCACACATCCGCGACCCCGCCAGCGGCAGCCGCCCACAAGCGGCTCCATCGCGAAAGCCCTCCACGATGGGCGCACCAGATGGTAAGGTGCGCCTCCCCTCTCGGCCTCCACCAGTACTGTAGCAGACTCCCCCCATGGATACCAGATAACTGGTACCCGGTGGAAGATTAGGTTTGTGGTTCTTCCACCGACCACACCTCGGCTGCAGAGGATAGGGCAAGCGGCGCACCGTAATACCGACATGCCTCTTCTTCTGCGACCCCACCAGTGCCGTTTCGGCGGAACGGCCCCGCCAGCTCGCAGGGGGTAGGGGGAGTGGCGCACCGTAATACCAACACGCCTCTCCCCCTGCGATCCCTCCACGGCCGCAGAAGATAGGGAGAACGGTGCACCGTAATACCGGCACTCCTCTTCTTTGGCGGTCCCACCTCCACGCGCGTCCGCAGCGAACTCGTTCAGCCCGCTGGGAGTGCTCTCCTCGGGCCAACCGGCGGCCCAAACTGGCCGGCCCTGGTTGCCTCTTAGCTTCACCGTGGGTGACCAGTCCACGGTTACTAAGCCCCCCCGCCACGACAAGCCCGCCACAACCCCCGGGGGGGAGCCCGCGGCATATGCTGAGTGCGTACCTTTTTTGTTGAGCAGTGCTGCAGCAGGTTATGTTGATTTTATAACTTCTAATATTTTGTAAATTATTTATTTAGTGTAAATTTTATAACTTGTTGCAGTGCTTAGCAAAATAAATAATTTCTTTCTTTCTTTCATATATCTATTTGTCACACACTAGCGCCATTTAGAAATGGCCATTATTGGATCCTCTATTTTTTGTAAACAGCTGGAAACTTTTTCAACTTGCCCTTCATATGAGATGGCCCTCGTTCTACCTCAATATTCCATGCGCTGAAGTATGTCATATTGAGCCCCGCGTGCACAGAGGCCTTAGTGCGAGTTTTACGTGACATAACGGGCTCACAATGTTGGCTAAGATTTGTATGGGACCGAAGCTTTTCTTTTCACTGCCGCTAGATGGCTCTGCTTCGGTCCCATACAAATTTTGTATGGGGACACCGCTTATTTTTCGACTTTTTTTAATTTTTTGATTTTTTCCTACGCTTACACACAATTACCGAGCTGGATTCCAAATTTCATCCTTCTAGGTTATCTGGAAGTAGGTTAGATTTAGGTACTATATGTCAGTCAGTCAATGCTAAAATTTACGACTTTTTGACCTTCATATCTTTGTAACCGTTTGAGCTAGCTTCATGAAATTTGGTCTTCTACATGTCCATATGGATATAATTAAACACACGTAGTTTTATGTGTTTACGTTAAAGAAATTTTGAGTTATAAAAGGGTCAAAAGTGGCACCAAGTGCTTCGTGTAATATTACACTCGGCGCTGGCTAGCCAGTTCCTTTGCTTGAACTTGGCTTGACACGCTGCCGCGTGTCTAGATACTAGTCCCCAAGGGAATTTCTCGTTGCTCTTGTTAATTTGTCGACGAATGTCGGAAGCAGGCCTATGTTAAGATTTTGTGTCGTTGAAGACATACTATGTAATATTGAAGGGTTGCAGCTAGATGTGAATGGAGTGAAATAGCTTTTCAACACTATTGTGCACTGATTGTCTCCATAATCGTCTATTATTGTCGATTAACTTGAAGGATAATTATACTCATATTTCATTGATTATGTATTCAAGTATTGGCTATCAACCATACTTTTACTTTTTTAGAGTTATTTTGTTAAATGTCTATGAAAACCAAGAGATGTTGGTACCTGCTCATAAATTGTCATCTAAACATATTTTATTTAGATCCAAGAAACTTCTTGCTATGTATATGCAGCGTTGATGTAACAGCGAAATCGAAAAGAATTATATACCTACTTTGAATCGTAATCGGGATCGTGAATAAAACCGCGATCAGAGCTAAATCAAATACACAACCAATTTCTCATCTGAAATTTTGTAGTTAGAATTTGAAATAAAGAAGTAAAAATTTCAAAACAATCGACAAATAGGTATAGTTAAAAATAAATTATTTTGCATCAAATATACTTGAAAACATTGTAACTTAAGAGTTAAAACAATAATTTCGTTGCAACTTGTAACATTTTGAGAACTTGTTTGAAACGGAAAATTTTCCGCATAACCTACAAACTAGGTTTCATTTTCAGTGAGAACACAGAAAATTATTCAGATCATGTTCCATTTCTACAAAGCCTTACTAATTTCGGCTAACACATTCCTCGTCGCGTCGGTACTATCGCATGTCGGCCTTAAGAGTAATTAGGTAATTTAATTATGCACATGCAAGCAACTCTTAACTGCTCGTGGAAGAATCCCAATTTTATTATGTAACATTGTAGTTCAACGATGGTACTTCTCTTGTAGAAAATGTATATGTTACAAACTACATAGGTACATTTTGTAATTTTATGCAGCTTCTTATGCGGTTATGTGTTAAAAATTTCTATGAAATACTTTCTCAATTTAGTTAAAATGAAGTCTGCATTCGGAATAATGTCTCAATGTTTCCATTAAATAAGATATATGAGATTATGAGCCTCGTGGAAACTTTTCTTAGGCCTTTATTATAACTCATTATAATTAACTGCTTGATTAAAATTTGCCTTTATTATTCCTTTTAAGCAAAATGTAACAATAGGTGGACTTAATTCTACCAAAATTTTCTTCCAATCAATCTTTCCTTTAAACGAAAACCAAGGAAAGTATAGGAGAAATATAACAAAAAATAACAGATTAATTTTATTCTCTAATCTGGGTGTTTTGTACGGTCTTTCTTTGTATTTCCGTTGAAAACAAAGGAAATCATAATCCAAGTATCTGCGTACGTGTGTAAACGTAAACTTTAGCGTTTAAATTAGGTCTTTAGATACTTATACTAAAAACTGAATTTAAATAACTAAATCTGAACTGAGAATTGAAATTCTCAATTCAGATTTATCGGGTCGAGTTATCAAATAAAATGATGGTTATTGAAAATGAATAAAATTACATTTGAAAAGTTGTCCAAGTGCGGCTCAATCATGACCTCAAAATTTGACCTAATTCAATAATTTATACGAGATTAAATAGAATTTGGTTCTCATCACCTTTTATATGCATAGCCGACAAATGAACAAACCATTGTCAATAGACTTCACTAATATCTGACCAAGAGAAGAGAGAGAAGAAAAAGAAAGAAATAAATAAAACTTCTCCAAATTTTATACCAAAACTTAATTGAATTTGCCGTTCATTTTTATCCCCATTTTTTTATACTAAAAAGGCACGTTAACAGAAAATAGCTACCAAGACGAAGGTGATAAATTAATGACCACAATTCAAGATATAACGGACACGCCGCTGTCCTGTCTGTCCGAGGAACACTGGTGGACATTCGTCAATGTCCGCCAGGAGCATTCAAGGGGTTTTTAAGCGCGTATGTCCGGAATTCCACTATCTTTTTGATATGGTAGGTACTTAGGTAGGTAGTTTATACTTGGTAGGTACTTATCGTTTATATTGACCGTAATGAATTTCATTTTTGATGTATTTTTATCTTATATTTATTTGTTTAGTAAATAATAATACTAATATCATGATATGTCCGTACGATTTAATTATAGATTTTTTTTATCTCAATACATTATACCTATCATTGATATTTTGAAAGTAAAGTATATGTATATATATATATTTTTTTAAATAATAAACGTTTATTCTGCATAAAATTGTACAACACTCTTCACTTACATAGGTAGGTACTTATAAAAAACAATGTAACTTATACAGTCATAGAGGAGTTTTGTTGAACTCTGATACCCATGATATGATTGTATAATATTTTTATAGATTTACAAAAAAAACAGCGGTCTGACTCTAAAAACTAAATAGGCTAAACCTCAGATTTTATTAGGCTAAACACGTAATTTATAAAGCGCCTATAGATGGGCAACAATTTTATTATTTCAGAAGCGAATGCTATTTGTAAACATGATTATGTTTCACGAAACAAAAGCGGGTTAGTAATAACTTAAACAAATTCAAAGCCACATTCACAACATATTTCACCAAGCGTTTTCATACCCGTAAATTTTAAATTAAATTATAGGCGTTTAAACGATTTTACGAACTGTCTAGTTGTCTAGAAGTTTACAATATAATGTATCTTAAAATTATTTATATATTATACATAACGTTTAATTTTGAGAAACAGCCTCTTTCTACAATGTCGACTAAAATAACATAAATTGGATTATTATAATTATTATACAATCTCGCAATCATGCAATCTCAGATTCTATTCCTGGTCGTAGCAGATCTTTGCGTGATGGAAAAACTACTGTTCGAAACTGTTGTATGTTTATATGAGCGTTTCTTTTATGTGTAATATAAGGCAAAGTTGTGATAAACATAAATAACTTCAAAAGTAGCACAACTTAGATTAATGATTTTACTAACTTAAACCAGGCCTGGCGCGCTCCGCACTTTTGGTCATTATGATTTTACAAGTACGTACCGCGTTCGACGTGTCGGGCCAATTTCAGGAGGGCTGCCACGCGCCGCCGCGGACGCCAGGCAAGCCATACATTCTTAATCTATCACACATGTCATCACAAAAAAAGACAACCCTGACGTTGTCAGAGAGGATAAGGGTTATGATTAGAAAGAGAAGTCGCTATTTATTTAAATGATTTTTCGGAGTGACTCTTCTGCACTCTTAGGCACTATTTTGTGCTTCAAGCCACTTGAAACTGTTGCTGAAGGTTTTAATATGTAATTGATTGTAGCAAAAAATATGAGGATTTCGAAAAAGTAGGTAGTTGATTCTTAAAATAAATTGTTTGTAGTTGATTCTAGTGAAAAAATAATGTTTGTAGTAAAAAAAACAATCATTTTTTTTACTTATAAAGACATTAAAAACTTATTTGGTTTTCTTACAAGAATGTAGATATCTTATCATTTGATCATGAAACACGGTCTATAAAGACAATTCGAAGTTAAGAGCATGTGTAAGAAATGAACAAATAAATCAATTACTCGCCGCCAGGCGGCACCACAGGAAAATAATTGGATTCGTACTCCACCACCTCGGGGGACGATCGCCAGTATTGTCTAACATTTCTTAGTTTCACTCCGATACTGGAGTTCTATAAATTACATCGCAAATAAATTATTTAAGGTAAACCAAGAAGATATCGATAAGAATCTTAAAGCAAATAATTTGTTATAAGTATCTAAAAATATACCAATCAAATACAGAGGGGTGGGGGAAAATCAGAATCTGTAATAACCTATGATCGCCGGATCCTTTTTTAAAAAGTCCAATTCTAGTTTATGTTCCTCCTCAAGAAGGTACCTACTTTTTTATTAAATGGTTTTATTTAGCTTGCCCTGTTTGTTTGTTTGGATCAATACGTCGTGCCCTTACAAATCAACCAAAAAATCTGTTCCGAAAAGAGCTACAACACACACACGTTTAGTATATCTTTTGTTTCACTACACCAATCACACTACATTAATACACGAAGGCATTTTAACGTTGTATTTCAAATCTCAAGCACTTCTGACAACAACAAAACTGCCTATTGTCTTGTAATAACAAAGCGACTACGAGCAGACAGAGGTCAATTGACCACTTTTACGATCTTCATCTTCGGCGCGCTAGTGACATATCTACTTCTTTTTTACTTATACTATCATTGGGTCAAATCTTGCAAGCCTAATAATTAAACCTACTTTCACTTATATTAAGGAGCTGAAATTGTACACATTGCTTTAGTTCTAATTACAATGCATTTTTGTGGTAAGCATAACCTAATACTATACACATGGTTGGCTCCAGTCGAGGGAACTCCTTAATGGTTAACAGGTTTCTTTTTATTCTAAGGCAGCACTGTCCAAATTTTTTTTAATATCTACATTGGCACTATAAAACCTTGTATGTAGTTTTGGAACGAAGTTCCTTATCGAGCGTTATGAAAGGGGGCTAGACGGAAAAAATTCTTACGAAAATTTGCCACGACACTTTTTGAAGTGATTCAGAAAGTTGTACAGCACCATCTCTGTAAAACTTCACGCTAGTAGCGTGAGCTCGTTTCATATTGCTGAATCACACTGCTGAGCGCGTAAAACAATACTTAAATCGAAAGGAACTTCGTTCCATCCGGGTGTCCCTTGACACCTCTCAGGTTTTTTAAACTATCAATTTGTTAAATAATGTAAACCAGTACATACTGTCTGTTATGTCTTCTATGCTATTGTAGTAAATAATATACTTGATATTTCATAACATTTTGTCATTAATATTAAAATCAATCAGGTAACTACTCTAAACGCTTTTTATCAGCCGAAGAAAAAGAAAAGAGCCTAGTTTTGTAAACCATTTCAACCAAGAATCAAATTATCATGTCTTTCCGCTGAATTTGTATAATTAATCCGTCTTTCATGTTCATGTCTTAATCAGAATGTTTAAGGAATCACGCGAGCAATTCAATTAAAACTACAGCAGCAAGTCATAAAACTAAACCAAAATCTTTGTCGTGTGCGCGCTCATTCGAAAATGCGGGAACTTCGCCTAACTTAAACTCGCCGTCAACTAGCGAGAAGGAAACTAAGTACAACTTACTTCATTATAGAACATAGTATAGAAATACATATAGGTAAGGTAGTAGGATGCTATGTTATACAAGACTACCTAATTACATACCTAATAATTTTGCAGAGTGGCGGTTATTAGGGGAGGCCTACGTCCATCAGTGGACTTCCAAAAGCTGATGGATGGATGGATGGATGGATGAATAATTTTTCATAAATAGTATCTAAGTCGATTTGGTGATACTGTCTAATAGTAACTTTAATAACTGCAAATCATTGGTAATATTTGAGGTTACGTAAAATATTTTTTTTAAATGTTACTAAGTAATTAGTAAGTTATGATAAGTTGTTAAAAACAAAATAGCATCAAAATTATTTTCACAATATAATCTGCTCATTATCAGACAGTAAATCAAATCAAGTTGAAAAAATACTTTTTTAAGTTTGCAACCAAACATAATATTCAATAAATAAGTAGTTTAATAAAAAAAATCCAATCCTTGTTGACGGTTTTGAATCGACATCAATAAAATGTTTTATGCACGAATGCTATTGTTCCCAGAGAAACAAAATTTTATGATTCAAATACGTAAAAGGTTGTTTCTCGCAAAGACTTCATATCTTAGTCACTGAATGAGCTACACGCCTAAACTCTTACGAATGTAGTTGTAAAATCAACAGTACTAATTACAAAGCTAACTAAAGTCTCAAAACAGACGAGTCAATACCAGTACTTCCCGCGTAGTGCTGAAATCTTGCCAACTTCTATTCAAACCTTTATGCAGCATGCTAGAAAGATAAAAAACACTCCAAAGTTTTAACGAATCTTTATTTCTCAAGACATACGTAAAAGTACATTGTTTCTTAATGATTTTAAGTATCTAGATGATGAAGAAGAAAGTCCCTGCATTATATACCGTAATAATCCGTTTTCTGATGTAGGCGTTGAGAAGGTTAGTTGCGGTGCTTAATTGGTTTACGTTATGGTTACATATTCTGCGATGACCATTTTAATGTGAAAGTGCTAACATTTATTAATAAAAAATATGACACTAAACATTCTGAACGTAAGTACTTCCCAAACTTTATAATAACTTCGTACGTTTTATGAATCAGCTAAGATACATCAGTGAAGCACAAGGATTTGGCCCAACGAGTTAAATCTATTTAAATCTCAGTACCCGGATGACCGAGCTTTGGTCGGTTTAGTGTTGCTTAACAACGCCATTTACTTTAGTATTGCTACTTGCCAATAGATGTCAGGAAGAGTATATTGTAGAAGTTTATCATTGCCTGAAAACACCGATAAAACGACATTTTCTAAAAATGAATCCTAGCTAGATCGATTTATTGCCCCCGAAACCCCCTATATACTAAATTTCATGAAAATCGTTGGAGCCGATTCCCAGATTCCAATGATATATACAAGAATTGCTCGTTTAAAGGTATTAGATTAGATAAATTCTAGACTTTAGACAAATTTCGATCATAGAAAAAATCGATCTTAGAGATCTTAGAAATACCGGTTCATAGAAATCATGTGAGATTTCCTGAACGGTGGAGTGTAAACTGGAATTACGGAGGCCACGCAGCCAAACGAACTGTAAAAATAATGGCCACAGAGTAATGCTCGCCTTAAATCGACTGCTCCTGTTGTTCTTAAACTTCTGTATTAAAAGAATATGTCAGATTTTAACAGATTTTGTTCGTAATAATTTTAAAACCACATAAACGAACTTTTCCCTGCAAGTCTCTTGACTCTGTATTAAAAACAAGTTGCAATTTTATTTAAGTACTTATACACACGTTCGAAATGAAACTTCTTTAGAGTGACAACTTATAGAGTTTCACCTAAAAGTTCCCTAGTTTTTTGACATACAAGTAAATGACACAAATTGTGCCTTAAGTTCTATCATGAGATTAATTATTTGAATTTTTACCAATTATTTATAAGTAAAAAAGAGGTAGATACGTCACTAGCGCGCCGAAGATGAAGATCGTAAGAGCGGTCAATTGACCTCTGTCTCCTCGTAGTCCCTCTGTTATTACAAGACAATAGGCAGTTTTGTTGCTGTCAGAAGTGTTTGAGCTTTGACATACGAGTACAACGTTAAAATGCCTTAGAATTATTGTAGTGTGATTGGTGTAGTGAAACAAAAGATGTGTGTGTGTGTGTGTTGTTGCTCTTTTTTGTTTGATTTGTAAGGGCATGACGTATCTATAGTTTTTTAAACATCATTGTGTTTTACTCCGTCTGCGCAACATTCATTGATACAGAAGTTTGAAGTAAAAGAAAAAACAAAAATGGTTCTTGGTAGTATAAAACTTTGAGAAACGCAGAAATAATGCACTCCGCTGGCTGACTGTTTTACAGCTGAATTTTTGCCATATTTCATCACGCCGCACAATATTTTCTCAGTTGTTTTAATTTTTCCTCAGTTTATCGCAAATTCTCTCGGCATTTTTACTAATTGGTACTTCACGACTTGATTTGACCTGAAGTTAAATCCCAATACATTTTTGAGTTGCACTAAAGGAAGCTTCATAATTCTTTTGCAAAGACATATACTAGGAAATAAACCACGTGTAATAATAAAAAAATTCGAGCACGAAGCTACTACTCGTGTTTTGTAGGGAAATGGCTCATATACCCAACAATAAATGTCAAAAACTGGATGCTAAGGCAAGTAAAATGATTTTTGTTGGTTATTTCGAAACAACTAAGGGCTACAGATTATTAGATCCTAAAACAAGGAAAATACTTATTAGTAGAGATGTTGAATTTTATGAAAATTAAATACAGAGAAAATACAAAATGGTTCCATTATCAGAATCAACAGAAAATGTGAATATCAATGATACTAACCCAATAAATGGAAGTATGCCATCAGATAATTCAAACATACAAAATACTCCGGATAGTAAGCATGATATGTCAGTGAATATATCTGATGATGAGTTTTTCTTCTCTAATGATGATCCCCTATATGTACCTGAAAGAGAAGTAAACATAAATGAGAATTCAGATATAACAACTAGATCTAAAAGTAGGAATATGAAACATGATTCTAATACTTACCTTTGTCAAGATGGAGATCAACTGCTCGACACACTAAAGACAAGGGAAAAGTCTATACAAGAAGAGCTGAAAGCACACAGAGAGAATGAGACCTGGGAGTTGGTAAAAAAAAACCTGTGGGAGTGAGAACAATTGGCTGTAAGTGGGTCTTCCGCACAAAATAAAGAACTCTTCAGCCCCGATCTACAAATCAAGACTCTGTGCTCTTGGATGTTCACAAAGATATGAAGTCGACTACAAGGAGATATTTTACCTACCGTGAACCAGGTATGACTCTGTAAGAGTATTGTTTTCTAAAGTGTGTCAGGATAATTTGAAAATGGTGCAGTTTGATGTTAAAACTGCATTTCTTTATGGAAATATAAAATAAAACATATTGACTCCATCTCAACCTCCAATATGTTGGAATCAGAAATTCAATTCGGTTTTGAAGTTTGGCTTCACTAATAGTCACTCTGACAAATGTATTTATATTGGTGAAGTAGATGGTTTAAAGTTAAAATAGAAGTTTATTGAGCATTAGGTAGGTATGTTATAACAATTGTAATTGTATTACAGAAAATTTAAATGAAGTAGGTACTGTATAACTATTGATGATTTTATTTATTTATTTATTTATTTATTCTTTTTGTAATACCTGTAGTACTCCGTGTCACAAAAGGTACGTTAATTGGCTCGTTACCACACCAGTGCGCAAGTAGACGTCCGTTCTCCCCCGTGGCTAATACGTGACTGACTACCCCACCCCCGTGTGCTCGAGACAACGTCATGTTTACTCGAGTATCGATCACAAACACTACATCATGTTTACTCGAGTATCGATCACAAACACTACATCCCTTCCTTATTATAAATTTATTAATCGAGAAAGTACTTGGTTACAACACAATCAACCCTTACTAGTACAAGTACCAAGTATACTTTATCTCCTTCCACAAGTGTTGGACATTCGGCGTGCCGTTTCCTATCTCCGGTACTCTTTTCCTTTCTCCTTCTCAATTTTGAAAAGCCCAAAGAAACTCCTCAGAACATCCTTTAAAAAAGTACTACAAAAAAAGACAATAACACAAAAGTATTCACTATTCTGGGCGGAACCGGCTGCAGAGCCTTGTCCTCTTCATTGCCTTGTCCTTGTCATTCAAACACTCGTCCACACCATAACATCCCTCGCCCAACAACTGCGTCCTCACACGTTCCTTGAAAGCTTACATCGGCAAGTCACGCATTAATTTTGGGACCCTATCACAGAAATGAATACCAAGCCCTATGAAAGATCACTGCACTCCACCTAGGCGGAACAAAGGCGTAACCAATTGATGCACCCCTTTCACCAATATCAAAATTTTGTTTATACGCGCTTATTTCTTCATTAACCGACTTCAAAAAAAAAGAGGAGGTTCCCAATTCGACTGCATTTTTTTTAATGTTTGTACATCAGAACCCCGAACTGGGTGAACTGACCTGGACGATTCTTCCTTCAATCGAAAGCCGGCGCCCGTCGTGTGGTCCCACAAAAACCCGAACGAGATCCGACAATGGCATCCATGTCAAAATCACATAAGTCTCAAATTTGCATCAAGTATGCGCGCGATAAATGGACGAATAACTCAATATCTCACGCAACTTACTTAACTTCTTAACTATAGCAGTTGTTTACGAACAAACTCAATTGTGTACATCTGTTTTTATGTTCAATAAAATCTTTAAATCTTTAACTTAACGCACTTAACTTCTCACGCAAAGATTCCCGAGACCCAAGTCTACAAATAGCCCTAACAGCCTTTTTCTGGAATATTAATACTTGCTCCACATTGGCTGCATTGCCCCACAGCAAGATGGCATCCCAGCAGTTTCGACGTCAGCACACTGCCTCACTTTCCCAACAGCAAAAGCAGCCCTACCGAGCCCCGTCGAGAGACCCGCCAAATGTGGGCCCCGCCGAAGTCCACTATCCAAGGTCACCCCCAAAAGACCGTCGATTCCTCCATATGCAATGTCTCACTACTCAGTTTAAGAGACTTTTTTTTACTAGGTAGGTTTTTTTTATTAGGTAGCACAAACTATTACTCAAATAAGACGCGATCAAGCCAAGGGCCCCGTCCCTTACACCAAGTCTAAAAAGCACATGCTTCAACAGCCCAACCCCTGGCTGTACCACATTATTGCTGAAATGGGTCAACACTCGATTCAACACCATCCTTTCGAAAATCTTACTAAGAGTTGGCAAAACAGAAACCGGTCTATAGTTATTAAGATCGGCCCTTTCACCCGCTCTAAAAGTGGAATGATTCTGCTGCACTTCACAAGATCTGGAAAGATACCCAGATCTATACATTTATTAAAAACTACGACCAAACATGGCCATAACAACCATAATATGCTGCATCATTTTCACTGAGACGCCCCACAAGCCACCTGTACTCTCTACCATCAGAGACCTAAAGGCCTTAATTAAGCCTCTAGCGGCTATATGTTCAAATTCAAACAAAATATTACCTTTATTAATATGACCCCTCAATACAAAAAAATGCTTTCGTCGGTGAAGAAGCCAGCGAACCGGTCAATACCATAGGAACATCACGGAAGCGATCCTAAAATTCGCCTGCCACGTCTATAACAATTCGTAATAGAAATCACAGGACCCTGCGTTACCGTTCTCACCGCCAACCATACTCCAAGTCGCTTCCATCCCGTTATCCGAACTAACAATTCTGTTCCCCATGTACACCGATTCCGTCCGAACACAAACAAATCCAAAGATTTTAGCATAATTTCTCACGTACTCCTGGAAAGCTGGAGAAAAGTTTGTTTCTCGGCGCAAAAGTCATACATCCCGTTCCTACCCTTACAAACACCTACAGCAGCCCAATCACCAAATTTAACATTTTTAGCTATACACATACCCAAACTTGATTATTGATTAAATTCGCCATTCATGTTATTAGACAATGTCTTATATAGTTCGATTGGATCTCCCCGTTGCAATGTCAACTGCGTTTGCATTTTCGAATGAACCTCTTACTTTGAAAGTTGAAATTCAATTATTTTTTTGCCATTGGTCCACATTCCACCAATTGTTTTTTCTCAGTGAATGAACCATACAACGAAACTTTCTGTCCGCAGTGGTCCGACCCCAACCCACTGAACATCTCCTCACTCAAATCCCACAATTGCAAAAGATACCATCCAAACAAGCAGCTGTAGCCTCAGCCACTCCGGCTGGCTCATTTAATAATGGATTCAAACCAAAGCACTTAAACAAACCCAGCAGCCCAGCAGCCATAGCACCATCCGACAAAATGTCCGCGTTGAGGCCGCCACACACCACCAATCCTTTCTAGAAACACATAACCGCCTAAGTACATCCTCCAATGTATCTTCAAAACAGCAAAATCACCACAGGGGGGCCGATACACGCAAACCACAACAAACCGCTCCAGCTCCACACAGGCCAGTCTCTCCACAGAATGCACCAGACAACCTACAATCACCCGTACTAACATGATTCCGAGTGTCTGGCAACCAATGTTTCGTTATACATAAAACATGTACATCAAAGCACTTTATAAATAATTCTATTTCCAATTCCTTGCTGGACAAGCCTTGTATGCTCCGATGTACAATGTTTAAAGAAGAGGGCCTCTCCATTGTCTCATTATTCAGTCCAAATAACTATCTGTACCCATATTAGTATAATTATTCAAAAAGAAACAGTGGCAATACTACCACAATCCATAAATGCTTCAGTAGACCCTGTTACCCTACTTGTAACAGCACCATTCAAATCGAAAGCTAACAACCCAGCCAACCGTCCTTTATACCCTAGTGGCAGGCACATACTGCCCCTAGCCAATTCAAATTTATGATGAAATTAATTTATTTATATCAAAACAAAATACTACACCGCTATGATGATTTGTCCAGCCATACACCGTCCGATCCAATCTATAAATATGGTCATCCTCTTCCGGACCCAAATCACTCGAATAAGGAAACGCACACATCACAAATTCGCACTTGGCACTTCTATTTAAAACAATAACTTTCCGATATATTTTACCAATTGCTTCCTGCTAATGTTCAGGCTGTCACCGATCACCAAAACCATTGAAGCGTTGATATCCAAATGTTTCGGATTGATCTGTTTTAATAAATATTCAAAAGTGGCTCCCGGTGAGCACAAGTTAACTACTGAGTGTGTAATATAGGAATTTATACACTATTAATTCGTCCCCACATCTACACACGGTCAACTAGGCATTATAAGGCATTTGTTGCCTAATACGCAATCATGTACGATTTACCATTTCATGTAGGTTCGTACTACCTAATTCATATGATCACGTACGATTTACAATTTCATGAAGGTTCGTACTACCTGATACACATGACCACGTATGATTTACAATTAATGAAGGTTCGTACTACCTAACACACACGATTACGTACGATTTACAATTTCATGAAGGTTCGTATTACCTAATACACACGATCACGTACGATTTACAATTTCATGAAGGTTCGTATTACCTAACACACACGATCACGTATGATTTACAATTCATGAAGGTTCGTACTACCTAACACACACGATTACGTACGATTTACAATTTCATGAAGGTTCGTATTACCTAATACACACGATCACGTACGATTTACAATTTCATGAAGTTTCGTACTACCTAACACACACGATCACGTAGATCACGTACGATTTACAATTTCATGTAGGTTCGCACTACCTTAACACACACGATCACGTAGATCACGTACGATTTACAATTTCATGTAGGTTCGCACTACCTAACACACACGATCGCGTAGATCACGTACGATTTACAATTTCATGTAGGTTCGCACTACCTTAACACACACGATCACGTAGATCACGTACGATTTACAATTTCATGTAGGTTCGCACTACCTAACACACACGATCGCGTAGATCACGTACGATTTACAATTTCATGTAGGTTCGCACTACCTTTACACACACGATCACGTAGATCACGTACGATTTACAATTTCATGTAGGTTCGCACTACCTAACACACACGATCACGTAGATCACGTACGATTTACAATTTCATGTAGGTTCGCACTACCTAATACACATTATAGTTATTGCAATAAGTACGTATGTACTAAAATTTATGACACTATTATTAAGTTTATTAAATCACCCACATGAACAATCCTTCAGGTAGATAAATACCTATTAAGGAGTTTATGAAACAAGAAATCAACCTAAGTACGTCAATAATTAGTAGCACCGTTATAGCTAATTAAATTATCAAACTTAAATTGTAATCCAATAAAATTATTAATTACTAAAGTCATAGCATCGGATAAATAATAGCGTAACTAGTGTGTCCGCTGTTGTCCAGGTATTATATTAATCAAGACTTCGTCCAGGCAAAAGAAAACCACTACACAGTTCATGGTAAAGAGTTGTAATGTAATGTGAAACCAATAACTGTAACATATATACGGTACGTACGGTATCTAAATGTTCGCTGAGTGCGATACGTTAGACGCGTATACATAATGATGCTGTTAAGATGAGTCAGGCGCTGATTATCAAATAACAAAAATATTAAAATTACTGAAAATAAGATTTTAAATACATATATCCTAACTATTTATTACTGACGAAACTATAACTACTAAGCAACTAGTAATTTGAACTCAATTTTATGGATAGTAGGACGGTGGCCATGGAAGTCGGAATCCGCTAAGGAGTGTACAACGACTCACCTGCCGAAGCAACTAGCCCTGAAGATAGATGGCGCTGAAGCGTTTTGCCTATATACACTACCGTTACAGGCAAGTGCGTAGTCTTCGGACGACGTCATTATGCCGTAACGAGTAGGACGTGCGCGGCGGTGTGCTCAGAAGGGTCTGGGCGTGAGCCCGCCTGGAGCCGCCGTCGCGGCGTCGGTGCAGATCTTGGTGGTAGTAGAAAACTGTAATAACTTGTTTACAATAATCCAATGCGATACCTGCCTACCGCATGGCGATGCCGCGACGCGATGATTCATCGGGATCATTAAGAGAGGTTTATAAAATGCAAGTGCAGTGATAACCAAAACAAGGTACCTAGATATTGTTTGGTAAAGTAAGCTCATAGATAAATATAATGTTTTACTTCAATATATTATTTTAATATAGTTAATGTACAGGTAGTGTTTAGATACACTTTATTGTTTATTTATTTATTTTTTAGGATAGAAGTATATATATTTTATGTTGACCCTCCGGTAATTTAACAATCAATTATACATCCAATGCATAAACCATTCGATTTTATTAATGTACTCGCATACTTATTCAACCTTCCTCTCTCCTTTTTTTTTTAAAATATATTATCACTAACCTTTTACCTCGTCGCCACATGTAGTACTCCGTGTCACAAAAGGTACGTTAATTGGCTCGTTACCACACCAGTGCGCAAGTAGACGTCCGTTCTCCCCCGTGGCTAATACGTGACTGACTACCCCACCCCCGTGTGCTCGAGAAAACGTCATGTTTACTCGAGTATCTATCACAAACACTACATCATGTTTACTCGAGTATCGATCACAAACACTACAATACCTATGAACAGGTTTTACATGGGCGGACTTAATGCCTAGTGGCATTCTCTACCAGTCAACCCAGGGTGATGGCGAGAAATTTTGTTACTATGTGGAGTTAAGGAGTGTATGTACCTACTGTAACCTTATACATATTATTAAGGAACGTTACAATTTGGAGAGTGTTGTAGTTTTCTTTTTAAATTGACACGTTCTAATATGTGACGTCATATTTTTGATTTTGACTTTTCAATCTGCTCTGTAACAAATCTGATTCTGTTTATTCTGCTACAAAATAAAACGTGTAGTTTTCTTCAAATATCGTTTAATTTCAACACAAATTTTATTTAAGGACATAAATAGTTATGTTAAGTCAAGTATGGTTAAGATGGGTGTTTTTAGGGTTATGGTATTTTTTGTGATTTTTTTAATGGCTTTTAACTATTTAGATTTACATATAACTATAACTACTTACGTAGGTATTCCAAAATTATAATTGTAAATTACTAGGAAATCGCCCGCGCTTCGCTTCCGGAAAAATAGTAAAAAATAATTATGTAATATAGCCTATGTCACCCGGGGATAGTGTAGCTTCCCAACAGTGAAAGAAATGTTTCAAATCGTTTCGGTAGTTTCGGAGCCTATTCAATGCAAACAAACAATAAAATCTTTCCTCTTTATAATATTAGAATAGATGTATAGACAATCTTTAACTAATTAACGGCTGTTTTCAACAATCTTTAATATCCTTAGGTAGTATCAGGAAGCAGTGTTGCCAAGTTAGCCACTTTTTGGCTAGATCTGGCAACTTTTAAGATGCCTTTAGCCAAAAATGTCAAATATTCTTGGCTAAATATTTTAGCCACAATTCTAGCAACTTTTGAGGTTTGACTCAACAAGCTAATAATTACTTGACATTGACATTTAACCTAACCTAACTTAGTGGCCCTTACAGTGTCACTCTATGTGTATATTATTATTTCTGAACGAACATTGTCTATGGCATCTTGCTTGCACGCAGGAATTAATAACCATAGAGTAACTTAAACATACGGGAAAGTTGGGAAATATCTACCTTACCGAACGCCGAACGGGCGAAGCTGGCGACGCGGCGATTTTAAGTGAAATGGCTTTAACGGCTTTATTTTTACCACACTAAAATGCTGAATTAGAAAGATTATTTAGTACGATGAGTGTGGTAAAGACAAAGCATAGAAATAAAATGAGTGTAGATACACTTAATTCTATATTAATAATAAAGAACTATTTAAATAAAAATAACCAAACCTATCATTGTGCTTTCTACAAAATACCGGCCGAAGTTCTAAATCAAATCGGTAAAAAAGAAAAATATTCTTTCCTGGCAGCGGAACCAGAACCTTCAACATCTAATAACCACTGATTTAATATATTTTTTTATACAAATTTGTTAATGCTTGACCACAATCCAACCTGATATACAAATAATTTTGTTTTCATGTTTGATTTTATTAAAAAATAATTGTTTGATAGTGTTTTTTTTAATCTCCCGGTCCAAAAAGAAGGTACAAAATTTTTAGCCACTTTTAGCCACTTTCAAGGGTACGAAATTTGGACATTCTAGCCACTTTTTAAAAGTGTTTTAGCCACTTCTTGGTACACTGACTTGGCAACACTATCAGGAAGTAGGTAAAGCGTCAACAAGTTGTGACCTTTTGACTGCTAGTCAAAGACCTATAGTATGTATAGACAGGCTGTTTAGTAGGTACTAAAAGTTTGGACAGTTGTCCAAACTATTGAAATCAACGGTAAGACCACATCAGTTATAGCCTTGGAATATTTATTTGGACGCAGATATACAAAATACGTGGCTAACCTAATTTAATTTAGTAATTATCGATTGTGTTTATCATTTTTCATTTTATTTTTACTAAGCCATGATTTATAAAGTAGTAACCATAAACATAAACTTTATAGTATTATATGCTTTGTTTATTTATATTTAACTTCACTCGCTTATTGCTAAAGATTGCATAATTTATATCTTCACATTCAGCATAACGTAAAGTTATATAATCCCTGTGGCCAGCAAACTATTTCCTCAATGAAAACTCTCCGGAAATTAAAACCAGAGAAAAGTCTCACGGGACATTAAGTCGATGAGGGAAAGGGATTTAATTTAAAATTTGTTTCATGTTTTGTTTGCAAAGGGATTATTGGGAAGATAAATTACTACGAAACTTTCCGAGTTTATAATGCTGAAGTTTTGGCGTGATCTCCAAATTTCTAGTCGTAATCATCGTTCAGGTGAGAAATTCCTTCGGGATAAAATAAATGCT
Organism: Thymelicus lineola; assembly: GCA_963932265.1. Classification (NCBI taxonomy): domain Eukaryota; kingdom Metazoa; phylum Arthropoda; class Insecta; order Lepidoptera; family Hesperiidae; genus Thymelicus; species Thymelicus lineola. The sequence goes on from OZ010692.1 coordinate 9,849,503, forward strand.
TGCTTACTTTAATGACACAAATAGTAAGTAAGGTCTTCGAAAAACTATATTAAATCAAATGCTGATGCACTTCAGCACTTGTACGAGTAACTTACTCCACCCTGAACAATACGGAGCTATACCAATAGTACAACAGAGGCAGATGCTAGGCTTCTCTAACATATCTTTGAGGCTTAGGAGAATTCACAAAGAGTATAATCCAATGTGTTAGCATAAATGATACCAAATCATAGGGATCTCAGTCAGTTTTTACAAATTTTGGCAATGTGTCGCGAAATATTTGAAAACGCTAGAAATCCATGTCGCTAACACAAAATATTTAATCATAGGCAAAATTAAGATTTATTTACAATAATATCTGTTCTGGCCGACAGTTGTATTTATATCAACCTTATGTTACTTTACACTACATCAGCTTACACCCGTCTATATTATGATACGCGGGGATGTTAAGCCCCTTACGCACAATCCAGTCATGCTGACCGACGACACGCAGCTAACTGCCGCGCCGGCTAAATACTAGACACATTAGAATCCATCTATGTTGGTTTTTCGGCTGTTGAAAAGTTTTCATTCTCCATAATAAATATTTTCCCTAAACAACATCTTGATAGATAAAATTTTCTAATAATAGTCTTATTAGTAATTATTTCGTTATCAGTGTTTACCCATAAATTCTTGGATCAACCGACAATCGATCCCAATTAAATTAATAGGGCTATCTTCTATTGACAAACGTTCATGTTATTATTGTGACAACAACATAATATGATATGTTTTAACCAACGTATGTCGGTGAATGAATCAGTAGTTCCTCGAACATTGATAAGGACCAATCTCTGTTGCTTTATTTCTTGTGTCTTAAAATTACAAACTTGTGCTTAAAATTGTTACATTAAAACGCAAATTGTAAGTCATTCTCTGATTCTAAGATGATATTTCTTTCATTGTGACTTTTTAAATAATACTAATAATTCCTTGTGTTTAAGTAATATAATTTTTTTATCCCAAATACCTACTTACATTAAACTAATAAAAGGCAAGTTAAAATATTTTTTCATTTACTTACGTAACTTAATGGATTAGTAAATGCAAATTATTTTCTAGACTATTGAATTATTTACACTTCTTTTTTATTTGCATAATGGACATAATAATATGCTGAATATTTTATTTCTTCATTATTTCGAGTTACAAATAGATAACAGAACTATCTTTCCACAGCTTTTTGTTTCGATTGTACGTAGTTACTATCGTATTATTCGTCTGTCTGCTCTGTAGCCTCGCCTCGTCCGCAGGGAGCACATCAACAGTCGGGATGGGAATCGAATCAATTTGTCCAACCAACATTGCGCTTGCTCGATCTTCGTCACACGTTCCGATCTCATAATACAACCTTATCTTTGACCTCATCCCACCCGAGTTCATCCGACTCAGCCATATGACCTTTCAGATAACCGTTTTACGTTTCACGCAATTTCGAAATCACCCGAGCGAATTCTTCTTAAATGGCATATAAAAACAATTGTTAAACCGCGGTTACCAACAACGGGCGATAGCAAGCGGAACAAATATGAGGCTGGCAAGCGACGCGCGCCCCGGGCGAGGCACTCTTGCCAAATGTGCCATCCGATAGCGCCAGAACATTGTAGCAAATTTACAACCACCCTATTAGCACTAAATCTAAACATTAACCCGATTCCGGTAACCAAACTTCATGGTTGCTCGCTCAAAATATCGGTCACAGCAAACGGAATATATTCCCCTGACACCCCCGCCCGTTGGCGGAGGCCACAAGTAATAAGCATATTTAAATGCAAATGGCCAAAAAAAATATTGAGTTAAATGTTTCCGCTTAAGTAAATTATTGGACAGATGATTGTGTAGATAAACCCAACGGATGCGATGTTGCGCTTACATAATAATATTTTTTGGTCTTAAATTTTTGTATTAAATGCTCACATTTTTCAATTATAAAAGTTCATATTATGTTGTTTTTTTAAGCTAAGAATCATTTTAGTTCTCCAATTGACATTTGCTCTACCTAATTGCAGAAGTTTGAAGATGTCTTCACCGAAGTTAATAGTTGAACCTCCAAAAATTGTGGATCGTCAGTTTAAGAAACCACTGCTATGTGGCCCAGGTCCTTGCGACGTTTGGCCTTCAGTCGCTGAAGCACTGACCAGGCCTATTATATCCCCTATTTGTGATGAAACTTTTAATGTAAGTCACTTAGAATTAATATTAAGGATAATTGAACTTCTACAATATTTATTATAAATATTATTTTTTTTAATCCTCTCACCAATACTTTATGTCACATTTTAGGTTATTGACGACATTCGTAAAGGTCTGCAATACGTATTTCAAACTAAGAGTCCTTTGATCCTTGCAATGAGTGGTTCTGGACACATTGGCATGGAAGCTATCATAAGCAACCTAATAGCTCCCGGGGAGATGCTTCTCATCGCTTCCAGAGGCATATGGGATGAACGAGCTGGCATAGTTGCTACTAGACATGGTATGTTATTAAATCTCTCTATTTTCTATAAAATCTTGATTTTATAGATTTTTTTAATTAATTTTATAAATTATAGCAATTAATAATTTATTAAATTGATTCAATAAATGACAATAAATAATTTGTTGCTATAAGCAATAAACGTTGCATAGTAAAAGAAGACAAAATACATGCAGAATAAAACCTAAGTAATACTAGATATGCATAGAATTGCGAATTCACCATTTAATTTGTAATATAATTTGAAAGGTGATATTAAATAATTTTGATATGTTATTACTTTTCAGGAATCAAAGTGGAGAAGATACAAGTCCCAATGAACGAGACATTCAGCTTGGAACAAATCAAGCCCGCGCTGAGACGACTGCAGCCGACAGCTCTCTTCATTACTCACGGGGACTCGTCCACTGGGACGGTGCAGAACTTACAGGGTCTCGGAGATCTTTGTCATAAGTAAATACATATTTGTCTGTTAACCAAAACTCAATAGTTCCTCACTACTGAGCACGGGTCTCTCCTCGGGAGAAGGCTTAGAGCATACTCCACCATGCTGTTCCAGTGTGGATTGGAGGAAGTTAAAATGCTAGATAATTACAATTGTACGTTAGTGTAGATATTTTACATGCTACACTGCAACAACATGTGTAGTAAATATTTCAGTTTTTACAATAAATTGTTTGACTCCTGCCGATACTACGTGGAATTCGAAACAAAAAGGATTGAGAGCGATCGATAGCTCTTTTCATCAGTCACGGAGTCTCCTCCAACGGGCATTGACAGCTTAAGTGAGTTTGTAATTTAAACAGATAACCAAGTCACGTAAAACTAAACAAATCTTATTACTTGGTGTCTCGTTTGCTGAGGAATATTTTTTTCGCAACACGAAAGTTCGGCATACTTTCTAGATAAGAAGTCTTTTAATTACATCCCCTCAAGAAGTCAGCAATGTGAGTATAAAAATAGCAAGCGGTAAACTTAAAATTTTTGAGCTTAAAAGCTTAGAATAGTTTTAACTATTTCTATACATGTTTGTAGATGTTGCAGGGGACTTAAGGAATATATATTTCCAAGGTGAACAGTGAACAGTGGGTAACTATTCTACAATACTACATACAATGTGAATGTAAAAGTATAGATGTTTGTGACCCAATCGCGTGGAACGGTGGTTTTACGCCTTAAATCTATCAGCAGCCCTTTCGAGACACTCCAAGACCAGGTCTTTCTTTATTTCTTCTTCTTTCTTTATTTCTTTTTCTTTCTTTATTTCTTCTCTCTTGTTTCTTGGCCGGCAATGCACGCGTGTTGTCTTTAGTGTTGCTGGTATCTACGGGTGACAGTAATCACTTACAATTGGGTGTTTCATCTGTTCGTTTTTGGCAGCTAACATAAAAAAGGAGCATAGAGTATATAGGTGTTCTTCCAGAGACAGTTCTCAATTATGTTATCCCAAAGCAGAATGGTCACGGTATTTTTATATGCAAAAAACGAATTTCAACCTCGAAATTAGTTCATATTGTCCATACTGTCAAATATTTTAACCATATCCGTAGACTGCAATTTGATACATACAGATTGCAATGAAATAAAATATCGTGTGACACTAACATTGGAACGATTCATATCGTTTCAGCTCGCGGCTCGCATTTATTTAAGTAAATAGTACAGATGTACAGATTTAGTACCTAGTTTCATTTCTAGTTTAAAACTGAATGTACTATAACGATCTCTACGTAATTGGATTTCAAAGTTTTTAAATTAAAATGTTTGGCTTCATGCAACGAATTATGTGACAATTCGTTGCATGATGAATTAGCAAAAACTGCTTAAATATTTAATACATTTAACCTGGAATCCAATAATAATTCATTTGTGTTTTGAAGCCGATTTTTTATATTTCTCACAGATATATTTTTACAAAACTCACTTTGTTCCAGATATGGTACGCTACTACTAGTCGACACCGTGGTGTCTTTAGTGGGAGTTCCTTTCTTTATGGACGAGTGGAAGGTGGACGCAGTATACACGTCAACCCAGAAGGCGTTGAGTGGACCAGCCGGTATATCACCTGTCGCGTTCAGTGCAAAAGCAGAGTGAGAAAAATAGTTTACATTCATTCATTCCACTGATTTCCTAAGAGTAACATATTACTATATACCACTACAGGTAACTTTCATCATGGAGTCTAATTAGCCTTATCAGATAAGTCACAAAATCTACTGTATGAGAATAATTAATGCAGGAACTGAATTCATCCTAGACACCATGCTTAAAATATCTTTGGTAAAATATTGATCCTATTAAACGGTAACCAGCCATCTAAGCTATGCCAGGTAAAACAACCATGTTACTGAAAACGAGTAGAACAAAACAACTTCCAACCGAAGAGGCTTGGCGTCATAGCCTCGTCCGGTCATAAGTTAAGGAACCTTTCATAGAATACGGTTACGTTCCGAGTTATTTATTTCTTGTTTACTTAATTTCAGTCTTTATCACAAAGGCTTTACAATTATGCATACTTATTGCAGGGAAAAAATAAAAAGAAGAACTCACGAGCCACCATTTTATTTTGACATCAAGCTATTGGCTCAGCAATGGAACTGCTACGGAAACAGTCGAGCGTAAGGATTACTACATATTTATTGATAAAGATGATGATACTTATTAATGTTTTCTTAAAAATATTTTGCCAATCACCAATAGAACTACCAGTCGCGTCCATAGATGCTTAACTTAGTAGATTCTTCGCTACTGATATAAGCTGTCGAGCAAAGGTTTTGACAGTGTCATCATAGATTACATGCAATCGATTGTACAGCCTACTTCCTCACTTTCATAAAATAACTGGTGATTTATCTGCCAACAGATTTTATTTGCTTATAACATGAAACTTGTAAAAATATTAAAGATGACCAGTTTTGTTGGTTTTTTTATAGCGATCATCATTCAGAGCATACCTTCTAAATACATGACTAATTCATTTTCAGTTACCACCATACGATGAGCCCTCCTCTCCTCTGGGCTTTGCGTCGTTGTCTGGAAGAAGTGTGCCATGAAACCTTGCCCAAGGCTTGGGCTCGGCACGCAGCTACCACCGAGCTGTTCCAAAAGAAACTGACTCAATTTGGATTTGAACTCCTCGTTCCTAAAAAGCAAGACAGACTTGCCACTGTTACCACAGTTGTCCTACCGAAGGGTTACGATTATTTGAAGTATACCACGTACTTAAGAGATAAGTAAGTTGTACCTATATCACAATCTGATCTCAAAACTTCTGCTTATTTGTAAGTAAGTAGGATAATTAGCGGTTCCTGCAAAAATTTGAAATAGTGATAAAGTGGCTCGATTTAAATGTTCGGGAGGAAGAAAATAAAGAAACACTCACTCACTTATAGTCCTGCTTAGCTTAGCTTCAACCCAATAATGGCCCACTACTGAGCACGGTTCTCTCCCTTTGAGGAGGCCTATAGCATGCTCCACCACGCTGCTCCAGTGCGGATTGGTGGAGGGGTTAGTGGCCAACCCGAGTTTTGGAAGTTCAAACCGCCCGAGGGCCTCCGGATGGCTTAACAACTGTTATCATACTTTAACAACGGAGACCGACGGCTTTACGTGCCCTCCGAAACGGAAACGCTCAAGATTTTTTTGCGACTAGCGGTCACCCATCGAACTACGGCCGCACCCGCTGTTGCTTAACTTTTTCGATCACTTAGAATCGACACAAGCCGCTGGGCTATGAGCGCTTAGATATAGTCTTGCACCAGGATTAAATTCGAACCCTGGATACTTTACTTCGTAAGTGAGGACACTGCCAACAGGGCACTAACAACAGATGCCACTTTGTATAGCCATTGGTACTCCATTTTATTTAGCCATTTAAATGTAAGTATATGATTCTGTGATTAACTTGATTTCTTTATTTCCAGTCACAACATCCTAATCTTTAGGGGATTAGGTCCTACGGTCGGCAAGGCGGTGCGCATCGGTCTCATGGGTGTCAATGCTACGACGGAAAAAGCTGAACTAGTTGCTAATGCTATGATTAACACCTTGAAATCTCTAAAGAAATCTGCACTTTAATAACTCATGTGTAATTAGTTTCTTAGACTTGGTTTGTGATTTCATAATTATAATATTTTATAATGTCGAGATCACTTTCATCACTTGGTAATATATGGCGTTAATAAATGTTATTCGATAATATAAAAGTATATAATAATATAAAAGTTTAGCATGATTACAATAAAGAATTTAAGGGAAACTACTTACTTAGTTTTTTATAAAGTATGCATTAATAATCCTGTCTCGTGCTTATTGTATAGACATGGATGACATAATTGCAATGAAATCTACGCCCTATATTTTTTGAGACAAAGAAAATACTTTAGCAATATTGTAAGCATCTATTTGCAAATATGACTGTATGATGTAGTGTATTTACTTGCAATATAATTTCTTACTATATAATTGTTTATTGAAGTTTGATAATAGATGGCGTTACTTATGTTGTCGAAAATAAATGACAAGTGTATACGATTGTACGAGGTAAGGGCTCCCACACAAAACCGCGAATTCGCATCGCATCGCAAATATCTGCGAATTCGCACGAACGCACCGCAAGAATTTCCGATCTGCTTCGCATCGCACATTTCTGCGATATTACGTCATCCTTGGTGACGCCATTTTAGTCCGCTCTGAGACAGCTTTAGAGAAAGACGCGCGGCGCCTTTCAAAAGCTCTTCAAATGAAGATATCTTCTCATTCTAAAATAATCAAAAAATTTATCTTCTTCAGTTCTCAACGCATAGTACTTTTGAGTAAAATAGTTCCCATCAGAGTTCATAATCGTAATAAATGGATGAACCCAGAATCTTCTTTTTCTTTTATATCTAATTAACAATAACAGCAGTACAATAATCTTTTTGCGATCCATCTTACGCTTCCTAAAAACACGTCCAGTACGGCTTACTACACTTGAAGGAATGGTCGCCCTACCAAACGGTTTGCCGCACTAAATTGTATCGCAGAAATTCGCATCGCAAGTTCCTGCGATGCGAATTCGCATCGCATCGCATCGCAGTTTTGTGTGGGAGCCCTAATTCAGCATTTTTCGCTGTCCCTCATAATTTAGGATTTGGCCATCCACGCACATTTGGAAAATTCACCCTGTATACTTACGAAAAGAAAGTACAATATATATATGATGTAACATGAAAACATGTGGGTAGATTGCAGAGTAATATACTGAATCAGATGTGGTTATCAAATGAAGCAAATGAAGTAAATAAAAACAATACATCCATAGAATTCACAGGTAATATATTGCATATTAAAACTGAATCGGTTCATAACATACTAACTGGTTTTACCCAGCCGACAATAATTATGCATTTTTTTTCTAGCATTATTGCGACTGACACATTCAATAATTGATTTAGGTAATCAAAATACAATATTTTTTGTACATTAGGAAGAGTGACCCCGAGCTATCACGTATAATAATAACTGTAATGAAAACAATGCAAATATAAGCAAGTTCATGTATCCTTTATGGCTATTAGTTAGGTTATTCGCAAGCCATAGGTGATTACTCTATTGTTAGAATATACGATACAACTAAAACCAAGATAACTCCCAATTATCAATATAATTAAGTAGTTGAATAATATCCTCATTACGACAATACATTAAGAGCCAATATAACGTGAGTATAACTATAATACAGTCACAATTTTGATGGACTAGAACCCACAAGAAACAAAATTTATTTTACAAAGATTTTTACAAATTTTTGGCAATGTCTCACGAAATATTTGAAAACGCTAGAAATCCATGTCGCTACAACGAAATACTTGTAATTATATAACTCATAATATAATTAATGTAGACAGAATATCTCTAGCTACATGGCATTCATTTCCATCACATCGAAACATTTGGACTAGCTTCCTTAATTATGTAACTATAAAACTGTTTACCTAATAATTAAACAAAACTAGTCACGAATTTACATAATCTAAACTTAACAATAGGCATATTGCGCAATATTTAGTCAATATAAGTAAACAACGTTTAGAACGTAGAATATCATACGCGTTCTATAATATATTATACTCATAATCATAGGCAAAATTAAGATTTATTTACAATAATATCTGTTCTGGTCGACAGTTGTATTTATATCAACCTTATGTTACTTTACACTACATCAGCTTACACCCGTCTATATTATGATACGCGGGCATGTTAAGCCCCTTACGCACAATCCAGTCATGCTGACCGCCGCTCCATTCACGATATAGAACTGGAAACCTTACTGAGTGAACGACAATTGTCAATGACCTGAAACCATTAATCCCATCGTGTGTGGACGGACAACAGACAGATGGTGAGTTCAGGGCTTACAGATACCTACTAAACTGAAGGTATAACGTACAATACGATATTACAAAAAAGATATACAAAACTACAAGCAAATGCACAAATAACGACCGATTAAAAGATTTTGTGATGGTTCTTATACAAGCTATTCTTGTAATCCCATAATAATATACACTAGAATCGTAAATAAATATGCACATAAGTAAGTTAAATGTAATAATTTATTATTTACATTAAGAAAATATGGCACATCTTGTAACATCATCGACTGCGCTCACACTCTCCTACCCTACCCGAGCGATCGAGCCGCCGTACGACTAATACTAAAGTCGGGTCGATATCGGGTAACGCATTTGCGCCTATTAAATTTCGGGACTCATAATACCAATTAAAATACCGGTGGGAAGTAAATATTCACGTCTAAATGAATAAGCTGGGAAGTCGGTTAATCCGACTCCGGGCCTCCGCGCGGCCGATCGCCGCTCACCGCCGACTAAATACTACACACATTCGAACCAAGAGTACATAAAAATATATCAGTCTATAGAACGATTTAGTGGTGTGCAATTATAAGTGATTGTTAAGATTACAAGATAAGGTATAATCGTGTTAAAAGTCACAAGATACCAGTGTCGCCCTCTATGCTGATCATTCATAACCGCACACCACAGATCGTAGCATTCACTCACTTATCATACAGCAGTCTGGGGTATACGGGGATCCGGCGCAGTAAAGCCCTGTACGCATCACATCCCTAGTTTCCGTCCACACGATGCACGATACAAAACAACTACGCAAAACTTTAAATTAACAATGAAAAATATTCACCATTGCATCTAAATTGCTTCTCTTTCATACAAAATTCAAAATGATAAGCTACAAAATACAGGGAATAAATATTCATTAACTACTGCAACGTCATGCAAATCTTGTAAATTGAAGTGGACTATTGATGACTTTTCATCACGTTATTTTTTAAGATCACAACTTGACGTCAACGTAGGAAATTGGTACTGTTTGTCCTACTCCTTAGTTCTTGAAATTGTTGTATTTTGTTCTAATGTCAAGTTTGCGCAATCGATTTGTTTCGTGCAACGTAAATGAACACGTGAAGGATTTATGCGTTAATTGTGCGGTAACCGCATAATACTGTGTCCGAAGTGGCGCGGCGGCGTGCTCAGTTGGGCGGCGCTTCCTTATCATTCCTTTTATTCCTTAGCAGTTACTAATGCTCTAATCGAGATATTCTCACAATCGAATGATTTCGTTAGTATCATTCATTCACAATCGCACACCGCTAGATCTAGCGTTCACTCACTTAGCCTATAGCAGTCTGGGGCTTAGACGGGGTCCGGCGCAGTTCAGTACAACTACAATGTATGGCGATACGTCGACTTTTGTTCACGCAGCCACGGATAAACAGCACCCGATAATACTATGAAGTCTTGAAACGGTATGACACTTATTAATGAATCTTTATAGTAAGTTTAATGAAGTGCAATTATACTCTGCCATGGTAAAGCGCGTCATTGAGATACAAAATGAATTCAAATGGTAAATCATTAACTAAGATACAAAAAAATATATTTAGTTACTTTCTAATGTTGATTTATAATATTAATGCGTAACAATAATAGCATTGGGTACTACTGAAGTACCAAAAACGATTTTACAATGTAAAATCAAATATTTACTAGTAGATGAAACAAAGATTATATTTAGAACCACGCGCTTTTGTATACAATATCTACGTTTATCAAATACCAATGCGATCGATACTATAATGTATTATTAATCGCTTTTAACAATAAATAGCAGAGTTCAATAAAGAAACGGGTCGTTTCCATACCGATCAAACACCAGTCTACTAAGACACCAGTCTCTAGACCAGTACGTTGTTGGTGCGTCGTCGCCACACAGTGTGTACTGGCGCGTCCCCTGCGCTCAGCTGGGCGGCGACGGTGCGCGTTGCCGGCGGTGGCGTGCGCACGCGCAGCAGCCGTCGCCACGCCGCCGCCGCGCGCACGCCGCGCGACCGCAACGCTTGCGGATGCATGTCACCTCGCCATCCTAGAACAAGGAAAGATGTCCCGATTTTAAGTTCCATTTAGCAGAAGTTTAATGTCACGCGTGGGACAAAAATCCTCATCGTAACTCATTATTATTTATGACTATTAAATTCCATCAAATTTCTGAACTGTGATTGAACACAGCTGAGCCCTCGATCAATATGTTTTTCATTTTCTTCTATGCGCCTAATAAAATTACTGAGCAAAATCTCTGAATTGTGACCTCTCGACCAACTTTAACTTTTAGCTACATAATAATAATAAGCTATAATTATTGTTGTCCTAAGTTGATATTTTTCACTTATGTTTTTAATATGGCATACAATAATCTTTTTACATAAATCAAAAGATTACTCTATATTGTTGTTGTTTTATTGTTGCCCTGATATCCAGGACTGGCTAAGACCACTTTCCATTCCAGGTGACTCGGCTGCTAATTTGTCAGCTCCATAAAAAATTAAGTTTTGTATATTGTTGTATTATATCGTGTTGTATTGTATTGTGTCGTATTGTATTGTACAGTCGGTATGTTGTATTGCACCCACCTTGCACCTGCACGTGACGCATCTCTGTTCTCCATGGGAGTGTATGGAGGGATGGACCTCCTTGCCGTTGGGCAGTGGCCCGTCGGGGAACTTGCAGCCACCCTCCGCCAGGATCTCTTCAGCGGTGCGCGGCGCTCCCTGGTCTTTAGGCGTCTCTTCCTCTGTCTTCTTGGTCTTCACCTGGAATTATTTCAGAGATTTGGCGCTTAGCTATAGGTTCAACACTTCTGCCCCGTAGGCCGTATTATTTTAAATCAAATAAAAAGTTAAAAATAAAAAAATAACTGCTTTCAAAATTAAAAACAAAATGATAAAAAAGTGAACCTCAATTTTATGAAAAACGGAGAAACTTCATGGCCTCGTTTGGCTTTAGATTATTTTGATATGATAACTTCACTTAAAATTGCAACTATTTACAACAATATTATCTAGTTTCATAGTTTTTATAAAACAAAAATACATTTTTTCAAAAAAAAAATTTCTTGAATCAGCGACCCTAAATCACACACAGTATTCAATAGACCAGTTCTAAAACTGAAATGCCTATGCAACTCTATTTATCATACCAACCTCTGGACAAACCCGGCAGCAAGACTTCTTATCCGGCCGGTAAGCGTCTCTCTCCGCGCATCTCAATGGCGGACACCTCACACGCGGGCATCGCACCTGCCGAGTGGAGAACTCGCATGTGCACACCGCACAGGTATCATAACCTCCAGGCACCAGGTACGGATGCCATGAGGAACCCGGCGCGTGGTACTGTCCTGACAGATGGCAGCCGTGAGACTCGTTCCATACCGCTGTTGTTGAATCTGAAGAGACAAAATCAGTTTTATAGCCTACGGAGGTAGAACGAGGCGGAAATTATTTATAACTTACTTTAATAAGGAATGTGGGGAAACCTGTACAATTTATTCTTCATAACGTTTTCAAATTTATACCGATAAAGTCATCCAGTCTACGCATGACCAATCTGGAGGATTAGGGCCTGTATCCCTCAAAATTTCAGTACGTTCGCCGCCGCCGTCCTTACGCGCTCTAGGCAATTCACATCAGCATCACTTCCTCTCGACATTTTTAGTGGAAACCAGCCCTAATCCTTCACTTTTCATGTATCTATTCAAACTTCTTAGACCTTTGCCGTCATACGCGCGTCCCTAAGGACGTTCACCCGCGTCGGTATTCCCACCTACCTACAAAGATTGCCACATCTTCAAGATGAGAGTGAATAGTCTTTTTCTACTCAAGAGTGCTCCATAGTGGGCCGTTAATGTGTTGAAGCCAATATACAATATAATACTTACTAGTACAAATAGGACAGCACTGTCCTGGCGGCTGTATAGTCGGCACGGCGCAGTTGACCGGCGGACAGCGCACCGGGTCGCAGCGAAGCACCCCGTGCACACAACCGCACATATGGCAAGACTGTAATTCAAAATATTTTGTTTACACCATTGACTTATTACTGTGTAAGGACAGAGCCAACGCTTAAAATGTGGAGTATAAATGGGTCCAACTTAGCATCAAACTCATTGAGCTTCAAAGATTTGAAAGAGCTAGGCTAAGCTTATTTGAATTTCGTTGGTACCGCAACAAATCAAACTGTATAGTCATACGAACGTAATAAACCTATTTTAGCCAATGATATTATATGTATATAAGAGGTAGATGGGTTACTAGCGCGCCGAGCGAAGAGCGAAAGAGTAGTCAATTGACCACGCTTGCTCGCATTACTCGCAGTCGCTCTCTCAATACTCTGTGGATACGCACGCTTTTATTTTTGTCAGAAGTGCTGGAGATTTGACATACAGCGTTAAAATGCCTTCGTGTGTTATGCGTAAATGCACTAATTACTTACGTAAAAAAAATAAAATTCATGGAATAACATACCACAAGTAAGGAATCATGATTTATTGCATTTTATTTCATTTCAATAATTCTCTAACAAAATAAGTATGGCGGCATGACAGCGCGCCAGCCGAACTTAAGGTACTTGTGACGCGAGCGACAAACACTAGCTGTCTTTTTCACTATTATGGTTTTAGTAATGCTATCCCTTTTACATAATTTAACAAGCGCTGATTGGTCGCAGTGTGTCGTAGCTGTTTTCGGAACAGATTTTTCGTTTCATATATAAGGGTATAACGTATCTCTAATAAACATCATTGATTTTAGCTATTGCACTGTTAAAATATGTTTTATATCTATCGTTTTTCATAAGAGTGAAAGAAACAAAGCACTTTATTAGCCTTCTAGGCTGTTTGCTTATTTTTATGATTAAAGGGGGTAAGCTATAAAAATACCTCAGCAGCCATCCATTGCGCGCCATCCTCGTAAGATCTCCCAGCATAGTAGCACGACACGCTATTGGACAGCGAATTGTCTGGAGGTTGCGCGTTGGCCGGCGCTGGTGGGTAGTTCGCACTGAGCTCGTTCTCATTGGTCCAGAGCACGGACGGCAAGCACGAGGGTGGCACGCTTATCTGGTATAAACATATTGCTATACTATTACAACGATTCGAAGGGTAATGGACTTATATTGGGTAGTAGGCGATAAAGTGAAGGAAAATGTTCGAGTTTTCCAAAAAAAAAATCATGAACATTTCCATAGGTTATTTTAAGCAGCATATATGTACATTTGTCATAATTTCGTAGCACTTTGCCTTCAGATCGATTGCCTTTAGAAGATTTATGTTGCGCTCACAAACCACTATTTACTTATTACATTATTTAAGTAAACAACCCGAATAGTTGTGAAGTTATATTCCAGCAGATTTCCTAATTTGAGACTACACGCCACGTTCCTTTGTAGACTTCAGATTAAACTTTACACTCACCTTAGTACCTCGATCTTTGAAGCATGCAAATAAATGTTGAGAACATAAGTAATAGTTAACAACTTATAACCAATTGAAATATTGAATACAATATTATTAACTTAAAAATAAGGTTCATAATCTATGAACTCATCTATTTCTCGTCATTAATGCCCATTACTGGTTGTGAAGTTCTCATTTAATACTACGCTAGTGTCGATAGATGGCGCCTTGCTTGATAGTCTAGTTTATTCATAAATCATAAGTTTCTCAGTTACAAGTCAGTCTTTGTTTGACTGTCGAAGCGGACGGCTGTGTCTCTACAGTGCTGTGCCTACTTACTGTGAATATTAATGGTTTATTCTAAATCTGAATATATTATGTGGTTCGTAGGTCATGGCACTGGTCAAAAAAGAAGCGGTTTATCGACTTAATAACTGACCTTCCAATTCTAATATAAATTACATGGCAGGTAACATAAGGTAAATCGAAGTTACCTGCGGTAACCGCGTGCGCAGGAACTCAGTGTTGTTGTCAGACGTGCGCAGGTTAAGGTAAGCGGCGCCGGCGTGCAGTGCGGACATCTCAGCTGGCGTGGGTTCCAACACGCAGCCCTCGGTTCCTATAAGGGCCCTCGATCCCCCGCTGCCCCCCGCGTGGCTCTCTAGCCACGCCGACCAAACCCCCGTGTATCCGTTTATCACAATCTGTAATTTAAGGGGTCATTTAGGTACTTACAATTGTTTATAATCCGATCTTTCAAAAATGCTGGGTCCAGTTAAAAGTGAGTATCCGACCACATGGTCGAAAATTTTATACGAAACTAACACATAAAACTAATTTGTTTCTTTAACTTCAAAATGTTCAAAATAAAGCGATTCTTACATTATTCTGATCTATACCTAAATTTAAATTACTTAGTTTCATCTGTTTCCAGTTAATACAATAAAACTACTGTGACCAACTTCGAATAAGCATGTTTCGTACTCGCTTTGATCTCAGTAAGCTAAGTCCGTAAATTATTTTTTATGTACAGAGAAAATTAACCTCATAATTCATTCCACAAAGAGCATCAACAGAGAGCCAGGCGAGACCAGCCACCGGGGTGACAGTGACTGGCATGCGAGCGTCAGTACGACGCAGTAGGGCCGGCCCTGACCCAGCAGCATCTGGCAACGACCGTGACAAGAGTCTCCCGCGGAGAATTGGTGGACCTAATTATATAAAGAACAAAAAGGTTATGCCCAACATTTGCAACAGCGTAAATACTAAAAGCAGACATTGCAATTATTTATTTTATTTTTTTATTTAAACTTTATTGACCACAAAATCACGGTACAATTGGCGAGCTTAATGCTTAAATGCATTCTCTACCAGCTAACCATTAGGCCCAACAGATATGCACGAAGAGCGGTATTAACTATGGTTGGTAAATTATAACATAAAACAACAAAAAAAGCACAATTATCACAAGAGATTAATGATAATTCCCAAGAAATACCTGCATCTGCTCCTATATGGACAGCAAGCTGATCCTCATAAAGTGGTGGGAATATACGAGCACTAGGCCTAGCTAATACTCCCATTCGAGTGTCTAAAATCTCTACTTGAGAGTGCCGTTTTCCTTGTTCTTCTACTAACGTAATTTTCGGGTCAGATATACCCAAATTGTCAATCTGAAACAAAAAATCCCACAATTATATTATCATGTGGTCTACAAATAAAAGTTAAAATAAAAAAGACGGAAAAATGATTTGATGATGAGAATAAAAAACCGGCCAAGTAATTAAACAAATAAAACTAAGACTAAAGGTAATCCCAACCTGGATATCATAGACAAGAGACCCGTCTTTGTCAATATAAAGTAAAGCCAGTCCTTCAGGGGCAGGGGAAGCTGGAGCTCTTTCTGCCATCAGTGGAGCATGGAACACTTCACAAGCAGCTCTTTGTCTGACTACTCCTGAGATACGTCGCTCTGTGGTCCCGACAGCTTCTACTAAAAGGAGCAATCTTCCACGGGATAAAGAACGTAACTCTGCTGCAGAAACTGGAGTGGATACTTCTAGGACGTTTAATTCGTAGCCCGGTTTGGAGACTTTTTGAACCTAGAAAAAAAGATTAATTTTATTTACATAAATGATCCAAAAACAGAAAGCATTTATTTATATCTATTTCTTCAAGGTATTGGTGCTTTTCCACCAGAGATGTGCTATGCAGCTATGCTGCGAAGATGTGAAATCCTATATACGTATAACATATGATTGGTTCAATAAATTGATTGAATTCCACCAATGAATATGATTGGTGGATATCAAACGCATCCATAGCAACGTAACATAGCATATCTCTGGTGGAAAAGCACCCTAAGGGTGAATAGCCAGGATTTACTACTGGCTCTAGTTTTGAGTTTTATTTCTCATTTATTATTTTTAAACATTTGACTTTATAGCTTGAGCGAGAGCGGAAATGCATTTCAATAAAGTGTTAAACTCACCTCATCAATTATTGTCTGGTTTCGTTCAGGTAGTGTTAGAAGAACCCTTACTGATTGGTCTCTAGAGGCTGGTAGAAACACTCCATTATACACAATGGCCAAGTGTAAGCTGGGTGCTGCGCCTGCTGCCCCCGTTACCACAGCAGTTCCTCCCCACCAGCCCTCCTCTTGACCTGGTAGCCGGTAGTCTTCACACGGGCCAGTGCTGACCGCGGTCGGTGGACTTTCAGGCTCCAATAACGATGTGAACATTTCTGATGACAATGCTGGATATCTGCGAATTAAATACAATTTATTTATACTTACTCTGACACATTTATCTAGGTGTTTCATTGCATTTTTATTCTATGAATAGTAACGGGTTGGTTAAGAGAAGAAGAAGCGGTACAAGAAACTCCTCGGAAATTTTTTCATTAGTTCATATTTTTTTAATCCATAAATCATATGATCTCACCATAATATGAACCATAATATGGTAGTTAATTACTACTGTAACGTATTAAATCAATAGATACATTATCTTGCGAATATAAATAAAATTTAATAACCGTGCAATATTAGGTAACTGGGTAATAAGATATAAACATGTATTTTTAATTAAAATAAAAGACAACGTTCGACCCTAATCTAACAGGTCTCAGACATAAAAACATAAATAGCAAGTCTACTGTACGCTTGTATGTAATCTAGAACCACTGACACAGCCAAGTGTGTCTCCCCATCCTGCCAGCTACATGGTAGATGTTGGACATGATGATCGATTCCCAACCGAAAGAGACATAAATATCTGGTCTTAATAACTGCTACTAGAAATTCTTAATAACTGCTACTAGAAATTTTAATTTGAGTCTTTGAATGTGAGAGCGTTCTAAAACAAAAAAATCACTAAATAGGTAACCAACAGCCACAATTTAGATAAAATATTATTATTAACTACGTTTATTATAAAAGATTGGACTGGCCTGCTTTTTGCAACCTTCAGATAAGATAATCTGTGAATCCTTTTTTTTATATAATTGCTCTAGAATCCACAATGTTTTCTATGCAACAAAAACTAAAATTATGAACCAAGCATATGTTTTTCTAATCAGTCTTCATTAAAATCGAGCGAGTAGATTTCCTTTATTAATCATACGGCTAATTTAATACGAACAATGAGACTGCTAGTAAACAGCGAATATCTTTGTACCTCTGTAGGTAGACTACATGTTTCTTGGTACAATGTTTCAAGGGTAAAGTCTATAGTCCAGTCAAGGAATGACTCAAAAGAGGGTATAGAGTGCGTGAGCGGGAACCTAAGCGATTTCTTCAGAAACTTGTTCAGGGTGCTTAGGGTGATAAAATACTAAAAGTCCCCGCGTCTAGGAGGTGAGCCGGAGGGAGGGGGGGGTTACAAAGGTCTCAATTTTAGGTTTTTCGCCAATATCTCAAAAACGGTGCGTTATAGCGAAAAATGTTCTATGATGAAATGAAAGCTTATAAAATTCTCTATAACTTTAATTCTATACACTTTTTCCGTATCTCCGACCGTTTTTGAACTATACGCTCCAGAAATGTAGCAATTTAAGTTATTCAGCGTGATAACAGCGTGATTCACATCAGCTGTCGTAAAAATGACACCCGAACTGATACCATTACAAAGATGTTAGGCAGGTATCTTTATATAATGAAGAGGCAGTTCCGTTGCAGCTCAGATTTTCTGCTCCACCATTTGACTTCCAGAATCATTGTTTTTATGTGCATATTGCCTTAATGAAGATATAAAAAAGCCTTTGAACAAAAGGCGGGTTGTACATTCAGTTGAGACTCTAGCTGCTAAACATTGTATCAAGCAGGTATGTTCTTCGAGAAATGATGCCTGGGGTAACAAAGTTCTAGATATTTTTTCCTGCATTACCGATATTGTTGCTGAAGGAGCAAAATATCACGAAGACACTATTACTCACTTGTGAAGCCTGTCAGTTACCCAAAACTCTACAAAACTGTGATCTCTAGAGATACCCATGTCGTAGAGGCTATGGAAGAAATATTTGCTTAAATGGATTACTTTCCCACGATGAGATACTCGTTTTTTTTGTTTGTTTTTATTAAAAGGCTTTTTTATATCTTCACTATGGCAATATGCACATAAAAAACAATTATTCTTGAAGGCAAATGGTGGAGCAGAAGGTCTGAGCTGCGACTGCCCTGCCTCTTCATTCGATAAAGATGCCTGCCTAATGTCTTTTTTAATGGTATCAGTTCGGGTGTCATTTTTACGACAGCTGATGTAAATCAAAAGGGATGTCAAGTCAAGGAAACTTCGATATTTACCGTCTTTCCTTTCCTTACTAGCTTTAATATGACCCAGTATTCCCTTTCCCTTCCCTCAGAGACATCATTACTTCCTTCAACGACATTCTCGTCATAAATAATGCATACAGGACTCTTATTAGTACTCATGTTGGATAACCCAATTGTGTTACTAATAACAGTGTGTATATCTGAAAAGAATATTTTGTGGCTGCCCCCCTGCGTTACCAGCTAGGCTACCGTGCCAGACAAAATAAAATTGCGAAAACCTATAATAACATAAGCCCGAAGGCAAGTATACAATATCAATAGGAGTTTTAGCCAATAAGGTCGCGTTTTCTACAGCGAGCGTTAGAGATATTGAGCGAAAAGAAATCTTCATCAATGTCATGATTGTTTTCCCGCTTCTGCTCAGTTATCCACTGTTATAAAAAACGCGATTTGTTACTGTTACTGCCTTTACTATGTGGAGGTACTCCCAGCTTAGGTTACTATAAATTTTAAGATAATTTTCGCATCAGGTAATTGTATCACGCTGAATTACTTTAATTTCGACATTTCTGGAGCGTGTAGTTCAAAAACGGTTGGAGATATGGAAAAAGTGTACAGAATTAAAGTTATAGAGAATTTTATAAGCTTTCATTTCATCTTAGAACATTTTTCGCTACAACGCACCGTTTTTGAGATATTGGCGAAAAACCTAAAATTGAGACCTTTGTAACCCCCCCCTCCCTCCGGCTCACCCCCTAGACGCGGGGACTTTTAGTATGTTATCCCCCTAAGCACCCTGAATAAGTTTCTGAAGAAATCGCTTAGGTTCCCGCTCACGCACTCTACAACTACTTTATTGACTGTACTACTATACCAGTCTGCTACCATCTGCTGATAGATATGACACACATTACGTAAAATCGTGAGTAACGATAATGGTTTAAAAAATTGTACTCGTACCTAATTCATCAATGAATTTCATTTTTACTTTTAATCAGTCGATTTAAATTTGACCTTGAATAAAATTGTATGTTCTTTTTACAGTTTTTTTTTTAATTAGTTTAGCAAAAAAGTAGCGCACTTAGTAAAATAGCGCATATTATGTAAATGCCACTAGATGAGGGAATGGTAGCAACAAAGTAGGGTTCCGGTTATTACAGTTAGTATGTAATAGATTAAGACACCTTGGGTTCAAATTGAGGAAATTGGAGGAAAAATGTCTTAAGTCGGTTACTAATATTGACTGCATCTACTCCCGAGTATGCTTGGAGAGTTCTCAAGCATCCTCAATTATGAAATCCTGTGTCCGACAATGGACCTCTTATTAATTAAAGCTAGGTAATATTATGCAGTACGGTCACCTGCAGAGAAAAGTAACCCATCTGTTTAAACAGTTCTAATAGACCGATGGGTTACTTTTCTCTGCATGTGACTGTACCTACACGCTACAGCTGCCAAGGAACTGTGTGTGGACTAATGTGGTTTCTAGAAATGTTCCGCAATAACAGTTATAATAGTAACCCCATTACAAAACTACTGTATTACCTGTTGATTCGGCCGCTTAGCGCACTGTCCATGGAGTTATTACGTTCATCACCCCATATTAAAGCCACATACAGAGACCCTTCTCTAAGTAATCGTTTGTACTCCCGCGGAACTCGGCGCCAGACACCACACAGCTGTAAATAAAATTAATTGATTTGTAAGGCGTCTAATTTGACCTCCAGGTCGAGTTATTAAAGGCGTCTAACAGACACTTAATTTTTAATGTACTAATGCCCCAACTCAGAGTCACTAACGGTTACTTTAATCGCTCGTTAGTAAAGAATCACCACACAAATAATGTACTAAGGAGCGATTTAAGTAACCGTTAGTGACTCTGAGTTGGGGTGTCAGTATTCGTTTTCTATCTAAGACTTGCCAAATAAGAGATTAAAGTCAGTGAGAATTGATAGACTTAACACGTCTTCCAATGCACTTTGGTGAAAAAATTAAATGCACGGGAGTCCGGTATTTAAGACGCCTTATTTGTTATTGAATGTCGAAAGTTTTCTTAACTACAAATAAGAACCTCATTTTACCTTATCAGTTTTTTCTTCATACGTGGCATGAATTCCAGGGGCTCTTTTCAGAGGATGTTCTAGAAGCATACGTCCACCTCGGTCGAGGAAAGCTAGTGCACGTGGCTGGGCCAGCATGGAAGGACCGAGGATCACGGACCAGTATAGATGACGTCTTCGGAACGTGAACCGGGCTGTGGCGACCCCAGGAGCCACGGGAACCCCTGTCATGTCATCTCGACGGATACACAACGGAGATCGACCCGTTAGAAGCGCTCCAAAATCTGGAAATAGAGAATTTATGACAGACTTAATATATTATATAAAGAGTGTGACACAAGCTTAGTCTAAATGTATACCTAAATGTCTAAAACCTTCTCCATAGATTCTCTTAACCATGTAAATCACTTCTTCATTTGCGTTGGTGCTATTCTGGCCGGTGCAACACTTGATAGACTAAACGCTAATGTTGATACCCTAACAAAAAATGCAAAGAGATACAATGGTCCACTGCAATCAATGACGCTACATTTTACTGACGAAAGTGAAGTTGCGCAAATTATTTCTGGTCTGAACACTAACAGTGCACCAGGAATTGATAGAATTTTCACAAAGATCCTAAAATTAAACAGCCATTCTCTGTCTAAAGCACTTGCATACCTTATAAATCTATGTTTTGGACATGACCGTTTCCCTAAAATCTATAAAAGTGCAATCGTTTGTCCAGGTCAAACACATAGAGGCCCCTTTGAGAAACATTAATAAAGTGCGTGTGTGGACACAAGGCGGATACTATTCTCGATTGCACAATCTGATACAACCGAAGATAGTCCCCACCGTGTGCACAGAAATTATTCTGAATCCACAAAAACAAAAAAAATATACTAATACTGGGCTATTGGAATGAAATTTCGAGGGACTGGTTCATGTTGAACTGGTTATGGGAAACTATGGACATATTATTATTATTATTACTATTATACAGATATAAATCTAAACTAGTGGAAATAAAGCTAAGGAAATTATTCATTCATAATCGAATCTCGATGAAATTTGACATGATTTTGTTCTCATCTCAATTTTTTTAGAGGTAGGCGAACTAATATAAAACTTGATAATTATGATGACATCCATGGACAACGACTTATTGAATTAAATATTAAGTATATTTAAGGTAGGTATATTTTATTTTTAGGTTTGTCATAAGCAAATATAATCACATTTCGGAATTTAGTGCAAATCATGCCTCCCTATCTGATTTCGCCAGGATATTCATTACTTTCTGCTTTACATAGTTTGGTCTTTAATCCACCAACACCTCATTATCAGACTTCAATTTCACCTACCATTCCCACAATCACATCTCTTGTGCTCTAGATTAAACTTTCGCTTGACACTCCTTAAATAAGTTCCTCTTAATCATCAAACCCATAAAGTTGGATAAAGGTATACCTGATTATTGTTAAAAGTTTTCTACTCCATAAATTTTGCCATCGCATCAAAAGGTCCACTAATTCATAACATCCAACAGAGAAATTAACTAAGATATTTTCTTTTGGATGTTTCAATACCTTTGTAGTTTATCGGCTAATCAGTAAATTACATTAAAAGTTTAACCATCAAATATTTTCTATAAATATTATTGCATACTTACGCTTCATGCTAAGTTCCTCTTCATCAGTAGCTATGACCACAGTCGGGCTGTCCTCCTGCACGATGTCAGGCGCTGCAACCAAGAGGGATAAATTAAAATCGAACAGCCTACTACCATTAGTTACTTGGGCCGCATCAAATAAATCAAACCTATTTGCTATTGCTGTTAGTTTATTTGACTCCAACTATAAAGGTAATAAATAAGTCAAGCGATTGTCGTTCCTAAGGATTTATGTAAACTGATGGGCATCGATAGGAACTATAAACATGGTGATTTCAAATGTGCATAAATAGATATATTGGTACTTTCTCTGAGCTTCGGAGCTCATAAAAACATGTCGCGTTACCAATTGATCGCAAATCAGGCTCGCGGGCTTATGTAGCATGTCTCATGACGGCCGGTTCGCAAGACCTCCCCGACCCTTCCATTCGGGTTGATTGGATCAAGTGTTATTCAATCGTGGCAGGATCGGCGTCTAGACGGCGACGGTAGAATTTGCGATTTGCATAGCTTTCTTGTTGGGTCTGCTCCAGACGGAAATAGAGAGAGCAGTGACATTTTGCGCGACGCTTTGATTGTAGCCGATTTGACGACGTGCGATCGATAAATGGCCGAGAAGCGAAAGTTATATAACAACAGATAATGGATTAAACAATTTACATGATGGCCGAGAATCCAGTGCAGAGCTATAACATACACATTTATTTCTATAACGTAAACACGTTGAATATTAACCCAGAATGAGGCTCGCGGCGCGTAAATATGTTATAATTACGACGGTGTTAGTAAGTAATGTTCATTCTTTTTTAATCCAATAGAGAAACTTTATCGCGTTATTAATGATGTTATTAACGTCACAGCCAATAAGTAGTTCGATCGCGCAGAATCTCACCGGAGACAACTAGCCTGCGCACGAGTTGATACGGCGCATACGAAGTTATTAAATTATAATTATGCTTAATAAATCGTCCTATCGTATCTGATTATTCGTTTGCGGGGTATGACATGTTTCATCGAGTAGGTACGTGTATACTGTATATGCACGGTAAGTAACTTTAGTAAACATCGTGATGAGCAGACCTGTTTACGCAGCGAGATCTCGGAAGGCAGATTGTGATCTAGTACGCCTGGAGCGCGGGCGCCAGTATTCATAATTCAATCTGTGAATTTATTTAATGCGCGAGACAGTCCTAAATTTATTGGCAAGTGGCGCCGACGTGGCGACATGTCAGGCTAGGGTATTTGCAATGCAACAAAGAGCAGAAGGTCAAGAGAACCTTTACTTGCCGCTTATGGCCATTAAAAATAGCTATAATTCTACAACCTTAATTAAGATTGTATTGTGAACCCAGATTAAGTAGATATACGGTCGACGGTCGACTTCTTATGGTGTTTATGGCTTCGGTCTCTTGACGATATAATTATGTCGCTTATAGTTGAAACTAAAATGTATGGAATGGATTCTAAATGAGAGATTAAGGTTTTGTCGGTGTGCAACGTACTACTTTTGCCTTTAATACGTTTATATTCTATTGGAGATAAAGACTGCGGCGCCCGGACACCTTTGACTCGAGTCGCGACGCGCGGCGCCCGCACACTGCACCAAAGTACGTAATGAATATTTATGCGCGTACACACACATGCAGCAGTGAAAATCCTCGGACGAGGCGCCTCACCGACCAGCTCCACTCATTAATGTCGTTTAGCGTAAATTTAAACTTTTGAAAGCAGCCTTGAGTTTGGAGACGTGACGTGACTAGAGCCGTGACGAGTTCATTCCGAGTCTAGTCGCGGTCTTTAGGCCTCTCGACGCGGCGAGTTTTCCAATCGCATGATGTAACCAGGCGCCGCTTTGACGATACGTTCACGACCGATACCATGAATAGGCTGCGTACTGCACGACACGTACTATCAATAACTCATGTTTGCAAAAGGTTTAAAAAAATCATCTCCGTGCACCCTGCTTGGTACGCATTTAAGTACTTCTAAGAAATCTTTTCGTTAAAGCCGCAGTTGCAAGTAGGTAAGTACCAATCAGTTTTCTAATCGTGTCATTCTATACTATCTCCCAGCCGCAGTATGAGTCGTGCTTTTTCGTTTCAAAAGTCACGACAACCGGCAATCGTAGAAACACGATCTACCTAAAACGGAAATGGATAATATTTACCGGCGCCTGCGCAAACTTTTAAGACGCCATTTGCAACCGATATGGACAAACCTGTCGATCGTATGTGCAGTTACGTACATGCCTAAGAAAAACAGATTGAATCGATAAATACCCCAGCTATATAAGTTCTCTAACAACTTGGTCTTTTAGTACTTCCTAAGCGATCTGCATATTCATAAGCCTTTTAAGAGAGTATCGAGTGAAATGATAATACGAATACTTGCATATCCAAGTGCATTATAGTAAAAACTTTGAGTAAAATATCTATGTAAGTATTCATTAATTATCTATGCTGTATACCTGCAATTACATTCTGCGTATGCAGCAGACACGTTATGACGTTGAGATAAAACCGTTTTCCATACTGGCGCAAGATCAAACGTAATGTTTTAAATAACGAATGGAATAGTCGGCTTGCTGATCAGGTTTCCTCTTCGTTCACTTAAAAAAATTAAAAATGTATCCACTTACCTAAAGATAGTTTGCGATAGTACCTACGTACTTAATCTATAGCAATTTAGTACCTAGTAGATTTGTCATAATCACGGGTCATAACAAAATACATATCACTAAGCTAAAATACATTCAAAGATAGATAATATTATGTAAGATACATAATTATTAAGTAAGGGAAATAATAATGCGACCAGTACAAACTGAAAATATTTAATAACATCCTAACGCTAATGAAAAGACAAACTTTCGTTACGTGACGACACCTACGTATTTTCGTTGTTAATATAACTAAAATAAATATGTCTCGCGCTCGAGGTAAGTGACAATACAAAATACACATTATGGGACACCCTGACCTCGCCATTTTGCTAATGAAAACCGATTTTCAGCGCGACATTCTGTAACGTCAACGACGCGGTGACGCAAGCGCACACGCCCGGTGAAAACCCGCTCTATTGCATGTCACTTACGGCCAGATCACAAAGCAAACTGTCAGTGAAACGTGCCAGGAAGACCGGCTAATTATTCTAAAATATTTCTTTTAAAATAACACACATCTTTCATATAACGACAACGCATACAAGCACCTAGACAGTTGCCGTAACAATCCGCATAGCACGCTAGTTGGCTTAACCTGATTAACTCCTGACCTACATAAAGTTCAATTCAAACAAGCTGATAACGTCGATAGCATTGTTTTATGCTTGCGATTTATTAAACAAAACACAGTCATTTCCAACAATGATAAAAAACAAACATACTTGACTCCAATTTCTTCTCTGATATGTTAACTTACCTATGTATTTAAATCCAGGAAAACAAAAAAAAATATATAACACATTTTAGAAGGCTTTAAATAAATTTAAGAGACCAGACTGTCTCGTACCAATCACGATAACTAGAATCGTTTAAATCTGAAAAGTCATGATTCGCAAAACGAGACGTTGAGTTCAATCATAGTCGATAATCTGAAGTTGTGAGCACAAAGTCTAATTGGCAGAGCGATTGTGTTGAAACGATGTGACGGCTGAGCGGCTGACGGCCATTGAGCAAGGAGCCCTAAGCGCGTGTGTATGTGTGTGTGTGTTGTGCGTCTTGGTGCGGGCTGCGGCAACGTGCAGGTATTCCATTGAAGCAGGCAACAGGCGGCTGCGGCGGGCCCAGCCTTCATTGCGAATTCCCGCGACGCCGATCGGCTTGTTCGAAGTCGGCTCTGCGCTAATTTATAGGTTATATTCGTAATGATTGCGGCAAAGAATGTTTATAGCGCAAGGCGCGGTCTTATTGTTGTCGATAGGCACGGCGGTGCTCGCCGCACACACACCCGCATAACTGTCGCGCACGAGAATGCAGCGAGCGTTGGCTCCGATTCAATGTCCATTTCCATAAAATATAATTTCATCTCGACATTCTCGATGCGCCCGATGTTAATGTTTCCACGCGATCTATATTCATAAACGTTACAAGAAAAGCAAAAAAAAAAGCTTCCAGACGTATCTAGTTGTGAGCGAACCGTGTTCGGATAGACGATAAAAAATTGTCACCCGCCCACGCGATTACGTACGCATTCGCCATGTTTGTACAGAACCAAAACCAAGAGAATTTAACTGCAAACTAAAATGGGTGTACGACGTACGTACGTGCTTTGGAAATACGTACAATTGAGAATTGGCGCGTTCACGCCCGCGTTTACCTTGTACGACGGCGCCGAACGAGGTATTGTACCGCCCGCGGTATTTCTGCGGCAGCCTATGCACGACCGTTTACGGCCGACCACTTACCCAAAAAAGTAGAACAACAAACCACGTCCGCGGTGTTTACAAGACGGCAACACTTCGACCGCATTGTCCTGCAGTGAAACGCTTGCGATTTGCATTTTACGCATACACGAACGAGCCACCCCACACCGTTGACTCGCCGCAGTCGCTCGAGGCTCTCATGAATTTCTCCTGGAGCCATGTAAATACATACGTGCGTAAAATGCAATATAATATCTCAATGCAACATACAATCCATAGAACAAGGAAACGCAAATAATAAAGACTGTTTCATTAAAAACGAATCAATGAAAACCTAACATTTTCGATAACACCAATCTATACAGTGATAGCTTTATCAAATTATTCAGTTACTTCCTGTTATCTACGTAAAAACTGAGCACTAATTATTACTCATTAGGTCATGCTCAGAGATAAAAAGGTGTTAATGAACATAACCTCTGTAAGTTTTCGTCGCGCGTGTTGCGATACTTACAACCAATGTCATTCATACACCATTTATTTACTCCATCTTCAGATAACCGCACAAACATGAAAATTTAATACGAATTAAATATGATTTTAAGCAATTGGAACAATTGGATCAATTGGAAATATAATAAGAACTATTGTTTATTTTATAGTTAAATCTACTCTTCATGTCTTTCCAAGATTATTATTATATAAAATGTTTATTAACTGAAAATCATGTACCATTCTATATACATTTCTCGTTGCTAAATTGCTGGAAAAAGATCAAAGACATACATTTGTCTTTTTGTTACTAGAACTTTTATCTCCAGTTATTTTGATTTTCTTAAGCCACCGCTGCACCGCTGCCAGTCAGTTGGCTTATTCATCACATAAATTAACTGCAATTTATCTTAACTGAAATACCAATTGCTAACTTTAATAGATCGACCGAACTTCTGAGTCATTTAAATCTGTGTTCTCGCATTGCATTTGAGTACATTTAGCTACGGATAGCAAAAAATATTACTAGATAAAGTAAGTAAAGTAACTCCTTCGATATGTTAGGCTCTTTATTAAATTGTAGAGAAGGAATTTTTACATTTAACTAAGAAATTATGGTTTAAGGATTCATCTAAGTATAGCAAATTCTTAGTGATGTTTTCAGTCATTTCAACATCAACACCACAAAATGTAATGTCAGGACCGTTTATAATTTTAACAAAACTTAAAGTCCAAACAAGCGAAATGACCTTTAAAATAATAATCCTTTTGTCGTGTCTCTTTTTCATGTCTCTAATTTCAAAACACCACTTAAGTTATTGTCGGCAAAATCGTGTACTTTAAATGTCGACTGTACATGGCAGAAACACGAGAAATACAACGGAAACAAGATGTGATTGTCAGCGAGATATATTGGGAAATGGTGTGAATGGGAGCTTTTTGCGAGCGAGAGGCATATCAAGCTACATTCACGTGGGTACACGAAACAGCCGACAGATCAAAGACGATCCGTTCTGAATAAACAAGTTCATGACAACTATATCTTGAATTACTAATTGCGTTTCCAATTTCAAACCACTTTACAACAGTCCCATTTTTATTTACACTTGTTGCGTTACGTTAGTTAGGTACTGTGTTAGTAACATGACATACTTGGTGCTAAGTCCATGATTGAAAAATATGTACAATATTTTTTAGCTTCTATGTTGGACAAATGTTTATCTTCCATATAACCAATTATGTGCATGAAATATAATACTCGAATTCCCAGGTTATTGGAATCGGAAACTGCCTTTTAAACCAAAACCTGTCTATTATATTATTACTTACGTAGTCAACAAAACAATCTATTGATTGGTATTTTGAGTGATAGGTAAGTAAAGATTTTATATGAATTTATTAAGAGCTATAAAAAATCTATAAAAAAAACTACTAAGGTTTCAGAATACATGTAGAGAATAGCAAATAATATTAATTTTCTCTAACCATTTCCATAAAAACATGTAGTTTAACAATCTAGCCAGTTCCGTAAACAGCGCTTTCTTAGTAAGACATTTTCCGTAGCGGGGCATCCTTGTATGAGGTGTAGTGATATGTTATTACCTTATTATCGGTTGGAAACCAATCCCTCGAGGCATTAAGCGTTATACTACACTATTATTCGCTACTCATGCACTATATAATAATTACATTAATACGCTAACTACGTCTAAATGGATAACTATGCCGCCCGGTGTATGTTTTTGAAATACTCACGACAGTTATTGCAACACCTGTATAATATTCTATAATGTAACAGTAAATGCGATTGATGTAGTGACTGAATAGTAAGCAAAACTTATTAAATTACGAAAATCAATACAAAACTTCATTTTTAACATTGAAGTATAATGTCATAGAACAGACATCTCGAACAGAATGTGTCCCGCCCGGGAGGTTCCATTTTCTAAATTGAGCCCCGATTCTCCTTTCAAAATCGGACGAATCCATTGAAGATTGAAGCCACGTGGCACCAATGCATTAGGACATACATGGTGTTCGCGGTGTCGGTTCTATACGCTAGTAATAATACTTCAATGATTTTAAAACGCTTTTATATTTAGCTAACCCTATTTATGAAGGCCAAATTTTGCAAGCTCGATTAAACTAACTTCTTCTTATCTTATACAGTTAAAATTTTACATACTATTGTTTTAGTTCCGATAACAATGCATCGGATTTGTATTATAATAAACATGACCTGATACTATACTCAGGTTAGCTCCAGATGTACGAATTCTCTAATTGACATTATTGCCATGAACAATATTCACGAAAATTTTCTGAAATTGTCTCTATTATTATCGAACCAACATATTGATAGGACTAGAACTGGTGAAATGTCACCTATTAAAGTGACTTAAAGGTCTTGATTGGTAGAGTAGTTTACAATTGAACCCTAAATTTACAATAATATTAAAAGGAGCAATAAAATTATTGATTGATTTATGTGAAAATTTTAGTTCCAATTCAACAATTCTAATGAACAGAGTCATCACCATCCTGCCCATTTTCCAATTTTATTTGGGGTCGGTGCAATATGTTTTCCTTTTCAATACTTTCCTATCAGCCGTCATCTTTACACTAACTCACCAATCTTTCATATCATCTGTAAAACAATCCATCCATCTTTTCTTTGGTCGTCGTCGTCCCCTTCGTCTATCCATCACATTCATACCCATCACTCTTCTCGTCACATGCGTTTCCTCTCGCCTCATCACATGCTCCTACCACGACATTTGGTTTCCTTTCAACTTTTCTGTAATTTTTGCCACTTTCAGACTTCCTCTAATATACTCATTCCTGACTTTATCCATTCTCGTCACTCCACCCGTTCACCTTAACATTATCATCTCTGTGATATGTAATCATCTCTCATCCGTCTTCTTTGTAGCCCAACATTCTGATCCATATATTACGACAGGTCTTATGACAGATTTATAGATTTTACCCTTCAATTTAAAGGGCATCCGCGGCCTACAAATAGTTCCTGTGACCTGTCGCCATTTCATCCAACCTGTATTGATCCGATGTGTAACATCCAGGTCAATATCACCATTCTTTTGAATGATTGAGCTCAAGTACCGAAAATCAGAGCAGACTGGTAAGGACATTCCACTGAGAAGGTACAAGACTGGAGAGACCACCGAAGTCACAGAACATATTATGGTTTTGGTGCTGCTGACTATTAGAACAGAGCACAAGTTATGATACCAAGTATAATTCTAGAGAACAATTTCCGAGTTGATTGACTTCCAATCAGTAATTCTAGCCAAATTAGATACAACCGAACAAGAACCAATCACGTTGTCTCTGCTTAATCTACTAAATCGATCCTTATACAGACTTCGTTCGATTGATTGATCTCGATTGCCATATTAGCAAATAGTGAAAACGGAGACTCGGACAAATTCAGAGTATTGGGGCCACAGCAGTGTTTAGACATATTGGTTAACTAAATTGTTTGTTATAAGGCTCAAGAATGAAAAATAAACGCTGCATACCTAAAGGCACTGCGCTAGAATTCGTTCTTGTGAAATTAAAGATCCCTGTTGCACTTATCTTCCTCAACCGGAGATCAAACATTTCATTTTCTTTGAAAATGCATGAATAATTCAGTGTCAATTTAAGATTGAGAATCTTGTTAATTCTTGATTTTGTTTTGAAGACTCCGCACTACAAAAATAATTGTGCTCCAAAACTGTAAGTTTTTTAGATTTTTCAATTCCACCGCATTTTACTTATTTTCATCACATTTTAATGACTTTTAATTTAGTTATCCTTAGGTGTCTTTTTCTGTACTCAGAAAATGTTTCATTGCCCAAAGGATTGTCATTTTATTTCATAAAGCATACCGACTAATGACTTCTAAGAAATTGGATTGTAAATTCAGAGAACATAATTATGAATCTATTCAACGGTGATTATGGTTAATCTACTCTTTAATCCCTACATAAACATATTAGGTATCTTATAATTCCTTCTATAACACCCTGACAAAAATGTTTAATTAATGATTGATTGATCTCGGCCGCCCTTTAATGTGAATCAGTTATCACTGTAGGCATCTGTACAAATAAAAGAACAACTCGTTATTGTATGAACGGGAGGAATAATATATCATCTTTGTGAATCATGGGTCCGCAAAAACGTCAATGTCTCAGGGAAAGGTCGGATGTAGAGTAAACACGCATTCGTAGCATTTAGGACATCATAATTTATTTGTCTAAACTAAGTTAATGGATCAATTACTTGAGTAAATTCATTTAGGTTACCTAATATAAATATTTTATACTAACTTTTACCCGCGGCTGCGCCCGCGGTAGAGATCGATTTTTTACAAATTCCCACGGGATCCCTGACCTTTTTCGAGATAAAAAGTAGCCTATGTGTTAATGGTTATCTCCGTTCCACAGCCAAATCGGTTAAGTACCCAGTTGTGGTGTAATTGAGGAACAAACATCCAAACATCTTCACATAATCAATTTATAATATTAATTAATAGGATTATGGGTGATATAATATGTGCACACCCCATGGTTTTGTAAAAGAACTCCTCAAAATATTTGTAACTAAGTATGCTACCCAAAAAAAATAAGATAATTATTGATAAAAATATTTTAAAGTTAACATTGCGTAACCTAAGATAGTAATTTATATGACATGACAACTATCTGTTGCCCGCAGCTTCGCACGCGGAAATTAGGAGTTGAATTTTGAAAAATTATTCCTTAGTGGACGTCATAAGAGGAATACGTTTGCGAAAATTTAAAGTTTCTAGCCCTAAGGGTTTGGCCTGTATGTTGATACATCAGTCAATCACTTTTGCCTTTTATATAAATTACAATATATAGATTACATAGATTAAGGACATTTGTTACAGAATGCTCTCAGTGTTACATGTAGCCACTATAACTCACCGCCTTGTATTTGACTGAGGAAGAAAAATACCGTGCTGGATTGCGTAATTCCTGTTTTTAACAAGCTGCCACGCCCATCCACGTCAAAAACCATGCCGCGGCCATTCTTGTTTTTCTGTCCGGAAGTTACTGACAGAAACAGCATAGTTTTTGACGTGGATGGGGATATGTACAAACATATAGGAATTATGTAATCCAGCACGGTATTTTTCTTCCTCAGTCAAATACAAAGCGGCGAGTTTATGTAGCAATAAAAAATAACTTTTGTCGACGACACATTCAAGGCGCGAGACGCAATGTGGAATTGCGGTTTCCGTATTGCTGAAAGTTATCTTTGTTTTGAAATATGATCATCTTGTAAAGGGATTTTTTTTACTGCCGGCATGGAGTCGATAAGTTCATTATACAAATAGGAACTAGTGGTTTCAATACTTACAAAGTATAATAATTAAATGTTATTATTATTTTATGTATACTTTGATACGGAATAGGAATTCGTTATCATCATCATCATTACTTTTTATTACGAGTATGTGTGTTACCTCATAACTATTTACTTGGTGTATCGATTTTTATGATTATATCAATATTCGAAACCTGGTGCTTGTCATGTGGTCCCATTTAAAGAGCGAGATCTGAGAAGTCGTTTTTAAGTTTTCCCTAATTTTGAAGTTGGTTATTAAAGTTGGTATTTAAGTTGGTTATTTTTGTAAAGTTTATTTAAGTTATTTATTTAATTTTGTTTGTTAAGGATTATAGTAATATAGGCAGGCCATAGAGATCGCAGACATTGTACATCTTTGTGGAATGCAATACCAGCAAGTAGCCCATGTAAATATCACAGACTTAAAATGCTGAAAACTCAGTTCACATCATAGAAGTATAGAACCGACACCGCGAACACGATGTATGTCCCAGTGAATTGGTGCTAATGGGCTTCAATCTTCAATGGATTTGTTCGATTTTGAAATAGAACCTCCCGGCGCGACACACATTTTGTTCGAGATGTCAGTTCTATGGTATTATACTTCAATGGTTCACATCAGGATAATCTGAAGAATCACAATGATTCCGTTACCTAACCACATTTTATAATTTTATAATAACCTTAGTGTAATTAAATGTTATGGGGTATTAAAATAATAATAATAAAATGAACTAAGTATATGAAATGATGCAATCAATCAATGGTAATTGTCATGGTGAATTTAACCACTATAAAATGATGTCAGTTATATCTTTGATTTCTGAGCTGAGATGATAGAATCACAGTAGGTACAAAAATGTACATTACTCAACAGTCAACGGTATTTATATCATAACAAGTAACCCGTAACTAGTAAAATCGCTTCGCATCAGCTCCCCTTAACCCTGTAGAAACTTTTAATGCTTATTATAACCTATAGCCTTCCATAATCTGTGGCTATTATCTTATATTGAAAAAATATTTTTCAAATACGACTGGCAGTTTCAGATATAAGCGAGTACAAAACAAAAAAAAACAGATAAACAAAAATGGATATAGGAGAGATTTATATGAATTTTGCCTCTAAAGAGACATAACCCTAAAAGCGTGCTAATTGTGCTGGCAGTTTCCTTGGGAACAAAGACAAACTTGTAACTCATGCGGTGAAATTTAATTACGAAGAAACTGTCTTGCTAATGGCTACGTCTTGCGAGATGTTAGCTATGCAATAAATTTTGTAATTACTCGCATAGACTATATAATTAATTGCAAACGGTATCGGCAAAATAACATACTTAGTAGTTTGTTAGTTATAATTATTAGTTTATTCGTTTCCGTAATAACTTTATTAATTCCAGGTCAACTCCATCTACATTTTCTGATGAGGTCTAGACAATAAGCTTAAATGTTGCGAAATTAACCTTCTCTAAACCAAAAAGGTCAAATTTTTTGTTTAAACTTGATGAAAATGTTTATAAACATTCATTGTAATACACACACTGCAAGCATTTGCCTTGTTATTTATTGTCATATTCTATAATATGTTCTAACGATCGATTTGATTTTGGGTACGAACGCTGAAATTCAAGACACCCTATTAATTTATTTCCGAAATTAAACAGATTGGAAGAGTAGAGTAGTTACATATAATTTCGTTTTTTTACGTGCAAATGGCGTATAAATAATATTTTTTTTACAAAAATACCTGTCTCATCTCCATCTTGAAGTACAGTATTAAACAATGACCAAAAAAAAAGTAATAGAATACATTTGAAACTCACGCCAACTGAATTCGTAGTGGTTCTTGCTTCGATGTTTCTTGTCAGTAGTGTCAGCCCTACCAATAATAGAGATTAAACGGTTCGATGGGGTATGAATAGAGGCTTTGTGAGCGGAAACGAGTCATATGGCGCCCAGGTATCGGCGCCAGCGTTTGACCATGAAACGTGAGATACCAAAGGTCGGAGTTCGTAGACCCTGACCTACACGTCCAAGCTCCCCTGTTTATAGTGCGAACGAATTCGTGTCCCACGACCGCTGACTTTTTATAAGGGTAACAAAGATTTTTATCTCCGCATTACATGACTAGGTATTTGTTATATTTCACGACTTGTATTTTATTATAATTCCTCTGAAGCTTGGATTTATCTTTAAAACAAGTTCTCTGCCCGCGGTTCTGACGCGTTTTCTGGAATAATAATTACCCTATGTCTTATTCCAAATCATGTTCTACCTGTGTGCCAAATTTCATCAAAATCTGTTTAGTAGTTTTTCCGTGAAAGGGCCTCTTTTTATCCGACAGCGCGACGCAAAGGGTTAATGTGTTTTTCAGTCTATGTATTTGTTCCTAGGGGGCGTTGTAGAGACCAAACGTTTGAAGGGATTTTGATGATTCTTACGTCAATTGATTCTTAACACTTTCATACATTTCTGCATTCAGCGATATTAAAATATTTTTTATTAAGTATCTATATTAGTAATTCAATGTTACTTTGTACTTCTAATCAATGTTATTTTGTACTTCTAAACTCTTTCATGTATTTCGTAGAATGGAAATAATACATTAACACTTCCAGGAATCATATCAAAAGAATTTTTATTATAATTGTGACTGGCAGGGGACTTCGAGATTTCTTATAAATAATATTCAAACAACTCGAATTTCAAAAAAACTTTCTATCATCTTATCTGGAATGTTAATCAAGAGTGACAGTTTAGTAGTGTAAAGAAGTTTCGCAACTTCCTACACAAATAAGTTTATTTGACCACAGACAAGTGTTGTCAGAACAAATAAATGCACGCATTTGTGTTACTTATCAAAGGAAAAAGTAAATATTTTCCTTCGCATTGCAACGAGAAATGTCGGTCGTTGATAGATATCACTAATATGGCGAAAACGAGTACTTAGGATTATAATTAATTTCGTAGTCTTGTGTACACTTAGATATTAGCTATTATGAATTTACACAATTATTGTATTATTAAGTTCAATATTACAATATGGTCAATATATTTTTAGTAAAAATACCATGTAGTGCAATTCAATGCAATAATGACTCAATATGAATTAATATTATAGTCCCCACGAACTAAGAATGCATATTTGTCGTTTGTCATCGCAGTGACACTAGAGATGTACAAAAAAATCGATTCACGAAAGAACCAATTTTTGCAACAAATCGATTCAAAATTGTAAGACTTTCTAATCGATTCAATAATTAAATTGTAAATTCTAAAAACCGAAACATTTAGATATCCACAAGTAACTGGAATGATACTGCCTCCATTGAGCTACTTAAGTTACTTTACCATACCTATACGCTCAATAATTATGTATTTACGACTATAATAAAATATTTTTTTCCTAAAAAACTCACTGTTAATTCATCCGCGCCGCATCCAGCGTATGAAATTTGGGTTTCGGTTGAATAATGAATATTCTAACCGTATTTTAATCAGTTCAAATGGCTGCGGTTAGAGATTATCGTAATAAACACTTTTGGTCATGTTCTTATAGAAGAGAAGAAATTAAATTGTTTAATTGATAAACTCAAAGAAAGAAATAAAATAAATTCATTTTTATTTTAAGTTTCGATTATAGTAATGTATCGATATTATGGTTTTATAAGTAGTTTCATGCCATCACATCACTTAACGTCAGTGTAGATTTTGTCATCTTCATATAACATTGAGTCGACGCCTTACTTTTTGATTCAATTTTGCATAAAATATGATGTGATGGGATTTTTACTAGATTATAACGTTTAATATGATTTATAAATAACGTCAATACGAATACGATACAATACGAATAGGGATTTTTAACAAATTTTGACAAAATCCTTTGTTCGTAAGTATCCAACTATTCATGTCAATTAAATAATTATTCCATTTTGCTCAAAGACGTACGTCTTTGAGCAAACAAGGTACAAGGTTGGTTCATATTAATAAATGGCAGCTGTCATTAATGCGTTCTTAGATAATTTTGAGTATAATTGCTAATTTAAAATTTGTGATAACCTTTTAAAATATTACTTTATAATACATTAGTAAATATAAAGTAGTATTTTAATTAAATTTAATTGAAAAATACTAATTAAAAATACCTATATTTTATTGTAGTTAATTGAACACTAAAACAGTTATTTTAATATAACTTTATTGTCAATCAATCAAGTGTTAGATTACGTTAGTTGGATTCCTCGAGGGCACAGGTCAAGCTTGTAATGCAGTCAATTGATTAACAAACATAATAATATTGATTCTGCAGTAAGGTGCTTGCAAACATGCAGTTCATTTTTATTGCGAAGTTGCAATTTAATCTATACTATAACAAAACTCAAAGTGTCTGTTTGTCTGTCCGGGTATCACATAAAAACCCTTGAACGGATTTCATGAAAATTGATGAAGTTGTTACGGATACCCTGGGTCATATTTTAGACAACTTTTTATCCCGGAAAATTAAAAGTTTTCCCGGGAAAACAAGATAAAAGTGTGAATAAGTTAAAACATAATTTCCGTATGCAAAGCTGCGGGCAACAGCTAGTTAAAATATACTACATTAATTTGGCGTGAAGAGAGACCCATCAATCCTAGAGTCCAAGCCATTCTCGACGTACGACGTCAGTCCTTCTTTTTAAAGATCTCTGGTTTCTGTCCCTATCAGTGGGCTTAGCTTAGTGCGAGTTTAACGTGACATAACGGGCTCGCTACGTAACTGCAAAAAAATTTGTATGGGACCGAAGCAGAGCCATCTAGCGGCAGTGAAAAGAAAAGCATCGGTTCCATACAAATTGTAGCCAACTCGCAGTTACAGAGTCGCAGTCGCAGATGGAGAGACATGATGAAACTGGGTTCCGTTTTTTGACTGTGGAACCCTAAAAACTATGGAATTTATATATAATAAACATATAACAATAATAAATTTTCTCAGTATACAACCCTCATTGGGCTAATTAACTCTAAAAGCATACTAAAGCTAATTTTTTCAGTCTAGTAGCCCGATTTCAGAGAAAATCGCAAAGGTTGGGTACCTTTAACTAGTAAACTCGCAAACGACACGCAAGTGACTTAGAATCCTCTAAATCACATGTCATTTATTCATCCCATTTACAGACCAAAAAAAAAGAATCCTCTAAATCACGTTTCATTTATTCATCCCATTTACAGACCAAAAAAAATAGATATGAACAAAACTAAAACCTTTTCATTATAGACGTACACCTACATTAGTTTGTAATCGAGTGTATGTGTGCGCAGGCGCCTTTATTTATTACAACACTTGCATAGATTTATCGCTTCAATTAAAATTTGCTTCAGAAATCCAAGTCACAGTCACATGGATGTTTTAAATAATTGTTAATAAAAACAAACAAAAATAGTAATGTTTTACGTAACGTCAATGATATTTAAAGAAAATAGATAAGTCATGCTCTTACAAAAAATCTGTTACGAAAAGAGCTACAACACACACACGTTTATCTTTTGTTTCAAAGGTTTCAATTCACCAATCACACTACAATAATACACAAAGGCATTTTAACGTTGTATGTCAAACCTCAAGCACTTCTGACAACAAAAGCGTGCATATCGTCTTGTATTGACAGAGCGACTACGAGCAGACGAGGTCAATTGACTGCTCTTACGATCTTCATCAAATGTGCATTATTGTGCATTATATGAAATGTTCGTTAGACCGTGTAAAATTAGGTAATATGAAATTATATCAATAAATAATTATATTATTTGATATACTAAAAAAAGTAATAAGTGGCATTAGGTGAAATAATCGGTAGTACTTATGTTATTCTATTAAATGTTGCGCACCGCATACAAACTATAACAGCTAAGACGCGGCTGTATCGATTTTAATGATCTCTGATTTGTCAAACCAACAAAAACTATAAAAGTTTTGCTAAAACTATCACTACATTCATTGATTGTTAGGCGATACGAAGTTCGCCGGGTCAGCTAGTTAATTTGTAAATGCGTGAAGATTTAATTTGCCTCAATGGAATATTATGCAGGCAAATGATGAGCATTATTTGAGCCCACGAAGTATTTATAACATTTTCGATTTATATTTAACTTAGTTATAATTAGAAGTACTGCAAAATGTACTTTGTACACAACGGCACTCTTTTCATAACTCAAATCAAGAAAAAGGCAAACATTTTTCCTCATCTATACTATAATAAAACTCAACTGTTTGTCTGTCCGGGTATCACATGAAAATTTAAAGGTTTCCCTGGGAAACGGGATGAAAGTTTGTGTGGAAAATTTTTAAAACATCAACCGATTTGCTTCAAGTTTGCAACAGATGTTCCTTACTTAAATTGATGGAACTTATTATGTTTTTCAGTTTTTCAAAATTTTGCAAGAAAAAGAAAAAAATACGAATTAATGTGAATATTGCTTATTTATCAAAACCCGCTCCTAGAGGAATCCTTTGTGATTGTATCGTGGGTTTCAGTATATAAATTACTAAATATAAATATTTCAATATAAATTCACCGTTTTTTAAATTTTCTTCTGTTATGAGGTACAAATAAAGTAAAACATAATTTTCGTATGCGAAGCTGCGGGCAACAGCTAGTCTAATAACAAAGATGTTTACTAGCAAATCATTTTAAAATTATCACAAAGAAAAATATACAGAAATAGTAATAGATTCTAAAATAAATCAATCAATACAGCTATGTTTATAACTGCTACTAAATGTATGTTCGCGAAATACGTCCAGTCTGCTTAAGATAAATCTCTCATCGCTGGTAAGCTATCGGCTGCAGGCAAACAACACTCACAAATCTCACGATACAATGTTCAAATGTTTATAAATTCCACTCAACAGCTTACGGCACTAACATAGTTCAATAAACACATATGCCATCGACTCCTTATAACTTCCAATAAGTGTTCAATTTAATATAACAGTAGCTTTTAATATCGATATATCTTTACGACAGTATCACAGCAAGCTTACATCTAGCCAGATATATGGTAAACTCTTGAATTTGAGAGGTGGTATTACAATCAAAGAACAATATGTATTGTTAAATAAAGCTTCGTATCGCTCTAAGAGTCCGGATTTCGGACGTGACCCAATTCACGATCAAAAATGGATCGTGAGTCGTGACGCAGTGAACTTTCTAATCTTATAATGCACGCACTAAGTGGATTTGCAATGTAAACATTAAACGATGTTTATTGACCATCAATATAGCCGCTCGGAAGCGACCCGCTCAAACAACGGCACGTCATATTATTAAGGTATTTTCACAACGGCAATTATTCAAAGCACGTGCGTAAGGCCTCATGAATTATTACAGTTTTAAAAGGACCGTTTGTAGACACGGTGCTCTATTCACATTCAAGTAGCGGGTGAGTTGTAGAAGACAATGTTTACAAGAATTGATCATAAAATTAGCTGCAAATAAGTACTACAACTGGCGCCGAGGTTCTATGAACAATGAAACGGTATAGAGCTGGCGCCAACCTGTGGTCATAACCTGGGCATGCGTGGCTCGTAAAGATTATGGAAATATTTCCATGAGCGTTAAAGGTCTCTAAGCAATGCCCTCACTGCAATATGTTTGTAGTTGGTTGTGACCAGTAAAATAAACGTCACCTTTCTTCTATATCCCTGCCACATAATCATAAGGAAGTAGCTCTTTTATGGTTTCCTAATATGCTTGTAAAATTTATCTAGAAATTTATACACCGCACGTTGAGGTTTGAATTATTATGATCTTTATTTCTATATTAATCATCATAATATCACATATATCATAGTTTATATCGGGAGTACCATTTATTATTTAAGGGCATTACTGAGAGTAAGCTTAACTTAGACATGACTGAGACCTTAACTTTTGTCGTGATAAAGTGTCACGAAGTTTTGCACAAACATCATTAAGTCCATAATATTTCTAGTGTATTAAGTTATTACCAGCTTACTGACATTAGGTACTTACTAGTTTTTGAGGTTATTCTGACATCATGAATGTGGCCTACATTTTATAAGTCAATGATGCAATATAGTTTTTGTCTATACCGTCAACGGCATTCCAGTTTCCTTTTTCTTTCCCAAAGATTTGTGTTATCGATCTTTTCTTATCGTGATTTGTCTTATTTGTCTGTTATTAACCACTTTTGTAGCGAGAGAGTGAATCCTAGCTTCCCACAACACAGAGAATCCTAGTGTGGGAGCTAGTGGCACTGTAATTATGTAATAATGATTGCTGAATAAATCATTTTTCATTTTTTCATTTTTCAATTTTCATCTTCCAAAGATTGTGTCAAAGCGTTTTATTAATAAAAATATTCAATATTTTAAAGTAAAGTTAAGTTAAATGGGGTAACGTAAAGTTTACTCTTACAAGCATAAGATAGCCAAACCCAAATTGGCGTAACATATCTTGACGTTCCTAGCAATTTTGTAGTAGGACCTTTGTATGTATAAGTTACTAGTTCGACCAATGAGACGAAATATATAAATTTAACGTTATGAAGTTAGTTATATAATATGATAAAATACCCAACGATTGACACCCTAAGTGTTTAATCTTGATGTTTTGTCATTTTAATGTATGTAGTTTCCTCTAAAAGTGTAATTTTTTGTTAAAATATATTGTTTATATATCAAGGAGAAGATTAATTTTAATTTTAGTTCAGTTATAAACGCTTTTTACAACAAAATACTTTTTTCTTATTTACACTATTCTTAATTCAAATTTATTGCAACTTATTTTCCACTTTTAGTTGGATTTTCTATTAAAAAGTAGTTTATACATTCTACATGTTCGTTAATTTAGCAAATGCGAAAGGATGATACAAAAAACATCTAGCCAAGTGCGTGTCAGCCACACGCAGTGTTAGGTTCCGTTATATTGATTAGCCTACCTAGCGGTCTTCATTTTGGTTTCGTTATTAATACTACTTCGTCTAATGTTGTAAGTAGTCGTGAATTTTCAACAATTTTTCTCAAATCCAAAAGCAACCATTTAACTAGTAGGGGATGGGGAGGAACACTTTACTCATTTCAAAAAAAGATTCCAAAAATAGGTAGATAACCGCACCAATTTAGTACAATTGAATTACACTAAATTGAAAACCTTGTTCTTTTAATAAGTTTTGCGAGTTAAAAAAAAATATAAAAAAATATATGAAATTCATTCAAGTTCATTTTTACAAATTGCCGCCTGTTACATTACAATGATAGTTACTTTGACAAAAGTTTATTTATCTCTCAAACCTCAAATGATGAGTGAGAACTTGACCTCTGAATGAACGAGATGAATACAACAAACATACAGTATCGACCTATGATATCGATAGACACTGAGATAATGTCATGGAAACTGAATTTCTAATAAGAAAGTAAATAAAAACCTATCGAAAGTAGAATTTAGCATCGGTGTCACATTCGG
Organism: Thymelicus lineola; assembly: GCA_963932265.1. NCBI lineage: Eukaryota > Metazoa > Arthropoda > Insecta > Lepidoptera > Hesperiidae > Thymelicus > Thymelicus lineola. The sequence continues at coordinate 9,892,029 of OZ010692.1, forward strand.
CTTACATTTAATGTAGACTGGTGTTACGCATTCGGTTAATTATATTTGGTCTGTGTCACCTTACGTACTACACGTGGACATCATATTCTCATTACGAGTGTCGAAATTCGAAACACGAATTCGAAAATTTGAGGAGGTCTAAGAAGGGATAAGGTTTCGTATCGTTAAACCACCTATATCCCAGAATATTTATCAGTACTGGATTAGTTACCAGATAACACGGATGTAACTATAATTATGGGAACGAGTCATTGCCGTATGTAGTAGGTACAGCACGTGTAGGGTTCCCAGATTAAAATATCAAAAATCCGGAGGAAATTCCTGACATTTGATGAAAATTCCGGACTTTTTTGTTATTTTATATTAATTTCGGTATGCATCGTGCAAGTGAATGGCTTCAACCCATTAATGGTCCACAACTGGGCACGGGTCTCTTCTCTTGAGGTGGTATAGAGCTTACTCCACCACGCTGATCTAGTGCGGATTGGTGGAGGGGTTAGTGGCCAACCTGAGTGTTGGAAGTTTTTCAAACCACCCTAGGGCCTCCGACATGGCTTAACGACTGTTATCTTATGATAACAATCGGAACCGACGGCTTTACGTGCCCTCCGAAGCACAGAAACGCTCAAGAATTTTTTGCTACAAGCGGTCACCCATCAAACTACCGACCGCGCCTGCTGTTGCTTAACTTTGTCTTTCACTCTTCACTTATTTGTAGAAATTCCGGATCGTTTAAGATTCCCTCCGCATTCCACATAAAGACCTATATTTCCGGAATTGTCCGGAAAATTCCGGACGTATGGCAACCCTAAGCACGTGTCGCATCGCTGTGACGCTATTCCCTCGTCTCCGTTTCACCTGGACTTTGCTCCATGCTTATACAAGAGAGCAGTGAACGAATTTCACCGCTGAGTATTCCGGGTTTTGTTCCCAGTACTGAAAAATATTTGTATGCGGGTCAAGTAGTTCCTACCGACCGAAAGCACATTTAAATGCGTCGAGTGTAGGTACTGTATTTGTACAGGTAAAATTAATTTTTACCTGTTGCGAGCTAACTGCAATGAGTCTTAACGTGACGACCTAGTTTAAAAGAGTCTCCATAGGAATACAAGATAATTTAAATGTATAAACAAGGCAGGTATGTTTTAAGTCTATGCATTTTCTGTTGTATATCATTTATGTAAATAAATGTTTTACAAAAGCCTCCCAGCTACGTTTTAGCTATTTTGATCTGGACCTTGTAAAAATGTTTTGATTAAATTTTAAACCCACTTAAAAATTTTATTATAACACGTTAACCGATTAACATAGGTAATAATAGTCATTTTTATTTCATAACTTACTTATTCATCACTCATTTTGCTATTCAGTAATTAAAATATAGCATTATGGGTTCTTGGTTCTATTGCTAGAAAATCTATCAAATAATAATGAAACTACACAAGCAATTCACATGTTTATGTTAATAGCTGTTTTAGGGTTTTCGAAGTACACTGATGAAATAGCTCTGATGTTTTCGGTAAGCTGCGATGGTGCCACTTCGACACAAATCTCGAACCCAGACGATAACCTATGTACGACTTCGAAAAGACGTCAACACATAATGTACAGTACATGTTCATTAATAAATTGTAGAGTAACTGATTTATCTTAATAGTGGTTGTGCACTAATAACATCAATTTGCACGGAAATAGCTACAATAAGTACCTGACTAAGAATAGAAGTTCATCACTTCTAACTAGGAATTATGAGAGTACACAACACAATGACGCAATAGATTCTATAAAAATGATGTTTTTTGAATAGGAGTTTACTAATGTACTCTACTAAACGCAGATTTTATGGTAGTAAGCCTAAAAAGTTTGTTTAATTTCAATCAATTTATAAATAAAAAATATTTGTCAATTTAAGCGTAAACGTCAAATTTTAGGCAAATACCTTATTAGTGGCACTACGCAGTAAGTTCTGAAAAGTTTTTTTTTTAAATAAAGTGTCTTCAAAACATAGTGTCTTCAGGTGAATATTAGAAATAGATATTAGAAAATAGATATTAGAAATTGGTATTCTGATATTACTGATTGTGTTGCAATAACACAATATTAAATACAGCAGAAGTAGAAAAGAAAAAATGTTAGTAAATATAATATAATACTATATTATAATAATTCAAGTATGGTAAAGCGTTTTATGGATAGCGATATCTGAGACAATCTTGTCATCGAGCAACAGCCGACCTAGCTACCGTGGGTGGTAAACATGAAGTCAATTAATTCTTCATCATCATCATCGTCATCATAATCACTGCAAGCGTTCCCGGGAGGAGTATAATTAAGTTATCAAGGTGCCTGCAGTTAGAACGCATGTCGCGTAATCCGGTTACATTCGATGGGCTCGTTCGCTATCTTACTGACGTTAGGCTTAATAGTATCCAAAGAGCATGTTAAGGAAGCAATGAGTGGATCATGCTCTCATATTAAAAGGTTTTACTCAGATTGTTCAAAATCGACGATAACGATACTAGCGCTAGCGGAAGAAGTAATATAAACATTTGAAGGCGCTGAAGAGAACACAATTCAAAGTAATAGGTACCACAGAACAAATACTCGTAATAGTAGGTACATATATAATAGGTAATACTACTACGAGTATTATGTACTGTTATGTCTTCTGTAGACACTGCGAGATGTTGTATGACATTCTAACAATAGAATTGATTAAAATTAACATAATTTGAAAGTAATAACTTGAATTGAATAAAAAAGTTATTTTTTATTTGTTAAAACTAACAACAATTTAATCAATAAATAATGGTTTTTTCAGTGGTTCTATTTTCAGCAAATAAAAAGCCTTGAACAATTAAATGACATTTGTATATGTAATTGTAATCAACGTCATAGTAAAACAAACTCAGGGGAATCAAAACTTCGCCCGGGCCAATGAAAAGCATGATCTCCTTCCACTTGAACGCGCAATTAACGTCCATTCCATACAACATGCGGACACAAACATCTTAAAACCTTCCATGGTCACCTCACCAGGGAAATCAAGGCTTAGATCTGGACGTAACTTACATTATCATTCTAAGGCAATATATGATCCATATACAGATAAAATATATTTTTTTTCAGTGATGAAATAAATAATCTACTGCCTGGTGAGTCACAATAATTATGAACTTTACGTTTATAACTTGGTACTCTTTTCCTCCGGACAATCCAAATTGAGCTTTTCAAGATGTACCCAAAAGCATATTACAATATTAATTTCAATTCCTTTTCAGATGTTTCGCCAGTTCGTATAGTCGAGTCGAAACTTACACAATTACGACCATTGTTCAATGTCATTGTATTTTTATGTTTACCACAGTTACCATACCTGCTTACGGTGCCAGTAGCCGTTAGCGGATTCTCATCAAATTTGCTTAGCGGCGCACTGGCGCCAATCCACTTTCCAAATAGCCTTCGAGTCTCGCCTGTGACCTTTTACGTATACACTTGCCTTATGGGCCGTGATCTACTCCTAGCTACAGAAATTAGAAACAGTTACCGAAACAACGTCTTACTTATTGTTAGTTTTGCGATAAATAGGTATCATGCATGAAATGCAATTCATACTCCAAAATCAAACTTACCTATACATCTACGAGTAAAAGCAGAGTAAAATCTAGAATAATTTGCTTTTCCTTTCTATGTTTAAGACGTAGATTTGATACATTTTCAACCGACTTCAAAAAAGGAGGAGGTAATTCGACTGTACATATTTATTTTGTGTTTGTTACCTCAGAACTTTCGACTGGGTGAACCGTGAACCGATTTTGATAATTTGTTTTTTAATGGAAAGCTGGTGTTTGTCATGTGGTCTCACTTAAATTTGAGCGAAATCTGACGAATAGTTTTTGAGTTATCCCTAATTTTGAATTCGGTTATTTCTTGTCAATAATTATTTACGTATTAACCATCATTAGACCATCATTAGACAGATACAATGGGCTTAGGTTTGGCATTAGCTTTTTTTATGGAACTAGCCGGCAAACGAGCTGACAATCCATCCAATGTGCTTACAGCAGCAATGTCCTTTTCCATAGTGCTTACAGCAGCTTAACTATAATCTTATTGTTTTAGTTTTTTTTTATACCCATATCTGCTTGTAACTTGGAATAAAGTATTTCTTTCTTTCTTTCTTTCTTTCTTTCAATGTTAGTGGCTATCGTCGCCCGTGAACATCAGCAACACCAAAGGCTTCACTGATGTGTTGCCGGCCAAGAAAGAGAGAGGAAAAAGAAATGAAGAACTAGCCTCTTAATATAGCTTCGGCGGTAACATGTTGGCAACGTAGGCAACTCGCCTACAGCTGATAATACATATTAATATGATAATAAATGCAATGTAGGTACATAATATAAGTTACTTTAAACTTTCTTTAAATGTCGAACTTCTAAGCCTCCATCGTCATAGCAATATCAAACATGTTAGGTAGTTTTAAGTAAATAGAGCAGTTAAACAAGACTAAAATAGATTTACATCAAATTTTAGTGCCTCTGGCGAGCAGAGATAAAGATATAGCTCGTCGACATGATTAAGCAAGAAGTAATTCAGATTTATACTAAAATTTGAATCAGTATTTCAGATTTATACTGAAATCTGAATCGTAAACCGGTAAGATTTGGGTTACCATCGCTAAATAGAATTTGAAATTACAAATCATATTTATTATGATAGACAGGGTTACATACAATATTTTATGTATACCTAAGTATTATAACGCCAATAACTTTTCATCGTCACGTCTTCTCATAATAACATTGCGTTTATTTTCGCATAAAACATAATATTTAAGTATTTTTAAAATCATCTTCATAGATCATCATGCCCGTTATGGTTACTAACACATTAAAAACTATTCAGTCAAGTATAGGGATGCATCCGATACCGATATATCGGCGATTTCGTTTTTCCGATATATCGGACTTGGCGATACAAGTTTGCCGATACACCGTGATACATTTTGAATTCTGCGCTTATTGTAAAAGCGCCAGCCTCGTTAGTTTGTTTATTTATACTTCAATACATACATGAATATCAACGGAAAAGACTCGGGCTTAGCCTTTATGAAAAAGCTCCAAAAAGGACGAACGACACTGCGTTGTTCAGCAGGTATACTATATAAGCACGAAAATACCCTAGACTAGAATTTGAGAAGCCTCTTTGCTCAATATCAATAAAAATACTTATTAATCTGTGACCTGTTTCGCTTCACAATGCAACGCATTCCGCACTGATAAATGAAAATGCAAACGCGTAATTTCAGATGCGCCGACGCCCACCGCACACTGTTAACGTAATTGACAGCCAATGACGTCAGTGATGCAATTGTGTCGATATTTCACGGCGGTTTGTCACTGCTTTTGTAAGACACAAGCACATATCGGAAACATAAAATTTAGAGAAGTTTGCCTTATTCAATATTTATTAATTTTTGCTCACTTGCAATACTTCTTAATATGATAATCTTTAAAAGTAGTTTAATCATTCAACTATTCTGGGTGTGGTTTATTCTGCGATTCTATGGATACTAGACGCCAGAATTTATAAGTTGATGCTCTTTGAATCAATCTAATATAATAATATCTTTCATGCAAAGGACATTTCGTAGTGAAATTTGAATAGATATAAGTCAATATAGTCAAGCAGCTCTTCTAATCATACGGTGGCATTTTGATATGTTATACTCGTAGATAAAGCGCATAATAATATTTTCTAAAAATAAGATACTTTAGTAAATATAATATTTATTCAGTAAAAAACTTATCACCGTACTATTTATATGATAATACATAAGTACTACGTCAAATCGCAAATATCAAAGTAGTTTGCTTTACAAATATAACCTTAGATTCTTTTGATACCATAAGAGTTTGTAATCAAAATTGCGCTTGAATAATAACAAAGAAACAAAGTGTCCAGTGTGAAGTGTTCTTTACAATGAACACTCTCCCGCGGGCGCACACGAGCGACCGCGACCCACGCCATAATATTGTGTGAAATGTAATTGCCCGCTAAGTTGTTACACATTACTCCGTACATTTGTGGCGCCAGATCTTTAAGGCGCTACTACGAGCAAAACGCTGCGTTAGCCTATTATTTACAGTTTTTAGAGGCTATCTACTCGTCAGTTAAAATAAATAATAAATATTAAAATATATATTAAATTTCTAGAATGTGTTGTCTCCACATTCCACGATCCAATTATTTTTTTATAGAATAAATATCTTACTAAATATCGTTATGGAAAAACCACTAAAATGAGAAATAATAGGTATGTAGATTTCTTGCATACGCTCGTGAACCACACAATATTTTAATTTGCAATTAACACTAATAGATAGACAATTTAATAATGAACATTTTAGTCGTTTTAATTTTTCCAAAAGACCTAAAATGGATGTATTAAATAAATTAAACATAAATTATACGCATATTTAACTCTGTAACTCATGCCCTGGGAGCGAGAGTCAGTGTGCCGCTAGCTCCCGTACGTAACACCTGTGTCGTTTGTTGCCGCATATAAATTATTTTACTTGTCAAAGGACACATTGTTTACAAAAATGCCGAAGTGTAACAAAGTTTTACGACAAAGAATTGCAAAAACAGCGAGAATTAATGAAGCTCGGCAAGCATGCATATATCTGACTGCTAATTTCGTCTTTCGGGTTTGCGCGGCAAAGAGGGAATAACGCTCAAGGTCCTTTGCTCGGGGACGCGCCTTAAACGAAATAGATCAGATTTTATGCACTTAAAAAGCAATCGTAATGCGTTAAAGACTTTAGTCTTGAGGCACCTCGTCGTAAACAGAGACAAAGCCACTAGGAGCGTCCATTTAGAGTTTAGACGTGTTATATTAGAAATGTTTCGAAATTTTGAAAGGAATTTAATACCAACCTATTTAATGTTGAAACCTCATAAATCTTTTAACGTAGTTATTATAATTTTCCATATAAACTTGTATCAACTTTAGTCAGGTACTTAATGTTATAGCAACTACATTACAAGTGCGTAAAAGGATTATAAGGCAATCGTATAATAATAATAATAATAATCTTTATTTCGGATGTCAGGGATCCATAGATTGTTAGTGTGTTAGTAACAATTGTGCTTAATAATATGTTAGCGTTGTTAGTGCAATTATTTATTTATTTAATTTAATTTAATTTAATTTAATTTAATTTAATTTAATTATTAGTATAAACTAGACAGTTAGCGATAAAAATACAATCACTTAGATAACGCAAGTTAATAGTGCATTTGTTTCGACATATTTACGGCATACATTGACCTGAGGTAGAGATCAGTCACACTCTAAACGCATGTGGCGTCGGTACCTTGTCTACGTGGTTTATTTACATACAACCTAAAGTGTTGAGACTGCAGTGCAGACTATCTTTGACAAAATGACGCGACTGACAAATATTTTAAAATGGCAACGCGCATTGCATCTCTATTTGCCAATTTAATACGTGTTTACTGACGTATTGCGAAACACGCGAGCGAGCCTCACTGTTTTCAGTTTGCTGTATTTAGTCGTGCAATCGTTTGTTAATTTAATAAAGGAATTTCATGCTTGTAATCATAATGTTACAAGACATAAAAAATGACATGATAAAAGCTACTTTATGTCTTTTTAGTTTTATATTACAACTATAACAGAAGAAGAAAATCACCAAAAACACTACCTTTCTCATCCATTTTTCGAGTTCTTGGAAATCTCAATCAAAATTATTTACACAACTCCTACTAAGACACGCTAAGTCTTATCAAATTACCCACTACATAATCAGTGAATTTGAAACTCATTGATCCATGTACATTCTTTCCGATGCAATGATATTATAAGTAAAAAAGAGGTAGATATGTCACTAGTGCACCGAAGATGAAGATCGTAGGAGCAGTCAATTGACTTCGTCTGCTCGTAGTCGCTCTGTCATTAGCATTACAAGACCATAGGCAGTTTTGTTGTTGTCAGAAGTGCTTGAGATTTGACATACAACGATAAAATGCCTTCGTGTATTATTGTAGTGTGTTTGGTGTAGTGAAACAAAAGATAAACGTGTGTGTGTGTTGTAGCTCTTTTCAGAACAGAATTTTTGGTTGATTTGTAAGGGCATGACGTATCTATAGTTTTTAAATATCATTGTTCCGATGTCTTCAGGACAAACAAAGTGTCCTTACTCCTTACACCGTGGCGCCGGCGCCGTCGCGACGCTGCTTTGTTCAACCACATGTTTTCTATTTACGCAGTTTTGTTGCTCCAATAAACACACATAAATGCTGACTACTAAATTATTTAGCACACTAACAGTACAAACAAACACACCAGACCTAACGTCTTAGTACCTACCATTTGCTATTTTGTGCCAACGCGTTTTCGTTTGTACTGTTAGCAAATTTTAACCGAGTTTATGAATAGTATAATTATCTGCAGTTTCTGGAATTTACAGCTTTCTTATGTTGACCTGAATAATATTCATGAATTACGAGTAGTAGCCAGTATTATTAATTGCAAAAATCAATCCCACACCAACATAACATACTCATAACATAACAGTTTTCAACAGTGTCTCCAGTATTCCCAGGGAAATAACAGTATAAGAAAGTTCCCAGGAACTGAGATAATGTATAAAAGAGTAATGGGGAAATAACCACATTTCACGTTTCCCGCACTTGCGCATCAGTAAATGCTTATTGCTACAGGAATAACATAAAACAGAATTGCGCATACGGTTAAATTTAATAGGCATACACTTTGTTTCGCTAACCTTAGTAGTTAGTATGTTCTGCTTCGTACATCTTCAGGTACAAGGCAGAAGCGGTATTCATTACAGCTACATAAATAAAATTATTGAAACCACTTGACGAAATGACATTTACTAAATACTCAGTTTTTTGTATTATTACTAGTATTTTTAGGGTTCCGAACGAAAAACCATAAAACGGAACCCTTATAGGATCACTCGTGCGTCAAGGTTATCGCCGTTCACAGCCAATTTACTCCGAAACTACCGGACCAAATGAGTTGAAATATATTACTCATGTACTTTTTATGTGACCCGAAGACGAAGGTAAACAACTAAATTTTGAAAAAATTTTAACTAAATCATAATTAAACAAGAACTATTTTGCATACCGTATCGTGTGGTATGTCAAATGAAAGGGCTTATTGTAAGGATCTCAAATATATTTCTTTATAGTTCTACAATGGACAATTTTAAAATTATTCAAGAAAGATTGAAAATTAAAGCCAAAAATTTGACTATTCCTCCCTCTTATCTCTGAAACTACTGACACTAGAATTTTGAAAAAAAAGTTATTTACTTAAATATTACAGGAAAACCTATAAGAACTTTATGGTCTTAAAAAAAACGGCAAAAATAAATAAAATAGGAAAATAACGGTAAATACATAATCAAGGTACGAAACCCTCTCCAAGCGAGTTTAACTCACACTTGTCAAGTTTATTTAACATTACGTACACAACACAAGGAATGTTGTACCTACTGCTGTCCCAAATATGTGCAAGTCAAATGTATAGCTTTAATTACTTGTTCTTGTAACTAAAATTTTAGGCTTTTCTACACAGAACCTGGCTTTCATTTCACATTTATGTTTTTGATGAGTTATGACGTCTTTATAATTATTGCACTAGAGGGGAACCTTAATTTTATGGACCTTATTTATTACGAGTACCCGCCCTCGCTTTGCTTCGGTTTTCTTTATTTTTTACACCTTGGATTACATTATTGGAGTTTTATTAAGGATCCCTAATTTTTTGATAGTATAATATAGCCTATGTCATCCGTTGTTAGTGTAGCTTCTCATCAGTGAAAGAAATTTTCAAATCGGTTCAGTAATTTCGGAGCCTATTCAATGCAAACAAACAATCAAATCTTTCCTCTTTATAATATTAGTATAGATAATATTAAGGACTCACTCATAATAATTAGAAGCGTAAAACTTTACTGTATATCAAGATTTACTTTCAAGTACAATATTAATAAGAATTAAAAAAATCTATCATCGATGAAAACAGTTTCCTGCAAACCATTTGCAATAAAAATGAATAATACATTGCATACAATATTCCAATAAAATGCTGTAACGTATCAAACCTTATTGTTTCTTAACCCTTTGCACTCGAGAGGTGAGTCTCGCTCACTACATGATTGCCACAACTCGAGAGGTGACTCGCTCACTACTTAGTTTGGTGCAGAAATTCGATGATCAATTATCAAATAAAGAAGGATAAGTAGTTTACACAGCGCATCGAATTTCCGCACCAAACAAAGTGGTGAGCGAGTCACCTCTCGAGTTGTGGCAATGTGAGCGAGACTCACCTCCCGAGTACAAAGGGTTAATAGTTAGTCTTATATAAGGATTAAGCCGATCAAAACATGCAGGACAAAGCCGCATACAATGGGTCCGTCCAATCCGGACTGGACGAATTCACTGCGATTTATTGCGCAGACCGTGTGGTCGATTCGTCTAATTCAAGCACGTACTATTATATAATATTATCCCATGAGTGTTGATTTATCGAAGTCCCCAGACTATCGTATTTCATCAGCTCAATAATGTCAAAGCAAAGGTTATGTATGCGAAGGAACGTATTGAGTCGTTGTGAAACGACTGAATAAAACATGCCACAATTGTTTTTCTATAATGGCCTGATATTTGGTTATTATTGCGTAATTTTAGAAATAAATAACTTTAATGCATTTTTGGAGTTTAACTCTCTTAGAATCAATTTTCATATAATCGTTACGTTAACTCGGTTATGCGTTAGTTTTGTAATTCATAACACTGTACTGATCAGTAACAACGCCATCTAGACTCTGATTTGACAATCGCAAACTACATGGCATTAACCTCCAGTCGTGCGTCGGAGCTGACACACTCAATTTTTAATATTTTATTTTACTAGACTTAAATATTAAAACTCCAATAAGCCACTAAGATGGAACATCTTAATTGCACTTGGGGGCTTTTCCTTTTAATCCAAGAACAAAACTTTCAGAAAAAACAATACTGACTTGCAATGACAAACAAGTGTCGTCACACTTCCTCGAAAGAACTACATACCTATCCAAAACTTTATTTTCCCTAACAGAACCTACCGAACATTTACCAAATTTGCATTATTCCGCAATACTGCAATAAATTATTACATTCCAAGAAATTAATTTGAAGTCAATTTGAGATTATAATTATTCGATCGTTAAAGTTTGATAGTGTCACGTAAAATCTAAATAACGAGGATTTATAAGGCAAAGGATTACATCAAATAATATGCATTATTACAAGGTGGAGTATGCTCTAAGCTTCCTCAAGGGGAGAGACCCGTGCTCAGTAGTGGGCCATTAATGGGTTGAAGCCAATATGCATTAATGATAAATATGCATGACCTGTATCAAATTAATATTAATTTAGAGGCCGGTCAGTTGATCAAGCAACCGCATAGCTATCCGAGGTTTGCGGTACAAATACAATACAACATACATCAGTCCTATAACGATATATTCAAATGCCACTTAATACAAAACACGAGCCGCTTTGATCAAAAGATTAATGTTTAACGTAATTCAGAAAGGGCTTGGCGCCAGTTCGCTTGCCCGCCCCGGCAAGTCACGTACGGAAGTACTAAACGATACCCCTATTACTCAGGATAAGCTTGCCCACTGACCGCGATCGCCTAACGCCGGCTTATTAGCCAACATTAAATTAATAACGAGTACCCGTTTGCGGTTGGAACAGCTATTGCGATCCCATTCAAGACATTTGAAATTACTTACAAAAGCTGATGTTTCAGGGTAAATTATAGTTAATCTCAACTATCGTTAAAAAAATTCTTGATTTAAAATGTTTATGTTTCAAAGAAGATATCAAAAGTGAAGAAGAAAAAAGAAGTTATAATCACTAATAACGCGCGCATAAGCTTTTAGACAAACTACTACTTGATACTAATAAAGATTCTGTATTGAAGTGTTAACCATATTGCTTTCCAATAAAGTCACAAATTGCGTGAAATTGCCTGAAGAGCAAACAACACTTGTATGAGACTACGAAAACAGGAAATTACGCCACGGATGTGTGATTTCTCGAGCCGATTTTCATTGTTACCAAAGTAATTTCTGATCACTGAAAACCTCACCTTTCAAAAAGCTTGATTTGCAAGCCAATTTTCGCGAAAGTACGGAAAAAGGCGCAAACAAAATTATGGAGTGAAGGAATGCATCGCGAGACACAAAAATAAAACATCGATTGTACGTGGTACGGCGTGCACAAAACAAATTCCTCGGAGGCACATGCAGCACACTGAATTAGATACACTCGTGATCGACTGGTCGACGATACGATGTCCGATGAACCGTGAACGCTGCACGCCAACATTTCAGTCTCACACACACACCACTTTTAAAGAATTGTTTTTACGGGCTAATGTACAATATACAACGTGTAATATATTAAACGCACATCCTAAAAGTAGTTTGTTAAAATCGTTACAATATGTTACATTTTGTAAACGTATAACAGCTTCTAGTACTAGAGAGACAGTAGTGGACTATGTTTTCGTCACCAAAGGAAATAACGCTAAACAATCATAGCCCCACTAGGATTCCCCATAGCATGACCATATTGACCATCGGCATTGCTCACAGGACTCAGTGTCAGGTATCCCTATACTGCCTGCCCCAAAAATTGTACTCGGACTCGGTAGGCAGTATCACTAGTAAATGGAGTATAGTCAGCAAAAAATAAATCTTGATGTAATGAACTTGGAATTCTTAATTATTTCTCTAAAAAGCGACGAGACAAGTTTATCTTGTCCATTGCTCAGCTCAGCCTGTGGCTCAGCAGTGGCAGAGTGCACCACGAGGGCAAGTTGGCTTGATCGACAGATGGGTTGAAAGGGGCTTTCCCTTATTCCCTTGATATGTAATCAGGAAATCGCCAAAGTTTTCTTACCTTTCATTCAAATGTCAACTGCTAAAACCGGTTCAACTGGTCAAGTGCGTGTCAGGCCACCCGCATTGTTGGGTTCCATATGGACGGACGGACGGACGCGCGGACGAATGCACCGGAAATGACGAAACTAGAATGGTTTTGTCTACGGAACCAAAAAAAAACTGGAATAATTTTTGGACACTATGATTTTTACAAGTGCATTAGAATTAGACTAAGGTCGCTTAATCGTAAATTTTAGTCGTGAAATTTACAACATATTTCTCGTAGGTATTTGCGGCAAAATCTATTTTTTATTTTTATTTTATGTAAATTTTATTATTGAAGTACACCTCGAATAAATGCGAGTATAGCAGTTCATAACAGAAAGTATAAGCTTTAGTCCCATGGAATTTTCTTTCATGTAATTTACCATGTTTGTAAGAGAGATTTGATCCTTATGATTGGGTGTTAACTGCAATACACAGGGTGTTAATTTACCGCATTTAAGCCGCTTTGATGCCGGCAAGAACTTTTTCAAAAACCTTTGAATGAAGTGTTGTTTTCTTTAAGTGAAATTGGCTATCTCCGGTACTTACGGAACTTTACCTCCAGGTGGGGTTAAGAATCCACCCATGTCATAAGTTTTTAAAATGTACTTAATATCTACAAAAACAAAACATAACTTTTATGAAACAATTAACTTCACTTAATAAATGATTGTTATGGCTGAACCTAGGATTATCCAACACTTGCTCTTCCCGTATAGACGCGTAAAGATTATTCGAACTTTATTGCTCCAACACCCGGTAAGATTTAATTAAAAATTATCCATTAAACGTTCGATTTGCCACAAGGCTTTCAATAAAAGCAAGATAACAAATATTAATAATGAAAAAGCGGTGCACCGCCAAATGAGTTCCTGACACAAGCAAGAGGAAAACTGATTTTATGCGTTTTATAGTTATAATAATCCGCGAACGAACTTTACGATTACTTACCTCAAGCACTTCGCCACTGCGGACGATATATCCAACGAATTTATTTTCCAAACAAAAAGCGAGAATGTAACTAAGTGGCCTATTTGAGTAAAAATCCTGTCGTTTTTGCCGGCGACGTTAACAACATTAATTTATTTATAATTTTCAATACGTAGGTAAGCGAATCGGGGCCGCGTCCAGCTAATCAATTAACGCGACGGCGAACAACGAGATTGTTTAGTCATCGGGACCGCTCCAGACGCAGGTTCCGTGGTGGTTGTGCGTCTCGAGACTCAAAAAACTGTCGGGTACGTTGACATCTGGGATATTTGTTCGCAAAAAATGTGTGTGTTGTAAGCATCGTTCGCTAAAAAGGCGCGCAGACGGCGTCGCGGCGACGGGTCGACGGCCGCGCCCGGAATAACCAGGACCAACAGCTATATTTGCAGCAGAGCGCGCGGGGGGAAGCAACGCGTGCCATTTCTGCACCACCGCCCGGTGCATCTGAGTAATGTCATTGTAATGCTCTCGATTTATCCGACGGTGGACAGCAGACGCGCTGTCGACGCCGACCACGACAAACCCCACCAACTCGCGAGTTGCTCCACGCACTCGCCACAGTCGCCACGACCACGAAACAGGTGCTCAATGACAATTAAAATCATGAGTTCATTCTTGTTCTTTGGAGTTAGCTAAACTTAATCCATAGAGAGGTACTCTGGAAGACTTAACTGCTAGTTCTAGTGTGCGGTTTACACTTATTAAGTAGTTAAGTAGATAACTAAATTATAACAAATTTTTATGTTTAATTTTAAGTGCGCGTCCAAACGTAATAATTTAGTAAAGCTCTTTAGTTCATTCAAGATGAATGATCAACAACGCAAGGAACTCTTAAATTATTCTTTACTTAAAGGACGACTTTTACACAATACAAAAGAGACCTATTTCAGTTGTTTTGTTATTTTTTATATGACAATAAATAAAAATATATTTTATATTAAATAACAGTGGGGAACGTAACATTATAAATAGGTATATTGCCTAGTGTTTTCTACATTTGCAGTACCCTAAGCTTTTTTTATCCACTACCACTAGAACTATGCACAGAATTCTTACTTTTATGTAATAGTGGACACTACCAATTTTAATGAAACAGGGTGCTCAACGATTTTTACAATATTGTACTTATAGACTAAACATTTTATATGCAAACGGATCCACATGATTTTCTGTGTAGAATCGTGAGTACTCTTTTTCTTTAGTATTCTGCATAGAAGTCTTACAGTAAACAGCTAAAATTGGTCAGCCGTTAAATCTCAACTACAAGCAAGTAAATTCACTAAAATTTTCTGTGTCAAGGGTACTTATAAGTTCACTTAATAAAATTGTGTGTAGCTATCCATTTATGTAAACTCACGGAAATTGTATTTGTAAATACTAAACATTTTATACTCAAACGGTACCAGTAACAAATATTAATAATAAATAAATAAATATTTAACTAAACTAAACTCCCTGCGTTCATTCATAGTCTTCAGTAGCTAGCTACACAACCTACTTAATTACACACTTATGCATTTTACTAAAGCTCCGCCCACCGAAATAACAGAAAAATAGAAAAAATCTAAATTACTTGTTTACTTGCGTACTAAATTTTTACTACTAAATTGTCTGGTTACGTGTATTAATTCACTTAAAATATATTTAGTTAAAATTTAGTTATCTACTTAACTACTTAATACGTGTAAGCCGCACATTATATCGGCATGAACGCTGACGGCTGAATATCGTTTTAGACGTTTTAATGTTATAAATTCTTTAAATAATTAAAAATAACAAAATTATTTTGATTATTCAACAGTAATTTTATTACTTAAATACAAAATAATTTTGAAATCATGTAATACGTCTCCTCTATACTATACTATGAATATGTGATCTGAAAACCCTTCAATATTTAACGGAAGAACCAAAACTATGCAATTATTTAGGTTTAAATAAAGTATATAATTATGAATTACAATTTCGCATCGCAATGGACGATTACTTAGATCGAATGTTCGCTCGCAGCGTCCATGTGTGAGGTAATGATGAGAATCAGCCGTGGGAGCCGGCCGCTTGTCCACCGTCATTTGTCATCGCTGGTTCCTGTCACTTCACATATACTCATGCTTTCTCACTTTGCAATTACCTTTAAACTCGATGGATTCGCCGATTCTACAAAAAAAGTGATAAACGATAACGACAATCACGTATAACTTCAAGGAACAGAAAGGAAATTATCGAGTTTAAATCCCATTAATAATGACAAGATCAACCTCGTCACTTAATAATGTAGATTCTATGTATGCCATCCGAACGCTTATAATAATTTATTCAGTTAATAATTTTATATACTCGTATCATCAACATGAATATATTATTGACCAAAACTGACGAAGTGTCGTATTACAGTGAGGTGCGTCAACCCAAAATGGGACATTAAAGGTTGTCGAAAAGTCTATACATAGAAAAATTAATCATGTTAAACATATCGTTCAATCGATTTCCACATGCGCGGATCTGATCGTTTTTGCAACAGATGGCCTGTGACTCACTAACCTGTTACCGACGGTATAAGTTTTCAATATAGTTAAGATGACATCTATAAAATACTGTTTAGTAATCATTTTGTGTCACGTCTATATTTATATGCATATAATATAAATATTTGAGAGGTTAAGTTTATGTAAACGGTATGGTTGATAAATTGTAAACCGTCCATTCGCTGTAATAACAGACCGCTGTCAACAAGTTAATCTGAGTGGAATATAAATCAGAATCTGAAAATAATTCTACGTTATTTGCTTTGTACCTACCTATACAAAAATCGTGAAAGATTCTATGAAATCAAGCAGCATAACAGGACACTTTCCCTTCACACCCGCTGTTAATTCAAATGAGTAAAAAATAACACATCTGTTATTTTATATATTTTTATATATTTTATATCTTTTATTTGAAAGTCAATATTCCAGTTAGGACCTACGCGGTAATGTTTTACTTATGTCTATGTTAAATATGTGATAAAACTTACATAATTATTGCGTACCAGTCAATGTATTTGCATTGGAGTGCACACTCAAAAGTTCCGTGACTTTAGTCACGTCACCATAATTTGCGTAGAGTATTATACGTATATATTCAATATTTATATTTACAGAAATAAATCCGTGTTTAAAACGAAACGGCATGAAAGCAAATTAACGGTACTTTTCTAAGTATCTCCCGAAATACAAATACAAATATGGATGAGATCCATTTTAAAAAGGAAATGCAAATTCATGCTTTCCTTTTAAAACTCTTATAAGATTGTGCAGTGTTAGTAAAAAATCGCTATAGAATTAGTTTAGGTAAACAATAAATAATATTTTGTACTGTTTTATATAAAAGTTAGAACTTGGTGTGAGAAGACTTTTAAGGCCAAACGTGCCACGATTGAAAATAAATTTAGACGTATATATTAACTACAACTACAGTACTTATTTAGTAAAGTTATACTAAATAACTTTAATTTAGTAAGTATTATATAGGGTATTTCATAGCCTAGAAGACGTTAGGTGATATTAGATGCCATGACATCAGTGAATGGATATTGGCAACAAAAATGACATCACCGGCTTATGAAACAGAATTGAATTGAATCGACACCGTGACAAGAATTAACAGTTAAAGATGTCTGCTTGTCAATCGTTTAGCGCACGAGGATCAACTGATTGTACTGATTAAGCGAGGCTCAAATTCGCGATCATTTTTTTTTTCTAGAGCAATGTTTAATTCCTAAAAAAACATACTCTTGACTGATAACTGATTAGCCTGAATGAAAATTAAGATCAACCCTAAATCTTCTCAACAATTGTTCAATGTAGTTCTACTGTTCTACACCGTCACAGACAGTGGTCAGAGAATTGATTTAGATTTCCTCAAATAAGATACTTACTCCACATAGTGCGATCACTTCTGTATCGAATAAAATACAACCAACATGAATTATTTGTTACTGTATTCAAATGATTCCTAAGTAATCTATACTAATATTATAAAGAGGAAAGATTTGATTGTTTGCATTGAATAGGCTCCGAAACTACCGAACCGATTTGAAAATTTTTTTCACTGTTGGGAAGCTACACTATCCCCGGGTGACATAGGCTATATTTTTTTTACTATTTTTCCCAAAGCGAAGCGAGGGCGATTTCCTAGTTTAAGATAAATGTAGTTTGCAGTGTTATAATTATCTGTGCCATGACTGTCATGTTAATTAAACACGGTGCAGTCTACTCATTTATTAATTTCGTCCCGTCGTAAATATCGTCCCGTCGCCGTCATCGTCTCGTCTAGATTGATAACAAACTACCGTTATCGCGATGCTCTTTAACTATAGTTATTGTTAGCAAATAATGTAAGTTTTATTATAATATTTGAATGAACACTTACAAGTAGGTTTTCATTTGTAAAGATTATGACAGGTATGTTTGCAACTGTGTCTTTGTTCGAATATAATGGGTTTACGAATGGGAAAGTAGTGTAT
Organism: Thymelicus lineola; assembly: GCA_963932265.1. Taxonomy (NCBI): domain Eukaryota; kingdom Metazoa; phylum Arthropoda; class Insecta; order Lepidoptera; family Hesperiidae; genus Thymelicus; species Thymelicus lineola. The sequence goes on from OZ010692.1 coordinate 9,910,569, forward strand.
TTAAGTAAAAATGTGTGAGCGTGTAAGTTTTACGCGCGATTGAATTAAAACTTCTTTGACGTTGGTAGCACGATTTGCCAAAAAAATTAAACTTAATTTGAAATAAATATCATATTACACTTTAATCTTATTTATTAACAATATACTTTACAAAAACTAATATAAAGCTACAGTTACCGTTAATAATACCGTTATTCGTAACCCCGTGATACTTATTTAATCTACAGACTTGTCACAGATACAATTTAATCTTAATAGAATTATGTATCTGTACCTACTTCAATTTTGTTTAAAGTTTCGTTTTCATTTGACATTCAACAGACTATAGACTATAGAGCCTGATTTCCGTCCGAAAACTTCCGTCCGAAAAATAATCGGAGTTACTATCAAGTCGCGCCTAAAGAAGTTTTACCTTAAACCTATCATTGCGTTTCAAATATTTTAATGTAGAGTTTAAACCTTTGACTATTCATGACATAACTTCAAATCATCCATTGTCCTAAAAAGGTAATTACCCTTGGACATAAATAACATAAAATCTGTGTCAGAAAAATTTAATAGTACTTACAATCAACATCTCCAGGGCAGGTCTTACAGCATCTGCCGGGTAGCAGCACCGGTGTGTCACACGACGGTTCTGGACACTCGTTTTTGATGTTCCGACAGTGCACCTTTGCTACTACTCGGCGCTTCTTCTGCACCTGTTAAACAGCAGACCATTTTAAAATTGGGAGCTTCGGTCTCTCTATTTTATGGTCTTCAAAGAAAATGTTACCATTCCTTTAATGTGAAATTACAACTAGGGAAAACTCTTTCTGTAATGACAAAAAAATTGTTAAATACATATCTGTATTTTATTAGTAAACAAGAAACTTATTTAAAAGGAAAAATTAAGAGTCCATTGCCGACCTGAAGTACCGAAGTATAATACAACTACCTTCTTATATCGAGACTTTAGAACTGATTTTGTTATTCACGGTTTCATTCAATGTGGCTTCAACCCACTAAATGGCCCACTGACCACCAATCTCACCTCTTGAGGAGGTCTAGAGTTAAAAGCTCCACCACGCTGCTTTCAATGTATTTTTCTAATATAATTCAGTTAAGCAAAACGATACAGTTAATACGTACCGATATACACTCACATTTGATGCAGTACATCACGCCGAAAGGCGGGCCGAGGTCCGCGAACCACGTCGACCCCAGCTCTTTGGCTTGTTTCCCGAACTGACATTCTGTAACAACACAATATAATAGATATAATATAATACTATTCAATAAAATACAATACAATACATGTAACGTTTTAAAATTGAGTGCAGAATCAAGGATCTATCATTAACTTGTCATTTCAACAAAGATAAACTGTCTTGCAGTTTGGCAGAAATAGAAATGTAGAATATGTGTAACTTGTACACTCTTTTGTTAGAAATAAAGAAAACAAACGCTTAAACCGTATAACACATTTAATGTACATGACGGTTAAGTTTAAAGTGATGTTGTCGAGAAGAATATCGGTCATATCAAAACCCGTATAATTCACTGAAATATTGTTATATACATAAAGTTAATTATCAATTACACTTCACAATTGTAATCAACCTTCATTATAATAGTCAATTTTAATTAACAATTAATACATGTAATAAACAACATACGTCACATTCAAACAGATATTTATATTGAAATATTGTTCTTTTCACCAATAAAGTTTTACTACCACATTGTTCACCAATAAAAGTATTTTATTAGTATCTCACTAAATACGTAAACAACTAAGCATATACAGTAGGACCTACTGGTTATTTACGCAATGAATAACTTAGTACAGAAAGCGCGACTGAATTTACTACAGAAGCAGAAACTTATAATATTGTAGCCATTCGAGGCAGTCACGATGAATGCTTAAATAGTGGCTAACAGGAATAAGATAAACAACTTGAAGTGCTTATCTTTTATTTAACAGAATTCTAGAGTTAACGCTCAACTACTCCCTTAATATTAGCAATTCGACGTACCATTAGAATGAAGCTTAGATTACGGAGTAGTTATCTGGGAACCTCGGCACAGTTTCGTATCGAAATATTTTCTTGATAAATTTGAAGCTGTGATGATAGCGAATGCAAAAATTAATAGTTATGCTTTGTGTGGATAATAGACGTCTTGTAGTTTTCGGCTCTTCTCCAGAGGCACTTACATCTGTTATTGACAATTCGACATTAATTACTATTAAAGCCAAATATTTAATAGGTGTTCACTGCATATTCTAAATTACGAATTCGTCTTTGTTTATTTAAACTTCCTGCATTACCTGCATATTATGGTCATTTATGTACAGTAATATCATATCAGCCACTGAAAAAAAATCGCATAGATATCATTCATAATCTGGAAAAATTATTATTCATACAAGTGGAAATGAGCCCTTGTAAGGTAGCTTTTAAACTACGAGGAGAAGTCTCGAGCTCATTAAATATCTCTAATTATTCGAGCTCGTAAATTCTCACCTTGTTTTTTTTGTATGGATTGTCTGTAATGTCTCTCGTAATACAGGGAATCCCAATGTGGAAAACCAAGTACGAAATGTTTGTTTTTTATTAATATTTACCTCATATTTATCTTTATAGCTCTTCGACGTTGGTATTGACAGTGCCAGCCAGTGTTAAGCCTAAGTAAACCAAGTCTTTATGCTTAAAATTTGACAAAGCTATGGTTATCGTCCTAAATTTAAATGGTAGGACATGAAGTTGTTGGATCTAGATGACTAAATTAATTAACCATCTTTTATTATTACCTACCAAGTTTTCCTACAGGATTATAATTTTAAATCTTTTAGCCGAATTAGAACATATTATCCTTAAAATTTTCAGTTTCTTAGCAGTGTCAGTCGTAAATATAATCAGTAAACATTGTTTTATTTGCATTATGCATATATATATATATATGTATAACATATATTCAGTTTTACTGATGTGGGAGGTCAAGAATTTTATGCATAGAAATATGTACTGATGTCATATCAATTTGCACGCGAGATTATGCAAACAAAATTGTATAATTAAATACGAATGCAAGTTGTTCAATATTCATTTCTATGTCACGCGATTAATACGACTTTTTACTGTAATGGAATTGAAAAACGGGAATCTCTTCATCTGGTGTTAATTTTATTAGCTTCTGCAGCTAAAGAATATTTATTGTTGACTCAAATAAATCTTATCTTCAATCCCTTTTTTGTCATAAAATTTGAAAGAAAAGGTTGAATTTTACTACATTGTCAGTAATTGTATAAGAATTTAATAAGAAACCTAAGAAAGTCTAGCCCTTATTTTATTTAGATTTAGCTTTTTATTTTATTTTTTAATGATAAAGGCATGCATGTCACTTATTAATCAACAATTCATTGATCAACTTCACTTGACTTGTTTTTGTTTAAAGACAACATTAGTTACGTATTGACTTAATATCTAAAGTTTATATAGCACACACACGGTTATAATAAAATCTTGGTAGACGTATTCAAATTCCGTGAAAAATAAGTTTTATTACCAACACCAGCTGCAATCAATTACTATTCAAGATGCAAAGTGTAAGAAAGTTTTCTTTAAAAATAAAAAGAGTAAGTTATAAAATTGGAAATTTCTTCTACGCCGTGCCAGCTATTTAAGATTCCTTTGAACTCAGTGTCATCTCTCATCAAATTATTTATTTATGCAATGAAACTTAAAATTTTTATCATAACACTAATATATTTTCAGAAGAAAAATTATAGAAAGCTTGAAATTATAGAAACTTTGTTCAAAACCAAATATATCTACAAAGGCCAAATACATATGGGCGCATGTACCTGTTTATGAAAGTAGATCTGTAAGTTTATTATTGTCATCATATTTATGTTCATTACAATCATCACTATCGAAAGGTTAAATGTTTGCCATTTTCTTGCAAAAATATTATCTATACATCATAAAGTTTTCCCATATTCAATGAAGTTAAATTGTACGTGAAAATACGCGCGATTATTCATTTTCTAATCTTAACTGTTGCCGTGCCATAAGTGTGGTGTGTGTGTGTGTGTTTGTGTGTTTGTGTAAATGGCAAAACATATTTACATTGCTGTTGACGTTTTAGCTTCCAATACGATCGTTTATTATTTTGATTATATCCAAGATAGTACTTGCATTTGAATACATGTAGTTCACACCTAATCGACATTACCTATTTTGCATAACGAATTAGTTAGCAAAAACAAAATTATTTTACGATTTGATAAGTAAATTAAGCTCACCGATGTTTATACTTTATATCTAAAGTTTCTATAGTTTATTGGAGCCATTTCAAATACGAGTAAATACTAATGCTATACGGGAAATATTCAAAGTTTATTTCAATAGATAGGTAAGTCTGCAATAAATTTAAACGAGTTCGTTTAATAGCTTAAATAGAAGAGTAGGGATATTATAGTCATAAGAAATGTATTATAATTGCAGCCCTATGGGTAATTATGGCAATAACTTGGAATGTGAATAAAAGGTTCGAGCGCAGTAATATTTTTATTGATACGTTTTGTTTTAATTGAGTCCGCTCTACTATAGTAGTCATAGTGCGGTTCTAAAATGTATCCCTTTTATTTTTGCAGCAAACTTCGAGTGTTACTTCTTCAATCGCGAAATTTGTATATAGGTACAGTGGAAACTCGATTATCCGGCCCTCATTTATACGGAATTGCGATTATCTGAACAGTGAACCACGATCAAATAAGTCACGTCAAATGACAATTACCAAACTTAACCCTAACTCCCCCCTTAACTTTAACCCTATAAGGTTGGAGTATTTTATTAATTGTCCTGTTTGTTAATAATTTTTTTTAACATTGATTTTTGACAAAAAGTCTAATTAATTTTTATTGTTTTTAATAGTTATGTACGAGTATTAGCTATGGTATTAGGTGTGCTATAATCTGTCGGGTACAAAAACCGCTTTTCTTCATAAATTCGATTTTCCGGATTTTCGATTATCCGAATGCCTAATGACAACAACTAGTCTGGTTAATCGAGTATCTACTGTATTCGCGTTTAAGTCGATTTTCATTCAATTTCTTAGAAAAAATTTTCTTCAGTGAACAAAATGCCTGAAAAATGTGTTGTTTTCACCAAGATGTCCCAAGTCTATTATTAATGATTCTGGATCAGATAATCCTCCAGCTTAGCACTTAAATGTTTATAGGTTACTATGATTATGATAAATCTATTATGTACAGTCAGCTATTAACTAGGTATAGTCATTAAGAAGGACTTTTGTCCAGTAACGCAGTGGTGATGCTTTTGTAACGCAGTAACGCAGTGGTAACAGATTTTCATGGGCAGCGCTTACCGTGAGTTGACTGCTTGTTTTCAGTTATTTACATTAAAAATAACAATCCTATGTATTTCTACTAAACTGGTAATCACCAAACACCTTTATAATTTTTTAAACCTTCGGTATATAGAAAATATTTTAAATCTGTATTGTTAAACAAATATTAGGACCGCATAGTAGTGTCATATATTTTTATATTGTATTAAAATACATTTTATATCTCAAACTTTATCCTTCCTACTTTTGAACTGTACATATTCACGCTTTTCTAAGAACAAAGCCCCATGTTATTCTGTCAGTTCTTATTTCTATATGTTTGTTTCAGATCATTTCATTTTCAATGGGGAAGTTTCATGATGTTGAAAATACTATATTTCTTATATTGAATATAAATAAACTTAAAATCACAAAAAAATTGGAAATCCAATTAGCTGAGATATAAATTAAATACCTAATTAAAGTTTACGTATTCTTCGACTCATATTATGTGATGATACCATCACCATCACACCTATCCGAGATCGTCGCACACATTATTTACCTATTTAGTTCAACGAGGGCCTTGAAAAGTGATAATTTGGCTATAATTAAATATATAATATACAATGTGATGGATTTAATTTATTCAGATCAAACGCTAAAATAAAAAGTGTTCTTTTACGAACCACGTGAGACAGGTATTGATACGATACACATTATTTTTTAAAAAGCGACTTAAACACCCCATAACATTTCTATTTATAACTTCTATCTCTTACCTTAATTTTAATAATCAATTGAAAAAAAAATCTGGTAAGCTTCTCCATTTTTTAATTCCCTTGGCGGCGTTCGTCCACAATGTGCAGCGAACCTATAGCTGGTATTGCAAACTCGATGCAAGCACAGGTTAACAAGTCGCATTTACATACCGCACTCGAACGGACATCTAAAAATAAAAGTTGCAGCGAAGTGTTGAAACGTAGAAAACAGCCCGATTAACTTTGACGTTTCAACGTTTATCCTTGGAACTTACAATTAACATTCAAAACACAAAAGCATCTGTAACGCTTGTTTGTGATATGAATATAACTAATTACTAGGATGTAGGACGTTATTGCACTGCTAAATGCTGAACCAATCAAATACACTTACGCACTGTACTACGTGAGCGATCTAGATGCAAACGCAAAGCGACGCGGCGCGACGAGAGACATACAAGCAGTCGAAATGTATTGAAGAGTCCTGCATTACCAAACGCACGCAGAGTGCGCTGCGGCGCGGCGCGACTTGACGCGGACGCGATCAGTGGGTTTGATATTTTCACGCGAACTTGGGCCGCGGCAGATTTCGGTGGCGGTGCAGGACGATTCGCATGCACGTAGGACAAAGTCGCCGCATCGCACCGCATCGCATTGAATTCGCATCAGATCGCTTTGCGATCGCGTTCGCGTTAAGTCGCCCATGTAGGACACGGCCTTAGAAATAAAGGCAAATAGTGTGTGTGTGTGTGTGTGTTTGTGTGTGTGTGTGTGTGTGTGTGTGTGTGTGTGTGTGTGTGTGTGTGTGTGTGTGTGTGTGTTGTGGATGTGTAGGGTGTGCACACTTGCAACACAGCATACAACTCAACAGGTATTATATCAATTTGAATTCATTTTAATCAGAATTATCTCCCAAAAGTTCCGAAGTTATGTTAGATTGAATGAACACAAAACGGTGCTTATCTGAGAAGAATAAAAAAATATGTGTATAAATTTTATGAAGTCTCATTGTGTAAGAAAGCCCGATGACAAAAACGGAAAAGTAACTAATGTAAGGAGACGGTAATTGTTTTTTTTTGTAAACATTTATTACCTAAATTATTAACAGGACATCTAAAAAATTGTATTATATTATGTGCAATGTAACTATACCAATCAAAACTATGATAGGAGGTATACTAAACTGGTAATGGTAGACGTGTTTATTATTGAATGTTGATTACTACTTCATTAGTCCGTAGGCCTATGAAGGTCACTGTACACAGTCCTCCGTAATAATGAAGACACAGCCTTCCGGGTGCTAATGGTAAGTTTTCAATCAAAAACTGAGATAACCAAGCGCAATTCAACGACAATTAATCTTAGAAAATATAATGAAGAGAGAATGCACTCTCGAGAAACAAACAGAGTGAGCGATTCGGTGTTAAATAGATCGCTATCAGATGCTTTAGGTCGATAAGGTGGCCCGGCCTCTATAAATAGGCGTCACTGTTATCTCTCTCGCGTAACTATTTAATTAACCTCACTGCCTGAGTGCACTGATAAACGGAGGGACATGTTGCGTGAGAACAAATTGATTCAAGTCTCTTTGTGTCAATTCAATCTATTCTATAACTCTCTATTGTGTGACATTTTTTGTTTTACAACATACGGAGAGCATAATGAGGATGGAGGGTGCGGCGCCTCGATAAGGATGCAACAATCACGCCTCGTATACACCATGTCGTTTAATAAAATGTCTGACTCACGAACTGAACTCTGCTAAATAAAGAATAATCTATGAACACTTTCTTAATATAAATTTATTACTTTATTTTCTTTCGCCTTCCAATCGATCAATATAAAAATATTCATCCCGAGCGCTGCCAAAGCAGTATAACCATTATTCACACCGTCCGAACCCTACCGCCACCGACGCATTATTCCACTGCGTCTCCTGTAAAAGTCTGAATTTTGTTAAATACCCGTAAAAATATTATCTCCGAGATGATAGGCATATAAACTGAGGCGAGACATCGCGTAACCTTCTGCGTTCTCGGAACCGCTGGCGCATAGCCAAAGCCGGCACGCCAGAGAAATGAAGTATTGGCGACGCCCGTCTTATGCTTCTTTCACGATCTGTTTATGGAAATTTGTACCCAATATACATTGCACTTGTTTATTTTGAATATACTTGATATCGGTAAATTTGCCAAGTCTTCCACTAAAATAATCTGTTTGCAAGTAATAATGTACGAAATATAGTGATGAAAACAAAAATTTTACTCTGCGACGCCAGACTACGTTGCGGCGCGACGCGGCGTTAACAGAAAATAATCTCATTTTCCTTATCTTAAACTGTGTTAATGGAGCCTTATTTAAAATTGAGATATCTCACTGTAGAATATTGCTTGCAACAATGTTTGAATTTTATAAAATGCGAAAACTCTCGCAACTAAACCCAATACTTTAAGTGATTCTGTTAAGTCTACCCAATATTACCCCTGTCTATTGAACCGTGATGCAATTAAACAGCCAATGCGAGTGGGAGCCGATACTTCAGTGCCGGTCGCCTGTTCGCAATCAGTCAAGTCTGTGAAGCGTAGCGAGCACAGCATTGTCATATCCATAGATCACGATAAGTATGAGTTACATGTCAAACCAGAGGTATATGGCCGGCTCATTGAAGCGTGTACGAGTCACATCAATAAATCCTCTACATAAAAGGGTTGAAAGAGCCGTGCATCGTATTTCAGCGAGCGTGGGCAGAGCATAAATTGCTCGCTCCGAATTAGTCTTAAGCAGCACATTTTGACGTCCACTCGCCGCCTTGCCGACTAGTTTGCAGCTGATTATCGTTAAGTAATTCTTTTTCCATCAATGATTCGATAACTTATGTCCAGTGTCGAAGCCCAACTTTTACTTTTTGTGGAAATAACAAAAACAACTTTAGAATTTTAACTAATCCTCATCATTAATGATTCCAAAACATGACAAATGTTGTCCACACTAATAGGCCATAAGCTCGAAAACAATGTTTTAGATGTTGTTAAAGAGATATGAATTACATAGTACTCGGATAATCGAGCTTAGCTCGGTGTGTTGCTTAACATCGCCATCTACTGAAGTAGCTTTAGTGTTGCTACTCACCAATAGATGTCAGGAAGAGTCTAGTGTAGCAGTTTTTCATTGCCTGAAAACATGGATAGATCGACATTTTCTGAAAATGAATCCTAGCTAGATCGACTTATGGCACCCGAAACCTCCCGCATACTAAATTTCATGAAAATCGTTGAAGCCGTTTCCGTGACTCCGAGAATATATTATATAATATTCAAGAATTGCTCGTTTAAAGGCATTAGATTTTAATTTGATTATATCACCAATCTTCCAGTGTAAATCCGGTATAACATTAGTCTTCCGCCGGTCCACGTTTAGATAATTAAATTTTATGTAGTCATCAATTGTGTGTCAAACAAGTGTAAAATGAATTAATTATTGACAGCAGCATGTGCAGCTAGACGGCCACGGATTTCGTTGGATGAATCAGCGACAGAAGATAGTCGCTAAACATATTCGGACCCGATGTGGTGGAATGGCCGAGAAATTATGAGGTGCGAATGTTTAGCGAGAAATATCAACTAGGCAGGTACCAGCTGTACCTACCTATTATAACACAAAACAACAAAATGTTACATTGGGTTCTATACATATATAAGCAGAATACAAGTTTATTCACGTTTTTTATAACTTAACTAGTTTATGTGTGCACTAAGCAAAAAAAATGGGAAAAGTCGAAAATCAAAAATGTGCCTAATGCATTATTTCAGTAGTCTCAAACCATTTTCGCATTATTGCCTTTCAAATTAAACTATGTAGTTTGGGCATATCGGATGGATGGTTTCAAAGTCTATAAAGGATATCCGTTCAAGCATTGTTTTTGTTTTATCACAGAAGAAATTATTATTTCTTATAGTACTATTGTACTATATAACTAATAGATTTATATAAGATATTATTTGATACAAATCCACCCAATGATAGATGCCGGTATATTCCTAGTTGGTCAAAATAACAATATACATACATATTATACCTATTGTAAGTAATATTTTTATTCATTTTACACTTTAAGATTACATTAATTGTTTAGGTACCTATCCAAATGGATATAACGGGCTTTATTTGCTGTTTACAACACTAAAATTCCTATTAAGTGCTGTCTCGTTAACCTTTTAACATTTATTTGCAAATAAACATTTGTAAGCTAACAGAGATATCATAATAAGATATATTATGTCCGTTCGGCCATTAAATACGAGTATGTTTGTAAGCTCCACCACTGTGAAATCCTACTTATAATTAGTATGTTTGAATGATCGTTAAACTACGATGTGCGAAAACGGATAAAAACGGATAACGGTCATTGGGTGTAGGTAATCCGACCCGTTCGCGAACATTAGAATGGTCTATAATGAAAGATTATAAAATCACTTAACATTATAAGTACTATGTGGTTATTTTATTTGGAATACATGGGAGTACAAAAAAAAACAAGGCTTAGTAAACAATAAAATACATTAATAAGAGGACAATTAGCCGTATTTGGGCGGCTTAGAATATTAACTCCAATCCCACGCCAGATGGATAACGTAAGAGGCGACTAAATCCGGCCCTCTGGTGGTAAGGTAATATCGATTTTATAAGTTAATTATTACCATTATTACTATTATTACTTATTTCTCTACTCTCTCTCCACTCTTGAGCATGAGTCAACCGCCAAACGACTCGTGTTCCGGCTGGGCGCTAGAGAGCCAGTTCTTTTTTTCTTTTTCTTCTCTCTTCCTTGGCCAGCAACGCATCAGGTGTGCCTTTAATGATGCTGATGTTCATGGGCGACGATAGCCGCTTACCATCAGGTGAATCGTCAGCTCGTTTGCTGGCTATTTCCACAAAAAAAGCACAAAATAAACTGGTAACTACAAAAAGCAAAGCAAAGCAACAACCCATTATTGTCCCACTGCTGGGCTCGGGGTAACTACACTAGCAGTTACGTTTCTAATGAGAAACATAATAATGATTTAGTTATCAAATGTATTACTTTAGTAAACCATTCGTGTTTGGGCTCATTAGTCTTTATTAGCTGAACTCATTTCACCTGATGTTTGAGATTTGATCAAATCACGGATACCTTCATTTCCCTGCGACATATACATTAAACACGGCCACCGCACTGAGAGTTTCATGCATGCCAGTATAGTTTATTTTTTATTATAGGCTAGCCAACAACAACAAATCGAAGTCCCTGCGGTGTTTTTAGATGAAATCATAGTAAACACTGATCACGCCAAATAAATTATGTGAAAAATATCAATAGTTTTTTTTATAAATTCTCACATCCCACAAGAAAGCGACCCTCACCATGATAAACTAAATACATTTTTATCTACGAGTATATGTCCTCACAACTTCATTTCTGACCGCCATGGCTTTTTCTCCCATACTATTTGCCCATTGACTTTTAGCTTATAGGTGGTTTGTAATCCAGATTAACATAATATTATTATTAAATGTATTTCTGGGTGCAATTGTGAACTCCATTTCACGATACGATAAATTAAATCAAATTGTAGCGTTTAGGAAATTCTGCACAAGGTAGCAAACATCTTTTCAGTCGTTTTTATAAGATACTAAAATAATTTGCAATAAAATATTGCGACTATAAATTTAGATGTAAGTTATCCTATTTATCAAGTTGAATCAAATTACTATTAAAAAATAGAGGTTGTTGATAGAAGGATGAAACTTTAGGATTGTATGTATTTTCTAATGCCACATTATAAAAAAATAAAAATAAAAAATTTTGTCCAAAAAATAAAAATAAAATGTTAGGGGTGGACAACTCTTATTACTTAGGGGTATGAAAAATAGATAGTAGCCGATTCTCAGACCTACTGAATATGCATATAAAATTTAATAAAAATCGGTTAAGCCGTTTCAGAGGAGTATGGTAACTAACATTGTGACATGAGAATTTTATATATAAGATGTTATAAAAAAGATGTGCTTACAGAATTTCAAACTCAGACTGGGATATACCCAAATAATTATATCGCTATGAATTTAACTAGTTACTACTAATAAATTAAAAATAGGAATCAAACACAAAAATCCGGTCACATTTTTACGGTTGTGCACAACTTTCATTACCTTTATACCTAGGCGTACTGGAATCCTTTTCCTTACAGTTATTTGCTGGTGAGTGTTCTTTAATTTGAATATATAATATGTTACATAATTCAATGGTACTAACACTACATATTTGTATCTTACACCAAGAAGTATTATAATGAACGTAGAGATAATACTATCACCAAAGCGATCTGATTTAGCGATGAATTTATGTATTTGCCGTTGACGCGAAAAATCGAAGCATCTGTTTGTTTTTATCGATTAGTTGATTCTATGAGTCTGTGGCTCCTGTTTCTGTGTAATATAGCGAGGTGTGCATATTATGTAAAGTGTGGCGGTGTCGGGTTTCACCAACAGGTGTGTGCCGCTGCTAATAAGAATTATTGTTGTCCGTCGCTTAATCAACTCCACTGACTCAAACCTGTGTTACATGATAGATTAGTGTTAAATACTTTTTGATTAAATTATGTACTGTTATTACATTACATTACAATTACTATAGGATTAGCTTTTAATGCTATGTAAACTCAATGCTACCAATGATGTGCGTGATTTTATTGGAGTTTAACTCCTTTAGAATCGATTTTTATTTAAGCCTGAGCCAGTGAATTGTATGTTCTAACCTGAGCTATAATTTATGAAGAGTAAATTCAAACTCTCTCCGTTACGATATAGGTACGTTATGTGCGTTATGTTTGTAACACACAGGATCTATTATTGTAAAGTGTAAATAAAAACGTTACGTTAAATTAAATAATTAATGTATTATAATAACATAATTAAATGTATCAAGGACTAATTATATTTTATAATCGTTCGCAAGGAGTAAACTCCAGTCGTGCCTCGGAGTTGACACACACAATTTTTCTTTCTGAACTGTATTACTGTAAGCTGTAATATCTTAATATGACACCATTACAAGCAGAACATGAAGAAAAATGCTAAAATATTTATTTAAAAAAAATATGTAAAGAGGCGGAATAGGGATTTGAAAGTTAAATAAGTGCACATAAACAATACTTTACACTGTGCACTAATACCTATACATTTGACATATTAAATACGTACAACCAGAAAACAAACATTTATCTGTCACAAACATATCGATTCCGGCCGTCGAACCCGGGACGTTTCGCTTTACAGGCTAACTGAGCTACAGGCTCGTCATATTTATTTTCTTATTTTTATTTTATTGAATTCTAAAAGTCAGTTTTTATTTACACCTTAATATAATTAATACTTTCGTAAAAACAACATATAAACGTGTCATCGCAATTTTATAGGTGTGAAACAACATAAACGATCACGTTTAAATTATTTGAAATGTGTCCGTTTCCTAAAAACATGTTTCTCCAGATATTTCTCCAATCAACAATATGTACCTACATACTGAATCAAATAATTATAATTATGATCTCTTACTGCAGATCCAGCAAAAGAGCTTTTACTATAATACATCAGTAAAGACTGAAATAATTTTAAATCATTACATCGCCCCCTCAGTGTAAAAAAAGCATATGTCGTCTTAGGTTGAATTTTAGTTGTTAATATGATTGTACAGAAAGCTGCACATGCTCAATTTTTTTCAAATTTTTACCTATCATTAATCTTGACGGTTTTGTGCAAGAAATCGTAATGTAAATACTTTTGACTACTTATTGATATTTGAACAGTTTTTTGCTCTCCTGTAAAATTGCAATTTTCATCTTATGCCTGTTTTTCACTGAAGGTGGATATTTAATAAAAATCCGTAGATTCATTAAAAAGACGGAATCCTTATAGAATTACTCCCATGTTTGCTGGTTCTTTCGAATATCACAATAGATGCTTCGACTCTACCAAAGTGTTATATACACAATAATGATAACAATAATGAAACTAAATCTCTGAATTCAGAATTAAAGGTAAAAAAGAATAGTACTTAGGTACTTACAGAAGTTAAAACTAGTAAGCTGATCAAAATGAAGTACGAATGCCATTTCGCTTCGTGAAATATATTGGTCTGGTGGAACCCCAAGGCAATTCGTGAGCAATAAATTGTATAAAATTGATAATTTGTTGATGCTAATATTTATTACCTACAAACTAACGTTAAAGGTGAAAACGTGCACTGGTACAACTAGTAAATTATTAATTTCTTGTCGTAAAACGCGTTAATTTGTTTGTTAATATAAGTCTCACTGTGCTTGGGCCGACATACGCCTGACACGTTTATATTTTGCTGTCTTCCCCATACCACAGAAGACAATTAATAGTACATAATTGTACCCATACTACTATTATTAAAATGGTGATTTTATAGGCGTTTTGGAAACGAAACATTTTAATTTAGAATCTTCTATAGTACCAATAAAAATGGATAAATCAATTGTAATGTTGACTAAAAAAAGTTTCCGTTTTATATTCATTTTTACTCGATCGACTTGGAAAGTAGTAATGCACTGATCATTCGTTCATTGACTGAATGAAACAAGTACAATAATTCAAAATTTTCGGTTCCAAAACGCTTTCAAAATCACCGTATAAATGTACTATTATTTCGCACCCACAGTGGAAAAAAAGCATAAGTCGTCTTACGTTGATTTTTAATTATTAATATACTTAATATGATTGGAAAGAGGGACAAAAGCTGCAAGCTCAATATTTTTCAAATTTTTATCATTAATCTTGACGGTTTTATGCAAGAATTCGTAATGTAAATTCCTTGGACTACTTACTGATATTTTAACAGTTTTTTTGCTCTCCTGTAAAATTGCAACTTTCATCTTATACCTTTTTTCCACCGAGTGTGCGATTTCTTATGTGTCCAAACATCAGCGACAATTAGTTTATTCTGAAGAATTACTGAAGAAATAATCTATTGCTTTATTTGAAGCAATTATAGGAATAGTCTGCTATGGTAGACTTTAGTCTAGCCATAATATGATTTGCATAAAATTTTATAGTTAGTACAATTTACGTGAACTCGTAAGTTAAATAGAAAATATCTTTTACAATTTGCAAATATAATTATCAATTCGCGAATATTCCATATACTAACTCTAGTCTTTTTTAGGTCAATATTATGTAAAATATTCATATTTATTCAATTATTAAATTAGAATTTATAGCATTTGAATTAAAGGACCGTATAATAATTTATTGGTAAAACAATTATAGAGCTCTTAAAGGTTATAAGGCCGTAGAAATCGGCGCAGCTTTAACTGTTCATACCAGTAATGTAAGCAATTTTCCTTTAGGTTTATTTATGAATAGCTTGCTCTGCCCGTGATTACGTACGTAAAGATGTAATGTTTAAGAACCGGGCAAGTGCGTGTCAGGCCACGTGCAATGTAAGGTTCCGAAGTACAGTAGTAAGTTTATCGACTATTACTCGCTACCTACGCTAACATAGGCATGATAATTTTCCTTGTAAATTCATCGTATAAACCATTTTATTTTATATATTTTATATTTAACGACTACTAAAAAAAAACATCCTCACGTTACCTGTAAAAAAATTTTGTTTTTTTCAATATTTTAGTCTACGATTCAAGAGTTTGAATAAATATGTATATCCATGCCAAATTACAGCTTTCTAGAACTAACGATTTCGGCGCTATGCTTCGGACAGACGGACGGACGAACATGACGAAATTATAAGGGTTCCGATTTTACTTCGGAACCTTAAAAACTTAACATATAAATGTACATGCTAGAAGACTACATCTTATGTAAATTAAAAAAGTACTGCAGTCAGGATATAATGGGAAATGTCATAAATGTGTTTAAAGTCATCAACGTACAAAATTTTCTTGGGACGAGCAACCTAAATCAATCAAAAATGAAATTTTATTGTAAGTACAATATACAAGAGCTAACTGCGTATTTTCAACCCGTTCTCTCAGACTTTTCATACACAATCACTTGCAGACAAATAATAAATAAAATTAATCAATCAAATTATTTTTCGGGACTTACTAGTCTTGGTTTGTTTTTGTTTCCAATGTGCAGAATCTTCGTTTCAGAAACAAATAGTTGTGTGACATTTTGTGAGCTATGTGCGTGTTTTAAGCTTTCAGAGTAGACATACACACACTAGAAGATAGACACTAAATAATTAACGTATTTATTGAATTTATAGTTTTAACATAGTACATTTTAGAGTTAAGGCGCCCGCTCGTCGCAATTTTATTGTGAGTGGTTGTTCTTGTTCTAGGTATTTGTCCATAATTCAACTCTTTACGTGTCATATAGGTATTTATTTCCAGTGTTCCTCATTAAAATGCAACTCGACGAAAGGCCATAGTCGAACTAATTTGTATACTTACTTTGTATAATAATAAACCCTTTAAATAAAATCATACGAATCGTTCAATATCCTTATTGGGTTTTCGTTGTAACACCGACCTGGTTTTAACAGTGTTCAGAAGCATCACATTGAGACAGTTTTACGATGTGTAGACAGTTTTAAAGATAAGGATTACCTTATCGGCATCATTTTGTGTAAATTTATAGGATTTTTATGACCTTATTTCGTCATATAAGTCAATTTAATGGCGTTGTCTAATTTTATCATAATTTAGGATGTTTCGCGGCGCTTCTCCATATTATTCTATAATCAAATAACAGAAAACGTAATATAAAATAGTGGACATGGGCCAACTTACTAAATAAAACTGTCGCATATAATTTATTGAGGATCATTCTACGGATGCCTAGGGAATGAGCGTATCGTACAATTGCACCTCATAAAACAATCTTTAAAAACTGTTTTCGCAAGTATGAGTTTTCTCAGAGGCACGGAATTAGACCACGCTGGCTCGGATGCATGATATTTCGTGTCTGACAACGTTCGACCACATAATATATCTGTTATTACCAGACTAGATTTCCACGAAAAACAAATTACCTATCATCATTTTCTGTCATAAACGTCGAAATCGTGTGTGTTCGGGTATTATGAAAGGATGTTCGTAAACTTTAAATTATATATTAATGTTCGAAATGCGTAGAATGTATTCCAGAAGAAACCAGTCGCTAAGAGCCTACGATCTGGAAGTAAGAAGCCGTCAAAGGTGAGATAAACGGAAGACAGGAACATTAACTTCGCTTATTACGTTCAAACCATTATAAAATACTATCCGCTTTCTCGCTTCATATAAACAGAATATTTTAAATCTATATTTGTAAATAATTACCGAGCGTATATGCGTGGGTCATACAGGTGGTGTTTATACAGGACTATATTGGTTGTATTGAAGCCAGTTCTGAAACAGACACAGGCTGCATCATCAACCCAATAATGGTAGATAAGGCAATAGTATCTAATAACTTAGGAGGCCTGAAGCATACTCCACCAAGCTACCCCAGTGAGGATTGGTGAAGGGAAGACGACAATGTGTTAACTATTTGCGTTACTACTACCTATTGCGTTCTTGCATAAAAGTTTAAAACCATAAATATGTGTTATTATTATCCCTATTAGTTGTCAATTATAAAATGGAACGTCAAGTTCAAGCCGGGCCAAGCTTGGGTGTCTTCGGATGTTGAAGATGGCAACATAGTGCAAATTGTCTGCTGCCATTTTGGAGTACCTACGCGCGATAGCGGGATAACCGAGATATTGACTTGCCAGCCACCAACGGGTACTTTTTAGACAGCCTCCGAGCTGAGCAGACTCCTAGAGTAGAACGTCGTTACTTTGAAGACAGCCTCCGGGCTGAGCGGAACGTAACGTGGGAATTATTGTTGGTTACCGTACCACGCTGTAAATCTTCTTCGCGACTTCACCGCGTTCCAATAGTGATTGGTTATTTTATTCAAGTCGCATAATAGTCTGTTCAAAATAGTGTGTATCAATGTAAAGCGTATTCAATTTGGAACGAGTGTAAAATTTTTGTTAATTAATTTTTGACTCAAATTATGTTAACGCCCACTGTGTTATTATTTTCCGAATCACCCACTTATCTGACATAGTATTGTATTTGTAACTACATATAGTTCAGGTTGATTGTCAAACCATATAAAATACCAAGTAAGTATGTGTTTAATGAGGAAATATATTTAAATTAATTTCCACTAGAGGTGCGCTCAAAGCCTTATACAACATCACGCTGGTCATAAATGGGATAGAAACAATAAAATGTTCATAAAACACTAGGTGGTCTGCAAAAATGTGAGTCTATTACTGTGAGATGATGTATGCGAGATATTAATACAACATGGATATATTTTTTCATTAAATGGTAATTAATATAAATAAGTATGTTCTCGTAGAAGTACTGATACATTTAATTACTGTTTATTAATTACTGCCGATTTATTATATCGATAGCCTCTGAAAATAGAATTTAATATAAAATCTCAAAATTAATCATTTCGGCTTCAAAAACATTTATGAATATAATTCTTGACACAAAAATAACTGACTTCAAAATTAGAGATAATTCAAAAACTACTTGTCAGATCTCGTTCAAATTTAAGTGGGACCACATGACAAACACCAGCTTTCGATTAAAAAAGAATCATCAAAATCAGTTCACCCAGTGGAAAGTTCTGAGGTAATAAACATCAAAAATAATACCGTCGAATTGAATACCTCCTCCTTTTTTGAAATCGGTTAAAAAGGAAAACGAACAAAACTGACGAGACCACAACAATAGATTAAAGCGTAAATTGACTTTGTTTCCTGGTGAAAATAAACAAATCGCATCTTGCGTCTGCGTACGCCTACGCAAATCAAATGCCGCCTCACCAGCCCAACAGCGCAACAGAGTTATCAATCAGACGACAAGAATGCAAATTTTAATTGTGGCCAGGCCGGGTCGATGTCGCGCGATATTATGATCGCAATTTATTTGCACGCCGACATGCACCGCGCGGGGCGGGGCGAGCCGCACGCACTGTAGGGAGGGAGACAACCGCCAATTATGAATAAACTAGCTTTACTACTATGTTAATAAGACTTGAGATTTTTCCTAAGCGATTTCACCGAGCGAGAACACTCATTAATGGTTTTGTGGCTCCGTTATCGAGCCTCGTAGAAAGCCTCGATAACCTATAGCTGGAGAGTCGATCGCGACGCTATTTACAAGTGAATATTATTTTTAATGTAGATATTATTTCATTAGCCGATCGCTGGTAGATGTGTTGTGGAACTCGTCTCGCGGATGTCGAGCGGCATCGCAGAAGCGCCGCCGGCGATACGCAGCAGTTCAGTAACGATGATAAACGTTCGCACAGATGCCAATTCATCAGATCGTCGGCCGCTCTCATAAGCCTGTGTGAGCTGCAGTTAAACATTTCATCCTTTATCCTTTGACGACCCGTGTGGCGCAATGGTTACCATGCCGGATCGCCGCGCCAAGGGTCCTGGGTTCGATTCCCAGCGAGGCAGAAATTTGAATGATGAGTTTGAATTTCTGTTCTCGGTCTGGGTGTGAATGTCCTTGTCTCTGTGTGTTGTCCATGGCACCCACGACACAGGGAATCCTAGTGTGGGGCTATGAGTGTGAAGCGTTATTTATTTATTTTATTTATATTTTGACAGGTCTTAACCTGTCGAATGCGTCGATATTGAAGCTTTCAGGGGGTTTCGGTGTGGTCCGATAGGACGAAACGCAGCGCGGTGAGACGTGCGTGGGCACGACCTCGATTCCTGAGCTAAATATAATTTCACTTGATCATTTAATTATATGGAGATTAATGGGCGAGCAGAGATGCCAACATTTATGTTAATAAAGTTTACAATATGGCGTGAAACGTTTACTATTGAGGCGCCACGTGCGGCAGCCGGACGGGCGTCGCGCGTGTCGTCTGCAAACTGCAATATTCGTCTATATTGTGATGATACATGAGTCCGTTGACGTACTAGACACGCTTATATAATCACCTCACCTTATTGAGAATAAATTAAGAATAAAAGCAAATGTTTGCATACTTTTCGAGATAAAAATCTCATGCATGCAAAAAATAAAGAGTACAATGCCCCCGAACGACGAACTAAGTACAGTGAGTTAACAAGGTCATATGAAGTTGAGAAGAGGTGCGATGTAAGTCGACATTTTTGTATGTAGAAGTATGCAACCGACATGGAAATATGTTTGTAGTTATGAAAATACGTCAACAACACGCTACCGTCGGCGCCGGCGCCGCTGTGAAGATAAACAAGTAAATATAATACAAGCATGTGACTGAGTGAAATGTATCGTAATTGTAATGTTTTATCGAAATAAATAGAGATTGATAAGATAAGGGACTATCAATTGACAGAGTTTTGTAATCCTAATAAATGTTTGTATCTATCTACAGACATTTATCATCTATTTGCATTACGATATTGTTACAGCTTTTTGTTATTTGATCACAAACAAACACTCATCAAATAGATATCTAATTAACTTCAGAAAATCCCTTATTTAAATATTTGTATCTCTATGTTTCATAAATCTTTTGAGGTTTACTCGTGTATATCCAAATAAATAATCCTGAACGACACTATGTGTATGTAAAATCAATAAATATAAGTTGTACCTATTTAGATTTAAAAAAATCAGTCACAAATTTTATTACAAAAAATGCATTAAGATAGAGTTAATTCGATTTTAAAAATCACGCAAAAAATATCGATAAGAACATTTTGATAATGTCGATAACCGACAATATTTACTAGGTAATAGTTTTGAACTAACGATCATATTCTGCAACTAGTCAATCAACGTTATGGCATCATGTTGTGGATAATATTTAATACACCTTTTGCCCTGTAACTCTTATTATCTTGGTCCAAAATTATAACCTATTTTAGGAAAATTACTGCTCTCAAATGCAAAAACAAGAAATACAAACGAAGTGAAAATAGGTTATTCACTTTTATCACCGTAAACAGTTGGTTCTAAATAAACATTTATCCACCTGATTCAAACTTGGCCGAAAATCGATCCCAGGCCCTTGTATGGTGACAGAGTACCTTTTAGCAATGAGACATTTACATCTTTCACAACGTTACACAAACGACTGATTATCAAAAATTGAAAATCTAATAAAAGATGCCATCAATACGTCTACGATTCACAAAATTTTCACTCGATGTGGAGTTACGAGAACATTTAATGAAATCCAAATTTATCAGGCAAATTCTACGAGGACGGCATTACAGATGTTTAGGAAATATGCGTATTGAAAGCATCGCCACACACTAAAAGGGTTATTTATACGCGTTTGGTGACAGAACGCCTCTTCGCATCTACCCGACCTAATTAAAATTTAAATTTGGATCCACATTGGTAAATGTGGTAAAATAAATTAACTAATTTAATCCTGCCTCCACATTTTATCCCACGAAGCTTAAAATTATTTATTACTAAATAGAATTTGCATTTTTAGGTTCAGTCGAGGAGTTATAGCTGGCGAATCCTTTTAATTAAATGTACGTCGTTAAAAAGGTGTTAGCCACACAAGATTTGTATGTTTTGAAGTTAAGGACTTGTTAAGGTAAATTCTTTTGGATACGGTTTGATGTTTCCATTTTAATCTTGCCTGAACAGAGTGAGATGCAATAAGACTGAAATTAGCCAATATCTAGAGATGCCTGATGTTTGTACTTAATTTCTGACATTCGAATTAGTAAAAAAAAATTATTAGGTAGGTACATTAAACTACAGAAACTAAGTCAAAACAGTTTTCGGCTTATATGCAAAACACGCTTTCTGTTGGTACAAATATGAAACTCCATAATTAATAAAAAAACTAATTTGTAAATTATGTGATTCCGCACCAAGAAGAATATTTTATTCAAAACCTCCCTTTTGGCTTAACTAACAAGTTGTTAGTAACAACATAAGATATTTCGACATAAACAAATTACTAAGCAAACGTATGAGGAAATTGTGTGTCAGCTCCGACGTAGGTACGACTGAAGTTTACTCCTTACGATTATTATAAAATATATAGATTAGTATTATAAATTAGGGTAAATAAACGTACTTTTTATGTTACTGAAAGCATGCTTGACACATTTATATATGAATATAATATATTAATTATTTTATTTAATGTGACGTTTTTATTTACACTTTACAATAATAGATTCTGTTTCGTTACAAACATAACGCATAACGTAACGGAGAAAATTCGATTTTACTCATAAATTTTCATACCACGGGTTTAAATATGAAAATTGAAGTACAATATGCAGTACAGCATCATATAGCAAGTGCATTTAACTTATCGGAGAGTGAACGTGGCGTGACAGCCTTTTCAGTTCACTGAGCGCAAAGTACTTGCAGGACACACAAGAATAGAGTTCATTGAATACATCGATACATCCATTAAACTAAGCACTTGGTATTTCTTACCCGACGATTCTTTACAAGTTTTTGTCTGTTACTTGGTACGGGTCAAATCTTGAAAGTTAAATCAGATCTTCTGCCTCTTATCCATAGAAATTGATATATGTAGGTACCTATTGCTTCAAATTCGATGACGATATATTTATATGATTATATGACGTGGTACTATTAGAATTGTTTCCAAACAAGAAGAAACAAACAAGAAGAAGAAATTTCTCAGCGGTTACTTACATATTATAGACATGAAATTTAATACACTTATTTAATAATAATTGCCCTTCCTAGTGTTCACCATGATTTGATTTTTACTGCTAGGGTTGAGAGCTCTTCAACAGTATAGAAAACAGTCAGCAGATTTTATTATCAGTCATTGGCCTTCTGACAATCAAAATATCAAAATGGAAGATGGCATATTATTTGAAATAAGCACAGACATATATCAAGAATAGACGACGCATGTACCTCGAATTGTATGAAAACCAAGCGTGTCACTTTTTTTTGACACATTGTGCTGTCACAAGAATATTTAGTGCTGAAATTCCCCATCCTAGCGATATCAATTCGAAACTGATTCGTTACCGATTCTCGACAACGATTAATGATTCTCAAAATCGATTACCGATAATAATTAGGTAAATAGAAAATCGTATGATCGTTTGTAGGCGTAGAATATGTAAAACATAAAAAATGCCTTTGGTTGGTTGTACATAATAATATAGTATAGTGCTTGAATATGACCGAATAAATAGTTTTGTGTTTTATTTAACTTGATTATTTGTTAATTATAAACACAAGCTTCAAAAATGTAAAGATAAATAAAGAGATCATAAATATTATGATTGTTTATTATTTGCTTTCAAGAAATTAAATAAATGAAAATTAAAAAAATATTTATAAACATTTCTTTTATTAAATCAAAACATCATAATTGGACACATTTAAAATTACCTAAAGTTAAACGAATATTTTTTTCTAATTAAAAATTCAAAATAAAAAAACAGTACATCAATATTCGGTATTGCGCTTGAAATCAGCCTTCGTTTCTTTTTCGAATCCGTAAAACAGTCATCATTGAAATGAATAGAACATATACGGCTATGTTTTGTTGGAAACCAATATCTATGCCCCGTCGCTATAATTCATTTTGCTTTAATATTGGGGTCACTTGAAAACCTTTCATTATAATGTTATCATGAATAAAATCACTATACAGAAACATTAATATTGTAATGAAAAATAATTTGCCTGTTAAAAACTGTCTCTATGTAAATATTATTATTCATTGGTTTTCAAAATCGATTAACATCGAGACCACAGTCCACACCGAGTAAATGAACAACACTATATGCTATATTTTACAGAAACACGACAATATTCACCGTACTACGAAGCTAAGCGACGATTTATAGTAACGATTGTTTTACTTTCATTGCGTGTTCCAGTAAACAAGCCGTATAAATTTTTCTACCAAAATCAGCAATGTATTGAGTAGTATGCAGTACACAGTAAGTTAGTGCTTTTCGTTGTAAAACGTGGTAGAAATGCAATAAATATGAAAAAAATTATTTTAAAATAAGTTACTACACAATTATATAAATAAATTACTTAACGATGAAAAGAAATATTTCTTTTACCTCTGCTAACTGTATTTGTAGAATTCCTACAGTTTAAAACGTTACAATTAGGCATTTTTCGTTATTTCAGTTGACATCTATTGCCAATAGCAGTAAAACGCCAACTAAATGACACGGCGCTCAAATAGGATTTAAAATCCTTTCTGTTACACGTGAAATGTATGAACATGCGGCATCTACTCTAGGTATACATATCTGTGGAAATAAGTAATACATCTTCGTCATACGTAGAAATATGTATACAAGTATTGTATTGTCCAATAAATCAACGTTATCAAAGTCAATTGTCGTTGTTAGCACAATGAATCTGATGATACTCTGTAGCATGTATAGATGATAAACACCTTAGTAACGTTGTGAGTTGCAGCTTTAGTTTCTAGTTTGAACTAAAATTTTTTATTACTGAGCAGTGAGCACAGAATATATTTTCCCTAACAGCTAAGCGATGGATCCCTTAAGAACTATATAAATTGTGGTTCTTACATCTCATTCTTATCCATGCCACCCGAAACAGAGAATCCCACTGCAGAGTGCAGGACTATAAACATCTTTAGGTACCCCGTACCAGTAACTTAAATTACCAGCTAACCAGAGCAAAAAAACGGTATTTTAACAAAGCAAAAATTCCATGATGGTGATATGGGGAATGTGTCAGATTCGCAATAATCGCGTCGGATTATGCATGCGTGCACGCGGGCGGCCCTGAGCTATCGTGCATTGTATTCAAATGGCAGCACTATGCCGTATGCGACGAGTGGACGCGAATGGCGCGTCTGCTCACACCCGCGCCCTTTGCCCACGACCGACACGCCCTCTGGCGAGTGTCGCGACATACATAAAAAAAACACCTTTAATATTTTTTTATTTCGAATGGACAGCAGGCTTTACAACTTCACGTGGACAGAACCTTTAATTGTAACAATGTGTTCAGATAGAATCGCTGTTTTTTAAGTAGGTCCCTTAATCATTAGGCGGGTCGCGTAAAATTGCGATTTCGAATTTCTCGTCAAACACAATGTTTGGCAATGGCAAGTTTCAAGAAGAATTCTAGAATTACGTCAAGTTCTTTACTTGTGGCTTGTGTTACCTTATTATTATAATATAACTTTTGTCAAAACATTAATGATGGCTAATAATGATTTTCACATAAACTTGATTTTTCACGATGCCAAGATTTTTACAAAATGCTTCATAATTTTAACAAAACTTACATTTTAACATCTACTTTTTATGAAACTTATGAAGTGCTTGATACAACCATCATCGTCAGCCTTTCTTAGGTCTCGATGGAACATTTAAACGACGCTCATGCTAATCGATAACCAAAAGATTTAATACCAATTGACTATCAATTGGGATTAATAACGTGGAACTCCGCAGTTATTGGTTTGGTGCACATATATCTCTTCCACTGAATATTATGATTGAGCTCCAAGGCTACATTCCTTCGACGGTCTCTCGAGGCAACTGGTGGCGTCTAGTCATAGCCGTATATCACAATAAAGTTCTGTTACCGTGCTAACTAGCTAACAGGAACGTCGGCATAAACATGTCTGGAATAAAGATAAACTTACTATTGAATACTTGGATATTATATTAGCGAACGTTGCCGACAGGTATGCCGAAGAGGGCGAGATATTCAGGGCCGCGCCTTAACTACCGAAATGAAATCAAACATATCTCTTATTTAAAAAACAGATATATCAAAAATATGGAACAATTTGAAAAAGGGAAACTACAAAATACATTTAAATAATAGTACGAGATATGGGAATAACGCGAACAAACATTTCTATTAACGTTTTTCCCTTAAGTGATTAAGTTCATTCATTTCGATTCATATCAGTAGAGTATCTAAAGTTAAGCTACCAGCAGACAGCCTCGCCTACTCACCCCACCTAACTTTCTGTATTTATCGCAACTGACGCGAACCAAGAGGGTAACTAGAGGTCAGTAAGTGATAATACTTAGTCACTAGCTATTACTCAATGCCACAGAACGAGTACCTTATAGAAACAGCCACTAAGTCTTATCGGGCCCTACTTAGGTCTATCTACCTAAATATAATGATGCAAATAGATAACAACAAAGTGGCTTTCTGCTATAATCTATAAGGTTTTAAACAACTTTCTCTTGTAGGAGGAGTAGAATTGACAACGTTTAACGTGTTTTCGTATTAAGTTACTCAAACATTGCCTCATTACTTAAATGTACAAAAAGTACGAAAAAGTTGTTTTAAAGGTCTCCTGCCTCTGCCTCTTTAATAGGATGTGCCATCGCAAGCCGGCCAGATACGAACGTCAGCAAATCGAGACGAGTAAAACGTAGCTAAGAGCTCTTTATTAAAGCGTTCCTCTGCGACAAAATTAATCATTGAGATAATAATATCCTAGAAAACGCGTCAGAGCGGGTTTACCTCCAGAGACAAGTATGCCGGTGCACTGACACGAGAGCGTATAGACGTCAACTATAGAGTTGACGTCCTCGATGAAGATGCAATATAGGTTTCAGCGCACAAAAACGTGTAGACAATGGAAAATGGCGGGTGTTGTGCTCGATAGCTGTGTTGGCGCAAGCAGTGGAAGCAGCCAACTGTCCAATGCCTATTTGGGATGAGAAGCTCCCTATTTGGAAGGCTGCGTTTCGAGTCAGATCGATATCGTATCGCAGTGAAGCGACGGCCGCAAGATGCCGTCAAGCACCCGTCCTCGTCCACGACGATCATCGACCACTTTTATGAATATTTTTATACCGCTAGCCGCTAGGACGTTAAATGTAAAGTGTATGGATCGATGCCGCCGTTTTGTAGATAAAATATTTTCACGAACCGTGTTTGTTGACTTAATTGACATTGCTGTTTGCTTCAACATATAAAACCGTATAAATGACTTAAGGCAATCAAACGAATAAATCTAGGTTTTAGAAGGGATGATTTTTTTGTTGATGCATAAACACAAAGTACTCAAGGGACTATTAAACTATCGCGTGGTTCTTATCGCATTCCTTAGATAGTTTTGCAGATTTATCATTTGAGCAGATCAAAAAAATATAAGAATCTTGGATGGCAAAGAGATGAGATAGTGTCATAATAGACGTTATCATTAATGCATTTCATTCTTCTCGTTAAATTTTTGTTATACGTACGAGTACGATTTTTGTTAAAAAAATATGTTTTGTTTTTATGTTCCGTCTGTTTGTATGTTATGGTATTATTCAGAATTTATAAAAGAATAAGCTGAAACTTATTTTTTTAATATCATCCCGAGAAATCCCGACTCACTACGAGTCGGAGTCGTTTTGGCTGGGGGCATGCGAGCAAGTTTTCTTTTTTTTCTTCTCTCTTTCTTGGCTGGCAACGCATCAGTGATGCGTTTGGTGTTGCTGATGTCCATGGGCGACGATAGCCACATTACCATCAGGTGGATCGTCAACTCGTTTGCCGGCTATTTCCATAAAAAAATTGATCTGTTTTCGAGCACTGTGAGATAAATTAATTCCCACACTCGTACCTTAGGATTCTCTGTGCCGGTTACTGGCAACCGAAATAACGAAATACCGAAAAACGCCTTTTACGTTCAGTTTTTTTTCATCGACTACTACAAAGTCTCGAAGTGAAGCGGGAGCAGGTTATAGTTAACTACAAAGTCTCAGATTATATCAGCAGTCGACGTCATGCCAGTGTGAATTAGATAATGTAATTTATCAGCAGCTATCACGAGCTCAACATGTAAACGTGAAATCACGAACGTGTGATTCTACTTTTGCATTTAACTGATATTACGTAGCACGACTTGACATTTAGGTGCATTGTGAAATATTAAACTTTATTTTTTTGTTGTACCCCTATAATAGGTACACAATACATAAAGTACTAGACTACAGCTCGACGCCAATAGATTGTCGTTGAAATATAAAATAGAAACAGAATAAGTGCGAGTTTAACTCGCGTGCGGGTCCGTACGTTAAATATGTATTTTCTGTTATTTTTCAGTTTTATTTATTTTGTCGCATTTTTTAAGACTACAGACTTCTTATAGGTTTTCCTGAAATGTATAAGTAAAGAACTACTTGCTGTATTTTTTTTCAAAATTCTAGCCTCAGTAGTTACGGAGATAACGGGGAAAATGATCCTACTTGTTATAGTTGTCATCGCTATTGACTTCAAATCCAAATTCAAATCATGAAATGAATCAAATCAGTATAATACTAGTATAACCTATTTTGAACTTAAGTGAAGATTCCAGTAACACAAATTAAAGTTTGAAAGAAATATTAACAGCCCTGGTTAGCAATAAATAAATTGGAACTGTTACAATTCACACAAATGGAGGCCTGGCTCGCGGCGCTATTAGCTCTACATTGAATTGTGTCAGTGGATACTTAACTTATGCTCTCCTGGCCACATAAAACAAATACAATACAGCTTTCGCTCTAGCTCGCCTTTACTATCAATTCCTATTGACTAAATTACAGTGAGTATAATTTTCAACACATTCCGTTCTAATACCAAATACCTCGTAAAATGTCTGCGCACTCGCGTAAAATGTGCCATTAAATTTATTAGCTAACACACAGCTCAGATACGTATTAATATGATATTCGAAATTTCGCAAAGTAAAAAAATACATATTCTTTATTTCGCTTTCCCTGATAGCTATTATCACGTATGATTAATTACAATATGAAAGTCGTAAACTTGTCCGCATCTACATCATTGATTTTAACTTTTTATTTCTGCTCTCGTTTGTGTCCCGACGTCAGTCTTGAAAATTTTTCTTAAAAATCTAGTTAGCTCAGCTATACTCAATCTGCGGCCCGCCGCGCCGGGCTTTTGTGGTTGGCCCATCTGGTGTTACATTTTTTAAGCCATTTTGAATTTCGCAGCCATTAAACAAATTGAGAGCGTGCTTAATAAATAGGTCCTACATAACACTGCCACACCGGGTGTGCAGTGCTATTATTGATACGTTAATTTGCAGTAATATAAGGCAATTTAAATTTTCAGCAGACGTCTGATTGTATCACGGCAACACGTCATTTTAGTATTTTCGTAAACCTTTGGGACCACAATACTGAATTTGCTAAATGTTGAATTTTTATCGCCCTGAAGTGGCAAAACGTTGAATCCCAAAATGTTAAATGCCTAAAAGTTGAATTGGTAAAAGTTTCTGAGTTCGCTAAAAGTTGATTAGTGTATTTTTTACTCGCTTCGCATCAGCAGTACGTATTCGTCCTCTATCATATCATCGATTGGTGTACCTTGTAAGTGGGCTGCCTATGCTACCCCGTCTGATGCGTGAAATATTTGAGTCTACCTAACTATCTATCAGCCTTTTAGACTCCACTGCTAGACACGGCATCCCCTAATTGGTACCACTCTGACCGATCCTGAACCTTTGAATCCAACGATTTCCCGATGTTTTCTTTAGGCCACTAGTCCACCTGGCCGGGGGGCGACTAGTAGGTACTCCTTTTTCCGAGACGCGGCCGTTGGAAGACTTTTTGATCACTTTTATCAGTCCTCCTGAGGATGTGACCTGCCAATTGCTACTTTAGCCAGCTGACTCTACGAGCTATGTCGAAAATTTTGAATCAATGTGTAACAGTTGCGAAAACCTAAGATTTTTTTACCCATTTTTTTTTCTTTCGGCCCGCAACATCATAGCTAACACGAGTTTGTGGCCCTTATGAAAAAGGTTGAGTACCACTGGGTTAGATGCATACTCATAAAATTTACATATTATTTGTGTATATCAATCGTTATTAACCAAAACTTTTCAATTTTTTGAATTATGCAGGGAAACTACAACTTTTCATAAATAATAAGCATTGGAAATTCTAGAAGTTAAATACTTGATAAATATTTCTAATTGTACGCTATAGCTTCTACAAACGCACGAGTTAAATAAGCTTAACCTCTTCCGCGGTATCACGGCTGTATCGGCGGAGCCTACTTTTTGTTTCAGTCTAAACATGACAAGTGAAGTGTATAAAATAGTATAAAGGCATCCTAAATAATAAACAAAGGGCGCGGATAGTGCGAGGGACTGAGAGAGCGAGGCGAGATGAGCTCGCGAGCTACGCGAATGCGCGTGCCAGCGCCGTTAAACTGAATGAGTGCTCGTTAAAAAGCAACCCGCCGTGTAATTAGCCGGCACAACATAAGGCAATGAAAATAAAACAAAGTCGCCCTGTCCCACGGCCCACGACGCCTCGTGACTACTCTCACGGATCCATCACGAAATTTTACACTCATACTGCATTTATTAAGTGTTATGAAAGGTCTCTCGAAAGTGACAGCTCCTTTTAAGGAAAGCTGAGCGCCCTTTGCGGGCCCGAGCTGACGAGCGAGCCGCCCTCGGCGCCGCTCTCTCGCCTCCTATTAAGTACATCGCATTATCAAGTTAATGTGTATCGATGATTATTAATCTATGTACTTTTTATGTAACTGGAGGACAAGAGAGCTGAAGAGCTACCCAGTCCTGGATTTGTCAATAGGCCGTATAGGCCGCGGCCTAGGGGCGGCAGCGTCCTAGGGGCGGCAGATTTCAGAAGATGATATTATAGATGATTTTGCTATTAAAAAGTGCCGTAAAAAGTTGTGATTCTTGTTTTTTTACGCACTTTCTTAGTGACTAATTCAGTGCCTTCCTTACTATGAATGGAAAATTATTATTTTAGAAAGGTACATGGGGCGGCGGAAATAAATTGGCCTACACTCATAAAAAATATAAATCCGGCACTGGAGCTACCTAAAGGTAAGTAGTGTACCTAAACATCGACACCATAGGCATCACTGCTGCGTTTCGTCGAGAAAGATAGAGGGAAAAAAATAGATTTTATGACTATTACTTATTGGTTTCTACTAAACATTTCCCTTTATCGAGGGCTCAGATATATAAAATTGTGCACAATCGAGAAGTATTAGGTAATCGTTTCGTGGAACAACATAGGCATAGTAATTTCTGTCAGCGCGCTATCACTTCTGTCTCAATTCGCGCACCTAAATAGGAAAAGCGAGTCGCTCGAGGGAGTTATTATCGCGTCATAAGCGGGCTTTATCTCTCAATTTCGCGATAATTTCATAAAGACAAGGAGGCGGCGCCATGCGACGTTCTCTTGCGGGAGGTCCATACTTGCGTCGCTTAAAGAAACCACTAATTGCAAACCGCTTTAAGGACGCTGATCGATAACACGATAATATCTTTAATGCCGGTCTTGTGTCGGCTCGAAACATTTCATTTTGTCTCGTCGACTCGCTAAAATGTACCCGCAGTCGATTAACGTTTTCTCACTTTGCACGCTGCAGACCAGGAGATTACTAAATGTATTTTATCAGTTGGCTGGATGAGTGAATGTCAGTAGCATTTTTAAGTAATTTCATGCTTCGAAGGGTACGTTACGTAATCAAATTTGGTTTTATAGTAAATAGTGTTTGTCATGTCCGAGATTACGGGTGGCAGAAAAACAACTTTTTGAATACTGATTCCAATTTCAATCCGCAATGAAAGCGCATGGTAGCAGGTATACACTAGGCTTCTACGTGGGACTTGTCTTGAGACATATCCTGTTATGAGCTACTAATAAGTTACTATAAATAATTCCCATACTTAGGTCACATCAAAAACACAAGAAAGAGAAACATCAACCCGATTTATATTTAAAGCAAAGCGTTAAAATTACGATTCATTAGTTTTGTTTTACTGGCACGGTCAGCCAAGGGGCCTCCCTGTTTTGGTATGCGATGAAGGTGCTCGTTTAAGATGGGATCGATATGAGCAGCGCAATGCCGCGTGCCTTCACGCCCTTTTTTACCACGGCGACCCTTATTAAACAATTTCCTTTGTGGGTGAGATCAAAATTTAATCGAAATTACCTCAGCTTAGAGCCTTGCCTTATTCTTGCCTTGTTTTAGGTCTTTATTTGATTGTTTTTCACTACTCTTATTGGACCTTAAATATTCAGTATTCGTTTGATCACCTTCATATTACCTGCTCATTCTGAATTCAGTAGCTTCAAGAATGTTTCCGTCAAGAGGATGTAGAGACAAACAGGCTTATGGATGAGGCGTTTCAGTGTCTAGAAATCAACTGTCTGACTTCAAATTGAAGGGTAGTCCTGTTAAATAAGTCACTAGGAGTTAGTAGCATCTTATCAATGAAATCAAAAGGAATTAGTTTTCAATAAAAAAATCCATGCTCTTCCTTCCGTAAGCTTTCTTGCTCAACTTGATGATGATTTTATCAATCTACGTCTAAACATACCTATAAGAGACACCGTGAAAATATGCCACGATAATAAAATGCAGGTATGATAAATATTTCCAGTGTTCTTGTTTCTCGCGTCGCGGCAGACGCGGCAGAAATGGTCAACAGATTTTTTACACGGCGACATACTTCTGATGTCCTATTCCGAGTAGGTACTTAGTTTACGTTATACCTTTATAAATTGTTTGCCCCATCGTTTGCGCTTACGCCAATGAGCGGGAGAAATACAGTACAAAATACAAAGCTAGTAGTAGTTAGTGCTAGCTTAGTAGTGATTATTCAACATAATCGTAAAGACGGAGATGATGGGGAGAACGCACACGTACACACACGCTTTTGCATGTGTAACTTATGGCTCGTTGCGCATGCAAGCTGTCAAAGACCCACAGTTCACTCGAGCACGCCCTCACGAGAGCACAAATTGCGACCAGTTACATTACATGCATTATTTAAACGCGACAACCTTATAAGAAAGTAATAATGTGATAGAGTACGTATGTCGCGTGTGGTGAGTCAGGACGGGCGCAATGACCCTCGCACGCCGCCGACTCACACTATTCCTGTGCAGTTGCACTGCGTAACCTCCTACGAAAATATTACATAACAAACCGTTTTTTATGAATAATCACTCGTCACTCGTCACTCGTCTGCCTTCCCGTGTTGCCTTCAATGTAGCTCTTGCCCTTAGGACACGGAAGCGACTAGTAAATTTTATCGCCAAAAAACTGATAACTCTAACACTTTTGGAACCGTCGAGCATCAGCCTAATTGGATAGGTTGTCTTAAACTAAGTTGTCCCGATTGAAAACCAATTGACGGCTTACATCACTTATACACCTCACTTACACTTACACCTCAGTCCATTACCAGTCTTAATCAGGGCCTCTCTAAGCCTCTCCATTTGTTCTGAACTGCGTAATCTTGATCGCATCGAATGTGTGGTCATTAATTAGTTTGACATCTTGTGTCCTATCTTAACTACCAACGGAACTTCAAAGAAAATTACAAATCTCATTTAATATCAATTAGTTTCAATCAGCTTAGATACTTATACTGAATTACCTAATTATCGTATAATCACCCCGTCTAAGCATAGGAAGGAAAAATCCTTCCAAAAGTTAAGGAGAAAAACTTTAACTTTACTTAATAAGTATAATTTTGAACTGTTTCTATAGTATGTATAGAAATTAACTAGTGGATTTGGTTGGAAGGTAGCTTCTAATTGACACTTGGAATATAAATTTATTTTCTTTTAATAAATATATGTTACATTATACTACAGGTAGATATATAAAACTAAGCTTTCTGCACTTTTCTGCTCGTGCATCATTCGTAAAAAAAGAAGAACCTTTTTTCTTAACTTATTTTACATTTTAACTATATAGACTAGTAAAATTGGATAAATTCAGGTACATTGTATTGTGCAGCTAATAAATACGAGTAATAGAAGCCTATCTAGAAAATTTATATTTTTCACGCCACCGATTCAATCGCTACAAAGTATCGTCGAAACATTTATCAACGCTGGAAATAGCTTCCAATCGCACTACATATTTTCGTTGCAACAAAAGCGGCACAACGCAACATAATTAATTTTGCAACTCTATTACAGGTACGAATACCCTACATAACGATTGAGAATAATCTATTTCATCGTTGAATATTCACGTGCGGCGGTCGGGCGGTCGGGCGGCGCGGGCGCGGCGATATTTATTTTCAGGGCGTCAGTACATCATTCATCAGATGTTCAGTACGTGTGTAAATTTGCATAGGAGCGGCGGGTTCGTTCGCGGGCACCGATGGAATTAAAAGGACCGAGGACCGATCTCGTGTCGATACTGTCACATGACTAATGGAGCAGGCGCCGATCACCGATACCACAAATAAAAATATAGCCGGGCCACCGCCGCTGGCGTCCGCCAGAGGGCCACACGTTCGCACGTTACCCCGCTCTTCTCTCAGCCACACTTCGGTATTTGTGCTCAACATTAATGTGTTACTTACTTATCTGATATTCTCGTACAGAACTCATCGCTAATGTGAAGTCGCCCTATTCAGCTTGTGGACTTAATTAACAGACTTTATTAATGCGGTTTTCTTTCTTAAAGTTATTTTACTCGTATATGCACACTGGCTAGCTGTGTCAATGTTTTTTTCTGATATGTATTTAATTCAGTATTTCTTTTTATATTATAAAGAATCTTATAATGACTTGACAGTGCCTTGCGTATTGTGTCATTGATATAAACAATCACTAAATGCCATCCTGTGCAGTTAGGTGGTGCAAGCAAAAACAATACAACATCGAATACCTTAAGTCTAAAACTAAACTATTCATTCATTCGCTTCAAAATTATTTACACTTTTTTGTTAGAAATGCTTTATCTACCTCCTGAAATTGAGTTAGCAACTACTCATTCGAAACAAAAAAAAAAAGTTAAAACTCCTCGAAAAACATTTATTCTTGTAACGAACAATATAAATCCCCGCTACGTAGCTTAACCAAGATTTTATTTCCGAACATTAAACACGAAATTCGACAAAAACAAACGCAGTACTAAAACCAGACTAAAACAATGTTTTGAAACTCGATAACTCATTAGTGTGAATCATAAGTACGCCATACTATTCATCATTGAATCATGCTAGCAGTAATTTTAAACCTTTGTTTACATTTATTACTAGAACAGTGATCTAGGGCTCTATCGTATTAAGTAGGCGAGTGTCGTAACTTGTCGCAGGTCAGTAAGCCACTGCGTGTCATTCAAAATTCTCCTAACTATAAGTTATGTTATGAAATAATTAAACGATAATGAAATAACACGCCACTAAATGGTTTTGATTAATCTCTCTTTTCGTATTTATTTTCCTTTCAAAACCAATTCAAAAAAATGTATTTGGCCCCTTGTGAAAAAGAAACATACAGTATTTTAATTCGAAGATAAAGTGGAACGGATAGTTACTACTGCTATATAATATTCCAGTCAATATTGTCTGTGTAATCTGCACTATTGCAGATATGTAACAAATCCACTAACCTGTATTATTGTAAAAAGGATATAATTAAAAAAGGACATAAAAGTCGAGTCAATTTATCATAATTAAAAAACCTTTATTGAATTAGACTGATATAAAAATAACTGTAATGCATTAGTTAAATTATAACCATATTCGATTACATTTATGTGCACAAATATGTAATGAATGATTAATTACACAGGTCGAGCCTATTGAGTTACCCTAATGGCCTAATGGTTAAGTATTGGCCTCCGGCGAGAATCTTGGATTTTCCAGACACCCGACATTTGATCTTCGGTAATTTATTGCAATTATATTAATTATCAACTTAAAGGAATGTTTACAAATCATTTAAGAATTATTACCAGACAGAGAGACTTGATATTAATCTGAAAGTTCTATCTGCCCCCATGTTAGGGACAGTGAAGTAAATAATGGAACACTGAAACTAAATTTCTGTAAAGTAAAATTAAAGGTCCATCCATAATTGGTAAAAGTTGAAGCTAGTAGTTTATTGCTTTTATAATTAACACTGCTGCATCTGAAATTTTGAAAACAATTATTGAATTGTCTAGTTATGTCTATTTAGCAATAAAGAGCGTCTAAATGTCTCAATAGTCAAAATGTTTATTTATTATTATTCTAACGTCATCTTTGTGGCTTCTTTACAGCCGACCAAATTAAGGCCGGTTATAAGTCATTAACCGTGATGTAAATTTTACAATGGAAGTAAGTAGGTACGTTAAGTAGGTACTTAACGTAGCGTATGGGTGCGTTATGCTAAGATAACAGTTTATAGCCTTTTTAACCTACATTCCTGTGACTCACATTGACGTACTTCGTTTCTAAATTATATAATAAATGTGCATACACATAG
The DNA here is from genome assembly GCA_963932265.1 of Thymelicus lineola. Classification (NCBI taxonomy): domain Eukaryota; kingdom Metazoa; phylum Arthropoda; class Insecta; order Lepidoptera; family Hesperiidae; genus Thymelicus; species Thymelicus lineola. Next base: position 9,946,962 of record OZ010692.1, read on the forward strand.
GGATTTCGAAAAATGCTGCGTTTTTGGTGAGTATAATATCGTACCTTCAGTGGAAAAAGGGCATAAGATGAAAATTGCAATTTTACAGGTGAGCAAAAAACTGTTAAAATATACTAAGCTAAGCAGTCAAAGGAATTTACATTACGATTTCTTGCACAAAAAAATTGATTGATTTAAAAAAAATTGAGCATATGGAGCTTTCCAATCATATTAATAACTAAAATTCCGCGCAAGACGACATAAGCATTTTTTCCACTGAGGGTGCGATATTTGTAATGTTCCTGATCACTGTTTGACCAAAAAGGCATGAACAAGGTGAAGTTTATTTGTTTTCATCTGTTACATGTGTTATTTAAGCATTGTTACTTGTGTAAATATCAATAAATAGTAATACGTATTTGGATATTTAGCAATAGTCGATTTTATACGAGTAAAAAAGCTGTCGTTGCTTTCAAAATCGCATAAAGATTTCTCTTTTTTTTAAATAGTTGGCAATCAAGCTGAATACCCACCTGATAGTAAGTGGCAATAATAAAATAGTAAGGAAACTATGTAAGTATTGCAATCAATATATCTCATGTAATGCCTGTGAGGAGCCCTAATACCAGTGGACCGGATTTAGTCGTCTGTTACGACACCCGTCCGGCATGGAATTGGGGTTAGTATTCTAGGCCGCCCCAATACGGCAAACAGAATAGGTAACTGTCATCACAATATATTATGTCATTCGTTATTTACCCAATATCCAAGAGCGTTTTTAGGGTACCGATGCCGATGTAAAATTGGTACTCTTATAGTTTCATCATGTCCGTCCGTCCGTCCTTCTGTCCGAAGTATAGCGCTTTATTATATATATTAACTGTAAGTAATAATTAAATCATTCGTATATTTTATGCCACTATATCAACCAAGTGCTAAACTTCACTTCGCACTGTTAGTGTTTGTCGTCGTTAGTGTGTCTTCTAATATCGTCCGGACGCGCTAAGGTCGCTTCCATAAGTCTTTCCATAAGCTTCAGTGTTGTAACTGGCTATTAGACTGTCAGGTCAGCTTAATGACCATTTATTTAGATAAAACACAAATAAATTAAATGTTCAGTAATAAATATAGACATAATTGACCGATGACCACCAGACACGGTGGGCGGCAACGTAGGCGGAGCATCTTCTAATTATCGTCCGATAACTATCGAGGGTCAATCGATCGAGAAACGAAGACAGCGGAATTATCTCAAACAATTTCTGTGTACACTCTCCGAAATGTGCCTTGTAGAAAACCGAGAAGCTGGCTAGTCTGCGCCTGTGCTCGAGGCTTTGCAGATTGGTCTCAACCAAATCTGGGTCACCAATGAGCCTCTTTGCTCGCCTCTCCATCGAGTCCAAGGCATAAAGGTGACATTTGGCTACACCTGTTTGGTCTCAATAAACCGGCCAAAGTTTATGAGTAGTTTTGAGGATATCTCTATATCTGGCGGAGAGAACAAACTTCTCTATCAATATCAATCATCAGAATATGTCGTTACAGTTATTTTGATATAAACTACTTTTGTACCGTCATTACCGTCAATACTTGTTTCATCTAACAAATTATAAATTTTAAAAGTCATCTAAGCCAGCTCGTTAGCATGTTATAATAAAATATTAACACGTAAAACTTCAGACAAGCCGTAGCCGTGTCGTAGCCAATAGATTGACGTCAATAAGAGCAAACTGTTTACGTGCAGCATTGGACTTGAGACGTCGCGTCGGAAGCGCGGTAGCCGGCTACCCACCCGGTGCAGCTAGAGACGCCCGCTGACAGATACTTCCGCACCGACCATGTGACACTGTGAGCTGTGACACTTGTGACGCCGTGACGCGCTGCCCGTCATCACTAAATATACCTGAGTGACTATGAGACACCCCGCCGCCGACTAAAAACATCTGAAACCGAAAGTGCGGGTGTGACAGCCGCCTCGCCTGCTCGTCTCAGCCTTAATAAAAGGTTCAACAACCGAGCTGTGACATGTTACCTAGATATAATGCGGTATGCGGTTTATATCTGCCGAGATAATATCTGAGATCGAAATAAATCGGTAGAATTATTGCCAAGTGGGAATCATTATAATTTATTGGACGCGTGGAATTCACTTTGACAATATTTTGACAGTGCGCGGTCGGAGGGATTTAGCGTCGTTTGTGTCGAAACGGGCGACGTCTTTATGAAAATTTTAAATTCGGGGTATCGTTCCATTCGTTTAAACTGTTTTTGTTTTTCGTTTATCATTTTCTATGTTATATTTGGACGTGCATAGATAATTGTTTGTTTACGAGCATTGTGGGCCGGAATGCTACGCGAATGATTTCAAGCGTAGTGACGTGGGTCAAGTCATAGTCGTATACTCGCTAATTACGTGGGAGTCGACACGAGCGCAATTAGAGCTGCGCAAATCTGCTTGCATAATGAAGGCGTATTGTCTCTCCCCTCAAACGTCTCGGTTACGATGCAATCAACTTAGTGCACTCTAGCTGAACAAGGGCGATGAAAGTAGGTGTTTTCGTACTGAAATTTAAGTGCATATGCCCTGACGCGGCTGTAGTCAAAACTCAAAATACGAAGTTACGCGGAGATTAATGATTCATAAAATAATTATATCAAGATAATATAAAACTATTAATAATAATATAAATTAGACGCACTGTACACTATGCTATTAGGTAAAGTTACATACATTACAAAGTTACAGTCCGTCAGTTACAAAGTTAAAGCGCAATCATCACAAACTTCTCGACAACTCTTCTAAGACGCCCTCTTGTTGCTAATTTCCATGAACGACAACGACTGTCTATATCAAGTAGCCCTTATGTCTGCTGATAATTACCAAAGACAAACAGTGTACGGACACTTGAAAGTCATATGATTCAATCCAGTCACTATGTAGCACAATCACCGTTGGAAATAAAATGTGATTCGTCCAGACTAGGAAGATTATATTATTTTAATTTTCATAACATTTGTCACTCGATTTTAGCGAAGCTTTTGTTGTGGTAATAAATTTTCTGTAAGTATTCTAAATGTTTCGCTTAAGAACTTGGCACACATTTTTAGATAGACGAATGTTTTAAATATCAAAATATTATTAATGTAAAATAGTCATGCCGACGGAATTCATTTCTTTGTCAGGAGACAGTGTGTTGAATTAGAATTTCGGTGCAGTTGGCTTATAATAGTTATTTATATTTCTTAACTGATATCACCTGTCTCTATTTATGTAACAATAAAATCTCATCAAAAACATGTGTGAAATGAGAGTTAAATAAAAAAAAGAATTGAGATCTAAATGGGTGCCAAGTTCTGTGTAGATAATCCTAAAATTTTTGTGACAAAAACATGTAATTTAAGCTCTACATTTGACTTAGCTATTATAGTTTTCACGTACCTAATGACTATATTATATTTGTATAATTGACTAATCTTATTTAAATCATATGCAAGTTAGTACACTTCCTGTTTGTCGGTACTGTACATATACTGTTGATATGTTACTTTTCTAAAATTTGGTTTGATGGTAGCTAACTAATAAAAACTAGCCAAGTCAAATTTAGAGCTTGAATTACATATTCTTGTCACAAAAATTTTAGCATTATCTACACAGAACTTGGAACCCATTTAGATCTCTTGTCTTCTTTTAATTTGGCTTTCATTTCACATTTTTTTTCATGTTTTTGACGAGATATCATTACTTTTTGTCTAGAAGTTATTGATAATTAACACGAGTATGTGTACCAACTGTTATTTGTAAAGTTACTCGTTATACTTAACTTTGTTATCCCTATTTAATTGTTACTATTTTTCAAAAATTTCAAGTTTTTAGATTTTTCCTTTACGTCTAGTCTACCTTGATGTCAAATATCGTTGCCGCATGTCTAGATATAGTATTAACTCTCTCTCTCTCTCTCTGCCTCTTCTTTTTAATGTTTAGATGCATATAAAAATAAGGCGTTTTGCACCTAGGTGCATTTAGATGACCTAGAGAAGAATGTATTGTTGAATATTGCTCCATGGCAAAACACTCTTCCGAAATGGTTCTCAATAAATTGCCATTCACAAGTGTATCAGTGATACCTATTTGAATAAATTGTTTTGTTTTGATTTGACTGAAAATCACTAAACTTGATATTAGTCACTACCCGCTTAAAAATCCTCATAACTCTCCACTAACGGATAACAAAATCCTTACGGATAACAAAAGACTCATTACCAAGTGTGATATATAAAGTAATCTTAATTTTCCTGCCATTTTCTCTGAAGCAGCTACGAACGGTCCCTCAGTGTAAATCAACCTATAGCTGCGCACGCGCAGTGGACGCTAGAGAAACGGGCGCCACAGCACCACGGCTACCTTCTATGGTGTACAACTGTACAACCGGAACATGCTCCCTATTCAGTAATAGTCAATTCATGTTTTAGACAACTATTAATCGTAAAACAACCTAAAATTTACAAATTAATGATGAAAGAACATAATATTGTGAAGAACACAAAACACCGTTAATGCACATAATATTACTCGTATTATCAATATGGGCAAATAAATACACTAGCTTAAGAGTAGCTCTGATAATTGCTAGACGACGTTATGAGTTGCTCTTGAAATATAGATGTCATAACGCCTGTGCCTCTAGCTAGTGGTAGTAATGTCCCTAGATATGGAGGTATCTGTACATACAGGACTGCACGCGGTCATCGCTCCCTCATTACGGCTCAATTGCCTAGTTTACGCACTGCAACTACGCAGTCAACCCGTCACGGTCAAAATTCACATAATAATATAATCGACGCAGTTATTACGCATGTAGCAAATAATAAGTTGACGCAACATGCATTGTGGAGGTACATTCATGTTGGTTATTTGATATCGCAACGAGAACAATACAGTTAATTATCCAAATGTAAATTGTAATATGTGTAATTGCATGGGTTTTGCAGCGTAGAGTTGGCTAAAGAAATTCAGTTGTAATTTTGAAATTATTTAGTTTCCACGATAAATTTTCTAATGCTAAAATTAATTGAGAATGGCAAAATTAACAGGGGTTTATGAGTAGGCTCAAATCAAATCGAATTTGATCACTCATCAATCACTGGTCTGATTTGCTAACTTTTAAAAGAACTTTAAACAGAACATGATTCATAAAAATATTATTTCCGGTTTGAATGTTTTCCGTTCCAGTGCAGTTACGGCGAATCTTATTGAAATTACAATCAAGAGTATTCAATCAATATGCCGACTCTGACTAATACGAAATGATTTTCTGAGAAACACGAAAGGAAATCCGCAGCAAATAACTCTAAATAGATGTCATACATTCTCTATTGCCTATACTATTACGAGTACTTAGAGAAGCCGCCCGAAGCCGAAGAAAATTATCTTCGAGTCTCGATAAATAAAGATTGTTAGGAATATGTCGGCGAGGCCATAAATCTTTAGTGAAGGTCCAGGGATTGACCTCTTTATTCTCAACGCTCGACCGATGCAAAAGCTGTCATATAAGAAATGTCATGAAGAAAAACTAAATATTTAGAATGAGGAATATGTCAGTAATGTACAACAGATGATTTTGATCACGTAGTGTTGAAGTACTTTGTAATATTGGTATGAACGTTAAGAGAACTGGAAATATATCGTGGTGCAAGGAAAGGAATATTATTGAATAACCAATAACATAGAATACCCCTTCTGCTACAAATACAACTGTAATTTATTCTCATTTGCAACACTATGCAGATAATGGATTAATTCGCAGTAGCCAACACAACCTGTATTTTTCCTTTAATTAGTAGGTTATGCATAATAGCACAATTAGCAATAACATGGGATGCCGAGGCAAACATAGACATTATTGTGTCATAGATAGTAGACAGATATGTAACAAATTATTTTCAGATATGTACTGTAATAAGTACCTCCTACCTAACCTAAGCGTTACCGCGTTGTATTACAATACGTATATAATGTATTGTAACATTGGCGCGTACGGATTCTTTCTCAGACAAAGATTAAGCGTAGTCATCTCTCATGAAACTACATAGGAGCTTCATGAACATATCTGCATCAACGCGGACCAACACGTACCCACTTCAAATCCAGGCTCGATAAATATTTATTCGCTTCCAGTTCTCGCCAAATGGTGCACTCACAATCACTCAGGGAGCTCCTTTTGGCGCCAAATATCAATTTTCTAGAGATTACCCATCGCCACAGCCTCAACAAACACGCCTGTCTGAGATAGCGCGCGCAAATATGATACTTATTTTACACAAACTTAATGGTTATAATGGCTTGATGACAGAGTGTTTGCTCAAGCAACGAGTAATGGATCCGAGCACTCTTCTCGATCGCTCGAAACGTGTTATGGATAAATGCTAGTGTGACTTTCATATCCGAACAAGATGCTTGTTCAGGGTTGGTATTGACTTGCTGATATGTATGTTAATCACACACCACACTGTGCAAATACTCGCAATGTGCACAATCGTCCCTGTGACATTTTAATTTTACTCAGGTCATCTTCCATTTTTAAACGCTTTTATTTAGCTTCACTTCGGAGCATCAAAGCATCAAAGCATCAAAGCATCAAAGCATCAAAGCATCAAATCTTGTAACGTTAATTTGAATGACTTCCCTTTAATGAAAATTGATGAAATTTGGCAGACATGTGTATTTCCGATGACAATACACGAAAATCATATTTTAAACTAATTTTCATTGTTTATTTGTTGTTAAATTAAAAAAAACGATTTTCAGACTTTAGACGCATAATTCTCTATGTTCTATTTTACGTAGAGACTTGAAATTTTCACAACTTGTAGCTAATTTTATAAACTAAACATTATTGAAATAAAAGCGTTTAAAAAAAAAAATTTTTTTAGGATTCAACTTATTTTACGTAGAGACTTGAAATTTTCACAACTTGTAGCTAATTTTATAAACTAAACATTATTGAAATAAAAGCGTTTAAAAAAAAAATTTTTTTAGGATTCAACTTATTTATGTTAAAATTGTATGTACGTATGTATGCTATTTTACCACGAACACCTACCATTTAACAGTCGAACATTTCGCAAACGGACCCCTGAATACGAAAAATGGTTTTTGCAGACCCGGTGCCACGCGGTCTTACAAACTTACCCTGGATATTTTTGAACTTTTCATCGATTGGGAATTTCACAATTTCAAAACTGTCATGTTATACCTTTAAATATTTTAAACTAGTTTTTGATATTTTTCTTTGATTATCGGTTCTGTAAATTTTTTTACTTGTTTTTTCTTCCACGATGACAAGATGTATCATGCGTTTGCTTCAATTTCTAGAGGAAGAATTGATGATTTCGGATTTGATTCGATCATCAACTCGATTTAGTCGTTCCTGAGCCGTGAATTTGAATTCTCATATGAATGAGAACGTAAAGTGAACCGAAGTGTTGTCATTGTAACCTTTTAAGGCCGCCGAAGCGGAGCGTTGCGGCGAAGGTTACGAGCTGGTGTCTGACCGCAAGTGTAGAACCACTTACGGTTACAGCCGGTGTCGTGGTCGGGAGTCGACCGACTTGCTGTCTGCAATTCACAGTCATATAATAAACGTTATCGCTTATATTGTTCTCAAAACTAATCTTGAAATCGATATTAAAATCTGGCTATAACATTGATAAAAGGTCAATAGTTTTCTTGTCCTACTGGTAGGACTATTTGTACATTTTGGGATGTATTGACTCCATAAATCTTGAGTTTAGGCCACACAACGATACAACCTCTCCTTGTAGTAAGTACCCTGTTAAATAATTCAACCCAATTTTATCTTCTTCCATGTATAGGCAGTATTTTTTCAATCTAAATTCCGCAAAACACTATGTGAATTTTTGATGCTCTGTTACGTCTTCACATCTCGTGATATTACTTTTTGTATCGTCTTTTGAAGAAGCCATTATGATCCACTATCTCAAACTTCAAAAGTTATCTGAACCACGTAACACAGTTGTCCTGTTCCGTGATCTAAAACAATAAAAATTAGTAGCCTGAACCGCCTACATTTTAAACTGTTTATCGAACCATAAAATTGCAATACAATTACAGCTAATTGCAAAACAAGCTAATATTTAATACGCTAAATTACAAGTACTCGTAGCTTCTCGGTATTAGTATTAGTATTATTACCTTATAAGTAGACCTAGTTTTATACGTATCGAGTATCGACTTTCGTAATTCCATTAAATGGTTAACGCAACTTAACCTGCAGGTTGGAATCAATTACCATGTTAGGTTCGAATAATATATTAGAGTAATCTTCGGACTGGTTTAACGACTGTCATCTTGAAACGACAATCATTTGACCACATCCTCAGCTTAGATAGCTTATTATTTATTTTATTTCTTTCTTTTGATTTCATTTTCTTCAACAGAATTGTTATTAGGGTTCCGAAGGCCCTAAAATTAGAATCCTTATAGTTTCGTCATGTCCGTCTGTTCGTCTGTCCGAAGCAAAGCTCCAAAACAATTAGTGCTAGAAAGCTTTAATTTGACATGGATATACATATATCGGTGCAGTCTAAAATAAGTTCGTAATAATCTTTGAAATTAAGAAAAAGGGAACTGTCAAGGAGACAGACAGATTGAGAGTATCGCGAATCAAAGTAAACAACTAAATAACGTTGAATTGATAAAATCGGGTGTTATCAGGCAATAAACGGATAGTATCCTTGTGCCTGTCGAATAATGGGTTTTATTTAGTATCCTGGTAATCCTGACACATAAGTACGCCCACAGAGAGAGATCTATGTTCATAGTACTGAACTCAGATGATCTGAACATACGAATGAGTACCTCCACAGAGCCCTGTGCTATATCAGAAGTGGCCCAGAAACCCAGATGGTGAGATAATTTTCATGAGAATTTGAGAAGTAAATTTGAGAAAATAAATGAAGTTTGAATGACTTTTGAAATAAGCTTGAAGGAAAATTTTACGGGATACGATACAAAATCAATCAAACATAAAGGAGATGATGAGATCATGGAGTGTGATACTAAAGTTGGGCTTTATTTAAAAATCCGAGAAATAAATGGAAATGAGAATTTGGTTTCAGGTTTTTCACAAAAGGAATGCAAGATGAGTAGCCACAGTGAATATGATGTTTGATATCATGCAACTGAAAGTAACCTATCTTAAATTTTTCAGCTAAAGAAAAACGGCGAGATTTGAATCTGTGTATCTATTTGCTGCGAGTGTGGAGCGGGGCTGGTTTCTTCCAAATTGCAACGGGTTGTTGATGCACCTACCTGCGCTGCTGTTGTGAGCGCTGTGTTTCGCGCTAATTACATGGCTTAATAGGCATAAAGCTTTCAATCGTTAACATTTCATTTACCTTTAGAGAACCCAATACTCAAAAACTTAAGATAATTATGCTAGGGTTGGTAAAGATGCAATTGTATATTGTACTAAATGAAGTAATCTCCTGGTTTATTATACGTAAAATAATATAGTGCATCAGAACGACTAACCTACCCGTGCCGCTGAGTCAAGTAATATAACCAAGTGGTCACTCTAGCATATGAATCTTATCATTACATTATATTACTACATTCTGTTTTTCATACGTGTTAAGATGGGCATGTAAAATTCTTGAATATAACATTGGCGTTTCCTACGTAGTTGAAACTCTTTAGCGCTTTTACTGCGAACTTCAATGATCGCGTATATGATTGCAGATTGTTGCAAAGTAGACTGAATGATAACTTAATATCTTCAATTGATGAGCAACAGTAACTGCATATTTAAATAGTAACATTATTTCATTTCATGTTTTGCCTACATAACTTTGTGACAATATTTTGATAGAGATTGGGTTATTATAAAATTGCCATCCCTATGATTTGACATGTCACATGTTTTGACGTAAGTATTAAAATCTGTCGAAGTGACAACTGACGACAAATATGATGAAAAATAAATGAAATGTCATTCTCCTTTCGTGTTGACTACAGACCACTCTCTTACAGACTTACTCACTTTAAAAGAGTTGAATTTGAATGTTATGTTTGATTCGTACTACAAATAAAATTCGGATATGATCAAATTAGCGTTAGAATAAATGTGATAAGATATAAAGAATGCAGTAAAATTAGGTTGGATCCTTAATTCAAAAATCCATTTCAAATCATTGTATTTCTTACTTTCTCGCTAATGACCGGTGCCGTTTCTTAAATTCTAAAAAGGGCAAAATGTTGAAACAGGATTTGTTGGTATGATGACGAGATGAGTTGTTGATACGACGTCAAGCTTTATATCTTTCTTTTTATTAATGCAAAAGTAAATTGATTAATTGAAGTGGTGCTGATGATTATTTGTTGATTGAATTGAAATTTAACGATGAATTAATAAACCACGCTGCGGACTAATCAGTCAAATGTAGGGTTCTAACTTGTTATGTTATGAGATAAATTGTTTAACCAGTATGCTTAGTTGACTTCGTATTAAGCTTGGCTTAATAAGGGCTCTTTATCTGTAACAGCCGTGACTGTTTAAATTGTCTGAAGGTCAAACTGTTAAAGTAGAGATCAATGCAGTATTTCGCATGATGGTGTTGAGGCAGTTGGGCCAACACAATGCTTAGTGACACATGGGTTGGGAACGCAAAAAAAAAGGCGTGTCCCGTGTGAGAGCGCTCGAGTGAGCATGTGTGTGGATCCCAGAGAGATCAGTGATATAAGTGTACCAAGCAAAGTGATTAATTTGTTGATTTAAAAATAGTTTGATGATGATGATCAACCTTCAGCCATTTTTCTGTATGTTGAACTGTGACATTAAGTGTACAAAGCTAGGTTGGATATTGCTTAAACTGTGTAAATACTGGTTAGACAATAACAAAAAGTATCTTAATTCTGGTTAATAAGAGCGATTTAAAATATCTTGAAGGTGATTTTGATGTTATAATTTGACGTTATGTTAATTGTGGCTTATCTTTAAAACGAAAGTTGAGCAGTATATACGGAGACGAGAGGGTTAAACGCCCTTCCGTAAATTTATTGGGGCATGATTGAGTTTATTGAATATAGTTGATAAGGGAGTTGTGAAATTTTATCGGAGATTACGAGCACACACAAAACATACAAACACATACACTTCCCTCACTTCATGAAGTCAGAATAGCCGAACGAAATACTGTGCTGATTTTGTCTTTACAGAATGATCACACGAGGACGTGTGAGTCGTCAGCGATGGCCGCAACAGTGAGAGGAACGGACGAGATTCTTAGATTCGGTGACGACGCTACGACGTACCAAACGATCGACGCGAGACGTAAAGACTTTAAAATCGTGCAAATAATAATTTGGTAGTTCCGTAATAAAAAAAAGTGTTGTTATGGAGTTTCTTGCGCTGCTTCTTCTCCATAATGAGAACACTTTGCGAAGCAGTGGTAATGCTAAAAAATGAACTGATGCTATTTTTGCGGGATTTCGGGCAACAAAGAGCTTTGTTGTAACCTTTGGCAGTAAAGTAAAGGAAAGTTTATGAGAATGCCTGTAGGTCATGTACCAGTCGATGTTGATATTAATAATGATTTTGCTGGTGAATAAGATAAGATAAAGAAGACTCGAGTCAGTAACTTTGTAGCGCCAGTGGCAATTACGATCGAAGTGCGATGCGTGTTTTGCTCTGGTATGATATGTGTATGGTAGCAACGGAGATTGCTGGTTGGCTTTGAAAGCCGTGGAGATTGAAGGACTTACTCGAGATCATTGAGAATGTTTGTTATTGCTTTTGATAATTGAAGTTAACGACTATGGTACGTGGCTCAGGAAAATTATTCCAAATTCGTAATTGCTCTTGGAGATCCTTGTTTATGTAACGTTTGTTAAATATGACGCGATTTAGTACGATTCACACACGAGGACGTGTGTCTTGTCAGTATGGCCGTATCGGTGCAGTCTAAAATAACTTCGTAATAATCTTTGAAATTAAGAAAAAGGGAACTGTCAAGGAGACAGACAGATTGAGAGTATCGCGAATCAAAGTAAACAACTAAATAACGTTGAATTGATAAAATCGGGTGTTATCAGGCAATAAACGGATAGTATCCTTGTGCCTGTCGAATAATGGGTTTTATTTAGTATCCTGGTAATCCTGACACATAAGTACGCCCACAGAGAGAGATCTATGTTCATAGTACTGAAATCAGATGATCTGAACATACGAATGAGTACCTCCACAGAGCCCTGTGCTATACATACATATTTATTAAAACTCCAAAATCGTCGAAGAAAATATTGATTTTTTTTTTCAGGTTACTTCCCCTATAGGTAATGGTGGCCCTGGCAATACACGATCAAGTATACTTGTCAAGTTTGCAGTTTGACTTGACGCGGCATCATAAAAAGAAGATAATAGCCACAGATATGTATACCTATAGCAATAATAATATATACATCCATTATTTCTGGTTTAATTTTGAAAAATTTTAATACTTAAAAATTGGATATTTTATTGTATAAAATAAATATATACAGATCTAGATAAATATCTAAGATCTCAATATTGTAATTAGGCATGAAACTAATAGTACAAATTAAAGCTAATTTTAACTTTAAAATAACGTTTCGTTTCAAAAACTGCAACTTCATTATCATTTTCTTTCCAGGTAATAGGTGTTTGAAATCACCTAGGTCATTGTTTCAATTTACCTCGGTAGGAGAAGAGTTTTTTTTTATGGAAATAGCCGGCAAACGAGCTGACGATCCACCTGATGGTAAGTGGCTATCGCCGCCCATGAACATCAGCAACACCAAAGGCATCACTGATGCGTTGCCGGCCAAGAAAGAAAGAAGAAAAAGAAAGAAAGAACTGGCTCTCAAGCCCCCAGCCGGAACACGACGAGTCGTTTGGCGGCTGACTCATGCTCGAGGGTGGTAGCTATCCAGGCGAACCCCTGGAGAAATAATAATAGTAATAATGGTATTAATTAACAATTAAAATCAATATTACCAATATAAACCCTCCGAGGGCCCTACCACCAGCGGGCTGGATTTAGTCGCCTTTTACGACACCCTTCCAGCGTGGGATTGGGGTTAGTATTCTAAGCCGCCCCAATACGGCAATGCAGTTCAAACAAAATCATCAATTGTCTTCAAATCGACTTTTTATGGGTGAAAAGCAAACAGTGATGGTTTTTGTCCTGACCATTTATTAGTCAAATAAACAAGGTCTTGGTACTGAACAAATGTCAAACAAACACACTTTACAGACCATCGCTTATTAAAAAAGTTATGGGTCACAACGTAAAAACTGTTTCAACTCTCCTCGGTTCTCCCTTACTACTGATCGCTATTCACAATAAATATTTTTACATGACGTAATTGTTATTGTGGTACGAGAAAAATAATATGATTAGTATTGCAAGTTTCTAAGCATGAACATAATATTATTGTAATCTCGGATCTATATTATAGAAGTAATTAATAATACATATCTTTAACTGCAGATCCTAACGCCGATTGGTAATAAAATTAAGTAATGTTTCTCATGAAATTAATAACCTGTCTTATCTAGCCAATCTTGCTTATGTAATTATATGTATCTAAGTACCATACTATAATACAAATAATATTTACTAAGCACATAAATACAATAATACCTAATGTAAACAAAAATAATGGCTTGGGCCACTTGGGTGATGGTTCTACGCAGGCGAGTCTGGGTTTGAACCCTGCACACAACGTATCATATTTTCAAAGGTGTAAATTAGAAATTAACTAAGTAGTTTCTTTCTTTTGCAAAAGGAAAACATAGTGAGGAAGTCCACGCTTCCGCCTGATCTTTTCCAGCATGGAGGATGTGCCCTTTACCTTCACATTGTAACAGGAGTGTATAGATAGAAATGGATTTCGACGATGATAATGAAAAAGCACAGAAATTGATACATGTCGGTGTAAAAAGTGTATAAGTACAGCTTTTGTGATAGATATTATATATAATGTTGAATATCAATTCTTGGGACCAGCGAAGTTCCTTAACTTAGTCTCTTTGACTCTACTTATAAATCAATTTCAAACTCTATCCTCAGAATAGATAAAATTTCATCTTCATGTAATTTCATATCAATCAAGTAAAAATTTTAATTATAACAATATACGAGTAGCAGACACCACTCTCATAAGATTCAAAGGTTAAAAAGAAGACCTCCAAGAATGCGCACTACTATAGGTACTAACTTTTCCGCTATGAAGTAAGTAGTACTAGATATTCCGTAGAAAACCGTTGAATTATTATAATGTATTGCTAATTTATGCGTTGGTAAAGCTATAATTCTATAAACGATTACGAGGTCACGTTTACGTACTTGCGATGAAATGTATTTACAAGATTTTTAGAGCTGTTGGGAGTAAATAACTAAGTGATACTTTAAAATAGAAGAACGAAACAGACTGAGGAAAAGCTCTTTGGCTATGCAGTAAGTTTACTATTTTAAAATATTTTAAAAAACAACTTGTGGCTTTGCTGTTAATCAATAAGAAGATTGTTTACGACACTAGTATAACGACATGGAATTGGACCATTCTAAGCCGCCCCAATACGGTCCAAAAAGCTTACAAGATGTGACCATACACATATAGGTACTAGAAAACTAACGAATAAGCCAAGATAAATAAAAAGCTTGTAATAATGATTGTGTTAGTGAAACCCTGAGAAACATGCCATTTATGATAGGTAAGCTGAGCATATAGGTCTTTGATTTTCGACATAATATGGCATCTGTACAATAAATTAATACGCTAGAAGTATACGAGTATAATATTATATAAGCTATATTCGGGCGTGCGGCTTGCAGTCGGAAAGTGCATCGTACCACCACCGCCCCGCGCCGCGTAATCCACGTACCCATTTGAGGCCGCCGTGGGTCGAGCAGCTGCTGTGAGGCACGGCAGAGCATGTGAAGACCGTGCCGCAAGTCGAGGCTTGCTTCGACTTGATCCAAACGATGCTGCCGCGCAGCGAGCCATACTACAATATATCGGCTAACGTCCGTGCTCAAAGGCGCCTCAGTTCAGTGTGAGCCGTGTGTTCAGTGGAGACGGTGGTACGAAACTGAGAGAACTGTGGCTCGGATTGAGGCTTCTTGCCTCGATGCTCTTATATGTGGCTCAAGTGGAGATGTATGAATTTTTTGCAGCGATGAGGCAGCTCATCACGAGGTTGTTCAAATGAATACGCAGCTTTACCGTGCCGTGCCGTGCTGATCAGTACCCTGCAGTACCATGCCGTGCCGTGCCGCATTGCGCCGTACCGCAATGCCGGGTGCAGCGTGCAGCGAACATCGTGCATCTCGCAGCTCGCATCGCACGTGCACGATGGTCTAGCGTGCGTGCTGAAGCGCGCCTCGTACTTCCGACTCACATTCATTGCCGCGCCATTCATACAACTGCGTCATTCATTTAATTCAAGTTCATAACGAGGGCCGCCACCCGTGGGAGGGCTCGGCACAGTTCGCATCTCACCGGAACCGTGCCGTATTCATAAGCTTTATTGTGAGAAAATCAAGATAAAATCACATCCTCACCCGCTAAGAAATCTCCATAAAATAAATCAGCTCGCTCGAGCCATTCATGCCGCATTAATCCCTTCTCGGTATTGACAACGGGCGCCTTAAATTTTCTAAGGCACGCAATAATTCACGGAACCTTAAAAGTGAGCTTCTAATTAAATGTGGGGACAGTAACAAAATGATTTTTAAGTGAGCAGAGGCTGCAGTTGGAGTGGGAACATCGGTGATCGACGGGCGGTGCGGTGGTGACGGTGTGGCGCCGAGATGGTATCGGCCGCGGTGTATGCCCGACAGCCCGACAGAGCGATCCGACGCGAGCGGCCCGACGTGCCACACTTTTCTAACTTTTTGGTTTGTCGGGTCGCGCGGGGGCGTATTTTGTGCAATTGTAGCACGCGAGGGCACCGCCGGCCGACGACCCGTCGCGTCTCCCGCGCCGCATAATCCGACAGCGTTATGGTGCCGCGCCGCCTTTGTAGGCTACCGGCTTAATTAGAACCCGTGGGTGGCTTATGACACGCCAGGATCTGATCATAAAGGTGCTAAAAATTCTACCTGCCCGAATCGGTGCCGACGACATTCCTATCTCGCATTTTTTCAGAATTAATGCCTATTGTCTGCGTGCGGATTTGCAATGTTTAAAAGTGAACAGTGCAGTAACGTGTCGAGCTGATAATTTCATTGTAACAAACGTCGGGTTTAATTGAGACGTATGCACACAAATTTTTTGACCTCAATTAAATTCGTGGAAGTCAGTTCATTGAGCGTTAATTAAGTGCGCTAATATTTGATGAGAACACGCCAGTGGTCAAACATCAGTGTTAGGAGCGGCGTATGGATTTATTTATGCTCAATTTGTACATACTGTTATTTATTCTGTAAATTATCTGACTTAAGTAAAACTGTCTATAGAATTTTATTTAAGACCCAAAATAATACTTAAATCTCAGCTAACGAAATGTTTTTCTGTAATTTTATGATATTGTGTTTAAGTATTTATATATGTTTCTGTTTTTTTTTTATTATTTATCACCTAAAGTTGGAGCTAAAAATCTTAACAAATAAAAAAATGCGTGTGTCAGCTCCAACGCTAGACTGGAGTTTGCTCATTACGAACGATTATAAAATTATTAATATATTAATTTATTTAATTTAAAGTGACGTTTTTATTTACACAAATTTACAATAATAGATTTTGTGTTACGAATTACAAATATAACGCATAACACACATATCGCATAACGCACGTAACGCATAACGCACATAACGCACAATATAACGAAGAAAGTTTGATTTTACTGCTCATAGATCATACCACGGGCTTAAATATGAAAATCAATTCTTAAGAAGTTAAACTGAAGTTAACGGGTTAAAAAAAACCTCTTAGCTTTAGACATTGTATTTTTTTAATTAGCTACTTTGGTTATTGATTCGTAGAATCGACATACCAACACTAAAATGAAGGTAAATCACACAGGATCCATCCATCCATCAGCCCTTGCAGGTCCACTGCTGGACATAGGCCTCCCCTAAATTGCGCCACTCTGACCGGTCTTGAGCCTTCTGAATCCAGCCTTCAGAATTCTGAACCCAGGATCTAATTAATATTAATTTGAGATACACATCATCACACTGTATATACCACCGAATGTGTTGGCCTCACATGTTTTAACACATAATATAATCGCATGTAAATCGCGCATGCTCATCACAGCCGAACGATGTATGCTAATTATTATTTTGCATAAATCAATTTTGAACCTGCACTTTAAAAGAACAAAACATCACGTGTAATGAGCAAAAAAAGTGTAGGATTGCATATTTAAACTTTTTGCATTATTTTTATGAGTGTCTACGGAAAATATTCCAGTTACGCAAATAACTGTGACAAACGTTATAAGTATGCAAGTACCTGATAAATTGAGTTTATTTTACTTACAAAATTAATTTGTTTTCTGACTCATACTACTATTACAGTTTTAATTCATTTTTAAAAATGATGAGTAAAATTTAATTGTTGGTAAGAATGGACTGTTTCAATATTAGGTATAAAATTATTATAATAATTAAAAATATTGAATCGTTTTGTTAAATTTCCAATCAATAGTTGAGATAGGTTTTTGGTAAAGTGTATCAGAAAATTGCACATATGGCTGGAATTAGGTCTTGCTTCGCTTGACCTAATTGTACACAGTTAACTGCTAACTGGTACACTTTCAAAATTGTGTAAAACGCTATATCCTTCGACTGTGTTGAAATATGTAGAAGATCAATAAAATTACTAAACAATATCAGACGTAGGTAATAAGAATATATAGGTAGTTTGATTAGTAGCCCGGGTGCTATACGGTATGAAGGCCTCCCGACCTTCCATTCCAGTAATATTATAATGTCTATTTTGCTTTAGTTAATAGTGTCAAAGGAATCTAAATTTCGAATATGAGTATCTAATCATTAAAAGCTGAACAGAACTCGATTATTAATAGGCTTATGTCCGGCAATTTTCCAATCGGTCGAGCCAATGTATAGACTATAGACGGTTCATCAGGACGGTTATATTGTTCAAACATTCGCAAAACTTTGTGCCAACATCCTTTAAATATAATATTATAAATGTGAAAGTTTCTGAAGATGTTTGAATGTTTGGATGTTTATTCCTCAATCACGCCACAACTGCTAAACCGATTTGGCTGAAAGGAGATGTCTTATTTTGGGCGTGGACTGTGTACATTCCAGCATAAATAGAGAAAAATATACTGATTCACGGAAAAATATTAAAAAAAATATTAAATGAACTGTTCTCTGCAGAGAAAATTATTTTCAATAAATTATTTTTACACACGACAACATTGGTAGTTCCATGAAACTAGTACACTCCGATATAGGGAACTGTCAAAATAAACATTGATTTGTATGTTGTCTGTGATTAGTTATCTGTACTGTAGAACTTTTGAAGTTTAGCAAGCAAAGCAAGTGACAAGTGTCATTTTTTTTGGTATCGCTATCGGGCGGCATTCGTGTTTCTTTGGAGTGAACAACTTAGTGTTATAGTGCATAATATAAACTACCTATGGCTTTGTTTTTTGGACTTCTGGATCTCGCAATACCTGTTTACCCGGCTTTACATACTGCAGGAGCGGGGAGTTATTGCACAATCTTCAGGGAACCTTTTATCATGTGTGTATGGTGCAGTCAACTGCAGTCGTTCACTCCCCGCACCAGGGTTTATTCAATACCAGAAGGACCCGAGCGAAATGATACCATGGCAAGAATTCACCCTAGAGAGGTATATTTTTGTATCTTTTAAATTGTTACACTAAAATTAGATTATTATATGTATCTATTAAATGATAATATTATGCATCTATTAATTATGTATCTTTAAAATTATAATATAAATTATCATTATAATAATTAAATAATAACAGTGTTAAGTTACAACAGTAAATAGAACATGTTATACATAGATTTGTTTTATTTGTTTCAGATTCCTGATGGTGGCATGATGTGGTGTGATGCATGCTGGTGCTAAGTTATTATGGGGAATATATTAGGCAATATGGGTCATTCCAAGCAGAAATATCTAACAACCTGGAAGTTGTTAGTGAACTCATGCCAACCTAACAGGATACCATATTAATATGAGGTCGTATAAAGTATCACCATCAATCTAGAAAAGTGTATTATACATACATAATGTTGGCGAGACAAGCAGTAAGTTGGGATGGCATGATAAGTGGTTATTACTGCAGTTGTACTACTGGAAAGCGAACAATGGGATCCTGTGTATACGTAATGACCATTGTATGGTATCTGTTTGTCTAAGTGAAATTACTTCTATCTAAATTAGCTTTATGCATACCTAACTGTCCATACAATGTATCAACAATGTAATTTCGTTGGCAAACCTTAATAAATAAATAAATAAATCTGGGTTGGGCTCGGTATCAGACAAAATATTGAGGCACCCGCTTTGGTCCTGGATGGCATATTGTTAAGAGAGGATGATGATTGAAATGAAAAAATAAAACAATAATAAATAAAATGCTGTTTTTTTATTTACTTCTGTCATATTTCAAATATTAAAATACTGAAATTGCAACTGTGTAGGGTTATAATTTTTATAAGGCATCTTCATTTATGCCACACAATTATCCAGTTTCACGTTAGGTTCATACTTATTTAAGTTTGCTTTGGCATGTTTATGTAGGTTGAATTTTCAGTAAGATGCCCATTAGCCTTCTGCTGGTGTATCGATGATTTGTGCAAATAATTTTTATTTTATCATGCTTCTATACCATCTGCCCATGCAGCGCTCACCTTCATTTAGTTACACCTTTCTGTTATTTATACAAAAGGTGCCTACTATGTGGTTACACCTTAGACAGAACATTGCTTTTTTTTAGTAATATGCGCATTTTAGTAATCTGGTCGCAAGCGTTTCCAAACTGCTTTCAGTTTATCATGTCGTTTTAGACCGATTTGCTATGTATGTTAATATCGTTGACGATCGAAGATTACCTATATCGGAGTCCGAGATCTCAACAAAAACCCATGCAAACGTGAATATTGTAACAATAAATGGACAAAGTTGACTGTTGGAGATCTGTCGCCACGATTTTGTTCAGATTGATCGAAGCGACGAATTGCACCGTATACTTAGATAAAATAGAAGCTACCTATTTAGAAATTAACACACAATGATTTAATAATATTAGAAAATCCATATGGATCCAATGTGACCAAATCCAAATAGATCGTGCTTTTTTGACTTTGCATTTGACATTTGACACGCCTAATATGATATGACATTAGATATAACAACTGTCAATTGTCTGCAATCGACACCCACCATACTGTCTCAGTGTTACAATATATTATCCATATAATTAATTATTGTCGCCAAACCAAGGTGAAATCTAGAATTTGAATAGTAAGGAAAGCTTTGAAATAATAAGAGCTACTTCCTACTGAATGTACACTGTCCACGCCAAGGCGCCATACATTTCTGAAACATCTCCTTTGGAATGGAAATAGCCTATACCATGGTTTAACACATAGGCTACTTTTTATTCCGGAAAAGTTCAAGGTTCCCGCGGGATTTGTAAAAAATCGATCTCTACCGCGGACGAAGCCCCGGGCAAAAGCTAGTAGTACATAAGTTAAGCCAACATGGTAAAAAGTGTAGGAACATAAGTTTTATTTTTCCATAATAACAACTATCTATACAGAATATTAACAAAACCGTATGGGTCGAAAATAAAATTGACGTACAAACTTAAAATAAGTATGTTAAATTACTTAAGTACCATATGAAACCTATTTTCCATAAAAATATAATAGAGTCATGAATATTCTTATTAACAATGATATTATATATTAAAAAGAGGCAGATATGTCATAAGCGCGCGCGTTGTGTGACTCAAAAAGTTCCCAATTGGGAGTTCCCAGTTATTCAGGTGAAAAAAGAGATAGCGATGTAGTTTTGACGCGAGAGCGATAAAGACGTGCGATAAAGCAATAAAGCGTGCCTTGCGGACAACGGAACAGATTTTTCGGTTGATTTGTAAGGGCATAACGTATCTATATTTATTTAAACATCATTAAGCTTAAACCTGGCCATTAGAATAGATCGGTTTTATTGTCACATTCAAACGTTCCAAACAGTCGTACTGAGTTAGTCAGTCTGATCATCTGTTGGTACCTGCTGAGAGCGTTAGTCCGATGCAATTTGAGCGCAATGCACATGACTTGACGTCACTCTGCGGATCGTTTGTTACGGCCAGGCCCCAGGGCAATGAACCAGCGACTGAATTGGACATAAGTGTCCTGCGACGTTCTGAACCACCGACGTAACGCAATCCAACTCTCAAACACGATTTACGACATTACGCCTCATTCAGTGACGCTATGCAATGCGATTGTATCATTTTAATTCCAAGTTGCAAAAATACCGCCACTTCCTCAATTAGTAAGGCAACAAAATGTTTTGCTTTTTTATGGCGAAACCTGACTCTTTATTCGTTTGTTTTAGAACGAGCTGATGAATACTAAGTTTAATTGCACTGTGAGGTACTTGATTTGTTGAATGTAATAAATCTATTAGTGTGTAATTTTCGCAACTTATTTGGTCTTACGGGTGAAGTAATACAAAATAAATAAGCAACAAGTGCGACACCTGATTAAAACCACCTCTCTACGTATAAAGCTGTCAACCAATAGCGTATAACGAATATAAAGTACAAAAGGAACCGCAACTCATACAAGTCACACATTCGTTGTGAATTCTTTATGCATGCATGAGCAACTTAGAGCATGATATGTCAACTACGAGTATGTCAATGATTAGTAATGGAGATACTTGCACTGGACCTAACATCGTTTATTTTATTTATAGTAAATATCTTAATGTTTAAATTATGATAATCATGAGTAGTGAACTTTAACTATGCCTACTCCTCTGTCTGCGTAATTGTCGTAATAAATTTAAAAATTAAAAAACAAACCCGCCTGCTATTAAAAAAGCTATCATGGTGAGCTCCCTAATTCGATACCCATATTGCATTATTTGATTTATTTTTATTTCTTGATATGCACTTCAAACACTGGCAACCCACAGCCACCATATCTGTTTTTTTTTTATTTTACTTATGTAAGAAGAACACTTGTGTTCTCAAGACAAATCTAACGATATCTTATTGTATAAATCCGTCCAGTGGTCTGGAAGATATGACGAAATAAAGAACACACATACATACATACATGCATAAAATGCGCGAAAAACATAACCCTATTAACATAAGTTTAACGAAAATTATAAGGTTTTGCTTCGTGTATTAGATATGTTATCTTGCGAACCACTTTGGGGGATGAATTTTAATAAATCCTTTCGTGATGTTGCTCTACAATGAATAAGGAATTCCTGTTCATGCACACTGATTGTTCTTTTCAATTTATTTTAATACATTCATATCATGTCAATTTTTGGTAACTTCGGTAATATCACAATACCCATGAAATTATCGTTATCCTACATTGAAGTATTACTAGCGTATAGAACCAACGGCGCGAACACCATGTATGTCCCAATGCATTGGCACCACGTGGCTTCAATCTTCAATGGATTCGTTCGATTTTGAAAGGAGGACCGGGGCTCAATTTTGAAAATTGAACCTCCCGGCGGGACACACATTTTGTTCGAGATATCTGTTCTATGACATTATACTTCAATGTTCTCCTACCGTCATACAGATAAGGCACGGGTCGTATAACTCTGATAAGCTTTATAATTGCCAAGTTTTTCGTAAAGAATGTTTCTTGATGCTCGTTTTAGGAGTAAAAATGATGCGTATCAGTCAGTCAAACAGAATTAATTTTTTTAGTTCTTTTTTTTCTTCTTTTTTCAAATTTGGGACACATGAGATTTTTGTGGACATACCCATATTTGTATTCAAGATTCGAACGCGTTGTAAGGAGTTGCGCTACTGTACTTCACATTACTACCGGAATTACAATGTTGCGTAGTAAGTAAAGACGCAAACACATTTTTATTCCGTACGCGTCACATCGCAAGCAGTTACGTATAAATTATAATGCATTCCAGAAAGCAGGATTATTCATATCGTTACGTGAATTGGTATTTAGGACTGATATTTGCAAATATTTAGCAAAATTTTAATTGACTTGTTGTACTTTGCAGGGTACTTTTATGTCCGGCCCGGTATATAAGATATTAATATGAGTTCAACTTAGCGTGTTTAGGCTCCTTCAGAAAAAGATACAGTTTTTAACAAAGCTTAAAATTAAAAACGGGTTCTGATGGTGTAGGTTTATCGATTATTGTTCATTAACTGATTATGCTAACATATCCCTGATAGTTTTCCTTGTAAAATCGTCATATAACCTATTTTTGTGAATTTTTTCACATATCCAACTCCAACCGTTTAGCATGCGGGGAGGGACACTTGACTCTAACCAAAATTAGAACTTTAAAGCCAAATATTTCGCACACAGACCCCTAAATCTAAATATTGTCTTAGCAGACCCATAAAATTTTTGGGAGACCTTTTCAACGCTGCCCCGCACTATGGGAAAAAGAAAGGAAGGAGGAAAAGAGAATTCATCCCCACGTTACCTGTAGGGAAAGTACCCTGAAAAAATAATATTTTTCAAAATTTTATTGTACCATTTTGAAGTTTTAATAAATATGTATATCCATGCTAAATTACAGCTTTCTAGCACTAAGGGTCTCAGCGCTATGCTGAGGATGGACGGACGGACATGACGTAACTATAGTTTGCTGGAAAACTATAAGAAATTCCCGAGTTTTTTATACAGAAAATGGTGGGTAAATATATCTGGATTCACATTGCCTACTTTAAATAAAGACTCAATCGCTTTTCTGATATTTGGCCATTTAACTTTAGCTAGGGTTAAGTTCTTAACTATTTTATTATTTAGTTGTCTTTACTTTTCAGGAACAAAAGACATCCAAATTGTTTAACTATAAAAATCTGTTACTTTTTCCAATATAAGATTGGTAGTTTTGAAAAAAAAATAGTCTCTTCTATAATTTAAGAATAATTAGGATGTTTATATTACTGTATTAATTTAAACCCTAATGAAAAGAAAAATAGTAAGTAGATGTACAAGTCAAGATTAAATAGATTGGATAGCGGTCACCTTGAGCATCAAGTTTTAATCAGGAAGCCGAATGCTGGCGCCGGAAGACACGTGAAAGGCACTCTTCAGCGGTTTGCATTGAACAAGTTCATTCACTTGTTATCAATATATAAGGTATTTCCATCCATCCATCAGCCCTTGGAGGTCCACTGCTGGACATAGGCCTCCCCTAACTTGCGCCACTCTGACCAGTCCTGAGCCTTCTGAATCCAGAATCCAATATGGTATTTCCAATGACAATTAATTAGAATGTAATATTAATGTAATTTTAATAATGTAATATTTTAATTATACTTTATTTCAATATCTGGCAACCCTGACAACTAACCATAAATAGAATAAACGCTGCTTTTGGACATCCATAACGCGTTGTTTCGTTCGGATATTTGATAATAAAAAACATTAAAAAGTCATATAAACAAGTTAGATTTTATGCACCATTATTTTTGTTCTAGTAATTTTAAGTCTTAATTTTAAGTAAAGCTTCGTCTAGATACGTTTAGATCTTTCCATAAAGACATCACCGATGCGTTGACAGTCACAAAACAAACGGGAAGCTGGTTGATCAGAAAACAACGAGGTTATCTTGGACATGAAACAAATGAAGCCTGGGCATGGAAAATTTAAAACAGACAAACTTTGCAAATGCTACGTTTTTACGTACGACTAATAGGTATATTACCTTCAACGTTTTTAATATCAAGATGGCATAATAGCTTAGCCTGTGATTTGCAACAAAATTAGATAAGATTGTGCCTTCGTGTACTTACGCTTTATACGAGTATTATTAATCAGTAAATTAATTGATTGATTGTTACAATCAAAATTCGCTATGTTTTATATTTATACATGTTTTTAATGGAAATAACCACAGGAAATAACCGACAAACGAGCTGACGATCACCTTATGGTAAGTGGCTGTCGTTGCCTAATGCCTTTCAGCAACACCAAAGGTATGTGATACGTTGCCGGCCAAGAAATAGAGAAGAAAGAAATCACGCTTTTCGTCAAACGCTGGCGATGAAACACTGAATGAATCCTAATATCGGAAGCTACATATTACACCATTACGTCATCTTTAGTCGCCGCCGTCATGTCATAAGATCATTTGATAAACTTGTGACAGTTTGCCCAAAATAAATTGTGTGAAGTAATTATATCTAATTTTGGATTGCTCCCCAATTGTAATCTAATTGCTCCGCCCGTAAGTTCATGGTCAACTTTAGATATGTGACACGTATCTATTTTTATTATCATACAATTTTAAACGACGTGCCTAAGAACTCTAAATATAACATTTTCTTATGATCATTATATCTCTTTTTCAGTATTCCTATTCCTGCTAACATTTCTATCTCGTTGACTTGACGAAGTTTGATTGCAAGCGAGAATGCTTATTTTCTTAACCTTAAAGCTTTAGCCGTTTGGTTCTGATGTCATAATTAAAATAATGATTGTTTAAGTTGTCTTTGTCTATTCCAGAAATATTTATGTACATTCACTTATACTCGTATGTATGTGTTTATGCACGCGCGTGTACGTGTCTGAATACGTGTCGCTTGTAACAAGCTGTTTGTTGTAAATATCTAATCTAAATTAAAAAGTAAGACATAATTGCTTTACTACTTGTATTATAAATAGGTTCATTACAAATATATTCCAGCGGTATACTATTTTAAAACGCAAATTTCTCGGAATACACTATAGATAGATGGTATGCAGCGCGACATCTATAGATAGATCTATTCAAAGACATACTGCAGCTAAGTTTCCCTGTCACGTCGTCTCAGAGGACCGTCTAGTCTAGACGATGAAGACACGACCATTTTTTTCTCTTCTCGGTATAACAATTTTTTGGCACGATCGTTAGGACGTTTTGGCAGGCTCAACTACGTTTGATTCGATGCGGAAAATGAATGAAAGTTGTCGGGAAAGTGAGTCACTCTCTCGGCAGCTCTATGTCCTTCATGTTTATTACAAATGATCGGAATTACATCGTCCTGGCTTGCACTCAAGGTAAAATGGAATACGAATTAAATAATAGTGTCTAGAGTCATTTGTTACCCCAAAACTGAGCATTTGGATTGACGTTCTCTACTTTCCTTGCAAAATAAAATGAGAAACATTAAGTATTTTAATATTAATATTAATTAATTTATGTTTCTTTTCGAATAAACAATATATACGAAAATTCGAATAGGTAAATATAGGTCAGGAAATAACTTTCACTTCTGTCAAGCAATTCAAAATAATATAATACTTTACAGTATACAATATTAATTTAATAAGTGGACTTAATCTGCATACTTCAGGTCACACATGTAATTCATGAAAATGTTTAGATTAGGGTTATGAAGCACAATGCATTCTGCTCAATTTCGGTAAAAGTTTTACTTTTAATTGCTTAGTTTGTTAACAAAAACAAAACCCGGACAAGTGCGTGTCAGCCTGTCAGGCCATGTGCAATGTAGGGGTTCGAAAGTAGTAATTATATCGACTATTACTCATTAACTGCTTACGCTAACATAGCCGTGTTAGTTTTCCTTGTAAATTCATCATATAAGCTATTTTTGAGAAATTTTTCACTTGTCCAACTCCAACCGTTTAACCGGTGGGGGGACTTTACTCTAAAAAAATTAGCACATTAAACCCAAATATTTCGCAAACGGACCACTAAATCTAAAAATATACGCACAGTATGGGGTGCAAGACGAAAAAAAATCACCTCTATGTTACCTCTATAGGAGGTACCTAACCCGAAAAAAATATTTTTCAATATTTTATTCTACGATTCTAGAGTTTTAATATATACGTATATTCATGCCAAATTATAGCTTTCTAGCACTAAAAGTCTAGGCGCTTTGCTTCGGACAGACGGACGGACGGACGTACATGACGAAACTATAAGAGTTAAGATTTTTCTTCGAAACCCTATAAAGGTCCCCGTTGTGTCGTGTCTTTAAGAGGTCCACTACTGGTCATATGCCAGTCACCGTACCAAATTAATTAAAAAGAAATCCGACTGCGTTAAAAAACTAAAAAGAAAAAATAAACCCAATAAATAAATAAATAAATAAATAAACGCTAACACACTTACCTGTGTTGTGGGTGGCATGGACGACACATAATATTATAATACACATCACAATAACACCCATGACCCGAGTACAAATATTTATTTGTCACATAAATCGTAGTATAGAATTTTGTTAAAAGTAATACTGAACAACTACACCATAAAAGGATTAACACTTGGGACCACGTAGGATTAACAGTTGGGACCCATTCTTCAATCAATGGTCCCGACATTCCTTCTATGGTTTAGTTGTTCAGTATTATAATACTTTTAACAACATTCACTATTACTACTGAGCTTATTTTTAATTTCTTTTTAGTTTTTTATGCAGTCAGGTTTTTCATTTTTTTTTTTTTTTAGTTTACACTTTTTAGTTAGGACTCATTGACTTCTTTAATAGACGAAAAAATTCGCAATATTGTCATTTCATCAAGGCAGTTTATAAATTAGCGAGAATAATTGTTTAAACAACTTTAAATCGTTATATATCCTAAACTGTTACTTAAAAAATTGAAAACGATGATAGGAACCTAAATCTAATGTTTGAATAACTATCCAACGATACCCCACTCGATTGGTTTTGAGAAAAAAAATCGGCCATTTTTTTTCAATTTTGATATATCCAGTGTCACTATCACAATTAAGACGAATCTAACGGTATGTATGTATCATACATACACTCAAAAAACATAACCCTCCTGGCGCAGTCAGGTAAAAAGAATTCTGTTACAAATTCTCATTATCATCACTACTATCCAGCTTATCATTATTATGTGAGTGTATTCAGGTCAAGAGTAATTAGGCTATTAGCGGGTGCTATCTAGGACTTGCATTCAAGTTTTATTCAATAGCACACATTCAAATATTATTAGTAAGTACTAGTTGAAACTGTTGGGCAGTTGTAAACATCACCGTATAATATTCAATGCGTTGGATACGTAATGTCTTTGATGACAAGACCATCAATATAACAACAAATGACAAGGCTATCAGATAAACTCTACAGTAAAAGGCCTAAGCTATTGGAAAATCTTAAACAGATTACGTTTTCAACAATAATCACTCATACAATAATGCATCCTGATAAGATTACAAAATCGTACGATTTCAATATAAATTGATTATGTATTTCAGTAAGGTTGTGCTTAGTGTACGTAATCTTGAAACATTTTCGCAAACGTAAAAACTTTTTACTAATAACTAATAACAGAAACCTAATATTAAAACCACCTTATAAGTGTACGGTACGGTACACCAAGAGTTTTAATGAAAGATGTTAACTGCACTATGATACTGATTTATTTAACTGATATTAATTGATATGCTAAATTATTGATAGATGATTTATGACGTGAACTGAGGTGACAATGGTGGAAACTGCTTAGTTGCATTTGTATTGTACGTTACAATAAGTAACTTAGTTATATTTTAATTCTTTAAATCAAATACTAGATAAATAAAAGTAATATACATTTTCACAGCCTTACTGAAAATTGGACATCTATAACCAATCAAACAAACCTACTATCCTTGAATTTGTCAGAGATTACTCTTCAGAGGATTGTCAAGGATTGTCTTATTTTTTTAATGAAAATAGCCGGCAAACGAGCTGACGATCCACCTGATGATTAGTGGCTATCGTTGCCTATGAACATCAGCAACACCAAAGGCATCACTGATGCGTTGCCGGCCAAGAAATAGAGAATATTTTTGTTTATAAAAAAAATTTGCATTTGCTGGCCACAATAGAGTTTTTCAAAACAATGTTTCTTGAAACAAAATATGTGAAGGCTGACTAAGCTAGCAGACTTAGGTAGCAGGGAAAGGTGGTGTTAATCTTACAATAATTTAACTATACAATTAAAAGACAAAAATGTTAAGCCTATTAATTTATACTTTCTAGAACTTGAACTATCGCTTCCAGTTTTTATCCGTTTCTCTCTTATCGCATTTTCTTATTTAAGAGTCGGAGTCTTTGCCCGATAAAATATGTCACTTATTGTATCATACTACGAAAATAGATCACTTGACATCTATCGCTTGCTATTGGAATCGAAACGAAAGGCGATCACCGTTCTCACGTGGTATTGTTTTTATTGTCCAACAGTACCAACAGCGATAACAAATTGATAACGATACGTCAGATACGCGTATCGATAAACCGTCCTCACGACGCGTTGTGCCATGACGGCTCTGACGGCATCAAGATCAAACTGCTCTCCACGGTCTATCGCCATTCGCCACTCACTCGCTTCCGCACTCATACTCACTACGTGCATTTTAATTTATCGTGCCTCGAACGACCGGCCTGTTCAGAAATCTTGAGATGTAATTATTTACATACGTCCGACGTATGCAGCCCGATCGTTTGCTATGCGGTATGCAATAGCGTATAGATGTTTCGCGGCGCGTTTGCATCCACTTCACCGCAACCGCATCACATAAAATACTCTGAGTAGATGCACAGACGATAGTTTAACGAAAAACTTGCATTACTACGTGATTAAAGTTTGCTGAGCGTGTCTAATTGAATTGCAGGTAATTTGATAAACACCGTGGAGTTTTAGTCGAAGAGGTGGTAGCAATTTTGGTTTGTTATGATGCATTCTGAAGGCTTGTTACGACGGCGATATTGTCTATGTTGTCAATGTTATCTATTGTTGTAGTGGTGGTACTGACTACTGACCTGCGGGGCGGGTGGTGCGTCTGGCAGGCTCGTCCTCCCGCAGGTCGGGGGCATGGCGGCGCGCCGCGGCGGGCGCAGGGGCCAGCAGCAGCGCCAGCAGCGCCAGCGCGCCCAGCATGGCGCCGCCCGCACCTACCACTCTTCGCACGATCTCACCGTTCCCGGCCACGAGCTCACTATTTTCGCCGCGCGCGCACGGTTCGTCCGAATATCGGATCGGGCGTTCGATTCGAGCGCGAGAGCAGAGTGAAGCGCGAGAGTCGTGCGCGTCTTAGTAGTGCGACGGCGGAGTCGAACTGAGACGAGCGACGAGCGATTTCCCGGCTGTGGCGGCGAGGGGGCCGCGCCCCTCGCGGAAAACGCGGCCCATGACGCGGTGCGGGCGGGGAAAATTGTAGCGCCGCCGTCCGAAGCCGCCCGCCCGGGCACCCCTCCCGCCGCTCCGCCACCACCCGCCACCACCCGCCACCGCCGCTCACCACTTGTCTTACCACGCTACACCCGCTTCTTGCACTCATCGCCGCATCGCACTGTCAACCATATTGACGTATATTGTGTACTACGTGTTAGAGCACACGCTGCGATGTAAAGTTCGGTGGGGTTCGATTCCTGTTAGAGCATGCTCTACTTTATGTAAACAATAATTACATGCTTGTCACGTCATTGCGGATTTCTAGTATTTTATTATGTACTTGATCACTATGATCGGGCATCATTAAATAAGTATGCAGGTAAGGCAGGTAAGTAAGTATAATTTTAATGATTTGAGATTGTACACTTATATTACTTGTATTTAATTTAATTACGTTCTATCTTACGTATTTTTATTACTGAAAATTGTCCTGAAAATATAAAATGATTTTAACTTCCTAGTTGCTTACTTAAAGTTTAGATAAGATATTCTAAAGCAATATTACAATTTTTATTTTTACATGAGTCTATGAAAATCCGATAATATAGCTGTAAATAATTTACAAAAATTATTTATATCTATGTTTTTTTTATATTTCTCAAACACATAGATCCCGACCACGGTAAGAATGCGATGGCGGGGAAAATTAATTGATAAAAGAATGCAATGTCAATAAAACTTTGTCAAAATAGTACATCTCACAATCAGTAAAACCGCTGCAAAATATTGGATCGAGTCACGGTATTTGTACCGTGTATTATTGGTAACTAGTTGTAGGCCGCAGCTTCGCACGAGGAAAAAATGCTTATCGTATCAATATCATAGGGGATAACTCCTATTTCACCCCCTTGGGGGTTGAATTTTGAAAAAAGAATCATCAAAATCGATTCACCCAGTCGAAAGTTCTGAAGTGACAAACATAAAAAATACAGTCGAATTGAGAACCTCTTCCTTTGAAGTCGGTTAAAAATCGTGTGTCATGTATCCGTACCGATCGCCACAGTCCGGGTATCATGATCGTGACACAAAATGACAAATTCAATATGAGGCCATCAAGAGAACATGAAATCAGACATAAAAAAATTTAAAGGTGTCGTATTTATCAACTTTAAACGTGTTGTATTTGAAAAATGAAATAAACGCAACGTACTTTGTGAAAGGTAATAGAATCAATAGTTTCATAAATATGAGAATATCTTACCTAATGGGGATTTATGATCGTGGTTAAACTCTCTAAAACACACATCGTCTTAGCTATTTTAAAGAGGAGTATCAAAGCTAAAATTCACGCTAAATTTTAACATGTTGAAAGCATTCATATTATATGCATATTTTAGCGAAGTAAAGTCTAGATTTGGCAAATAGCCCAGGGGGATAATAGACCTATTTTATGTCTAAAACATATAATAGTAAAATTATACATATCTTGGTACGTTGTAAAACAACAAACATACAATGTATGAGTAGATATAACAGACAGACTACCTATACCCATAATTTGGTGTTACTGATGTCCATAGGCGAAGATGACCAGTTGCCATCAGGAGGTCGGTGGTCGTTTGTCAGCTACTAACTCATGAATTAACAAAAATAAAATAGAAACAGGCAATGGAAACAGGCAACATTGATCATATTCTCATAACTACATATTTAATACCGCCATCGCTGTTATCTGCTTTGCCCAAAGGTTGGCTGGAGAATGCTCTTAGCATTAAGCTCGCCTTTTATACCAACTATATTAGGTATAATAAAAATGAAATAAATAAATAAATAAACTATTTCTTATTTCAATTGCACGTCTCCTCGGGCTCGACGTGTCTCTATTAGTCCAAGAGCTACTGAACCATCGGAATGATCGGACTGACCCGTTTCCCACAGAGCTAGAATTTTTTTAATGATGCTAATGTAAAACAAAACTGATTAAATTTCCGTGGACGTCAGTGTGTTTGTACTTTGTATGTGCGGATCCTACCAGGAAAAATACTCGAAAAACTTTACTTATCGAGTCTTCACTAATCGAGTTTATTTGAAAATCTCCTGAAAATCACGGTCTAATTAAATGTAGGTTAATTATAATTAATAATACTTAATATATTGTTTTCCAAGATTTTACTATGAATAAAATTATACCGTGCACAAGTTATTGGATCATTCCAGACTAAATAACCTTTATCGTCTGGTTGTAACTTCAACACTTCGAGACGACAATTTTTTTTTGTATGCAATACCTACACTTCATAAACTTGTTGTATTTAAATTAAGGGAACGTTATTAGACGTGTACTTTGGAATTTCCCAAATTTATTGATTTTTTAGCTAAAAGTACAGGGTGAATTTTTCAAGTGTGCGTGGATGGCTAAATTCTAAACTATGGGGAATATCGAAAAATGGTCAAAGGAGTCTCAAGGCCGATTTTGATGAAAACTAAAACTGCATCATTAGATTTTAGAAAAATTAATGTTCCTGGCCAATCTCGTATGTCATTAATTCATAGAATTCGATCCTTGTTAGCGATACTATCGAATGGTGTAATAATATAGGGTGAGTTATTTTTTTCAAAATCAACGAGTTCAATTCCTGGCTAGAAATATTGATTTTTCAAAAATGTAACGATTCAGTTTTAGCTTTCATTAAAATCGGCCCCGAGACTCCTTTCAGCATTTTTCGCTATTCCTCGTAGTTTCAAATTTGACCCTCTACGGACACTTGGAAAATGCACCCTGTATACGCTCTTAATTAATTAGAAATTACTTAATTATAGATAAATCAAGATTAAAAATTAATATATATTATATAATTATTATATTAATAAACGAACAGACGGGTCATTTAATGATAAGTTATTATGTGGCTGTATGAATTGTATTAAGTATAAAAGACCAGTATTATTGATAACTTGAATATTGATGGTCACCATCTGATAGTACGTACCGTACGTACCTATTCTTACTTGGAAATTCATTCTACACGTTACAAAATAAAAGAACGTAAAACCATAAAATAAGAGATTTTTTTTTAAATATACATGACAGAAGATAGAATAAACACGTTATGAGATTTTAACTGCACAAATCGATTTTTTTTCAGTGTTCTTCCAAAGGTCGCAATTCCATTTTAATTAAAAATTTTAGTAAAAACCATTGAAGTACTATTACTAGCGTATAGAACAGACACCCCGAACACCATGTATGTCCCAATGCATTGGCGCCACGTGGCTTCAATCTTCAATGGATTCGTTCGATTTTGAAAGGAGAACCGGGGCTCAATTTTGAAATTCGAACCTCCCGGGCGGGACACATATTTTGTTCGAGATGTCTGTTCTAGGACATTATACTTCAATGGTAAAAACATAATTTCCATGTATGGATTTTTTTCTACTCTTATTAGTTAATTGTATCTACATCTGAAGTGACTGAAGCCATACACTTTTCTATAAAATGTACCAATAGATTCAGTTCCGAAATCAGAACCATTAAAATGAAATTAAAATATTTGTTATCGATCACAGCAAAACTTGTCAATTGATACTAGGTATATAGTAAAACAATATAGATAAGTTAACAAACAGAGGATAGTAATTACCTGTTTTCACTTATCCTACTTACTTTTATTAACTATCTACTTATGTAGGTACATGTACCTATCTACATAAGTAATTTTATAGAATAGTAAAACTCAGGATTAATAAATAAACAATAAAACCAATTGTAAATGGACAGGTATATTTATTGACATACCTATTCTTAAACAATTACGGGGCACACATACGCATTTAGAGACCATGATCATTCCTACAACAAACTGTGGTAACTGGAAAAATTAACCTAAATAAAATTATCTATAAGTACGACGACTGGTTACAGCAGCAATGGCATTATTTTAGAGAAGAAATGACCCTTGTCTGCCTTGTGGGAGGCTCCTTTGTATCTTTGACATGAACATTGAACATGGCTCGCTCGCATAAAGCCCACTCACTTGAGGCAGGTCATAAAGTTGTTTTAAGCATTAACATGTAAATATGCGAATTCACCTACTTCTTATTGTATAGAATGCGCTTGGGCTTGAACAAATAACCTCCTTTTACGATTAGATAAATCCGAACAAAAACAGCTTCACTGTAAAAAAACCGCACCAAGTACACTTCAAATTATAGTTACAAAAATGATAATTAAATTTTTACAAAAAATTATGAAATCAAAAAAACCCAAGTACATCATCGTTTTAGATTAGAAAAAAAAATTTGCTGGAAAAAGTTAAAAAAATGGTGTACTTGGTGTGCATAATTAAGATTTTCGATCATCTGACTTATTGGAAGATAATAATATTTGTTATAACTTTTTAACCCCCGACGAAAACAGAGAGTGTTATAAGTTTGACGTGTCTGTGTATCGGTGTAACTGTATGTCTGTCTGTGATATTGTAGCTTCCAAACGGATGAACCAATTTTGTATTCGTCTTTTTTTGTCTGAAAGGTGACTTATTCGAGTGTTCTTAGCTATGTTTAGTGTTAATAAAACTGTCGGGGATTTTTGAAATTTTTAATTAATTTAAGATTATTTGAAAAAAGCGCGTACTATAAAATATAATGCACACCAAGTACACCATTTTTTTAACTTTTTCCAGCAAATTTTTTTTTCTAATCTAAAACGATGATGTACTTGGGTTTTTTTGATTTCATAATTTTTTGTAAAACTTTAATTATCATTTTTGTAACTATAATTTGAAGTGTACTTGGTGCGGTTTTTTTACAGTGAAGCTGTTTTTGTTCGGATTTCATATCTTTTTGTACGCAGTGTGTTCGCAGGATTCAGTAAATTCATCCCCTTCCCAATAACTATCACCCCTTCAAACGGCCAATTTTGTAATACACAAATCAAACCTTTTTATTTGATACCCCATTTGAGTATGTTCGCGGTATTCAGTAAAATCATCCCCTTCTCCATAACTAATCCTCCTTTAAATAGCTAATTTTGTAATACACAAATCAAACCCTTTCATTTGATACTCCACTCGGGTATGTTCGCGGAATTCAGTAAATTCATCCCCATCCCCATAACAACCCCCCACCCCCCACCCTTAAACAGCCAATTTTGTAATACACAAATCAAACCCTTTAATTTGATAACCCACTCGGGTATGTTTGCGGAATTCAGTAAATTCATTCCCTTCCCCATAACCACCCTCCTTTAAACAGTCAATTTTGTAGTACACAAATCAAACCCTTTAATTTGGTACCCCACTCGGGTATGTTTGCGGAATTCCATAACTACCGCCCCCCCTTCAAAGAGCCAATTTTTTAATACACAAATCAAGCCCTTTCGTTTGATATCCCACTCGGGTATGTTCGCGTAATTCAATAAATTCATCCCCTTCCCCATAACTACCCTCCCAATCCCACCCTTGAAGCAGACAATTTTAATACACAAATCAAGCCCTTTCATTTCATATCCCACTCGGGTATGCTCGCGTAATTCAATAAATTCATCCCCTTCCCCATAACTACCCCTCCTCCCCACCCTTCAAACAGCCAATTTTTTAATACACAAGTCAAGCCTTTTCACTAGATATCCCACTCGGGTATGTTCGTGTAATACAATCAATTCATCTCCTTCTCCATAACTACCCCCCCCCCCCCCCCCCCACTTCAAACAGCAAATTTTTAATACACAAATCAAGCCCTTTCATTTGACATCCCACACGGGTATGCTCGCGTTATTTAATAAATTCATCCCCTTCCTCATAACTACCCCCCTCCACCCTTCAATCAGCCAATTTCTAATACACAAATCAAGCCCTTCCATTTGATATCCCACGCGGGTATGCTCGCGTAATTCAATAAATTCATCCCCTTCCCCATAACTACCCGCCCCCCCCTTGAAACAGCCAATTTTTAATACATAAGTCAAACCCTTTCATTTGATATCCCACTCGGGTATGTTTGCGTAATAGGGATGTTGACACTAATTATAAATTAATATAAATTTATGTCTAAAATATTAGTGGTAACATTTAAAGGCCTAAAATATGATTCTTTTATTGAAATCAATTACAATAAATTAAATATCATTAATTTAAAATGTTAAAAATTGTACTCACTGTCACGTGACCTCAAACGCCATTTTGAGAATATGACGTCATTGGAACAATTTTATATGGAAATTCAACAAACTTAGTAGACAGATAGTATTGAATATCGTTTAGTGACGTCACGTGACGTTTTTGGTGGGAAATTTGATAGTGATTTTTATTTATCAATTTTTGTTTTTATAATGAAGATTATTATTTTTTATATATTTATTTCGTGAATATCTATAAAATAAAATTAAATTTTATAATTTTAATTTTATTATTTTAATTAAATTTTTTAATATTTTATTTAATTAAATAAAATTGTTCTATCTATAAAATAAAATTGAATCCTAAAATTAGTCAACATCCCTATTCAATAAATTCATCTCCTTCACCCCGCACCCTTCAAACAGCCAATTTTGTAATACACAAATAAAACCCTTTCATTTGATACCCCACTCGGGTATGTTCGCGGAATTCCGTAAATTCATCCCCTTCCCCATAACTACCCTCCCACCCTTCAAACAGCCAATTTTTTATTACACAAGTCAAGCCTTTTCACTTGATATCCCACCCGGGTATGTTCGTGTAATACAAGAAATTCATCCCCTTCTCCATAACTATCCCCCCCCCCCCCCCCTTCAATCAGCCAATGTTTAATACACAAATCAAGCCCTTTCATTTGATATCCGACATGGGTATGCTCGCGTAATTCAATAAATTCATCCCCTTCTTCATAATTACCCCCTCTCCCCCCACCCTTCAAACGTCATCCGTTTTCAAGTACCTTTACGAAGTTATGTATCCAGTTAGAGTAATATCCATGATTGTGAATTTGTGATCCAGTTCCACTTCTTTATCCATGAATACAAGCATTCAGTATATAATCTGTATACGCTATCTACGTATTAAGCATATCTGTGGTCACAACCATACTAATATCGAAATATTTAATACCAACCTTGTAGAAAAAATTCATCCAAAATTAGTAAAAATATTTCTCAGGAATCCCAAAACGGAGGTAGCAAAAATTTGCAAAATTTTTGGTCGCTGAAAAGAATTAAATAATTGAAAGATGGAAATAATTTTTAGTGTTTTATGGAAACAATTAATAAACAAAATGATAAGAGAATGTAAAAAGTGTTGAAGTTTCGCTAATAATTAAATATATGGAATTAAAAATTTGGTGAGTTGTTGTGTTGGTATATGTTAACTAGGTTTCGGGAAAAGAAAAGAGACTTGTGTCAATACAACAATAATGTTGTAAGTGTAGGTACTTTGGTGCTTAGACACAATTGTGTCTCTTGATTATGTGTTTAGAAGTTGGGACCACGTTGGGATTTATCTTAATAAGTAGCAATAATATCTTAAGTTTTCTATTTTAATCGCTGGTCTTTTTCTATTGAAATGTATCTTCCTAGGTATTGGTTTTTAGGCTATTGTCATAACTATATCCATAAAAAGCTTCTCAGGTTTAAAATTTATATCTGTGCTTATATCTTAATTCTATATTTAGTTGGATTTTGTTTATATGTTTGTTATTTAGTTTTTTTAACTATTTTTTATGAAACTTAAGAAGGAACTCTGCGTTATTGGAACGAAGTTCCTTATCGCGTGTTGTGAAAGGGGGCTAGACGGAAAATTACGACACTTTTTGATTCTTACGAATGACGACACTTTTTTTGAAGTGATTCAGAGAGTTTTACAGAGATGGCGCTGTACAACTAAACAATACTTAAATCGAAAGGAACTTCGTTCCATCCGGGTGTCCCTTGACACCTCTCATTTTTTTTCTTTCTATTTTTTAATATTGAATTGTCATCGGTCCTTGATAATTATGCCAAATTTTGATTTAATCCGACGTTTTGAAGTAGGTCAAAATCATGTTCAAAGTTTCCGTTACATAGGCACATAAGGCACATACATACTATCATACGTATGAAGCTAATAAAAGCGTGTTAATTAGAAACACGTGTAGTATTATCCACGTTACCTACCACTTCAAAAAATCAGTCTTTGAAAAACCTATATTAAAATTGCCATACCTATACGTATAATAAGTATTTAAGAACGGAGTTCTGAGGTAACAAACAAAAAAAAAACAACCGAATTGAGATCCCCCTTGTTTTGACCTTTTCAACGATAGGTACCCCATACTATCAGGGAGACGAGGAAAAAATTATCCTCACATTATGGGAGATAGGTACCTTCCTTCAAAAAAAAATAACGATTTCATTCTACGACTTTTTAGTTTCAATAAATATGTAAGTAGGTATTATGCTATAAGATTCATACCAAAATACAGCTTTCTGGCAAAGGTATCGGCGCTATATTGCGAACGGACAAACGGACAGACACGACGAAACCTATGTACAACTTGAGAGAATTTCCTACAATTTACGTCTTAACATTTTTTTTTGTAATATCAATAGTTTTGGCGTACCTACGAGCGCCGCGCCACTACATTCTTAAAGTAGACCGATGTCTACAAGCAGTGGCGTCGTTTGAGCCACTGACGCCCCAGGCAAGAATATTGTGGCGCCTACATAAGAAAATCAAAATCGACGTTTTTTGCTCGAAAAATTTTTTGCTGAATCAATGGGAAAGTTTATTAAGAATTTTATTTTTCCTTTCTTTTTGCTCATCCCAAATCTGGCGCCCCTCCAAATCTGGCGCCCTAGGCCGTCGCCTAACCTTGAAACGCCGGCTATGTCTACAAGCATTTTATCGTAGTAAGAACACTACGAAAAATGCACAAAATGGTCTATTATTGCACCGGGTCACACGAGTGTAAAGTGCTGAAGACATGCAATAATAGACTACTTACGTCACGATTATCGTGTCATTTCATAAAACAACCTAATTCGCATTAAGTCACGTTTTTCCGTGATTTTGAGTCTCTTTTTACAACTTGCAAAGATCTGTGACTTAAGTTACGCCACCCTCGGGCGCTAAACGCCTTTCATTAATAGCAAACTCAAAGTCATGAATTTTCGCACCGTGTAAACAAACACACGGAAAGGCGTGACCTAAGTGCGCGTTTAGGTCACAGTGTCACACTGTCAGTGTGGCATAAAAAATATTTCTCGTATTCCTACGTTTTCGTTACTATCGACACATTGCTGAAGCACATTTGACAGGCACTGTAAGTATAGTGTTCTGATTTGTTTCTTTGTTTAATCTTAGGAACTCAAATTAACTAACTGTTTTCAAATTATCTATCTATATACGAGTATAATCCTTAGATAAATTAGCAGGTTAAGTACTTAATAAAAATTTACCCTATAATCATCGTGTCGACCGAAAAGAAGGCGGAAGACATCGTGAACGAAAGAGACATCGACGGTAGCTATCCAAGCGGTGGTACAGAGCTCAGAGATGAGAGATGCCAACAAGAGAAACCGGAGGCCATTACCTCGCCGTTGCTCAGCAGAGTGCACTACAAGCAGGGAAGGTTAACTTGGACTCAAGGATGGATGGGGCCCCTCACACCCAAAAAGTAATTGTCCGTTTTTTTACGTGAGTCTTTTTTAAATATTAATTTGAAATAGTTAAAAAAAATTAACAGTCAACAAACAAATGAATACATAAATAGCAAAAATTTAAATTCATTCAAATTTCAGCATTATCGAACCCTACGCGTGCGGTCCGGCATGGTAACCAACCGCATTACGCCACACGGGTCTTGATGATTATAGAATTAAATTAAATTGTTTTAATTTTGTGTCAGCCTAATTTTAAAACAAAAATAAGATACTAACGCCCCAACTCGTCACTAACGATTATTAAAATTTCGGAGGAACGATTTAAGTCGGTTAATTAAATCCTTACGCTCCAACTCAGAGTCACTAACGATTACTTTAATCGCTCCTTAGTAAAGAATCACCATACAAATTCTGTACTAAGGAGTGATTTAAGTAACCGTTAGTAATGAGTTGGGGCATTAGTGCCTCTGAGTTGGGGCGTAAGTTTGTTAACAAAGTAAGATTCGTCTAAAAAATGGACTGTAGGTAGGTACCTGCTTATTAGGAAGTAAGATTCTAGATGTAAAGTTCCACGTAACCACCGTAATCAAGATCCAGGCACTATCCTGTCTCAATTCATTTGTAAAGATTTATTAAATTAATACATGCTACATAGGCGTGTGTACTTACACCTATTGTACTATAGCGATTGGAGTAATATTTAAACAGCTGATGTAAGTCACGTGAGTATAATATGACGCATTTGTCTCATGTCTATTCAGTTTTTTCAGGACTTAAATAGCAGGTGGTTAAACTACCCAGTTGAATCAATGTACCTATATCCCATATACATACGATGTATGTACGGCAGTGCCGACAGAATATTCGAAAGTGTGCGTCGTGTGCTTTGAGTCTGCGAAAAATCCGCGACAGACTTTTTGCGCGCTATGTAGACATTTGTGCACCCGCAGACTGGATCACACAAAAAATTTGCCGTCTGCACTGCACCTTAGTTCAACAAAAATTTTTTGGAGCAAAAAAAGCTCGATTTTTATTTTCTCATGCAGGCGTCACGATATTCTTCCCTGAGTATATAGGGCGTCAGTGGCTCTAACGCCGGCCGGCACTGATCACCTTACGTATCATTTAACATTGATAATAAGACAAACAATCTGTAATATCAATAAATACAGGTTTTACCGACTGCACATTAATTCAAATTCCTTAAGTATTGAATGACAGATTTGGTATCACAGTCTAACGTCCGCTTTTCAAAGGCGAAGAATTCTGTGTCCTTCCAATGTACCTAGTGTCAACAAAAGGCTTAGTGGATATCATAATCACTTTGTCAGTCTTATTTCTTGTCATTCTTGGCCGGCAACGCATCAATGTATGTAGGGGCTCTATCAGCCAGCCCCATTTTATCCGATGTACTTCGCTACATTTTACACGTGATGCCCTCTAAAAAAGCTTTATCGCCCTTAGGGCCACTACAGATGGCACCCCTTTCCACCCCTTCGTTTCAATTGAATTAGATATTTATTTAGTTGTCCGGAAAAATCTTAACTTGGTCCAAATGTCCGGGATTTTTGAAGTTTTGTCCTGCGACGGCGATTTAGATAAGTTATGGCAGCCTACTTCTAGTGTAGTCTCTATCACGTTCCTAATACATAACTGTACACAGTCTAGTAGATGTAGTAAAGGAATAACGATCCGAAACGAATTCCGAATACCCACCGCTCAGGGTGGCGCAACGGAAACGCATTTCTGAATACCCAACTGTAGTGTGTCTTTGTGGGAATAGATTTCTTATTACTTCCGAGTATCCACACTAAACGGAACAACCGTTTCAGAGCATCCACTCTAAGATGACTAAACGGGATAGGCCATCGTGCCACCAACTTGTTCCACCAGTGATACGAGAAGGAATTTACATCTGATGATATTGTGTCATATACTTGATAGTATAAATGCAATTTCAGTGCGCAATGTCTCAGAAAAAAGGATTGGTGTGTAAACCACAAAGTTTGTGAACATCATATTGTTTAAGGTTGTTTAAATCTAAAATTCCCACAATATTACTATTGTAAAATTCATACTTTTACTTTTTCATTCACAATATTTTTAATGG
The DNA here is from genome assembly GCA_963932265.1 of Thymelicus lineola. NCBI lineage: Eukaryota > Metazoa > Arthropoda > Insecta > Lepidoptera > Hesperiidae > Thymelicus > Thymelicus lineola. Next base: position 9,989,051 of record OZ010692.1, read on the forward strand.
TTGGTATTACATACTTATAATTTCGTAAGTGTTTTATGGATGGATGGTTTCTAGTGGATTGGAACGGAAAATAATAAACCAACCTAGAGCTGTCATAATACTATATTAGTAAAAAATTCCTACAAAGATGTTGAAAGCAAATAATAAATAATATTGAAAGTAAGAATACGTAGTCATAATCAATAAAAATGACAATATCGGTTACATTCTTAAGTTTTATTTGAAAGCCACATAACAACAATTTAAGGGACTTAATACAAAGACAAAAGTCGGTGAGGATATTTTATTCCATAATACAGCATTAAGACAAACCGGAATGTCACATTTCTCATCATTAGACTTCTTGATTTTTGTTATAATAAAAAGAATCTATCCACCACACTTGCCACATAATTATTATATCCTTGAATTGTGTTTTTACAATTTCTCCTAAATTATTATAAAAATGCTAAGTTATAATTAATTGTGTAAGAGCAAAGTACCACGACAATTCTGAGCACTGTTCCCAAATAGGTAGAAACACTTCTCAAAATAACACCGTGTTTTTCTAATACATATAACCTAATCTCCGTCCGTCACGTAGGTCAACTATAAATGCGGGTCCTTCGTAATAAGCAGGTCAGACGAACGAGCAGCGTCGATCTCAATGTTTCGACTGTAAAATACATAACAGCTTACTCTACCTAGTTAACTTCCATAAAAATAAACTATCATCATACATTAAGTCGTTCAAATAATAAGTGGAATCACGCGAATCGGTGATGAACGAAAGAATTCATCACCACAATCAAAGTGGGGAATACAAGACAATACAAACGGGAAGTAACGCGATGTGAATAGGTGGCGGCGGCCTGCGACCATCGTTTGAGCTACTTACTTAGAGCTTCGGACCACTCCAAAGCCCTCATTATATTAAACCACATAAACTAAATATTTTAACTTAATTTTTTTACTATTTGTACGCATGTACTACTTTCCATACATACCAACCTAACGTTTTAGATCACTAAAGGTGTCTTCTAAAACACTAATGAATTAAAGATAAAAGTGGATAAACTTTAAATACTTTATTATGACAACTTATTCCACATTAAAGTATACATATAAAACATGTTATGCTGTGGTTCACTTTATCACGAGTCAGCTACACATACCTATCCACATCACAAGGCGCGGTCACACGGAAGTGTACACGTACGGTTTGTTTACTGATAATCAAACAAAATTGTAATGCATTAACTTTACACACTATATTTGTTCAACGTCATCAGGGATCGAGGAGCGCGAAGGTTGGATCTCGGCGTTGACGACCCCTGGCTCGATTGTACACGTTCTATTGCATGTGTGATATCGGTATATCGGTGCATCGTGTGACGGCGGTCGAATCTCGATCGCCGTGACGCGTCGCTAATACATTTGATTCCGCACATAATACATTGTATTCATTTATAGCAAATAAAGTTAACATATCTTAAACCATAGTCTTTCAGTAATCAGATTTGTCTGTGAGTTGTAGCGCACATGCGGTTAGCGGTTGGCGTTCTTCAGCTGGTTGGAGAGCCAGTCCAGACCCTCGTACAGCCCGTCGCCGGAGGTGGCGCAGGTCGCCTGGATGTACCAGTTGCGGTTGCGGAGAGAGTGTAGCCCCAGCTTATCCGTTATTTCCGCTGCGTTCATTGCGTTTGGCAGATCCTATCGACAATACAACACATTACTAACATCATTACTAACACACTAAATACTGGTGTATGAACCATTGAAGTATTATTACTAGCGTATAGAACCGACACCGCTAACACCATGTATGTCCCAATGCATTGGCGCCACATGGCTTCAATCTTCAATGGACTCGTTCGATTTTGAAAGGAGAATGGGGGGTCAATTTTGAAAATCGAACTGTCTGTTCTAAGAATCGTCTGTTCTATGACATTATACTTCAATGGTATGAACATTTTTTTTTCTCGACTGCCAGGAAGTTATGTTTAGTTATGATATGTTATGTTTTTCGCGCGTATCTTGTATGTATGTATGTATGTTCGTATGTATGTATGCATGTAATATTCCTTATTACCTCATATCTTCCAAACCGCTGAACGGATTTATATAATTAAGATATTGTTGGATTCGTCCTGATAACCCAAGTGTTCTTAAATACGTGAAATTAAAAAAAAAACTAGATATGATGGCTATGAGATGCCATTGTTTGAAGTATCAAAAAATAAAAATAAATCTAATAATGCAATATGGGTATCAAATTAAAGTGCTTATCATAAGGATTTCAAAAAGGTATATCATTATAGCTTTTTTGACAGCAGGCGGATTTTTATATTTAAATTTATACTAGTTTATCTTTATATAAATACTAAACAGCCAACAAAGGAGCAGACGAGCTATCAGATGGTAATTGATCGCAGCCATGGGTATTAGCAACACCAAAAAAAAGCAGGGATCCATGACAAGCAACAAGAAATTTTAATGTCTATTAAATCAATAATTATTTTCCTTTAAATGACAGGCATACTTCCTCTGTTTGTATCAATAAACTTCAAAAAAAGTTTTATGATTCACATTGAGAATAAATTTTAGAATCTACAAAATGTGGGCTGTGGCATAGTGTTGCATAGACTAATTAATGATTATTATCACTCCTGCCATGCTTACATTAGTATAATAATATTAAACAGGTTTGACTGCATAAAAATCATGAGTTTGAAAGAATGTTTGTATGACCTCATCCACGGAAATATTTTTGTTTCAAGTTTTACAATTTTAGTATTATTTAACTATCACACACAAAACTGTGGTTAACGGCGAAATAAAAAAAAATATGCATATCAATAGAACATAATCATTTTTAGCCTTGGAAAGCAATCTGTCAGCCACAAAATTATTATTAGCTGTTATGTTTACTTCGACATTACATTCATTATTAAGAGCTTTATAAATATTTACTAGGAAATTTCATACTCAAGGAAAGATTCCCGATATTAATGTTATCATGATTACTGTTATAAATGTAAAAAATGGAAAGTATGTATTGCATATCATATCTGGATAATGATTAGATAATATGTATTCAGTATGATATGAGACTTGATTTTCTAAAGCGATTATAAATACAAACTAGTTTATTTTTGACGTGTGTGAAAATCATAATTAATAAACACTAACGTTTACTGACTGGCAGACAATGAGTCAACCAGCGCAGCCTAAACTAACCTAGAGACATGAAACATCTTACATGGATTTCTTAGTGGGGAAGCACTACTAAAAGATTTTTGAAAATTCATCCCATAAAGGGGCAAAATGGGGGCTAAAAGTTTCCGCAAACGAAGTAGCGGGCACCAGCTTGAGTGTTTATAAAAGTGTGTACGCTCACCTGTTTGTTCGCAAAGATCAGGAGTACAGCATCTCGTAATTCGTCTTCACTTAACATCCGCATGAGCTCCTCTCGCGCTTCCCCTATACGCTCCCGATCGTTACTGTCTACTACGAAGATGAGACCCTGCAAAAAATAATGATCAATTCAAAAACACATCTACACAAATATTATAAAGACGAAAGATTTGATTGCTTGTTTGCATTGAATAGGCTCCGAAACTACTGAACGGATTTGAAAATTTCTTTCACTGTTGGAAAGCTACACTATCCCCGGGTGACATAGGTATATTATATTATTATTATTTTTACTATTTTTCCCGAGGCGAGGGCAATTTCCTAGTATTTTATAAACGTTGGAATCATTCCATGTACCCACAAAGTTTAAAGAGGGTAATAAATAATTATATATTTCCAAGACATTACCTATAGATGTCAGGTCAGGTACCTTTGTTAAATGGAAGTCATCTATCTATGGTAACGATAATAACTAATAGATTTGATTGGCTTTTGCAGTCAAAATTTGATCTATAAATTCAGTAAATGTTTAGTGAAATAAATTTCCTTAATCAATCTCCCTAGGTTACACTATCTTGCAATACTATGCAAATAATTTGTAAAGAGAAAAGGACCTATTAAGGAAAATATCAACAAAATCAGGTCAATATTTCAAGACTGCTTGTCAATTAAGGTTTGAATAAGCCACACCCTATGCTACCACAATAGAAGGGGGAGCGGTAATTATGTAATTCTTTCCCAAAGAGGGCATTCACCTCCCCTTGTGAGGACTCAATACCTTTAGGGTTATTGTAAAAATCTAATTGAAAAGCAATTTTTTTTTAATCTTGTTTGCCTTCTTACTCTAAAGGTAGTGGTTAAGTTTTTAGAATCTGTGATCCAACAGCTTAAACACATAATTATACTGAATAGATTGTGACTCTCCTCATAATTGTGTACATCCAGTACTTTCTAATTTGCCAGTCAAGAATGGATCATAATCACTGATAAATTAATAAAATATTCATACCCCTTTTCAGGGATATAGCAAGACATGCAGTCCAAAAAGTAAGTGACCACTCATAAACTACAATATGTATAATATTTTTCCTGACAAATTTCAAGTAGATGAAATATTTAGCAATAATAATAATAATATACATAAAATAATAGTAATATTCTAAGACTCAGTGAATCTGGGCCTATTTAAAACAAAGCTTGGACTCTCATTGCTTTAAAATGTATATTTTAATAATATTACAAGACTTAAGCAAAACATGTAAACTATACAGACTTTGAATCTTCAAGAAGCATCTGAAAGTCTCTCCAGCGCACAATATCAGTCTGAACCAAAGTGAATAATTAATTCATAATACAAACAATTTCATATCAATGGTATGTGTGGGATAACTCGGTAACCCCACAAAATGTCTTCATTAAAAACATTTAAATTACATTTAAATATCAAAGATAAGTAATGCATTTACCCCTTTTTAAGTGTTGCATCTATGTTAACACTTTCGTAACGGCTATACAAAGTTAAAGAAGTTACGCTTTTACAGATTTTTTATCACCGCGTTTTTAGTATGGCGGATAATTATTATTACACATCATATGTGTGCGAGCTACAGTTTGTGCTAGTACTTTACCCACAACAGGTGTATTTCGCCGTTGCGAAAGTGTTAAAGTGCTCAAGTAACTTTCAATCACAAAAAACTTAACAAACCTGTGTATTCTGGAAGTAATGCCTCCACAGTGGTCTGATTTTGTCCTGACCACCGACGTCCCATACCGTGAAACTGATGTTCTTGTATTCTACAGTCTCCACATTAAATCCTGCAATCATCATACATTACTTAACATCAGACACACAATATGTTGTACATACTATTACACATTAGTAGCATGATGCAACAATGTAAACTTTCTAGTCTTGACAAGTAATAATCAAAAGGGAAGTAGAATCACATTCACTTGGTAGATGGAATTACATACAAAATAATGAATACAATTACAATGATATAAAATACTAAGCTTGTACTAAAATATACTAAATCAATAATTATATTGTATGATACTGAGTTTCCTTTACATTAACCACAGTGTCCACAATAAACTGAACTTCCCGCATAAATAAAATTTGTTTAATATTAATAAAATTTAAATGCATTTAGTATATAGCTGTTTTCCTGTTTTTATTTTTTTGTGCAAGATCTAATGTATACCACAACTTTGTGAATATTTGATGAAAATTACCATCTCACAATATTACACCAGATTATTCTCATCACAAAAATTAAAATAACAATGATGAATCATATCATGGTTGATGGTTGATTCATACTTATAATGACCAAAAATATTAATATAAAAACTTATACTATTTTTAATAGCACAGTATTTCAGACAAATATAAAATGTAGTAACAATCAATGCCTAAGAGCTGTATTTATTTATATCAACAGGGTTCATTAACTTTTGACCACTTCACCTAAGCCTCTTGTTAGCTCTCTACATAAAAGCCGTAAAGCATTTTAATTATACTCTCCAAATGTTTACTTCATACCAAATGATAATATATGTATGCCATTAAACTTAAGTACCAGTAACCAGAAATATGAAAATTAATACAACAAACTAAAAATAATTATAGAATGAAAAAGAGTAAACAGCAACTGTAATGACATATTAGAAAATTAAACGTAATCTAAGCCTCAAATAAATTAAAATATACTTTATCGAACATATTTTATGTAATCTGAAATAGTATTTCTTTTTTAAATGCAGATGCATTTTTGAATGATCATGTAGTTTTATGAAATATAAAATCAGCAAAACTTTGTTTACTTTCATAAATAGAGAAAAATACTCACCAATAGTGGGAATTGTTGTAACAATTTCGCCTAATTTAAGTTTATATAGGATTGTGGTTTTACCAGCTGCATCCAAGCCCACCATCAATATTCTCATTTCTTTTTTGCCAAATAGGCCTTTAAATAAATTTGCAAACATATTCCCCATTTTGCAGTTAGTTGTGTTGTCTGAAATAAAGATTTACAGGATTAATAATTAGAATCCCTACCGACTGACTCATCCATCAGTCTATACGTTACTATAATCAATGTTAATGACATGGCATTTACATACATACTCTTTACTACGAATACAACTGTTTTAACTTTACGTCTCTATATGAGCCCAAATTCAACTGAAACTACTGTAAGTATCAGATAAACAGTTGTAGATCTGCATCAACAGAATTTAGAGACAAAGATTGGCTGATACAGACGTTGGTAATTCTGTTGCGGTCACCACCCCTGGATTGCAATCTAATATCACACATATATGTGCCAATAATAAAATTAAAACATATCGCTAACAATAAATATGAGTTCTACTTACATTTTCAGAAAGAAATCTATACAATATGATGAAAAAAACGCTTCAATCCAATGAAGTCTTTACAATTCGCTGGATGTCAAAATGGCGGCGAACGTGGAAGTTGTACGTGCTTATGCCACGTATCGGTGAAAAGTGGCCAGAATTAAATAATGATAATAACAACATAGATATTAATTTATTAGAACATTTATTAAATAAAAATTAAAAAGATTAAATACCGAATAGCACAATTTTTATTGAACATTTAAAATAACTACATAAAATTACTACTTTAAATAATGGTAATTTTAGACCTGTGTTAAGATACCGGTATTAATATATTTACCGGTATTCGATCAGTGAAATATAGAATACATTTTTGAGTATGCAATAGAACTATAAAATTAAGCTTGTCATGAATTAATAATTATAAGAGAAAGCACAGCCAGCAATCTATTTTAATTAAAATGAGAGAAGTTGCACAAACTTTTGATATAATTTACAATAGAATAATATTTACAATACAGGTTTCAGACTTGCAGTTCCGCCTAGTAGAAAGTGTCGTCTGTCATAAACAGATTAAAGTTATTTTTCATGTACATTGTAAATATTACATATCGTCTTCGGTGGGTTGCTCCGTGCTCGACATTTCAACCATGCGGTCCTTCATAATAACTATTTAACTGTCCTTCTACCGCTTCTACGAGCCACGAGCCAATATGAGAAGAGCTCATTATCCATGGTTGAAAAGCACACAAGTTACATAAACTGTGGTCTTGACGATTTGAATTTTGAGAGTTGACAATATTGACATTTTGACAAGTGACAATTTTGTAAATATTGTATTGTCCATTGTCGGCGCGACGAGTAAAATAAATCCAAGTAAATCAAAATACGAATGAGTTCGTCGAGTTTATTATTTAAAGAAACCAAACAAACTTTGGATTTTGTGTGGGTAGTTTTTATGGTTAGATGACCACAAATTGGTTAGTCAGTAATAAATCGTTATTAGTATTAATTTCAAAAACCATGGATTTTATTCGGAGTCAAACTTGGCTATTGGAAACTCCTATAGTTACGACATTCAGAATAAATAAATTAAAAAATTATGATGTAGCAAAACTCAGTACAATTTTAATAGAAGTAAGTAATTATATACATTGTAACTTAATAATCCTACAGTTGGGCTGTTGTGATCTGGTGTAACCTTTCTTATGAAAAGTACTGTTTAAGTATTATGTACCCCGTCCTACCTTTACTTTTGGTGTTACTAAAAATAATTTTATTTCTAATTATTTATGAAGGTGAGTTGAAAATAAAGGTACTAATAATATATTTTTGTTGCAGCAATGTAAGGAATTAAATACTACAGTAGTTCCTAAGTACTATTTCCTAAAACCTGATTGCTTAATACTTGAGCGATGGCCATCAGACGTAACAATTAACAAAACTGGTAAAGAAGTTATTGTGGATGCACAATGCGGAGAGGCAGTGTTGAGAGGTGCTCATGTCTATGCTCCTGGTGTCATAGGCCTTCCTAGTGGTAATAAATATTATATTTTAATATTATCAAAACAATTGGCATTTTAATTTTAAAACCATTTATTATTTATGGTAGTGTAAACAGATAAATAATATGACTCTTGCATAATGACTATATTTATTATTATTATCTTTTATATCAACAAAAAAATAGTACATAATAACCATCTACAGAAATTGTCAAGAAATAGGTTGGCTTAGCATTGATATAAATATTACTATCCTTTTGTTCACATCTATCCTAATATTATAAAGCTGAAGAGGTTGTTTGTTTGATTGAACACGCTAATCTCAGGAATCACTGGTTCAAATTGAAAAAATATTTTTGTGTTTCCATTTATTGAGGAAGGCTATAGGCTATATAACATCATGTATTTTAGTAGTTTTTTCCACAAATTAATGCAGGTGAAACTGCAGGGTACAGCTATTCGGTCATAAAATGTTTAGTAAAAAAGATTTTACAAAAAATATATGAACAACAAAATATTAAAGCAAATAGGTGATAATGTGTCTCTTTACAGATTGTACACTAAATGAAAATGTTGATATATACGCTGACTTGGATGGAAAATGTAAACGGGGCCTTAAAATCCCCTACACTGGTAAAAAAAAATTTGTTGCATCAGGGCGCCTAAAGATGTTGCGCTGTGATTTGTTTGACAATGGAATTCAACCAAAGTATGTAGGTTCAAGTAATAATTTTTGTAAGTAATAAAGCTGCACTTAATTATTGCCTGTAGGTATTTAAAAAAAATAAAAATACTTCTTTAACAACATAGGTTTATAGTTCAATATTTATAATGCTTTCATTATAGTTCAATTAATAATATGAACAACCAACATCAATATTATTTAATTTATTTATTATAATTTTGTGTTAAAACAACTTAAATAATTATACAAAATACCTTCTACTTCAGTAAAGATATTGTTTGTTTTAGTGGCATAGCTGTTCATACATTACTACCAGATTCGAGGTTGCCAGTAGTGAATGAGAGTTTATTTCCCAAGGGAGAGGTACTCTTACAAAATTTACCTTCAATAGTTGCTGGGTGGGTGGTAAATGCACAGCCCAATGAATATATTTTGGACATGTGTGCTGCTCCCGGCAATAAAACCACACATTTAGCCGAAATGTCCAATAACAAGGTATCTAAATTCACACAAAAAAGTTTATTATGTAAAGGGGAAGAAAGGAACGAAATAAATTGCATTAATATTTATGCAATCAATACAATCCATATGACACTGCTTGATATGATACTGGACTTTAGTGTTAGTTAAATTTTTAAGGGTAGTTAACCCATTGTTTGATATGTCTCTAATTAGTTTGATTTTCTCTTTCTAAGTTTACATTGTAATGAATCATGATTGGGAATTACAAATTTAATTATACAGTTACAGAACTAAATAGGCTAAAGTGCCAAGTTATTCAAATTATAAAATATGTTGGTAAAAACAAAAATATATGAGACTTGGAGGCAGACTTCTGTTAAGGAAATTATTTCAACATATTTTTTGATAAGAGATTTTGTTCTTTTCAGGCAATAATAATAGCAATTGATAAAACAGATAACAAAGTAAGGAAAATAAAAGAAAAATGTGAAGCCCATGGAATAACTTGCGTGAGAGCATTCAGTTTTGATTCAACAAAATGTTACTCTGAAGATTGTAATGGATTTATTAGTGAACCTCCATTCCCAGGAAATTGTTTCGATAAAATATTATTAGACGCGCCTTGCAGTGGCTTAGGTCAAAGGCCACAATTACTAAGCAAATTGAATATGAAAACACTCGACTCTTATAAATATTTACAAAGAAAGTTATTTGCAACAGTAAGTTTCCCTTTAAAGTTGTTAATACCCGTTTAAAACCTGATCAATCTGCATATTTTTTATTGCTACATGCTCTGCATATTTGTCCAATATGGCTTTTAATCTATAAAACAAAAATATTCTTCTGGCCAGTAAGTGGCCAGGCAAAATAGTTTGCATGCATGGATGCATGTACCTAAAGGTACCGTAAAGATCAAAGTCTCAAACCTTTTAACGTCCATAACATACATTGATTTTTAAGTTACTATAAATAATGCCAATATTTTGTAGCCTTTTGTAAGTTTTTGTAAGTAAGTTTTTGTTGCCTTGTAACAAGATTCTTAAATTGTTTATTTTGCAGGCTGTTAAACTTGTAAAACCAGGTGGAAAAATAATTTACAGCACATGTACGGTGACAGTGGACGAAAATGAAGGAATGGTTGTGTGGGCTCTAGAAAAAATTCCATGTTTGAGACTAATTACTGCTGAACCACTTCTTGGAGGTCCTGGTTTGGACAATGTAGGTCTCGACAAGGAGCAAAGGTAAGTGTTATTATGATTAATTCTGAAGAGATCGTCTAATGTTTATAACCAGTGGATACCCGGCGTGTGCAGATATGCTAAAAAAAAATTGGTTGTCTGTAAAGTCGGTTTACGGACAATGGTTTTACGTGATAACGTCTATTTCGTAGAAGAATAATTTATGATATAAATATTGTCAATTCGCACATTAGGAACGGGAAATAGAATGAAAATTACAATTTTACATATTAAATTACAGATATATATTTCGTTTTATTATTATTCAGCGTATCTCTTTCTCGATACTTTGCGCGCGTTGTGGCTCGTGACGTGAGCAGGCTCGTTACCACGTTTTCGAGAATGCCTTCCAAGCGGACCGATTACGCTTGAGTGGGAGAGAGACGGCCGGTCTAGCGTGCCTCTCTCTCTAATGCTGCGCGCGCTTCCGTGACGTGAGCGGCCGTTACTCGGTTTTCGTGAATGCCTTTCAGGCTCATCGTCTTTATAAACGTTATCACGTCAAAAATAAATGTGCCTAATGCATTGTTTTAGTGGTCTCAAACCATCTTCGCGTTATTGCCTTTCAGATGAAACCATTTTGGGGCATATTGGTTGTATGGTTTCGGAGTCTATGATGTAAAGCACATCCGTACAAACATTTTTTGTGTTTTAGTACAGAAAGATGTGAAGTCACTATCTATACATTTAGTATACAAGTAGATAGTGACTTCACATCTTTCTGTCCTGTCAAATCCTATTAAATGTTGTCTGGGTCTATATCCTATTTGTATTTGAGCATGAATGTTGGAGATTTAACATCTGGTATTATATAATTTTGATGACAAATTACTATAAACTTCATTGAGCCTTGATTTAGAGAGAATTTTAAGAATATCATAAGTAGGTGTCGAAAAGAAACTACAACTTCAAATAATAAAAATATATTGTATAGCAAATAATTATATCCAAAAAATACATTACCATTAACCCGTTGATATATCACTACACATTATATCACAACTACCTTATCTTAAAAATAAAGCTTTCTCCTTTCGAGAAATAAGTTATAGTTGCGTTTGCAACGTATGTAATAGTGTATTTTAATAGTTAAACGGCATATTTGTAACTCTGTTCCAATTAATCTCAATAATTTCAGCATATTTCAATCACATCAAGCATAATAATTATAATTATAAACTGGGTTAAACATAATAATTATAATTTTATTATTTAACTCACAAATGAAAAATAAATAGGTATAAACAATGATGTTTAAATAAATATAGATACGTTATGCCCTTACAAATCAACCGAAAAATCTGTTCCGATGTCTCGCGTCAAAACTACATCGCTATCTCTTTCTTCACCTGAATAAGAGTTCCCAATTGGGAACTTTTTGAGTCAACAACGCGCGCGCTTATGACATATCTGCCTCTTTTTAATATATAATATCATTGGGTATAAATAAATAGGTATATTACAATAACATTTCAAAATTGTTATATATTTTTGTGATCTGTATACACTTAAAACTTACAATATTTTATTCGTATCGGTATTATAAACGTACCTACTAAATCACTGGTTAACATTATGGCTACAAAAGTTTAATGCATATAAATTAGTAGTAGATATTTTGTACTCTATAAAACTGCACAAATTTTATTTCTTTTGTCGTTTCCTTTTAAACTTTGTTTACTTTTATAATATTTTACTAATCTCACTAACATGGTAAGATAATCTATGCACAAATTATAATTTTTACATTGTTACTTAGGTACTAATAGTATACCTACATTATTTGTATAGTAATATTGTACTCAATCACTATGAAATAATCACACAAACGAGTGGCAAGAACTACAATATGACATGTATAATTATAAAACTTATTGCATTGTTTTCTCCTTATGCTAAAAATATATTCGATTTTCTTACAGGATCATGGTGCAACGCTTTGGCCCAGAAGAAGATAATCTAAGAATTGTGGACGACATTTATAAGAACAGTATAGGCTTTTTTATAGCAACATTTACAAAAACAGGAGATTAATGGTTTATCGTTACTAATCGGTAAGTATTTTGACAGTTTTTCAGATCTATATCTGGGATAAATATAGTATGGGGTGAAATAAATATATAAATAACGGATTTATTTGTTTATCATATTCATATTATTTTGCAGATTAGCTGTGGATGGCTGAGCCAACCCGTCCCTCCTTGTTTTCTTAGTTTCGTTAGCGTTATTTTTTTAATTTTCTCCAGCTATGTATTTTAAATATACAAAACATAAATCAGAGAATAAGACTAATAAAAATTGTATAATGTACATTAACAAAAAAAACTTATTTGCATTGCATTAAATATTACGTATATCAATTAAATTCTCTAAAAAAAACTGTTTTCAGTTTATAATTATAAATATTAATAAATTTTCTAAATTCTTCTTTTAATTAAAATTATAACGGCGCGCATTGACTGACCTATTGAATAAACATATTATTTTACGTCAAATATTGTGAATCTTGCCTACCTTATACCATACCTTATATTTTTTCAATTTTCACCCATATACCATTCATGGGTTTCAACAAAAACGCTCTTTTGTCAAATTGTAAAGGAATTTCCGTTTTGGAACAAGGCGAGAATGTAAAATTCTTCAAAAGTGTAACCATTGCTTGTTTTGCTGTGAACATTGCGAAACGAAGGCCTGTAACCAATACATAAAGTTGTTGGGTGCCATGGACATTATAGACAACACACAAAGAAAAGGACACAAACCCAGAACAGAAATTCAAACTAATTATTAAAATTTCCGCCACGCTGGGTATAGAAGCCAGGGTACGGCGATCCGGCATAGTGACCATTGCATGGTTAGCCAAATACATAATGTTCAAAGTTACATGTAAAGTCTAAGGGTGAGATCTATACTGTGCTAAGGCATTGCTCACACTTAAAAGTATCCGAACAAAAACAATGGTCCTAAATTAACCTATACATTAGCCATTCTGACTTAAAATTTTTCTTAAGTTTAAATAACCGAACAAAAAAAATTGGTCCTAAATCAACCCTAATGTTAGCCATTTTACATGACTTTTTAATTTTTTCGTACTCGTACCAACAAAGTATCAAACATCTACTACAGTTGAATGTTGTCTGAGCAAATTCCAAATCTAAGTGCGCTTTATAGTTGACTTTGTTTATCAAAGCTAGGATTTTAGTTTATATTGTACACTGTCGACGTGGAAATTATTTTGCTAAAATAAATTCAATAACTTACCGATACAATTTCTCGGTCCAATACCAAAGGCTAAGAAATGAGACGGTCTCTTCACATCTTTGTCCATAAATCTTTCCGGTTTAAATTCATTGGGCTCTGGATATACTTTTGGGTCCATGTGTATAGCATAGATAGGAATGGAGACTATATCTCCAGAATCTACCTGTACATTTGTATCAGGTAAAGTGTACTTCTTTGTACAACATCTATCAACTCTTGCTACAGGGGGATACATTCGTAACGTTTCTGAAATAATGAATGTTTATGTACAGCCAGCAAAAAAGTTAGGTATGCAGGGCAATGGGCATAGCATGATAAAAAAACGTCTTATAGTGATAAGGGGAAGTAAGCGGAGGCGCTTATTCGTAGTAAATTTTTATGTAATTATATGAACATATACAGGGTGGATTTTTGAGACGGGTCAGTAAGGGCAGGTACCTTAACCGTTATAGTTACAGGAAAACGTTCCTAGGAGACTATCCACAACTTTTTAAGATATTCTGAACTGCATTCACAGATTTTTGAGAAAATGTACGGTCAGCGAAACAAGTGCTAAAATCCAAAAAAAAATATTTTTATGCCTATCGATCCTACTTCGTATGGGGATCAAAATACTCTATGGGACCATTTAAGGTATGAGTACTAGAAATGTCAGAAATCGCTAAAAACATTTTCCATACATTTTGTACTGAAAAACGATAAATCAACTCGTAATATTCTTTATCGCCAAACAACCTTATTTGTTCCTAAAAAAAATAAGTAAAAAAATTATAAAAAAGAAGTTTGAAAGTAAATTTTGAATTTTGAATCTTCAAAACCAGTTGGATGAATGGCCCCTAACGGAATTGTGAAAAGTTTATTTTCAACAAGATGGCGCACCGCCACATAACAGCCGTCTTACGCGTTATAATTTGAACAAACAATTCGGGACACAGTGGATAGGAACACATGGTCCAATTAAGTGGCCACCTCGCAGCCCAGAAGCGTCAGCCTCTCGATTTTTTTTTGTGGGGCCACCTAAAAAATGAAGTCTACAAAAGAAAGTACGACAGTGTTCAGGAGCTGAAAGAGGCATTAAAGGGGATTTTAAATAATATCCATCAAATAAAACTTTCCGCTGTTACTTGCTCAGTACAAAAACGAGTGAACTTATGTATTCAGTTGAACAATTTATTTCGTAAATAACAGCTATTTTTAAGTTTGTGTGATATGTTGTGTCTTACCGTGGTTTTTGTATTTAAATTTCAATAGGCCGTAAAGAATATTTTAATCGTAGTAAGAAATAAGATTGTTTGGCAATAAAGAATATTGATTATCGTTGATTTATCGTTTTTCAGTACAAAATGCATGGAAAATGTTTTTAGCGTTTTCTGACATTTCTAGTACTCATACCTTAAATGATCCCATAGAGTATTTTGATCCCCATACGAAGTAGGATCGATAGGCATAAAAATATTTTTTTTTGGTTTTTGGCACTTATTTCGCTGACCGTACATTTTTTCAAGAATCTGTGAATGCAGTTCAGAATATCTTAAAAAGTTGTGGATAGTCTCCTAGGAACGTTTTCCTGTAACTATAACGGTTAAGGTACCTGCCCTTACTGACCCGTCTCAAAAATCCACCCTGTATATGAGTATGGTATATGATCACTTATCGTTGGCTTGCCTGTAATTTTGTAGGCTAATTACGTAAGAAACACATGAAGTTTTAAGTATTGTCGTGGCTGGTCTTAAAATCATTACATATTTCGTCATTTAATGATTTGCTCACGTTTCATCATACATAATCAGTTGTCGTTTGACAATGTTGTTGAACCATTCACGAATAACGTATTTTTCAACTTATCCTACAATATTTTTATTAAATACTTTTCTTACCTAATAAAAATGCTTCTAAGTAATCCAGTTGGGAGATTAATTCGTAAGAGATTTCTTTGTCCTTAGTGACCTCTATAATATGGTTGCGTAGTTTGGTTTGAAGTTCCGGCTTAATTGCTAGCACGTAAGTGGCAAATGACAGCAATGTACTGGAAGTTTCGTATCCTGCTATGAGGAAAAGAAAAGATTGCGCATCTATCGTATCATCGTCTAAATCTGAAAAGTAAAAATTGAGATTTAAAAGCATTTTCAGCATGAGTTATCTCTCTTTGTAAAATCTAATACTAAATTATAATAGCTTCTTAATTTTATTCCCGATGGTTAGTGTCGATCTATGCCCGAGAATACTAAAATAATTGATATTATTTTAGTATTTCTTCGTCAATGGATGGGTACAAATGGCTTTCGATATGTAAAGAACTTCCGACATATAAATTAACCACTAACTCTTCATCACTTCGCGATGGATCAGCGCGAGCGTGGTGAAAATCACTCTAGGTATTAATAAACCGTATTTTAAACAGCTTTATTTACATTGTACACAAAATGTAAATGAATCAAACTCTTGGTCATTAGGTAAATAATATATAGCCAACTACCACTATCTAATATTATAAATTAGAAGACAAAAGACAATCGAAAACAAAAAAGAAACCTACGTTTTTTATTAGCTGTGTTTGGGTCTTCACCTTCCTTAACTGACGCATCTAAAAGAAGCTGCAAAAAATCGTTCTTTCTGAAAAAAATGCAATTACGTTGACTTAATTTTACTGACCAGCAATCTTTATATAGAAAACACAAAAAATGTTTGAGGGGATGTGCTTTAGATACTTTGAAACCAACCAAACGATAAGGATCCAAACGACGTCCTCCAAATTGGTTTTATTTGAAAAGCAATAATGCATTACCCACATTTTCGATTTTCGAATTTTTCCATACAAAATTTTTTAGCGTGCCGGGTTGGATACGTTAAATAAAATACACAATTCTTTGCTTATTACCTGTTGTTCAAATCTTTCCTTTCTGCTTTCGTATTTTTCAGTATCCTTATTAATTCACTTGTACTCTCGTGATTAAAAAATGATATATTAAGATATCTGATCAGTGGTGGCATGAACGTTAGCAAAAAAAATAAAAATAAGCGTTTGTACCACGTCATAAAGTTAAATTTCTCTGCAACCTAAAATAAAACTCACTGTTTTTATTGTTTTCTTCTATTTATTAATGAAAAATAGTATTTGTGTTTTTTTTTTATACGAACCTGTATAAATTTAGCATTTTCGTCTTCAAGTGCATCGGACTGAATACCAAACGCACAAGTTCCAATTACTTCTAGAGTAAAACGACCCAGGACACTTTTCATTTCGACTTCCTTTTGGTCTGAAAAAAAAAATGGGGTTTTCATGAAATAGGTGTGTTTCTATTTTCATGAAATAGTAGTGTGATATTGATTAACATAATTATCTTTAGTTCCAAACAAGTAAGTTTTATTTTTATTTTAACGAAAATCATTAACAGAAACGCATGGGGCGCTTTTGAAAGTTCAACAATTGAAATAAAAAATACCAATAAAAATGTAATAATTCTTTGCCAGTCCATGGAGATGAAGAGGTAAACTCGCAATTGAAAAATTATAATTACAGACATCACCAATAGGTGACGGAATTCTAACTATATAATAATTTAACAATCATGATTTTATCCTTCCTTCCGAACATTGCACCAATATAACAATAAGGTACACGTTGGATCCACTTAGATATAAATTGCTATTGTTTAAAGTAGCATTAATAGATAAAAGAGAGTTACTTACATATCTATTATTGACTTACACCAGGCAAGTGTTTATTGTAAAATCTTGACGTTATAATTAAAATAATTTCATTTTCGTACTTCATGTACATATTCAGAAGTGGGAGCATACATACTTCGTTGTTACCCATAGATGTTAATATGTACACGCATTATTGTATTGATAAAGCGATTATCATTAACTAGGGCGGAGTAAATCTTCATTTACACAAAGAATATAGCAGAACTGTGCATTATTGTTTGTGTTATCGTAAAACAGAGTACTCACCAAACTGTTGCAAAAATTTTACCATTTGTTTCGAACAAACATCAACAAGAGGTAACATAATCTTTAGACGAGATGCGCTGAATGTCGGAGTAATGGTGCTACGGACTGCTTTCCATTCTGAGCCCTTAAACCAGTAGTTTTCATTAGTTATAAAAAATCAAATACCAGTGACTAACTGAGATTTATACGACAGTAACTTTTTTATGTAACAAAACGACAAACAGCTGACGATTGTCTATCATCAGCGACGACAAAAGCATCACATGTGTTGCCGGCCAATAAAAAGATATAAGAAATAGGATCCAATATTATCTAATGAAAATACATGGCTATAACATTAAGGGTACCCGGACACAAAGGTATACGCGGGTACAAGATGCCCGATGAAATTGCGAGGGGGCATTGGCGCCCACCATGGGACCTGAACCTTTGAAAAGATGGGTGACCCGATTTCTTAGAAACCAATCTAATAAGCCACGAGCATAGACGCAAGATAACCAACATCTCGGTATTCTATATGATAAAGCATAATATTAAATGTCAGATATACTCGTAAAAATATGCAGAATCATATAATCGAATGTAAGATCTGAAATTCTAGAACGTCCTACGGTTTATTAATACGGTCCTACGGTTTTGGTGATCAGATATAACGACCATTCTACAAGTAATAATAACATTAATAACAGTTGGTATATATCCTTTCAAACTTTATACAGAGAGCCCTAGCAACACCCAAACAAGTTCAGCACCAACAGTATGTTAGTCAATTGTTTGTTATTCGCACAAGCTACACTTTATAGGTGAATTATGCTAAACCGTGTCGGGCACGAGCCGTGCCCCGTACGAGGCACGGATACAAAACTTCACTAACATTTTATATGACGCGGACATCGACCGTTTATGCTACACCGTGCGACGTCTTCATCCGAGCCTCGTAAAATGTTAGCGAAGTTCCTCGTTCGGGGCACGGCTCGTGCTCGGCACGGTCTAGCATATTTAATTTTCATCCCTTAATCTAAATGAATTTATTGCATAGAAGTTACCTTTAGATTAAGTAGTGATCTACTCAAATATCCAGGTTCTCTGCTCATAAATCTGTTTCTATCTACAAAATGCTCGAAGTCCCGGATTGTTACTGCCTTTATTAACTCAGTATCAAAAATGTATAAAATCGGCCTCTTTCCCTCAAAGAAACCTGGAATGAAAATAAATAATTAGAATTGGTATTTAAATAAGAATTATTTCGCAATTGAAACTGATCTAATAGTACAATGTAGGTATAAATACAAAAAAATCCGTTGATGAAATTGTACAAATATTATTTATTTTTAGTGTTCCGAAGTAAAATCGGAACCTTTATAGTTTCGCCATGTCCGTCCATCCGCCTGTCTGTCCGTCTTTCCGAAGCGAAGCACCGAGACCCTGTTAGAAATCTGTAATTTTATTCGTCTCGTACCCTATAGTGTGGGCAGTACCGGCGTTAGGAGGGGGCGCGGTCGGACGACGAGCCTAGGGCACCACATTTAGGGCGAGGAGCAAAAAAAAAGGAAAAATAAACAAAATTCAGCAAAAAAGGTCGATTTTGATTTTCTTATGTGGGCGCCACAATATTCTTGCCTGGGGTGTCAGTGGCTCTAACGCCGGCACTGAGTGTGGGGTATCGTTGAAAAGGTCTTCCAAAAATATTATGGGTATTCTTAGACCATTTTTGGAATCAGTGGTCCGTTTGTGAAACATTTGGCTATAAAGTGCTAATTTTGGTTAGAGTCAACAAGTGTCCACCCCTTGCTGGCTAAACGGTTGGAGTTGGACAAGTGAAAAAATTCTCAAAAATATGTTATATGATGAATTTACAAGGAAAACTAACACGGCTATGTTAGCATAATATATACTATACTTCAGAACCCTACATTGCACGTGGCCTGACACGCACTTGCCCGGTTTTTGTAATAAAAATATATTTTATAAAAATATGTAGAAATAAATTAATCTATATACATAGAACACAAAAACTGTTTGAATGGATGTCCTTTACAGTCTCTGAAATCATCCAACCGATAGGCCTCAAAATGGTTTCATTTGGATCAATATCCAAAGGTGGTTCGAGACCACTAAAACAATGCATTAGGCACATTCAGCCCACCGATAAAGTTGATTTTCCACTTTTCTCAAACAACAATTTGAAGATAATATAAAAAATGAAAGATGACGTATCAACGTCAACGTTCTCATTAGAATTTTTTTAGCGTAGTGGAACACGCCTGGTATCGACTAGTATTTAATAAGAATAACACTCACCCCCAACACGTTCTCCTTTAAATTGATTGTAAATATCCAATTGAAACTGATGAAAAGATGTTTTTGCAAAAACTCTAGGAGCAAGATTTCCAAAAATAATTTTAGGCTTCATATATTTAACGCCCTTCTTTTTAAAAAAGTCAAATGTACTCGTATAATAGAAATATAGAGCGAAGACAGTAGTAAGAAACACCACTAATTTCCAATCTTCTAAGATGAATCTTATGAGTTGATTTGTTCCATCTCCCATTATTATGTTGGTTAATTTAATTTATAAATAATTATTTAGTTCACCAGCAATCCCCCTGACAAAATTACCTACTAGATGAACATTAAAATTGCACCCGTTTATAAATAGATTTATTTGTTTGTGTATGTCAACACTACGTACACACGTCTAACTTTTTTAAAAGAAAAATAAAACTGAATAATTAACTGAATGAAGTCTGTCTGACTGTGACTGAACTGATTACTGAATCGATCCAATCAGCTCAGCGAAGCGAATGCTGCGCAGTGCGCTGCGATTTGAAGCGAACATTGACACTATTGACAGTAACATGAATGACAGTTGACACCTGCCAGCCCACAGTGTACTTAATCCATAGATATAGAAGTAACAAGATTCTCCCATACTTTTGACAGAGCGAGATCGCCAGTTACAAAATCTACGTGAAAGACAGAGACAAAAATGTTATTTTTTGTCCCCGTCAGCGTGGCTGATTTTATTATACATTTATACATATACTAGCTTTTACCCGCGACTTCGTCTGCGTGGACTTGAGAATAATTAGTAATTTAAAAGAAACTTGAGAGGTGTCAAGGGACACCCGGATGGAACGAAGTTCCTTTCGATTTAAGTATTTTACGCGCTCAGCAGTGTGATTCAGCAATATGAAACGCTGTAAAACTTTCTGAATCACTTCAATAGTAAAAAGTGTCGTCACGACTTTTCGTAAGAATCAAAAAGTGTCGTAAGAATTTTTTCCGTCTAGCCCCCTTTCACAACGCGCGATAAGGAACTTCGTTCCAAAAAGATCCCGGCCAAATGCGAATTTTTCGGCACCGAGGGTTTTGTACAAACTTACAGAACCGAACATAAGAGCAATATTAAATGATTTAGTAACAAACTTAACTTTGCCGATGTAAAACTGTCGTTCCCGTTATCTGGACATACCGATCAATTAACCAAATAAGTTTAAGTTTTTTTTGGAATGATACCTCCACGCATTCCTGAGTAAATGGGGTCGACAAACAGACAGACGGACGGATAACGAAGTGATCCTATAAGGGTTATGTTAACGTGATAACGTTTATAAAGACGATGAGCCTGGGAGGCATTCACGAAAACCGAGTAACGTCACGGAAGCGCGCGCAGCATTAGAGAGAGAGGCACGCTAGACCGGCCGTCTCTCTCCCACTCAAGCGTAATCGGTCCGCTTGGAAGGTCACGAGCCACAACGCGCGCAAAGTATCGAGAAAGAGATACGCTGAATAATAATAAAACGAAATATATATCTGTAATTTAATATGTAAAATTGTAATTTTTATTTTATTTTACAATCTTTTGAAAAGAAATGATTTCTCGTAGCTCGTACGTATTATTATTATATGAAAACGAAAATCTACAATAGCGTCATCTCTGTTTATAGGTATGAACTACTTGAAAGAACTTTACACAGTACATCGACTCGGACTTTAGTTGTAGTCAAGAAAATCACAGATGTCGCGCAGCTCCTGATATTTAAAACGATTTAAACCAAATTTTCAACTCAAATATGTTTAAAATCGTATAGCTACCTATACTTACGGTTTTGCTATGTCAACGTTACCAACAACCAATATTTTTAAAACTGTTATTCACACCTTCACACCATTCAACTGGAGTCACATATTCTGGCTATAAAATAACCACCAGACCTTGAATTGGTCAATGGACTGGTTTTGTAATGTCAATATGAACAACTTAATCTATCTCTAAGAACGTTTCTATTATTTCCATCATTTCAAGATTTACATATTATTTAGTCTCTAACACAACCCAAGGCATGGTCATACACATTTATTTACAATTCTAAGATCGCACTGACCACGGGCTACATGAGTCACTCAGGAACGTCTTGCTCCTCCACATTTGACTGCCTGAGAACTAAACGTTTCTGCAGGAAGAGTCAAAAGAGTACCCCTGACTGTCTGGGGAGTTTCGCAACTGCGGTACCAGCTAGATTTACGGTATTGAAAGGATCTCCTACCCGACAGAAGGGCCCGCCTCTCCGGGAGACTCTAGTTCTCCTGAGTTTATTCCTCTCCTGAATGACTTGGAATTTTTAAGTGTAATTTCCAATTACGCAAGGTCGAGCTTTTCGTCCAAGTACCTGTACGTATATGTAATGCCATACATATTGTACCTATAAACGTTTCAGAAGGAACTTATTGCATACTCACTGCTGATTCTGGATGAGACAGCATGCCTGCCAGCAATACCATAAGATTAGTTTATTTTAACTGCTATTTATGTATATAGCTCTATACATCTTCATTCTAAGCAATATTCTAAGCTCTTTTAGATCATAAACAACTCTTTCAAAAATTTATAGAATGGAAATTTAATCATCTCCATAATTTATTATTTTTTCATTCTTGTTTTTTTTATTGGATGACAACGCATGGGTGATGCCTTTAGTCTGATCACGGACGACGCTTTTAGTATAGTCATCCATGGAGGACTATAAAAATTTACCATAAAGCGGCTCTTCTGCTTTTATGCGTCTATGGGTACGCAGACAAGTACACAGTGGTAGAGAGATACCTTCCAAGGTCCAGGGCCAGTCGGGACGAAATTCAGTTTGAGAGGCCATGGTGGCTCGTATGAATATCAAACTTCGGGCCGCGTCCGAGTGGGTTGAAGCCATGCAATCTTGTGAGATTCAATGCCACTAAAACGCAGACGTTTCTATTTACCGCCATGAGGAGCCCGTTCTTTTCGGAATGTGTTCTTGGATTATACCGACTGCCTTCATGTGTTAGGAGTAGACATATCCTCGAAACTCAACTTTGAGCGGTTCATTGACATCAAGGCTAAGGCTGTTGCAAGGAAACTTGGTGTCCTTGCAAAGGTGCGGCGGGAAAGGCACACCGAGGCACCTCTTTACCTTGTACAAAGCTCACGTTCAGCCGTGCGTGAAGTAGGTACTGCTCGCACATTTGGCCAGACGCAGCCAAAGTTCTGCAAGGCAGTTTCTGCCTTGGACTCGATAGAAAAGCGTGCAAAGTGGCTCATTGGTAACCCAGATTTGGTAGAGAATTGAGACCAATCTGCAAAGCCTTGAGCACAGGCGCGGAGTAGCCAACCTCTCGGTCTTCTACAGGGCACATTTCAGAGAATGTGCAGAGGAATTGTTTGAAATAATTCCTCCATCTCCGTTTCTCCATCGAACGACACGATGCACTGCGAGTATCCTGCATCTTTTTGTCGTGAACATCCTGCCGGTACGGTCGACGCGGTTTGCCTCGTCATCCGTTATACTCAAGGATTGGAATAACTTGCCTGTGTCGACGTTTCCGTCCGCCTATGATGTCTTCAAGAAAAGAGTGAATAGGCTTTTACTGAGTTAATGTTCTCACCACCTTGGACCAGTTCCCCACTTACCATCAGGTGGGATTGTGGTCAAGCATTAACTTGTTTGTATAAGAAAAAGTGACTATACGCAAATTCCAAAGTATTTTAGTTATTTGTATTGCACTTACGTTCGGTCATGATCAGCCTATGCGAGGCCGGCTTGGTACGCATTGACCAGTAGATAATTATTGGAACGAAGTTCCTTATCGCGCGTTGTGAATGAGGGCTAGACGGAAAATTTCGACACTTTTTGATTTTGCGAATGACCACACCTCTTTTTGAAGTGATTCAGACAGTTTTACAGAGATGGCGCTGTACTGTACAGAGATGGCTGAATAAACCCGAACCGAACCGACATTCATGTCATTAGGTCGATTACTTATATGTTTTACAAAGAATCTCAACAGCGTGATTCAGAGTACATTTTTGTAGCGACATCTATTATTATTTGTTAAAATGCATTGAAGTATAATGAGACAACTATATATCTGTATATAATGCGGTTAAGTCTCGTTCTTAGACCTCCTTACATTTTTTAATTAAGGCTTCTAGTTACCTACACTGACATCTGTTGTTGATTAGCAGAACTAATTCACTGCAAAATCATATTAATTTATTAAATAAAAAAATGGTACACATTGATATTTTTGAAGAAATAAAGTATATTTCCGATACTAAACAGTCTCTTATGTCCCTCTATCGGGCACTTTCAGTATTTCTTGCTGTTATGTGTCGTATCAAAAAGTCCTATTTATTGATATCTCAGCTTGTAAGCGACGTATCACGATAAAACATACACCAGATTTTAAGTTAGACCATCAGTAATACAACTATGAAAACCGGACTCAATTTTATCGAGTGGTTTTGGCGTGATGCGGTGTCAAACATACAGACAGACAAGATTTTTAAAAATGACAGATTTGCAATCTATTGCTCCTATATAGTCCCCTGATATCAAAATTTTCTTAAATATCTTTAATGTACAGACATTATCGAGTTACAATTTTATTATATATATAGATATTGTGTTTTGGCGCCGATTTCGATGCCAAACCAGTGTTGCCAGATCAGATTTTCAAAAATACTGTGCTGTCCATAATAAATACATTCCATAAATGTATGGACAATATTCTTTTAATTGACATTTTACTATCTTTAACCGATTGAAGAATAAAAAGCACTAAATGATAACCCAAGCTCATAACAATTTCTGAAATTAGCCGGAACAAACAAAGATAAACAGACAAAAATTGTAAAACTAATTTTAATGGGATCTATTGTGTTAATACCCCTGTGAAAGTTTTTCACAAATCTTCAATGTACACAAATTGATTAGTCACAGTCTTAGTACATGACGTATTGATTACAAGAAAATATATAATATAATTATGTTAATTTATATTAGTGTGTTAATAAAATTTACATAAATTTTAGTACCCTTAATTTCTTTTTAGGTTGGTCCTACTAATATCATGAGTGACGTGATAATGTTGTACAAGAAGATCAAAATGTTCAAAGATGCATTGTTTGGTAAGCATATCTTTAGTAGGGCCAAATTAAAATACAATATGTAGGTATTTGATAGCTGTATGGCAATGATCTTTGATAATTATTGACAAGCAAACATTATGAATATTTTTTATAATTTCGACTACTACGGACTACAAGAACGTGTTAGACCACAATTTTTTTTAAATTATTGTATGTTATTATTATTAAATGTTACGTTGATATTATGGTTGTTTTATTTGAAAATTATACTATTATCTAAAATCAAAAGTCGTACTTATTTGGCTTCAACCCATGAATGGCCCACTACTGAGCACGGGTCTCCTCTTGAGGAGGCCTAGACTACTCCACCACGCTGCTCCAATGCAGATTTTTGGAGGAGTTAGTGGCTAATCCAAGTGTCGGAAGTCTTCATGCCGCCCGAAGGCTTCTGATATGGCTTAACGACTCCGAAAAAATTTTTCCACTAGTTTTCACCCATACAACTACAGATCGCGCCTTTTTTATGGGGTTCAGGTTCAGACTCCCCGACAAACACATGGTTACATATACATACACTCCGAGTATGTAAATGGGGCGTAAAAGTACTAGTTCTGTGAAGAAAACTCTGTGACTGTTCTTGCAATGGGAAATTTCATCAACCTGGTAACACTACAATAACTATTTAATATAAGTATAGTATACTAGCGCTGTCTCATGTGAGGCCACGCCGTGTCAAAATCTTGTTACTTCTATATCTATGACTTAATCCATAGATTTTTTATACATGGCATTGAATCCATAGATTTTGCTCTCTCCCATGCTTAGAGTATACATATATAGAGCGCGCGCAACGAAGTGGGAACAGTGGCACGGGTGAGATCAACACGACGTTTCCGCCGCGACCGCTTGTAGTCGTGGTCTCGTGGTTGAATGCAGCGGTGTGCAGTTCTAGAGAGATTGGGAACGAAGTTCCTTATCGCGCGTTATGAAAGGGGGCTAGACGGAAAATTTTCTTACGAAAAGTTGCCACGATACTTTTTGAAGTTATTCAGATAGTTTTACAGAGATGGCGCTGTACAACTTTCTGAATCACGCTAGTAGCGTGATAATACATCTCTTTCTATCATACACTCATCAGTATAAGTATCTATAGCTGATCTGCTTACGATACATTTTGTGCGATACGCGCGCTCTAGTAATTATTAGGTACTCTAAGCTCCCATGATTCTCCTCGTGGATATGGATATGATAAATCTATGATCAAAACCATAGATGCGGTGTAATGTCATATAGATACTTAGTTATAGAATAGTTTAAAAGATGAATTAATAAACATAATGGTGTTCTTGTCTAACGTATGAAATAATAACAATCCAACTCTACGCAACAGTTTCGCTATACTGTCAAATTTTTCAGACGTGTGCCGTGTTCGCCATTTTGTTTTTCTATTTACAACAGTGTAATTTGTGACTTATTACCAAGGGATTAAGGTACTAACTACTAAAACCCACTTTGACAAAGGAGTGTCAAAGTCACGTCAAATTGGACATTAGTAGGAACAATACCGTCATGTTTTGTTGTGTTGCGTAGGTACGTGCACGTTTTTTTCGTAGATAGGGCCGCTCCTTTAAACTTCATGATCAAAACCACAGAGTACTTTATTATATCAAAACGTAGTGTTTATGTACTCTGTGAGTCTGTCTGTGACTATGGTCTGTGATGTCTATCACAGAGTACTTAATCACTACGTTTTGATAATAATAAAGTACTCTATCTATATTATGAAATTATAGTATTGTACATTTAAGAATCAGTTCATCATAATTTAATATTATTTGATCAGTGTTGCAAAAGTTCCCGATTTATCGGGAGATCTACTGATTTTAGCTATCGTCTCCCGATATCCCGATTTAGTGACCGTTTCTCCCGATTTTTTGCATTTTTTAGCAATAACATAATATTTAAAGTTAAAAATAGAAAATAATGTTCTAAATACAAAATATAAAAGAAATTAAGTCACTCAGTGAAAATACAGAAGAATTTTGGGCAAGCGTAGGTACATGTATAGCATAAAACGTGGTGATGGCTTACACTGTCATGTTCTAAAATATTTGTTCATATGTATTCAAAGTGTTGAGTTTGCCATATTAGGTCTATTACAAAAAAAAATAATTAAAAAACATAAAAAACCTGACTGCATACCTGTTGTCTATACTAATATTATAAAGAGGAAAGCTTTGGATTTTTGTATTTTTGTATGTTTGCAACGAATAAACTCAAAAACTACTGAACCGATTTTAAAAATTCTTTCGCCATTAGAATGCTACATTATTCTTGAGTAACATAGGCTATATTTATTTTTAGAAAAAATTAGGGATCCTTGCTAAAACTTCAGTAACGTGAACCAAGGTGTAAAAAAAATTGCTTAAAAATTTCTTTCATCGCATACGCTGCGGAAACTATTGATGATAGAACAAAAAAATGTTCTACAATATTAGAGAACATATCAATATCTACAAAAAACGTCGCGATACTATATGTCCAACTGTTGTAGTTATGTCACTATAACCACTTTTTACATTTTAAAAGTCAATAAAAAGGCTGACCAACATCAGACCATGATAACCATACCTTCGTATTAATCCTTATCCAAGTAAATCATTTCATATTCAAAACTGTTTCAATACCTATTGATAACTTTTTGAATTACTCAAATCGGACATTCAGAAGATATTGGAAAATCATCCCCAGGGATAAAAATAGCGATTGGAAGTCACTTAAATACAAACCAATTTCGTCAGTTTTAGAGTTATAAACATGAAAAATCATCCACAGGGATAAAAATAGCGATTGGAAGTCACTTAAATACAAACCAATTTCGTCAGTTTTAGAATTATAAACATGAAAAATCATCCCCAGGGATAAAAATAGCGATTGGAAGTCACTTAAATACAAGCCAATTTCGTCAGTTTTAGAGTTATAAACATGAACATTTTTATGTAAATTCATAGTTATAAACAAAAGTTAATTTTTACACATTTTTTTGGAAAATCATCCCCTAAATGGTTAATTAAGGGGATGCAAGTTAGTATGGAAACTTCGTCAGTTTTGAAGTAAGAAGGGTGAAAATTTGTGCTTATATATGCTTATAGTTAAACACAAGAAATAAGTGTATCACGGTTTTTTCGAAATTCATCCCCTAAGGTGTAATACTTCGTCATTACACGCTTTATAATTAGCTTCACCTGTATGTTTGTAACTTCTCTTCGGACTTGATTTTGACCCACTTCAAACGGTCAGATTTCTTTCAAACTTCGTAGACTTATCGAGGACCAAAGACAATTCAATATTTAAAGAAAAAGAAAGAAAGAAAAAAAGAAAACCCTAATTATACGCTTTAATTAGCTTTAAACGGTCAGATTTCTTTCAAACTTCGTAGACTTATCAAGGACCGATGACAATTCAATATTTAAAGAAAAAAAAGAAATAAAGAAAAACCTAATTACATGCTTTAATTAGCTTTAAACGGTCAGATTTCTTTCAAACTTCGTAGACTTATCGAGGACCGAAGACAATTCAATATTTAAAGAAAAAAAAGAAAGAAAGAAAAAACTAATTACACGCTTTGATTAGCTTTAAACGGTCAGATTTCTTTCAAACTTCGTAGACTTATTGAGGACCGATGACGATTCAATATTTAAAGAAAAAAAAGAAAGAAAGAAAATCCTAATTACACGCTTTAATTAGCTTTAAATGGTCAGATTTCTTTCAAACTTCGTAGACTTATCGAGGACCCATAACGATTCAATATTTAAATAAAGAAAGAAAGAAAGAAAGAAAAACCTAATTAGAAAGAAAGAAAAAAAGAAAGAAATTATTTATTCTGTTACAAACTGAATCTTAATAAAACATTCATAAAATCACTATAAGTTGTTACAAACACATAACCGGCTGCAGCACTGCTTAACAAAAAAGGTACGCACTCAGCATATGCCGCAGTGAACCATGGCTACTGATTTTCAGTACGACCTTTATTGTATCGCAGTAAACTACACGCTAATACGCCTGTAATTACACATTTTAATTAGCTTTAAACAGTCAGATTTCTTTCAAACTTCGTAAACTTATCGAGGACCGATGACAATTTAATATTTAAAGAAAAAAAAGAAAGAAAGAAAGGAAGAAAGAAAAGCCTACATGTAGTACGCGAGTGATAAGTTATACTTTTTTGGCATCATTAAATAAATATTTAACACTAGCTGTCTTGGCGAACTTCGTATCGCCTAATAATCAGTGATTCATGTACTTTGTTGTTACTTTTAACTTTTATAGTTTTGGTAGGTTTAACAAATCAGAGACCATTAAATTCCCTCTCTCTCACTCTACATCCCGCTCCCTCTTTCTCTGCATCCCGCTCCCTCTCTCTCTCCAACCCGCTCCCTCTCCCCCTCCCTCTCGCCCTCCTCCTCCCCTTCCCCCTCCCGCTCCCGCTCGCTCTCCCCCTTTCTCTTCCCTCCCCCTCCCCCTCCAGCAAAATAGTATATATTTTTTTTGTTTCAATCAGAAATAAAATTTCGTGATATTTGCCGAGACCCCCCTCTCTCCAACGTAAGATTAGATGAGATTTGACTCGACCCCCTCTCCCCCTTAAAAATCTCACGTAATTTATGGACGCCCTCTTTTTAGTTTTATTAAACTATTATTTATTTTTGATCTCAGAAATGTCAAAATTAATATGTAAGCTTATGTTAGAAACAAAAATGAATTTTTATAGTTGTAACATGGGGAGGAGAGGGGAGAAGGAGCAGGAGAGGGAGAGGGAGCAGGAGTGGGAGAGGGAGCAGGAGTGGGAGAGGGAGCAGGAGAGGGAGAGGGAGCGGGATAGGGAGAGGGAGGAGCTATGCACACAAAACTATAGCGGCTAAGAACGGCTTTATCGATTTTAATGATCTCTGATTTGTTACATTCTAAGGCGATACGAAGTACGCCGGGTCAGCTAGTACATAATAAAATACTATAGTAAAAATGAGAAAACAAGCCCAATAGTTTAGCAGCGACCCATTTATATTTCACAGGGCTCTTTGGGAAGATGTGATTGGTTGAAGAATGGGTTCCGAATGCTTAACTACTGGGCTTGTTTTTTTTTTTCATTTTTAATATTTTATACGCAGTCGTGTTTTTTGTGTTATTTAATTATTTTTTATTTTACACTTTTTAGTCAGGATTCATTGAATTCTTTATTAGGATTAAAAGACGGTTAAATTCTCAATAATGTCATTTCATTGAGGGAGCTAATAAATTAGCAAGAATGCTTGTTGAATCATTATATGTATGTATATCCTAAACTATTAGTTAAAATGAAAAATTGTGAAGGGAACCTAAATATCATTTTTGAATACCTATTCAACTATATCCCACTTAGTTCGTCAGTATAATTTTTTCTTATATTTTGACAATTTAGCGTAGATTAAGATGAATCGATTGACGTAAAAATCATCAAAATCGGTCAACACGTTTGGTCTCTACAATGCCACATAGGAATAAACATACATAGACTGATTACCCTCCCTTGGGTCGCGCAGTCGAGTAAAAAGATAATCAAACTTGTTACAATTTTAATATAAATAAAGAAATGTTTGCAAAAATGGCTAGAAACATGGTGCGAAGATGTAAATGAATAATAAAATATTTTTTTTATAAATAAAAATTAATGTGATAATAACATAAAATACTCTTGCTTTATTCAGATTAAGAATCTCCCGATTTCTCCCGATTTTTAGCTGGCAATGCTACCGATTTTTGATATTTCATTTTTGCAACACTGTATTTGATTATTAATATCTCTTTTATTATTATAACTCTGAAAGGATTTTAACAGATTCTTTTTATACGTCCGTGAATCCGACTTATTTTTAATTAACAATGGGCAAAACTTCTAAAGATAAAAGGGATATTTACTATAGGTTAGCTAAAGAAGAGGGATGGAGGGCGAGAAGTGCCTTCAAATTATTACAAATTAATGAAGAATTTAATTTGTTTGATGGAGTTTTACGAGCTGTCGATTTGTGTGCGGCTCCTGGAAGTTGGAGTCAAGTATTGTGTAAGAAACTTCGCCAGAACACTGATAACCAAGAAAATGTGAAAATAGTGGCAGTGGATTTACAAGCTATGGCAGCACTACCTGGCGTTAAACAAATCCAAGGTGATATTACTAAAGTATCAACAGCTAATGAAATTATTAAGGAATTCGAAGGCTTGAAAGCTGATCTGGTGGTTTGCGATGGAGCCCCTGATGTCACAGGCTTACATGATATTGATGAGTATGTTCAGTCTCAACTACTCCTAGCAGCTTTAAATATCACAACCCATGTTCTGAAGAAAGGAGGTGTGTTTGTTGCAAAAATATTTAGAGGAAAAGATGTTACACTTCTTTACTCGCAGCTAAAACAATTCTTTGAGTTTGTAACCGTTTCTAAGCCAAGAAGTTCCAGAAACTCAAGTATTGAGGCATTTGTTATTTGTCAAAATTATAACCCTCCTCCTGATTATGTTCCAACTATGGTAAACCCTCTTTTGGACCACAAATACTGTGATTTTAATCAATTTACAGGGTGTAATCGTTTCATTGTTCCGTTTAATGCTTGTGGTGACTTAAGTGCATATGACTCTGACACTTCTTATTCTCTACTATTAGACGGACAAAGTTCATATGAATATAAAGAGCCTGTTCAAAGTCCCATTGATCCACCCTATAAAGATGTTATTGACAGAATTAAGAATGTTCAAATCAAACCGAAAAAAGAGATTGAAAATAAAGAATAAAAAACATTTTGAATTTATTATTAACTTCGACCCATTAGCAACCCTATTTGTGTATATTATATATTGGTTGTTTCCTTTTTAATTGGTAATCTTTAATTGTGTATTTATGCCTACCTCGCACTTCTTTGCATCACACTGGGCTGGCTGGTAGAGAATGCCAACAGGCATTAAGTTCGCCCTTTGTATCTCCTAGTGTAAGGTGAATGCAATAAAGAATAAATAAAAATAAACACCAACCTTTCCTCTTTATTTTGGAGGCCCAGAGCATACGACCACATTACTGCAGTAGGTATAGAAGTACAGATTGATGGAAGTGTTCATACTTCATGCCACAAAAACACTATGTTATGGTTTTAAAATACAGTGCTACCTCTATATATTATAATGAACCTGAAGGGGATTAGAAAAATAATCATAATATGAAGTTTGCTATAATAAAGGTTAGGTTAGTCTGTGATTGGTTTTAACAAGGTAAAAAAAAATCAGCCATTGCAAACTTTAATAACAATGACGAACGGCTTAACATTATTTAACATAATGTTTTTTTTCATAATTAAAAAAATACGCTTATATATTCATAGGTTGTGCCTGTGTTGCGAGTGGCATGGACAACACAAAAAGCACATCACTTTAACACCCATGAACCTAATATAAATATTTATTATATATGTCACATAAATATCTGCCTTGGTCGGAAATCGAACCCGGGACTCCTCGATTCGCTACTACCAACTAGGCTACAGGGTTATCAAGTTGTCAAAACAAACAACACGTTACAAAGATCATTTACTGCCCCTGCTACATTGCATTGTGTTAATGTTAATGCCTGCACTGGAATGCGCATTACTTAGCGTTAGGTAGTGTGAGTATTGGCGGCTAAACCTGGCCATACCTGTGGCCAGAATACAATATGAATGAATGAATGAAATAAGTTTTATTCGAAGTAGGTTTGTTACAAACACTTTTCGAAAGTCACTCAACGCCATCGCTTCAACAAATCCCTACCGTGAGTGGTCCCGGGAGAAGAAGCGGCAAGAAACTCCATAGATAATATACCAGTGTATTCCATAGATAATATACTTCCTTCTTCTAAGGTGTATTCTGAGCCTGTGGGCCTTTTTGATCAAGTTTACTTGTCAAGTTTTCAACGGACTAGATGCGGCATCGAGTTTGCATATAATTATGGCCAGATATATTCATTCGGGCAATTTGTCAGTGGCCAAGGGGAAAATACAAAAAAGTTTTCATATATCTTAGAAACAGCAGCC
Organism: Thymelicus lineola; assembly: GCA_963932265.1. Lineage (NCBI taxonomy): Eukaryota > Metazoa > Arthropoda > Insecta > Lepidoptera > Hesperiidae > Thymelicus > Thymelicus lineola. The sequence goes on from OZ010692.1 coordinate 10,022,419, forward strand.
AGCGAAAAAAAGAAGAAAACTAATGTCAATGTTTTCAAATACGTCAAAATTATTGGTCATGCTTGAATAACAAAATTTTTATTTTTACTAAATTTATAGTTTTTATTTGAAATTAATAAGTGTAATCTAAAATGGGGAAGTATAAGATGCCTACTGTTCAGCAATTTTTAAAAAAGAAGGTAATCACGTTTGACACTTTGTTAAATCATTGTGGATTGTGCACATTTCACTGTGACGTCATGTCCTCTTTCTCCATGTGATGTGGTCAATCTGGGTAATCTCTATCGCCCACCTACTGCTACTGGCTACATGCTAATGCCCCTGCCCTACTATATTATACTGTACTACAGCTGCCGGAAATCGAAATGCGCCTTGCTTGGCGCGTTAGGTTCCAAATGTGGATGTGTCGAAAAAACCGGCACATGAGTTACCTATCGCTTTACCGACCACAACTATAAACTGTCGTGTGGAAAAACCGCATACCTACATTTGATTATCCGGATTTTCGATTATCCGAATGCCTAATGACAACAATTAGTCCACTTAATCGAGTCTACCATACCTATTTTGTGCACATTAGTTTAATTTCACTATCTGGTTGGTTGTATACAGTTCCCATTATTTTAACATCGGCAAAATTTTGTTCTTTGCTATTTCAATGTCAATAAATAATGGTTATTTTCAGAAAATTTATGACAAAACCGAACCAGTATGGGTATATTTAGAAAGGGAAATGAGGCAGAACGTCGACAAGAAACCTTATAATGAAAAAGTAGGAACTTGGCTCAGGTTTCTGAGAGATCTGAAGTATTACTTCTATTGCGAAGGTGCCTAATTCATAAATTTTCCTACGAGGGTAACGATAAAATGAGATAAATATGATATTTTAAAATATGTATCTGATAAAAATGAGTAGGTAAGTTACTATATTTTCGAATTCCGTTAAACTGGTATATACCAAGCCAGGTACCTTAATCCGTTAATAATTGAGGGTCACATGGCAAGCTGAGCGTTAAAAACAAATTGTATGGTATCATGGTATGGTATGTTCGACCAATTCCATGAAATTTCACTGCAAATTAACCTAATGTTAATGATATTATTTGAAATTGTTTGCCGATTAGAAATTACAGTTGTAAATATTACCTCTCATCATGTATTCACGTCACGACTCAACCCAAATGTATGTGTGAGAGAGATGAATTCATTATTCTATTTTTACTCTGTATGCTCTGTGGTGCGGTGTGCATTTTAGTGATTAAGTACTTTGTGGCATGAACTGGTTTCTGGTCTTTTGTCAAGAAAATAAAGAGATAACAATTATAGTGCTCCGTCTCTTTTATTTAATTAATATAAATCTCAAGATATAACAGTATGTATTTTACATTTAGGCGTAGGTTTCCAGTAGCACAAAACATTGAGAGTTTGTAGCTAGGCCTCCGGCTCCGCCGTATGCTCGGGTATTCTCACATTATTAATTCTTATTTACTATAAATAATTCATGAACGATATAGTTTGGTATTTCATACAGTTAGATATTAAATATTATGCATGTTGTTTTTCACACAAAAAGGCAAAAGGAAAGCAAAAAGGTTACATGTTGAGGCGGGTCCTGCCTGGTATTTTGAGCTATCAAGCAGTCAAAGAGATGTTCTCGAACATCTGAAATCTAACATTCATCAAGACTTGTTGGAAGATCTACCCACTCGAACACGTAAATCACTGTCAGATCTCGGAATTACGTTGAGGATACCTAAATCCATATTAATGAGCGCCATGCATGACTCAGTTCACGACCCGGGTGTTTTTATATGGAATCTCTACACCGCATACTATAAGAAACCCCCAAGTGAACTACGAGGAGGTATGTTATATCGAATTTACACCCCTACAATGTTGCTAGAGCTATTGACAGTTTGGAATTGGAATTACATTTATTTTGGTCCTTCGAGCCGGATCTTACGTAAAAAATTTAATTATACTGAAATATTATTTTACTATTTAACAGAGTATGATATGAATGCAATGATACTCATGTCAAGTCTTGTATTCATTGATTTGGACGAGTGCATTGAGAGACTAGTGAAGCTGACTGAAGTTAAACACGAACCGTCAGTAGTGACACCAAAAAGTACGTATTGTTATTTAAAACACGATTTGTAGAACTACTCATATAATTTTGTTAGAATTTTTTGATGGTTATACGTATAAAGAGTGAAAAGCAACTACGTCATGTAGATAACTTATAATTGAATTACGCGTTTTTGACTTATGTGACATGAGTAGATACATAGTATCTCAATGACGGTAGATCGGTTTTTGCCCTTCGGAGCATAATGTACAAAACGCAAAATGAACACAACACGCAAAATGTACAAATCGCAAAATGTACAACAAGGACTAAGGCCTCTTTCACGATGACACGCAACTTTTTGAAGGGCTTCTATTTTTGATATTAAGTAAGGTTGGAGACCGCCGATCCCTCATTAGAACGAGAGTATATCCTGAGAGAACCTGAGATCTTCCAATGGGCCGCCCCATCTTAAAGAATTTTGACCCTACCTCGTGGACAGCTGTTACCATCTTTGTGTTAAACTCGTCCACTGAAACGCATGATTCCAGGCTCGCGAAACGCGTAAACTTCATCAGGCGTACACGTTCCAACTTCACGTTGATATTTAATATGCCTCTTACAAAACCTGTCCTCCTCCTGTCTTCGGACGTCGGATAATCTCACAATACTCCAGTTTAATTTGTCTATCTCTTCTTCCAACTCTTTTATCTTGTCGTCGGTTCTCAGTGTCCTGATATGTTGCCAGGCGTTGTTTTAATGATTTTTTGATGCGCGATCTCTGCCGGCGATTCTTAGCACCCCCTGCTCCACCGTTACCATGACCGCCAGGAATAGTGGAACTGACGGGGACTGGGAGCCGAGGCTTAGTTTTTGCTGTCATTAGGAGGTTTAGGTAATAGTTACCACGCTTGGCCAGTTCGTATTGGTGACCACAGTAGGTGATCTGGTGATGATAATACTCAGAGATGCCCGTCTCTTGCCCATCTCCTGGAAATTTCTATTAGTCGCCTTTTACGACATCCCAAGAAGAGGTGGGAGTGGTGCTATTCTACTTAGTGGACCCGGCACCACATAGGGAAATAATATTATAAATACTAAGATATTTACTTAGTAGAAATATTTTGTTAGATTGTTTTGCTCGAAAAATATTTTCTGTCATTTATGCACGTGTTCGATGTGAACGTGAGCTTTCTTGCACATTATGCGATTTGTACATTTTGCGTGTTGTGTTCATTCTGCGTTTTGTACATATTGCGTTTTGTACATTTTGCGATTTGTACATTTTGCGTGTTGTGTTCATTTTGCGTTTTGTACATTATGCTCCGAAGGGGGTTTTTGATGCGTTGACATTTTAAAGCTCTCATCAACGGTCAACGATTGAATGAAATTTAATAGGGATATTATTTTTGTACAGAACAAAAGAAGAATACTCAACCGAACGTGCGATATGGGGAGTATTTACAAAAGTGCTACGTGCCCTGTTACAGCACACACTCTAAACCCAATCAACAGCCCAAAAAACCACCCCCTCTCGGGTATAAGGTCAGGCTAAGGAGCGCTGAAGTACGTCATTCTTTTTTTATTTTGTTTTTACACATCTGATATAATATGATACAGTTATCTGATTATGAATATTACATACCAAACTTGAATTTAATAAATGTTACATTTTTCATACAGAGCTATGAACGATTATGCAAAGATCACTCTTTTGTAAGTATTTTTAGAGCTTTTTTATACCTACTATTTTGTCTTAAAACTTAACAGTAATCGTACTATTTCCTAATTCCTCTAATACTTATAGTTGGAAAAAAGGAAAGAAAGAAATAAGAAGGAAAAGCAAGTTGAAAGAATCTGTACATACAAATTTTGGGAGCCACCTAGCACATTGCGTAAGTACTTTACTGACCAATCCTCAAAGAAGATACCTACTTGTCTCACTTCGTATGTACAGAATAACCCAGATTTATATTTTCTATAGGGAATACTGATCCTAAATTGGCAGCCTATGCTAATAAATTGAAAATGTTAAGGCTGAAGGCAAAACAAAAATTTAAGGCGCCTTACAAAAACGTTCAATACCAGGTGGGAGGCGTGGCATTTACAGGAGGAAAGCCTCAGTATATTTTGAACAGTAAGTAAAAACTATGACACCATTATACGAGATAAGTATCTGTAGTTTTCAAAAATTCTGACTTGCAGGTTGCAGGGAATACATTTTTCATTGTTGACTACTGCTATTCGCTTGAAAATTAATACTTACTTAAGATATTTCTCTATCATTATCATAGCAAGATTAAGTATATTATCGTCTGTAAGTTTTATAATAATTTTATTTCGGAATGATGACCGAAATCATCAAAGTCAAAGTCAAAAAAAATATTTTATTCATATAGGTATCACTGATACACATAAGCACGTCATTTTTTGTCTTTTTGGAAAGGTGCTTTGTCATGGAGGAGAAGAAAAGTCTAAAGAAACTCCTCGGCACATCTTTTAAAAAAATATTACAAAAAAAAAAATTATCCAGTATTTACTATTCTGAGCGGAACTGGTTGCAGAGCTGGTCATTTCCATGCGTCTTTGTCATTTAAATACTCGTCTACACTATAATATCCTTTGCCATCATAAAAAGAATATATTTCAGACATTCACCAGCGGGCTTGGTGAATGTTAACATCCACCTGTGAAAAGATTTCGGACTTGCGTGATTTTGTTGTTGTTATGTAGTACATAGGGAAACATACCCTAGAGCTGGCAGTTTTCTTGCTCAGCGTGTTAGTATCGCCATACAGCGAGGGAATGCTGCCAGCATCTTAGGTACTGCACCGCAGGGGCCTAGTTATATACATCTATTTTAATTAATTTTACTTTTGCTTTTAAGTATTTATTTTTATTTTATATAGTGTAAATATTATGTTGTTAAATATATTAGGTATATTGTGTAATTAAATAAGTGCTATTAAAAAAATAAAAAGTTATTTGTACATAGGTAGATTTATTTATTTTTATTTTTGTTTTCATTGTAGATGTCGCATTATTACCTACTGGGTATATACCAATAAACCAAGGCCTTGTTAACGTTAATGGAGATTGTGTTACGAACATATCTGGTTACTGGAAGTTCCCACGAGAAATAAAACTACAATGCGATGAAACGTGTGACTGTTTAGAGAAATGGTATTGTATCAAATTATGTAAAAATGGGTGTTATCATTGTTTATAAATAATTTAAAGTAAATGTAGAAACGTTGCATGTAACATTTTGACTGATGAGGAGCTACACCACAAGTGCCTAGCAGTCCTGGATTTGTCAATAGGCCGTATAGGCCGCGGCCTAGGGGCGGCAGCGTCCTAAGGGCGGCAGATTTCAGAAGATGATTACCTTTATTATAGATGATTTTGCTATTAAAAATTGCTTAGCGAATAATTCAGTCTCTTCCTTAGGGGCCGTCCATTAATTACGTGAGGCTTGAAAGGGGGGGGAGGGGTTTCACGAAAATAGCACGAAGGGGGAGGGGGGGGGGGGTGTAGCAAGATATCACGTGTATTTATTTTTTCGTCAAACGCGCGATTTTTAAATAGAAAAGCAGCGTGTAGTAGTACTACTTTGACTTGCCGTTGCCAGGTAACGACGGCCCCTTACTATGAATGGAAAATTATTATTTTAGAAAGGTACATGGGGCGGCGGAAATAAATTGGCCTACACTCATAAAAAATATAAATCCGGCACTGGTGCCTAGTAAGAAGTAGGGTCCAATATTCTCTTCTGCTTCCTGCTCAGTGATATCCATTTTTTTCCAATCGATCAATCTGTACCTAACTGAGACTGAGAAACTATTAACACAAAATTCATAACCGATGCTTAAGCAGTGAGCTTAATTAATAATAGTAAGCAGAGCAAAGAGAAACTTACCTGTTTGCAAAAAAAAACTTTTGGCTCGTCATTCGTTATACGCACCGCCAAGGACTGGAATAACTTGCCTGCGTCGGCGTTCCAGCCTGCCTATGACGTGGATGTCTTCAAGAAAAGAGTGATAGGCTTTTACTAAGTTAATGTGCTCACCACCACTTGGGATAGTGGTCAAGCATTAACTTATTTGTGTAAAAAAAACCTAGGTACTGGTTCTCAACTTCTCAGACACTGAAATAACATAAAAGATTTCAAGGCATAATTATATACTTAATACTATAAAACTTTAAATACTTTGCTGATGCTTACCAATAGCGTAGAATATTTTAATACTATTTTAAAATCTCAAGGGAGGAAGCTGTGATGAAGTATCTAGGTGAATCCAAATGTAAATGCGGTCATTTGTACGACTTTTACCATGAGGGCAAATCAAAAGAGAAGTATTTTTACCCACCAACGAGACACGGCCAGCATTGGTTCGACCGCGCCAAAGTATATCAAATGGACCCTATGGAAGACTTCATCAGAGATACATTTCGGGAAGCTTTAATGTCTCAAGAGCCTACGGTAAGATTTTTTGAAATACGTTTATTGCTTATGCTTCCTTTTGGCTCAAAGGTCCATAATTATTATGACATATATTTGGAATGTGGTTCCTTTACGCTTCTTGTGATAGAATTTGCCGGGTAGAAAATACCTAGTAGAAATCGTCACATAACATCTTTATTTTATTATTCAATTAAAATTTTGTTTTCCAGCCTGAACCATCTATGCCAACTATATCCGCTTCAGGTCTTAAAGAAAAGGATTTATTAGAGGTATGCTTTTGTACTATAAATCTGTAAGTAGGTATATGTAACATAGTCATCATATACCATAGTAAAATAACTAAAGATTAATTATAGTTTTAACACAGAATACAATGTATTTATTACCTATTGGTATAGAAGAATCACTCCGCAAACTCATTTAAATAAATAACGACTCTTGCTCCGACACAGTAGAGTGTAATTCAGGTCGCACAGCGCTAATTGTCAACAGACTATGACATCTAGACGTTGCCTCTCTTTCTAATCATAACTCTTATCCTGTCTGACAACGTCAAGGTTGTCTTTTTTGTGATTACCTGTGTGATAGATTAGAATGTATGACACGGCTTGGCGGCCCTTCTGAAATTGGCCCGACACGTCGAATGCGGCACGTACTTGTAACATCATACCAAAAATGCGGAGTGCGCCAGGCCTCTGATTTCAATTCGAAGCAGATACATACACACCTGCAAAATTTTTCAAAAATTAAAATGTTATATCTAACACACAAATGATAGGTATATAGTATATTTTCAGGCATTTTTAGCTGAACTATCAGATACCCCATTACTTATTCCACATTTGCCTCAAGCGAATTTACTAAACAATCTTCAAGAATGGGTGAGGAAACGAGTGAAGGGGAAAATATCACCGACTAAACACAGTAAGTGCCCTATATATATACGTTTGGTGCAATCCTTTGAAAAACTAAGGGTCGGGACTTGACGTGGCAATCAGTGGCGTAACAATAGGGTGGCAGGGCTGGCAAAATGCCACGGGCCCCCGACCCAAAAGGGCCCCGGGCCAAGAGGCCGCGAGCTCAAAAATATTTTTTTACGTTGTACCTGAGTATTTTATAGGACCCCATCAAAAGATTTTGCCACGGGCCCCAGATGGTATAGTTACGCCACTGGTGGCAATGTTGTCTACTTTGTGTGTTGTTTCAGAACAATGGTTACTGCAATCTCAACGCCGTTGGTTAGATCTGAAGCACATGGATTTTAGAGCGAGAGCCTACAGAATCCCGTTCACTTTAAAACAATTGGAGCATATGAATTGGTCACATCGGCATTTGGTTCAAAAACTGGTACTTAAAAGAATCATTAACTTTTCGTGGAATATACTTCTATTACATGATAACAGCAATTCAATGGTTTTCCACACCACACCTCTAATCATTATTCATAACAAGATCAAGTAGAGTCTACACATATAAGACAGAATTCAAACATTTTTAGTTCTAGCTAGGGTTTTCGCGTAGGTACCCGACGTTTGTTAAATCCCGGGTATCGGGTATTATTTTTTCATATACCCGGGTATACCCAGATCCGGCTGCCCGGGTACCTAAAATTCTAGTTCTAACTCTCTTTATAGAACATATTTTCTATATCATGAAATTTGATATGTTCTAGTTTGAAATACTGTTAGACGACTTCGTAACAAGAAATCGACTCAAACAACTGGAACAAACGAGACTATGGTGGTCGACCACAAAGTATGATGCATATCCGAGCAAAGCGTTTTTGTAAGAATCTACTTTTATACTTATTTCTATTCCTATTCTATTCCCACTGTCTAATAGTTTAAGGAAAACGGAACCCTTATAATTTCGCCATTTCCATCCCTCCATCCATCCGCAGCATAGCACAGAGACCCTTTGTGCTAAAAAGCTGCAATTTGACATGGATAGAGCATGAATTATGTATTAAAACTACGAGGTCGTAGAATAAAATTTAATTTTTTTAATATGTTTCAAAATATTTTTACTACCTACCTACTTTAATTTTTATTTATGTTTTTACAGGCACATATTCTTTACATACATGCCTGGCCGTATGAAGGATACCTTCCTTATTAATCCATACAGTTCTGAATTGACACCAAAATATGGCGCCAAAACCTGTCCCTTGTAAGATTTGTGTGAACCTTTTGTTTAACGTGGAGTAATAGGTTTTTAAACATGTGATACGTTTAATGTATTTTGCGAGTAAGTAAGATTTTTGTATTGTTTTGTTGTACTGTAACTGAAATAACTTATTACTATACGTAAGAAAAATGTATTAAATAATTTTAATAAAAAAACTCTTTTTATTAAAAAGTTTTCTCAAACTTAATATCGGCTTGAAATTGGGCGGTGGCATACTGTCAGGGTTGTAAATAATAGATAATTTCAGTCTGGAAGAGAGAATGATTTATCTAAGTTAGGTATAATATAACATCACAATCATCCCCGGCCAAAGAAAAAAAGATTTTTGCAATGACTGCCCACGGAAGTCAAGAGACTCCGTATTCCATGGGTGTGCGTGTGGATTGAGAGCTCTTTTTTAAAAGTTACTCATATTTTTTGAAAATCAAGGAGTAATTTAGGAAAAAATTGTGAAAACATCGTGGTGAAGATAAAAAATTTGTGAAACGTAAGTTAGAAAATTATGGTCGATTAACTGGAACACTCAATCCGCTAACTTAAGAAATTACTGTAATCTCGTATCTCAAAATATACTTGATGTATGTTTAACATTTTTATGTGGAAAAATTGTGCAGAATTTGTGAAAGCTATTCACAATTTCTCAATTGATTTTAACGGTTTACTTGGATTTTATAAAGGTTTATTTGGAGCTCTCAATCCTCCTATGTGTGAATTGAGTGTTCCTAAATTTCTCCAACTTTGGCTGAATATTTGTTTATATTTTTACTCCTATTTTACGAGTGTAATTAAGACTGAATTTGTGAAACAAAAACCCTGAATTAAAACACAATAATTAGAGAGTAAATGAAAAAAATACTTTCTTATCAACGTCCCGTCTGAGAGCTCCAAGTTTTAGCGTTTATTTGTTTAACCCAAGCTTTTATACAAAGGGCGAATACATCATAAATTGTGAAAATGTTGTCACTAAAGTTTAACACGATTAAATTTTTTGTGAACGCTTAATTTTAAGAATAATCAACATTATTATATTTTTCATAAAAAAAATGTATAGGGTGACTATGCATACGTAAAAGAAAGTAAAATGTATTTAAGCGATGAGCGTTTCTAGTAAGAACGTATAATTCAATGTACACCAAGTATTTTATTTTATTATAATTGAAAACATCGTGAAGAAACTTGCGAGTTTTCCATAATGTTCTCAGTGTGTGAAGTCTACCAATTCACACTTGGCCAGCGTGGTAGACTATGGTCTGTTACTCTCCGCATTGTGAGAGGAGATCCGAGTCCAGCAGTGGGACAGTTATGGGTTGTGTTGATAATTTATTATAAACACAAATTTCAAAATGAATAAAGAGATCAGTATTCATTATTTCTTCAGAACCCTAAAAACGCGTAGTTACGTAGGTGAAAAATGTGTCCAACAAATCTATGTCCACCCTACACAATTTCGTCGCTTGGAAATATAATATTGTGGATTATTCTTAAAATTAAGAGTTCACAAAAAATTTAATCGTGTTAAACTTTAGTGACAACATTTTCACAATTTCTGATGTATTCGCCCTTTGTATAAAAGCTTGGGTTAAACAAATAAACGCTAAAACTTGGAGCTCTCAGACGGGAAATTGATAAGAAAGTATTTTTTTCATTTACTGTCTAAATATTTTGTTTTAAGTCAGGGTTTTTGTTTCACAAATTCAGTCTTAATTATACTCGTAAAATAGGAGTAAAAATATAAACAAATATTCAGCCAAAGTTGGAGAAATTTAGGAACACTCAATCCACACATAGGAGGATTGAGAGCTCCAAATAAACCTTTATAAAATCCAAGTAAACCGTTAAAATCAATTGAGAAATTGTGAATAGCTTTCACTAATTCTGCACAATTTTTTCACATAAAAATGTTAAACATACATCAAGTATATTTTGAGATACGAGATTACAGTAATTTCTTAAGTTAGCGGATTGAGTGTTCCAGTTAATCGACCACAACTTTCTTAACATACGTTTCACAAATTTTTTATCTTCACTACGATGTTTTCACAATTTTTTCCTAAATTTCTCCTGATTTTGGGAAAAATATGAGTAATTTTTAAAAAAGAGCCCTCAATCCACACGCACACATTCCATGGACTGCCCCCAGTCTTTAATTGAATAATAGAGGAGGGCCCCTTCTTTAAAATTTTAGGGGTGGTCTTTATTTAGCAGTGGATGACTAAAACTTGATTTGATTTGAAAAATTAGGAGAGGCCTATGTCCATATATATTTTTCAGACTCGTAAAGGTTGAAAAAATCTTATCGACTAGAAAATCCACTAGCCACTAAACCAATATATTCCACGAAAAGGGGTGTCGAAACCACCAGATTTAGTGGAAATTCCACTTAGTTGGCAACACTGCTGACAAAAGTCATAATCTCCTATCAAACCATGGATGTATTACTCTATGAATCACTGACTTTGTAGAGGTACCTGAAGTCCGATGACATTATATCGGAATGAATAAATGGAATGACAGGCCGGATTGAAGTTGTCCTTCATAATTGTAGGGTGTCCACACTTAGAAAAACTATGGCCTATTTTGATATGGTTCTTCAAAATGTTTTCTATTGGTAATTTTTCTGGTGTTAAAAGTTATAATATTGAAATAATTATTTTTTTTTTAATTACCGAATTAAAATTATTCCATTCTGAGTAAATTGAAAATTAAGGTACACAATTACGGTACATCTATATTATAATAACATATATTATTCGTTTTAGATGTTTTTTTATATCATTATAAAAACTCACAATCGAATGACATATTCTGAGACTATAGTTAACATGGACACAATACAAAAATGGTCATTCCGCTGATTGGACTTCGGAGGTACACAGTACACTTACAAAGTCAGTGATCCAGATAGATATACCCGTGTATCAAACTGACGTTTGACACTTTAACCAAGATTTTGCCACTTTTATGAACGTATTTTTTTTATTTTAATCATTATTATTATTATAATAAACAAAAAATAGTGATGGTCCCAAGGGCCTCATTTAGTGCAGTGATTAGTACTCTGTGATTTAGTGGGATTGTAAAAATAAACTAAATAAAGTTGGCAACACTGTTGTCAGATCTGATCTGTCACTGTCAGTTAAATATTGAAAGAAAAATATACGAAAGAAAATTGAATTATAGATCTTGTCTAAATAAAATAGTGCCTCAAAATGTCGGCACGGCAAGCTATACAAGTCGGTACAAAGACTGTGAGGCCAGTCCTTTCCCTGAATCAACGTGAGGCTCGTACGAGAGTGCTGAATCTTTACAAAGCATGGTATCGTCAGATTCCATACATTGGTTTGTACCTTGTTATGTCATCAAGTATTTTCTTTTATAGACTAATAATAATAGATTCTACATCATTATTAATTTATAATCATTTGTGTTGTGAATATATAGAGGAGATTGCGTTCGTTTGTAATATCATCAAAAGCTGTAAACCATACAATTCATAATTTTCTCACTTTGACCACAAAGAAATTCAACATAGGCCATGCTATGTACAGAGATTACTTGGCAGGCAGCATTCTAGCCTGCAGGCGTGTATTTTATAAGAAGATTTACATTACTATAGTGCCTCATTAGATACTTCAAAATGTTACTAAATTTTAATATTCAAAACATTTTCAGTTAAGGATTTTGACATCCCTAAATCTGTGCCTCAATGTAGAGCAAAGCTGAAGGAGTTATTTGTGAAGAATAAGGATGTTACGGATATTAGAGTTATTGATATCCTCATTATTAAGGTAACTATACCACACATACTAAACCATATAATACTACATCAATAAGATGTCTAAGAGCCTATCTCTAAGAGGCTCTATCTCTGTCTTCTGTAGAAGATCGTTGGGCTCTGTATGTCCAAGTTTAATCTTGACAGTAAGTATGCATTGTGGTAGGCTGGCTAGCTATTCCTCTCTTTCCAAAATTGACTGTCAAATTGTACCCTCAGTGGAAAAAAGGCATAAGATGAAAATTGGAATTTTACGGGAGTACAAAAAAACTCTTACCGCTCATTTACACGCGCGGCTCGCGGACCATCCCGTGGCTCGTCTGTAAGCCACGCCCCCTACGCGCGCGAGCGCTATCTGGTGTTTAGACGCGCGCGGCGTTCAGATGCGTTCGAACGTTCAAGGATGGAACACGTTGACGTAATACATCGGCATCCAGTCAATGAAACCTTTCTACTATGATTTATAGGCAAAATACTCAATGTAGATTGTACTATGGGTAGATTTCTGTACATTAGGCTTTTTTTAGTGCAATAAGCAACTAAATATATTTTTTTTAACTAAAATGGAGCAGAAATTAGAATGATGAGTTTTAATTTCTGTTCTTTTTTTTCAGTGTCTGTTCGGTTTGCGTACAGATTCTTATTTTTCAAATAAAAGAGCATCCTAGTTTTGAAATCTTTCCAGTAGTTTTTTCATTACAAACAAAGGAACAAAACATCAAAATTCTCTTCTTTATAATATTAGTTTCAATAAACGAAGTCTAATTATTAGTGGTTTAAGGTTCATTATTATTATCATTCAGTACCATATTTTATTATTTCATATAATTTTGCGTAAAAGTTAATACGATTTCGAAAAATACGAATCCAATAGAACACGTACGTATGGCGCTAGTTGCCGTTGTGGAATGAAGCTCGCGCGTATGTGAACACCACGCGAGCGCTCGCGCGAGACCCTTTGGCACGCGCCCAAAAAACCGCTCCTGACGCGAGCCCTGCGAGCCCCGACACGCGCGCGCGAGCTACCTGTTTACACACTCGGGCTCGCGTGGGTCTCGCGGAAAGTCTCGTGGCTCGCGCGCGCATGTAAACGGGGCATTAAAATATCAATAAATAGTCAAAGAAATTTACATTACAATTTCTTGCACAAAACCATCAAGTTTAATAATAAAAATTTGAAAAATTTGACCATATGCAGCTTTTGTTCCTCTTTCTAATCACATTAATAACTAAAATTCAAACTAACACGAGTTATGCTTTTTTTTCACTGAGGGTGCGAAATACATATTTGTACATAGTCAGTCACACTATCAAAAAGCCAGTAGTAACACAGTCCTCCACTTTGGCTTCAACCCATTAATAGCCCACTACTGGCACGGGTCTCTCCTTGGAGGCCTAGAGCATACTCCACCACGCTGCTCCAGTGCAGATTGGTGGAGAGTTAGTGGCCAACCCAAGTGTCAGAAGATTTCAAACCACCCGAAGGCCTCCGACATGGCTTAAGGACTGTTATCTTATGATAACAACCGGGACCGACAGCTTTACGTGGCCTCCGAATGGTCACCCATCCAACTACCGACCGCGCCCGCTGTTGCTTAACTTTGTAGCTGGGCTATGGGCGCTAGTCCTCCACTTATTATTTACTAAAATATATTAAAAATTTAACCCCATTATGTGAAAAGAAAGAAAAAAACATTTATTCCGACATAGGCATTGGAACAATGTTTATAATCGGTGATATATTATTTATACAACAATTTACAATTATGTTCCGATTTGCAGCTACCAACATGCCGGACATGTGCTCACATGACTTAAGTCTAGAAATTAAAAGGTACCTGGTTTTTATTTTTCGTTTTTTATTTTTCAGGGTCAAATGGAGTTAAAAGAATCAGTAAAGATTTGGAAACAAAAAGGTCATGTTATGACCTACTTCAAGCCAACGGAAGAACCAAAACCGAAAGACTTTCTATCAAAGTTTTTCTCTGGAAGTGAATAATTTCTCTGCAATTAACTCCTGTTATTAATTTAATTTGTAAATAGAAACTGAATCACTGTTATACATAATAGATTATGGCAAAATAGACCTTTCAATTACTTTAATGATGATTTTTTTATTTCAATATGTTGTCAGTCTGTAAAAGGGCTTAGGTTCTCAGTTAATGAATTTTTGAGTTATATTTTACACTTTGCCCTTAGGTTGGACTGCATTTTGCAGGATAATAAGTACCCTATTACTTATTCTAGAGTATGGTCTACCTGTGTTCTAAATTTTATGAAAATCCGTTCAGTAGTTTTTGCATAAAAGAGTGTTTGCATACCAACAGATTTGTCAATAGGCCGTATGGCCACAATAGATCAAGTCTGGTCGCAGTGGCCCCTGGGATAGCTGTCCCAGGCCCGAAAATTCAATAGGCCGTATAGGCCGCGGCCTAGGGGCGGCAGATATCAAAAGATGATATATTATAGATGATTTTGCTATTAAAAAGTGCCGTAAAAATTGTAATTCTTGTTTTTGCGCACTTTCTTTGTGACTAATTTAGTGCCGTCCTTACTATGAATGGAAAATTATTATTTTAGAAAGGTACATGGGGCGGCGGAAATTAATTGGCCTACATTCATAAAAAATATAAATCCGGCACTGATACCAACCACAAATTATAACAACGGAAATGATAAATACAATATTATTCGTTAATTCCCGTTCATTTCCAGTAACACCGCCAAAAACATATCGACTAATATGTTGAGCGTAGTGATTCCCAATGTTAGTGATGTAATCGTTAATTTTAGGTAACAGGTGCATCTTATTTAGCTATATTACCTAGCATTATGTAAATAAAGCGATTCTATTGGTTCATAAAAACACATCCCTCGCTACGCATCTCTGATGGAAACGCAGCCTTAGCGCAATAGGCGGCAAATGTGGCCAATAAAATCAAAATCCTTCGATGTGTCGAAGAAACCGCCCCTCAAGTAATCGCTTAACTTGTAATGTATTTAAACGGCCGCGCCCATTTGAGAGCACTAACTGTTAACCACACCTGCTTAATATCGTTCTTAACGCGTAAAGACGTAGGGAGATTATAATGATACAACGACTTCATTCTCATACCTTGGCACTAGGATACATCCAACCGTAGAATGTCGAACCCGGGACACTCGGCTTCGCAGTCAGCGTTCCTTGGCTCGCAGACGGGCTACCTGGTGACTGCGATCACCACGGCCCTTACCTCCTTTTGTACGTAAATAACCGTTAAACGAGCAGAAAAATTGCTAAGTGATCAATATTTCCCATGGCCACAATGGACAACAGTATTCAGGTGGCACGAAAAGGTCCTTGAACCCTCTATATTTGTTACAAGTAAGGTTTAGTTAAGTAGGAACATTGTGAACTGATCAGGGCCCTCAGGATCAATATGCCTACTGCAAGGCTGACAGGGTTCTATGCCGCAATGCGAACTGATAGAAAGACTTCTGTGATTCGGGTACTTACGATATATACTTTATACGCCGACATTTCGACCCAGTTACATGGATCGTGATAACGGCTGAACATACTTTATACGCCGACATTTCGACCCAGTTACATGGATCGTGATCACGGTTGAACTGCGTTGGTTGAGGGTGTTTTGCAAATAGTATAATGTGTTCAGTCCACGATGAGTTAAGTTTAAAATGGTATAGACTTGAGAAATATCACAAACTATCACAGACATGTATACCTAGAGTAGATGCCGCATGTTCATACATTTCACGTGTAACAGAAAGGATTTTAAATCCTATTTGAGCGCCGTGTCATTTAGTTGGCGTTTTACTGCTATTGGCAATAGATGTCAACTGAAATAACGAAAAATGCCTAATTGTAACGTTTTAAACTGTAGGAATTCTACAAATACAGTTAGCAGAGGTAAAAGAAATATTTCTTTTCATCGTTAAGTAATTTATTCATAAAATTGTGTAGTAATTTATTTTAAAATATTTTTTTTCATATTTATTGCATTTCTACCACGTTTTACAACGAAAAGCACTAACTTACTGTGTACTGCATACTACTCAATACATTGCTGATTTTGGTAGCAAAATTTATACGGCTTGTTTACTGGAACACGCAATGAAAGTAAAACAATCGTTACTATAAATCGTCGCTTAGCTTCGTAGTACGGTGAATATTGTCGTGTTTCTGTAAAATATAGCATATAGTGTTGTTCATTTACTCGGTGTGGTCTCGATGTTAATCGATTTTGAAAACCAATGAATAATAATATTTACATAGAGACAGTTTTTAACAGGCAAATTATTTTTCATTACAATATTAATGTTTCTGTATAGTGATTTTATTCATGATAACATTATAATTAAAGGTTTTCAAGTGACCCCAATGTTAAAGCAAAATGAATTATAGCGACGGGGCATAGATATTGGTTTCCAACAAAACATAGCCGTATATGTTCTATTAATTTCAATGATGACTGTTTTACGGATTCGAAAAAGAAACGAAGGCTGATTTCAGGCGCAATACCGAATATTGATGTACTGTTTTTTTATTTTGAATTTTTAATTAGAAAAAAATATTCGTTTAACTTTAGGTAAGTTTAAATGTGTCCATATGATGTTTTGATTTTCATAAAAGAAATGTTTATAAATATTTTTTTAATTTTCATTTATTTAATTTCTTGAAAGCAAATAATAAACAATCATAATATTTATGATCTCTTTATTTATCTTTACATTTTTGAAGCTTGTGTTTATAATTAACAAATAATCAAGTTAAATAAAACACAAAACTATTTATTCGGTCATATTCAAGCACTATACTATATTATTATGTACAACCAACCAAAGGCATTTTTTATGTTTTACATATTCTACGCCTACAAACGATCATACGATTTTCTTTTTACCTAATTATTATCGGTAATCGATTTTGAGAATCATTAATCGTTGTCGAGAATCGGTAACGAATCAGTTTCGAATTGATATCGCTAGGATGAGGAATTGCAGCACTAAATATTCTTGTGACAGCACAATGTGTCAAAAAAAAGTGACACGCTTGGTTTTCATACAATTCGAGGTACATGCGTCGTCTATTCTTAATATATGTCTGTGCAAACTATGAATATCGACTCTACGAGGTCCAATATTCTCCGTTTAGTCCTTTACAATATAGGTATGTAAGGGTTTGCAGACAATAAGGCCTACCTACATTGATAGGTATTGTATGCTGAGATTGTATGCATAAAAAGAGGTAAAATGTAGTGAAATTGCCTATAATAAAAATTTGAGTTTTCCCAAGGTAGGTGGTAGTTAAAATTAAACGCTTGTACTGATGTCAAAATGAAAAGTTGTCTTTAATGATGACAAAACTCACTACGTTTTGAGTACTCTGTGCTAATGACATTTTAAAATTGTAACTTTTGTAACAAACCGTAATTCATTTTACTTCCAACAAAAAATAAGTCTAATATTCTCAAAATGGCAGGACAAGAAACCGTGAAAGCTGCTTGCAAACTGGTAAAGCCAATACTGTCCAGAGACTACTGTGAGTCTCATAGGCAAGTCCTAGGATTGTATAGAGCTGTGTATCGTTATATTCCTTACATAGGTAAGTACATATTTGCTACCTTACCTCGTAACTTAATAGAGAACATAACAGTGATACTTATGCTGCCCATACACGATCAAGTGTACTTGTCAAGTTTGGAGCGAACTTGACGCAGCATCCAGTAAACTTGACGGTGTATGGCCACGGTATGGCTATAAAGGTATAGGTATGTCATACAAATTGGATGCCGCACCAAGTCTAACTGCAAACTTGACAAGTACACTTGATCGTGTATGGCCAGATTTAGTCATACACACTAGCAATACCGACTTGGTATGTGTATTTTTAACGCATAGATAGGTACCTATACTGCCCCCATATGGTGAAAGGCCGTAACTACGAAAAAGCAGTTTTGAGATAATTGCACTTTTGTCTGAAGCAAAGTTTTAAGCACTATCTACAGGCTTTTTTTATGATTTTAATCTTTGATAATTCGTATAATAATTCCTTTTTTCTATTACATTTGGTTTTAATTATAAACTGAAACACAGTTTTTTTTTAATTCAATTTTCCCTTTCATTTTAGAAAAAATATAAGGAAAATTATACAACCCTAAACAGAAAAGCCTCAACTAGATAGTTAGGTATTTTCTTGTTATGATTTCAGTTAACGTCTTTTCTCGCTAGAATCGAAGATTTTATACTGTTATTCCTTTTAAATAGAAAAGCCTTAATTAAAACATTACGCCTTTTATCATTTGAAAATTAACAGTAAAGTTCGGCGAGAATACAATAATTAAAAGCCCTAACGTCTATTAGGGTTTTTGATTGTAGGATATCGAATCATTGCTAGTGAATTATGCTAATTTGAAAAGGCCTAAAAATGAAATTACGGCTTTTCAAACATGAGAATTGCTTTTACTAATAAGAAAGGGCTTAAAAACGAATTTATGGCTATTCATCCTAGATAACAACGTTTCTGGGACTAAGTTACGCCTTTTTATCTACTTGTAACTCGTGCTACGATTGAGTTAGAGCTATTATCACCTACACAGAAAGGTTGGAAATTTCTTGGTGATTCCGAATCTATATTTAACTCATTTTTGTCAAAAATTGAGTTACGGCCTTTCACCGTATGACGGCAGTATATAAGCTCAAAGTTCACATACTGTAAAGTGGTCACAATACCAGTGAGCAGCCCAAAGCGGTTTCTTCATACCAGACAACTTCCTTCATTAACCCTTGCAACGGCACCCCAACAATTAATTTTTGTCAAATGTGAAAGGCCACACAGCCTGTGGGCCATGTCCGCCTCTAAAACTTTCCACGAATAGGGTACTGAGACCTTACTGTGAACGCATTCTCCGCATCTTATTTGAAGATGAAGTCGTAATGTTGGTATCTGCTTAGAAAGTATGATTAGAAGATACTCGTATCTATCTCAGAAACGTATAAGCATCCTGCGAAGCAGTAATGTATTTTATTCTTCATTGATTGATAAATGCTGTGGTCGTGAGATTTTTAAAAACTATCCATTACAAAGTCCAGTCTCGGATCTACGATTTTTTCGAGCAAAGCAAAGCAGAGTATCTAACAACCTATAATTGTCCCACTGCTGGGCTTTGGGGTCTCCTCTCACAGTGTGAGGGGTACAGGCCATAGTCTACCACGCTAGCCAAGTGTGCATTGGTAGACTTCACACACCTTTGAGAACTTTCCGGAGAACTCTCATGTCTGCAGGTTTCCTCACGATGTTTTCGCACATATGTACATATGCACATGTAATACGCACATAATATTTGAAAATTACAGGTGCGTGCCAGGATTTGAACTCGTTGCCAGTGTTTTTATATCACTTTATAACTTTGTAACCATTTTGATATTTTTATAGTTAAATACTTCGACATTCCTAAGAGTGAACAACAATGCCGTTGGAAAGTTCGAGAATACTTCTATAGGAATGCTTATTTAACCGATCTTCGAGTTATAGATACCCTTGTAATTAAGGTACCTATTGAAATAATCCAATTATAACCACTTTAAATTAATAGATAACCTGGTATACCTACCCATGCCAACGATGTAGCGGTTTATTCCTAAAATCCCCAGGTTGAAATCTCCATCCTGAACCATTTATTGTAGTCCGACTCGGACCTACTTGGTACTTATCTATACTATCTATACGAATCTATACTAATATTATAAAGAGGAAAGATTTGATTGTTTGTTTGCATTGAATAGGCTCCGAAACTACCGAACCGATTTGAAAAATTCTTTCGCTGTTGGGAAGCTACACTATCCCCGGGTGACATGGGCTATATTATATGTTTTTTTTTTACTACTTTTCCCTAAACGAAGTGAAGGCCATTTCCTAGTAATTTATAAGACTGTGAAATAAATATTCTAATATTGATTGAATTTGTTTAGGGTTACATGGAACTAAAAGAAATAACTCATAGTTGGCAGCAAAAGGGCCACGTGATGAACAACTGGCATCCTACTCTAGAACCGAAGCCATGCAGCTTTTTGGGCAAGTTTCTAAATGGAATAGACTAAACATCGATTTCTTTTTCACTAAATATATTTTCAGCCAGAAATAAACAAATATGTTGGTACATCTATTTTAAAATGAAATAAATAATAAATACAAATTTAATTGATCACGTATCATTCACATCACTTGCCTTTTAAAGGCGATTAATTTATTGCAAACCATTGCAACTGTTATTACAGGTCTTATTATTAGGAATTAAAATTATATTTTTCATCGAGATCTATGAATTAAATATATGTAATAAATAATGTAATGTAGCCCAGGTAACACTTTAAAATATTCCATAGATACAACCTGTAATCAAATTTGCAATCGTTTTCACAGATCAAGCAGCACAAACCAGTATGTATCATTAATAACGCTTACATAATAAGTATTTACACATGGATTTTATTAAAACTCATGTTTTGTTTGTTAGATAATAATAAAAATATGAAAGCGTTGCAATATGTACAACTTTTGATATAAATTATCACTCACAACCGTTAAATTACAGTAGGATCCATTCGACGGAATACAGGGTGAATTTGACGAAGCGATATTAGATACATGTTTTTAAAACGTTCGTAAAAATGATAATGTTTTGTCTCTCTTATTTTTTACTATGTTACTAGATGTGTCTCTTGTTATAACAGGGTTATAATGTGCGCTAGGCTTTAGAAACTCGATAGCAAACCCGTAACAATTGTTTTGGTTTCACTTTGATTATTTTCATTATAATAAAAAGTCGCTCATAGACATAACAATAATAATAGAATATTATTAATAGACTACTACATCTACAAACTGGATATTTACATACATGGTAGCGTGATAATCACCCTGTATGTATGCTTCTATGTCATTGAATATTGTCGTTGAATTGATGTAGGTATAAAAATTGTATATCAATTGAATTGGAGTATTAAATGTAACAAAAATATATTTTTTGTTTTAATTTATATAATGGTCTGTTTGTTTCATGAGCGTTATCCAACTTAAAGCAGTATTATATCGCTCACCCAGTAATACAACGGCACATCTAAGTTTGTCATATTTTACAGAAACGAATTTCAAAAATTTTATAAAAATGTTTAAAATTAATGTATGGGTTCAGTTTACGTTTTTTACAGATTGTATGGGTTCGGTGTCTAGTATAGACATTAATACATAGATATTTACCACTATGAAGATTAGGCACTTCTAAACACGTATATACCATATAGGTAATTTCGCATTTTTTGCAATGTGCCATTATATTACAAGGTGAGCGATATGTATTTATTGAATAATTCCTAAGGCGGCAACGTGTCCTGCAGTTGACGAATACTTTATGAATTAAGATTACGTAGGTACATTAGTACAAACTTTGCCGGGATAACTTAGTACATACATCTTTGGGATACAGCGATACATTAATCTATGATATGGTTTGATTGAATGTTCCTACTCACTTACACACGATAATATAAGTTAACGGTTATATTAAATTAACCTTTACAAAATCTATAACATTAACCTAACGCGATACATTTCTTACTCTGTCTCATACTTGTCTTGACACTGACAGCCAGTAACAATTACCTACAAGCTACAATATTCTCTCCCATTCAGAAGCATTGCGCGGGCGCAATATCATGTCATCACTTTTCTGTCATTACATCTAGTGAGGTCTTTCTTGAGGTATCTTACAATAGCATCTTCACGAATTCTGAAATTAAAGCAAAAAAACATCTAAGTAATATTGGCACATGTGTAATAGATAATAACTAATTAGAGGACATTTAATCAAAATATGCATGCGAAATTATTAGAGAACCATCATAGAGCGATGTTCTTAGTTTTGAATATTATTTAAAACTAGCTGACCCGACAGACGTTGTTCTGCAAATTCTTATCCCCTATTTCACCCCTTGGGGGTTGAATTTAAAAATCCTTCCTTAGTGGATGCCTACGTCATAAGAGGAATACGTGTGCGAAATTTTAAGTTTCTAGCCCTAAGGGTTTGGCCTGTGCGTTGATACATCAGTCAATCGCTTTTGCCTTTTATTTGTATCTTATAAAAAGATGTCTATGCAATGAATATATTATGTCTACCTAAAACCGCTTTTGCCTTTATATTAAAAAAATGTACTAAATTTTTAATCTGTATACGGAGCCTCCGGGCCACTTGGACAGGAAACTAGAGCCCCTCAATAAGTTATGTACAGGGTTCGTTTAGAGCAAGCCTGGCAACTGGGACGTCACGTACCTTCGTAGTCGATCCGGCCGTCATGGTCGATGTCCCCCAGCGCCAGCACCTGGTTGAGCTGCGCGTCCGTCACGGGCTCGCCGATCATCTCCAGCGCCGACCGCAGCTCGTCCCGCGTTATGTACCCGTTGTCGTCGCGGTCGAACACCCTGTGGGGGAACAACATTATTAGGGATAAATTATGCTACACCCGCAGACTTAAAAAAAGAACAGACGGATACCAACTTCTCTATTCGTACAACTATCACACGCACACATTGACACCATGCTGTTATTAATTGGGCGCCATTACCGCGTTGGACCGCACTAAAAATTACGCACACTTGGTAAGCGGGCGGCGTCATTCTCGATAAAACAAGGCGACGTCCGGGGTTATTTTCTCGTCCATGGCTACACCGTGCCGGGAACGAGCAACTTCACTAACATTTTACGAGGCTCGGACGCGGACGTCGCATGGTGTAGCATAAACACTCGAATCGATATCCGCGTCATGAAGTTTTGAATCCGTGCCTCGTCCGTGCCTCGTTCGGGGCGCGGCTCGTGCCCGGCTCGGTGTAGCATAATTCATTCTTTAAGATTAACACATTCAAATGGCTTGACTGTACATACAACGACTTAGGTATATGCCTAGAAAGAATCGTAAGCGACGATCAAATTTTCAGGGGCACTTTTCAGCGTCATCTGAAGAAAGGGATAATACTTAGGTGCAGACCTACTCTATGATTTAACTTAGGCTTAGCGTACACCTAGTCAATTTTTTAGACAAGTCCTATTTGCTAAACACTCGTTAAAAACACGGAGTACACTAACCCCACTAGCATATGCGACTACGACGTAGCGGGGGAAATGGAGATTCAATCGGTTGTATATTATGGTGAATAAAAGACTACTGACCACTAAAGTGTGTAAAGCAGCCGATATAATTATTATTATATCGTTGAAACTACAGTACAGTTTCCTTACTTGAATGCAGCCAAAAGATCTCTTGTGATCTCTTCTTCGGAGTCCCCTCCACTGGCGCTAACGTCTAACCCTTGTATTGCTTGTATCTTCGTCACCCACTGCATGAAATCGTTCTCGTCTATTAAACCATTCCCTGAGGATTCCAGACAATTTTACACAATCAGCATCAACCATTAATTAATTACTATAGAATAATATGTTCTACTATAGGTTACACAGGGAGAGGGTATCAGTTTCACTTTACATGTCTGAATTTACTTTATATTATTAGCTGGTAACTCCACCAATGCGTACTGGACCAGCATGGTGGAATATGGCCAGAGTTTAGAGACGTAAACTCAAGTATAGGCATAGGGCTTCTACTAAAAGGTCTCAGGATAAATATGTAATGAATTTATGACATTTTATACCATGCAAGGTGAGCTTCGATTCAAAAAGTATACGTGTATGCTACAAAGGTAATCTTAATGCGACGATTAATAAAAAGGATGACGTCGTTAGATCTTAATTAACGTGGTAACGAGGCAGTCATTAAAATCATGACGTCAGCGGTAAGCCCACGGTGCTTACATCGCTAAATTAACTCTCCGTTAATTTTTGTGCCAGTCCGGGGGTTGGTACCAAAAAATAAATATTTTTGATTTATTTATACGTAACAAAAGTGATGAATTTAAGGACAAAGTAAAGCCACTGGAAGTGTAAGTATGAAAATGAAGGATTACTTAACGCAAAATGACAGATTCGCTTATGGAGAAATTGTTAAAATGGAAATACATACTACACACCATACAGCGCAATAACAACTTGGCCATGAATAGTAACCTATATTATTAGCAATTGGTAGTAGGCAAACGTAACCTTGACTACAATGACCTTTAGTAGTTACACTACAAAGTTATATGTATAAAGCTTGGTGAACCACCTATGTACCTATATATAAGCGAATTCTCAGCGAACCACTGTAAAGTCAACTTTCTCTGAATGTTAAGTTCCGTTTCTTAAAACGTAGTATTGTACTCTGAATTTTCAAAACGTAATGTATAATTATTCTGTATTTCCCTGATGAAAAGTGCGTGGGAGGTTCTAGTGCTAGCGCGCTACGGTGGTCGGTGATACGCATGTCTAGACTCTAGAGTTAGACATAGACATTACATACATACATATCAATGGATGATATATTGTAATCCCGGATTGTTGCAAAGTAAATTATACCATACTTATCTACTAAATCGTCTACTTTAAAAATTAACGTCACTTTATATTATTTTTTTAATATTGTGTAAGTGGCAATATTTTATAGGAAATATTTTATATTAAATTAATATACTTAGCTAATTATTAAAAAAAATACCTAATATCTAAGTACCCAAAAGGATTTTCATGCTGGTTTTACCAATCGATATCTTGATTTATAATGAAGGTTTGTTTTACGCTTGATATGAATTAGGTAATAACCTCAAATTGTTTTGTTTGCGGTAACTTTGTGAACGAAACGATGATGTCTTCCAAAGCGAAGCGATTTCGTAAAACAATTCAACGTCTTATTTTGCTTATTTTCGTTCGGTCAAGATTTTTGTGTTAAGGTACATCCGGTTGAACTGGTAGAACGTAGAATGAGGGTGTACAATCTGATAGGCCCCTGATTAGCATAACGCAACGTGGCTTTACATATCGGGGCTATGGGCTCTGGCTGGCTAACTACGTACTCTCTGTTCTAGTACGACTTTATATTTTAATCACAGAGTAAATTAACTAATTTAGTTTGTTTTAAATGCTTCTAGTTTCAAAACGAAACTAATTTTATTGTTGTAAGCGAAAGATTATGAAAATATTCATGATTTATCTCTATAACAAATAGGTATGTACTATGTTATTAGTCTGATTTCAAATCGGCCACAGATTTTCTACATTTGAGTGCAACGATAAAACATGAATCATTCGCAGCCCTAAGATTTCTTGGATGTTAAGAATAAATCAAAATTATTATCTTATCAACGTGCAGAAAGAAATTAATGGCGTTAAAACAAATAAAAAATAATTTACGGACACAAAATAGCTATAAAAAATGTGTGTCAGTCAGTTCCACTACGACGCACGACTGGTGTTTAACGCCATCTAGTTTGCGACTGTCAAATCAGAATATAGATGAAGTTGTTAGTGTTCAGTCAATACATCATCAGTATTAAAAATCTAACACATAATGTAACGGAGAAAGTTTAATTTTGCTCCTCGTAAATTTTGTATGCCTCGAATCGGGTTTAGGTAAATATGAAAATCGATTTTAAAGCAGTTAAACTCCAAAAATGGGAGTTAAACATAATATACTTATTGATTGTTCCCTTATCCTGGATATATTGTACACTATACACGGTTTTATTGCTTAAATCTTTCTCAAATAATAATCTGGATAGTCGATTCATATACTACCTAGGTACATAAAATGTGTAAGTATTCCAAAATACCTTTACGACTTTTACAAAGAGTTCTAAGTCAATTTGGCGAACAGCCATTATCGTTTATATCTACCTGCTTCCAGCGAATCTAACTTATGTCTTTTATGATTCTTTTGATCGATATCGTAAATAAATTGTTTTGAACCTCGGTTGTTAACATTGACATTATCATAGCCTTCGGATTTTATAAACATTAACGATCAGTCTATTAGGTTAACTCACGAATGTCACAAATACTGTATCATTAAGTCATTATTCATCATTAAATCAGAAAACACACGTAACAAGTGTATAGGTACTATAACTACTAAAATGATTATAAAATTGGCTAGTCATTTCTATTCAACATCAATTTACAAGTATAATTAAATATTTTGTTTAAAAATATAGATAAACAAGCATAAAAAACTGGCTATGCAGGTTGTCAGGCCATGCGTACCTACCTAATGAAAGGTTCGTAGTTGTAAATACATAGATTACAGGCTACATAATCTCATTAACTACTTAAGCTAACTTAAGCTACTTAGCGGTGATAGCAGGAGGGGGGACACTAGGCCTACTAACTAACCAAAATTAACACTTAAAGCACCCTGAATCGAAAAATGTTTTTTTTACATTATTTTGATTCTTTGAAAGACCTTTTCAAAGATACCTCTTACTATGTGAATTTTTTTAGTAGAGGAACCCAAAAAAATTCATATTACAAATATGTACGCCGCGCAGTAAGTACGTAGGCTTACGTAGGTTTCTACTATTTTAACTTCCTACTGAAATTTTTCAAGTGTAGGGTAAGAGAAAGAATTGTTTTGTCGTCGTCCCTTGACCACTTTTTCAAGCTGATCATACGTCTTGAAATTGGTGAAAATTACGTTGAAAGATTCTGTTACACACATAGGTAGGTACATATGTACCTACATGCCAAATTAATAAAATCGTGTTAAAAATAATAGCATCCCTAGTAGCAACAACAACCGTCAGCACCTTTTTACGTATGTAAACAGTAAACCGAATGATACGTATTCATTTGTTCCTTTGTCCGGTGAATTCATCAATATAACGTAGCACCCGTAGCACTAAATTATCTTGACCTTTGACTTTACGTAGCACCAACGTCCAACGCCAAATCCCCGGTTAAGTTCCAATCATTCAGTCCTCCATGGTTCCAACACAGCAAATACAGAACAATATGTACATATATTCTGTATTCTGAGAGTATAGGATAGTTATAAATGCGTCATAAATAACTTTTATGGACCTTTTTTGAATGTATCCTATCCTTACCTATGTCGTGTTTTCAATCCATGTATTTTTGAAATTTCAAGAACCAAATAGTAAAAATATCTATTACCTTTTGTAAAACTGTGTACTAAAATTACGGTAGGAGATTGGGTAGGAGTAACCATAAGTTTAACCTTGCTAACGTGCGAGGTCACCGCGCTTCGTCGGCACAGGCCCACACCTGAGCGAATTCATAACAACGCAGTGACGTTCAATAAAATTATCTTCAACGCTTTTATATACACTTGTTTATTTACCTTTGCCTACTCCATAAATCATACACTATTGTGCCAACTTTTTCGCTTGCCAACAATAATACGGATTCGATGCTAAGTAAAAGTAAACAAACGTAATTTTACTAAGGTTTGGAATTTGTAGCGCAACTCTTGCAAGTTTGTGCTGGAATCCTTCGGTATGAATACGAGAAAAATCAGTGCGCGACACTGATCATATTTGGCAAGAGTTCAAATCGAAGTACAAAGTGGCGATGTTCGCTACTTATTTCTATTTAGCAAGGACATATTCTATTTTAAAACATATCTGATTTTGGCTACCAATTTTAGCACACTTATTTTTATTCATTCGTCCTATTAAACTTTTATGACTAGAGATTTTACGATAATTCTCTTAGTCTTAGACCTATTAGAAATATACATAGAATGGCTTCAAGCAGTCGTAGCAAAACAAAGATAATGGACATTAATGAACAGATAGTGAACCTAGAAGACATGGGTGTCTGACGATAATGAACCTAGTGATAATGAAGAAATGGATAAGACATCGATGGGTGACTGACCGGTCTTACTGGCGTCCTTAATGAGGTCGGCTATGAGGTCGTCGCTGACCTCAATGCCCAGGTTGCGGAGCATGAACTGCAGCTCAGCTGGCGTCACGTGGCCGTCACTGTCACGGTCCAACAGCCCGAAGGCTGTGCGGAGATCTGGAAACAAAATTTCATAAACATACACATCATGTCATTATGACTTTTATTATAGTAAACTTCCCCTTGTCAGAGTTCAGTTGCCTATATTACAGGCTTACGCCCAATAGGCAGCTGACGAATAGTTAGTTGATAAACCCACTATAAAATAAACTACACCATGTTAATACATGTTATGTAGAACATAATTGTTCTAAACATATTTTTGATGAATAAATTATTTGATTTGATACATTATCACACTTAATAAAATGCTAACTATCATGGACTGGCAGACAATGCCTGACGCATACCAGCGGATCTAGAAGTATGAAACTTTTTATAGTAGTTCTTTGTGAAGAAGTACCCAGGTACACTAAGCTAAGAGAAAACAGTTACCCTTTTTCTCCTCTTTCTTAACGGATTTTCTTTATATTAATTTTTTGTAGCTACTGATGACTAGCAGAGTATCCAATGATGTTTAAATAAATATAGATACGTTATGCCCTTACAAATCAACCGAGAAATCTGTTCCGATGTCCGCAAGGCACGCTTTATTGCTTTATCGCACGTCTTTATCGCTCTCGCGTCAAAACTACATCGCTATCTTTTTCTTCACCTGAATAAGAGTTCCCAATTGGGAACTTTTTGAGGCACACAACGCGCGCACTTATGGCATATCTGCCTCTTTATAATATACATAATAATATCATTGACCACATCAATAAAAATGTTCGTATCATGGAAAATGTACGGAATATATTCATTAAAAATACTGTAGCCGAATTTCGATCACTAGGTGGACATAATCTTATAAAGGTTTCTTTCTACGGTAATAAAAATAGACTTACACTTAGTCAAAAATCTTTCGAAGTGAGTTAGTTATACTAATTACGGTTATAAATATTAATAAATGAACTTTACACAGGTTCTCCCTATTTACATAAGTTAGCATCCGTAGACGTCATGCTTAATTAAATCTACGATGAACTTTGAGAATCAAACTTAATTTCCATAAATACATTCATTAGTTATACAAAATTTACAACACTTACAAAAGTCATTATCTTTTTTCGCCATTCCACATAAAATTTCTAAATTATAAATAAAAAATTATGAGTACTTAAATATAAATTATAGTTACTATATATTACGTAACTTGGATTTACTACATAATTTCCACAGTCTGTTAACAAGAAACGTTCAGTTGAGAAAGCGCTAGGAATTCTTCAGGTCGTCTTATAAGGTTGACACTATTGACAAAAGATTACGAGTATACAACGTGACGCGTGTAATACCTTGCCTCTTTTATCTCATCTTTCAGCTTTAGTCGCATATCATTAGTGATTACACTTTGTTTACAAATTCGAAAAGAAAGGTACCAAACGCATGCTAATTTTAACTTTTGCAAACCAAAGAAACAAACTGATACACATTCTTGAACTATTTCTGTAACGTAGGTAATCAATTAACGAAAGTACCTAATGAAATGTAAAATAAATGAGAGATCTCTAGTAATCACTTCGTAGGTGGCAATTTTAAACATCATGATAAATCGTTACAACTATTAACACTAGAGTTTGCCAAATATTAGACATTTTAATGACTATTGCTAGCTATTTAATGAATATTAAGCGTGTTACGTGTATTATTATCCTCAACGGGATTTGTCACACGTTCCCAAAATACCTAACCAATACCCATAATGTATCGCACACATGCCGAGAATGTATTGATGACCGCGTATTTGTCGACGTGATTAACTAATTATCTACAATCAATACTGTCACAACATACCTCAAGTCAATGAAATGACTACAAAACATTGCTGTCATCTATCAATCTGTTACAATTTTGTAAAATAATAAGTTGAATCCTAAAAAAATTTTTTTTTAAACGCTTTTATTTCAATGTTTAGTTTATAAAATTAGCTACAAGTTGTGAAAATTTCAAGTCTCTACGTAAAATAGAACATAGAGAATTATGCGTCTAAAGTCTGAAAATCGTTTTTTTTAATTTAACAACAAATAAACAATGAAAATTAGTTTAAAATATGATTTTCGTGTATTGTCATCGGAAATACACATGTCTGCCAAATTTCATCAATTTTCATTAAAGGGAAGTCATTCAAATTAACGTTACAAGATTTGATCCACCGAAGTGAAGCTAAATAAAAGCGTTTAATGAGATGCATTTGTAAGATAAAAATCACGAGACTCTCATGAATAATTTCGTGTATTCTTAAGTGGTAAATTTTTGCGACCTAGTTTTATTTTGTCATGAAAGATTTAAAAAATGGTAGTTAATAACATTTTTATTTATTTGTGAATAAAGAGTTGATGACTTAAACAATTTACTAAAATCATCTGTTATCGTGTACAAGCGCTTATCGTAAGCATCTCGCTATAAACCTGTAATATTTCAGTAAACAAAGATAATGGTAAAATTATGGTCGCCCGAGTTTGAAACTCTATTACACATAAGTACTGAGCTGATAAATCATTAGCGTGACATGACAGACACACGCTCATTTATCTTTTCGAACATGACAAAGAACGAAGGACAGATTTTTAAACCTTTGTGTACTTTGAAGATCTACTATTATTTTGAGATTCATGTGACAATAATTATCATTCTTAACTAAAAATAACAATCATTAGCTTAGCCGACAAACAAGGTTACATTCCACCTGATGGTAAGTGGATCGTCGCCCATGTATGTGTTTCTGGCCAAGAGAGAGAGAGAAGAAAAAAGTAAAGTTTGAAGTTTAAAGTAACGAGTTTCCAATACTCTTTATTTAATTTGTCAGTGTGGTGCACACATGCCTAACTTGTGATCTTATGTAAACTTGAACCCATTTGTGAAAATTGACGCCATAATGGATATTCAAGTTTGACCTACACAGTGCCAACGAAGGGTCACGAAGGGCGGTGTTGTTTACTGGTTACCGAGATGCGTAGGACGGCAAATGTAGGATGTTTTTTTTTCATTTATTAAGTTAATCTAGTAACCCTAGACGTTCCGCTTCCCCAAACCTACTTAAATACATTAATACCCACACAGCCCACGTTCGAAAAAAGGTAGTTATAAGCAGTGTTTTTAACTATCTAGCATTTTTATTTATAAACATATAGTTACGTACTAGGTAAACAATAATTCAAAAGAGCATCAACACGCAATAGGGCGCTAATGGATTCCAGCCAATATATATCGAATGTGATTTAATTATCTTATTACTTTACCGATAATGCTACGCGTGGAGTTCGCTAGAAGCGGAAATCTGCTAAACGCGCAATATAGGGTTTCGAAGTTGTAAGTTTATCGACTATTACTAACATAGCCGTGATACTTTTCCTTGTAAATTCATCATATAACCTAATTTTGAGAATTTTTTCACTTGTCATGTATGTATAATCCATGCCAAATTACAGCTTTCTAACACTAAGGGTTAAAGGTCACTAAGGGCGCTTTGCTTCGGACAGACGGACGGACGGGCGGACGGACCGACGGAGAGACGGACGGACAGACAGACAGACAGGCAGACAGACAGACAAATGGACAGACGGAAGGACGGACATGACGAAACTATAAGGGTTACCGATTTTGTTTCGGAACCCTAAAAATTAGGCGAAATTCGGCTTTCGCAAAGCGAGCGCACTTACTATAATAGTATACATATAAATAATAAATAAACTCTAATTTGGAACAATACTTTTGAGGTCGGCAATGTAAACCCATATTTAAAAAACACTCCCATATTTTTTTTTGCGTCTATATTTTGATCAAAAAAGGTAGCTGATATAGATGTGTGGCCAGTGTGGCAGTATATAGTCATAATATTAAAGAAACTTACTGTTAAGCATTGCCTCGCTGGGCGCCGGCACCACAGGCCTTTCATCCACCGGGGATTGTTTCTTCTTACTTTTTTTCTCATCTTCTTGCTGTAAAATAATATGGCAGTCATCTTCTGACATCAACACAAATAAAATATCTTGAAGAAATACCTTCACTGCGAATAACAATGCTCTTACTGCGTTAAAAGTACTGATATTATTATGTACGGATTCTTTTATCAAGTTATGCTGTTATCAATCTTGTTATGTTATCATAGTGTTTTTATATTCGCTGTTCTTTCATTCGTTTCTTTCATTTATAATTTTGTACCTACGTTTTGTCATGCATTGTTGTATGTACCTATAATTGAAGTGACACTAACCTCTAAGATATATTTGTATGCCTATATTTCTATTGTATTAACACAGTGTTCATTTTGTTGGTGCATTAAATATAAAAAATAAAAATAAATAAAATAAATATTCGCTGTTTCGTTCTCTAGGTGCATTAATTAAAATGACATTAGTGCAGTGAATAGTTTATTCCGTTTATTATTATATTTGATTTGGTATGATATTTGAAGTTTCTTGATATTTAAAAGGTAACGCATACTTTGTGCTATGTGAATTATTTATTTATTTGATTACAGAGAATCTTGAGTTATCTGTAAGTAATCACTTGAAAGTGATAAAGCCATTTTTTTTTTTCTTCTGCAATAAATAATAAGGTCTAATTCGTTATCTGGATAGCCGATAGCGGATGGCGGTTGTTTTCTACGATAACGACTACTACTATTACTACTTAAAATTACTATTTAATAATTAATTTAAACTCAAGGAAGGCACGATGAGAGATAAACTCGTTCAACATGAACGTAGCACTAATCAGTTTATTTGAAGCAAGTGCCAAGTTCAGCGAAAGACCATGGTCTATATATAGGAGATTACATTTATGAAAATGCATGGCTCCCTATACATAGCAAGTAGGCATGTATGTAGTAAATAAACACGTTCTTTAAGTAATCGTAGGTTGCATGGAAATAGCGATGTCGCGTTTGGCACGTCGTCAACATGGCAAGCAAACACCGTGCATTCCTTGTGAAAAAATATCACATCCTGAACTTTGTAGTCAAAGAAATCGCGCGTGAATTATTGTTAATTACGATAGTACGAAGGAGGCGTGAGGTATGCCTGGCAGTCTTCAAAAACACCTTTAAATCAATGCGTAGCACTAAACAGTAGGTACTGTATTTCTGGCATATCAATCATTATATCACAGTCAGTTTTATCCTTTTGACGGTAAAATCGTATGTTTTACCAAATCTAGGTAATTGAGTATGTTTTACCAAATCTAAGTTACCCTATCTGAATTATTAGGTTCGTACCTAATACCTATACATACATACCTTTAGAAAGAATGTGCCCGTTTTATTGAATAATAATTTAATTGATTTCAACTTGATCTTTGCTACTGTATTAAATAATTTCCGGGAAGTGTTTGACGCTTCGTAAATAGAACACTTTCAGCACACAACATTGTAATAGATACACATGTGGTAATAAGCACTTATGCGCGCGGTTGACTATTGGCTTGATATATTTAATATTCCCAGAATAGAATGATTAATCATGGATTAATACAGGTGTAGTAAAAAACACATACATTTCTTTTCGTAGTAAAATAACCAAATAAGTACGTTTTCAGGAGAATATCTTGTAAAAGTCTTTTATTCTTAGAAAAATGACTACAAGTGACAATATTATCTGGTTTTTAAAAAAGATATATGTATTTTCTCAAATATACAAGTTACACGAAATATTGTGAATCGATAGTGATACCAGAGACATTGCCAACGAACATAAAAATTCATGAAATTCTTCTTAATCCACACATGACATTTTTACACACGGCTTACGATACGATTATATTATGCGTGGATTCGCGCTATTAATTTTAAAAACGTTTTTTAGAGTAGGAAGTTAGGTATGCGTAATACAAAAACGCCAACACCTCTTTAGGCATAGTACCATCAATTTCATCCGTAGATACGTATCTACATTTAGCACATATAAAAACAAGTAAGTATATACGTATTAATAAATTATTTCATTCATGAACGGAAACTATATTAAATTTCAAGTACAGGAATTATTGAAAAATCCATTGTAAACTATATTCCCGAGATTTTTATTTGAGTAAAACCAAGTGCGTGTAGTATTTTGCGTCTGGTTGTTTATAAGACGAGTTTAAACTATATTTACTTTCATATACAGAAAAAATATATATTACAGACACAAGAAAAAGATCTGATTTTATTTGTATGTACCTTAAATTAAATATTAAATAAAAAACTGTTATATTTTCATAAATATGACCTACAATGGACTACAGCAGCGAAACATATATTTTACCTACGAGCATAATAATAATGCGTTGGTTAAAACACATACCTAATTGGTTGGTGGTTTTAACGACCACAGATTGACAATACCCGGTCATAGCTTTAAAATATTGTTTAATCATGTGTATAAATTGAATCAAATGACATTTTAAACTATAATAAAATACATAAAATACAAGTAAATCTCAACGAGCTCATTACGATTTTACTATTAACAAGATATCGATCTCGTGAAGAACGAACCTCCTAACTCTACAAGGCCTGGCTTTGAAAGTAGGTTACAAACACCAAGGCCTGACTTTAAGTGTTTGAAACGGTAAAAACACTCTTTATCACAAAGTGTATCTTGGCCTTTTCGCGGCCGTAGCATAATTATGTCTACTGTACAGTTCTACCAAATATAAGTCAATCGAAGTGATAATGGCTCGTCTCGTTTGAACTATTTTAATGATAGTAAAATAATTTACACATTTAACTTTGTAGCGTAACCCTTCTTGATCCTAGAAACAGCAATTATTAATTTATAAAGCTGTCATTGTTGACAATATCGCTACGCTACATTACGTGTAGGTCCGTCTACGAACCGCTACGAAGTAACATAGTTCTACGATTCGTAGCGGGGTTCTGATTCCGTAGAAGGGAAATACCATTTATTGCAAATAATTATGTAATTTTAACAAGTTCAGTTTTAGGCACATTACTTTTGATCTTATTTTCACTATTATATAAACTAAAGCTTTGTAAATATCTAGAAAAAACTACTAGACCCCAATTTCTTTACACATTAACGTCGACGGTCGAAACTATTTTGTCTATAAAGTAATAATTCAACTCTAATTTTAAAAATTGTTTTTGATATGGGTGTAATTTTTAAAACGTACCCGAAGCCCAGTTGTAATATTTATGTAGCTATGTTACGTTGATGCTATGATGTGGTGAAATGTGATGTGAATAAGTAATGGAAGTCAAAGAGCGTACATGTTTCGAGCAGCACGCATACTTGCGAGTGTTTTCAAACAAAAGTGGTATACCTTACTCTGTTTTGTTGTCAAACGTGAGGGCTGGGGGGATTCCAAACATTCTAGCCGGGGGATGAGTTACAAAATGGAACATTCTGGATTGTTTCGGGCAATGCCCGAGGCACTGCAGCTACGTGTCTTGTATTCTATGTTTATGAGTATTATACATATACAAGAAAGCTTCGATTTGCATTTTAAATAGTAATAAATTCATATAAAACAACAAATTTTGTACATAATATTTAAATATGTTTAGTTCTTAATCCATTACTAATTTATTTTCGTTTTTATACATTGAAGTACTATTACTAGCGTATAGAACAGATACCCCGAACACCATGTCCCAATGCATTGGCGTCACGTGGCTTCAATCTTCAATGGATTCGTCCGATTTTGAAAGGAGAACCGGGGCTCAATTTTGAAAATGGAACCTCCCGGGTAGGACACACATTTTGTACAAGATGTCTGTTCTATGTCATTATACTTCAAGTTTTTATATGATAAAGTACAATTAAATTAATGAAGACAAAAAATCCACTTTCGTCAAAGCGTAGCGCTGATCTTACTTATCATCATTTGTTTTATACAATACATTATCTACAGTCGAGTAAGATGTTGACAAGGGTCTGATGATGGTGTAAGAAATGTGTAACTCCTGAATGGATGGAAATAACTGAACTGTTTTTAAACATGTTTGTTGTTGTTCACGTTCACATTGCAAAACCACGCTATCATTATCCAACTAAAGGTAACATGGCGTGGCTTGGAAACTAAATATGTAACTCTTATTATACAAATAGAAAGATAGTTACCGCTTCAAAGATATTTGTTGTTGTTAACGTTGACATTGCTATACCAATCTATCATTGACCAACTAAAAGTCTCATAGTGAGTATTGAAAACCAAATAGATATATTTGAATACTAAACGGATGGGAATAACTGAACAGTTTTAAAATAAATTGTTGTTCGTAATGTTGATATTGCAAAACTGGCACACCATTAACCAACTTAGGGTCTGATGATGTACCTTGGAAACAAAATTTGTAACTCCTGATATTTTTTGATATAAAATTGGAATAAAAAAATTTACCAATTGTCTGATGGTGTATACAATTCTACTAATATTTGTACAGTGATAATTTTCATTTTTTTAATTACTCACGCTAAAACGGCTTAATGGATTTAGATGAAATTTGGCTCACAGTTATTTAATATCCCGCATTAAACAAGGTGTTTTTTATATCGAGGATAGATTGGTCAGGATAAGGGGTATAAATTAGTATGGATATTTTATTTACAGGATAAAAAGGACCCCGCACTAATTGTTTGAAAATTGTGTTTCAGCGGATTGGTCTGAATTTTTGGTATGTTGTAGCCCTAATCGTACTGATCAAAAGTTCCAATGGGCACGACCCCCCCAAATGCATATTTTGTCCTCCAGGGGGCACTTTCCCCCAAAGTCTATTTATTCGATTTCTGCGGAATTATTCTGAATTTTTAGTATGTTGTAGTCCTAATCGTGCCAAACAAGAGTCCCAATGGGCACAACCCCCCCACCCAATGCGTATTTTGTCCTCCAGGGGGCACTTTCCCCCCAAAGTCTATTTATTCGATTTCTGCGGAATCATTCTGAATTTTTAGTATATTGTGCCAAACAAGAGTCCCAATAGGCACGACCCCCCATATTGCGTGTGTTCTCCTTCCGGGGGCGCTAACCACCCCCCCCATGTTCTATTTATTTGATTTTAGCGGAATAATTCTGAATTTTTGGTATGTTGTAGTTCTAACCGTGCCAATCAAGAGTCCCTATAGGAACGAACCGTATTCCGTAGGCGTATTTCCGCCATCTGGAGAAAGAAAAACCCCCCAAAGCTTTAATAACACTAAAAATCTTAAACAACAAGATCTGGATTTTGAGTATGAAGAAAAATGTTGAAGTTCACACGAAAAACAGGGCATTAAGGACTTGCAGGATTTCTGAATAAATATATGCAGTTAAGAGATCGTGCCCATTAGGGATTTACATTGCATTAGTAGGGGCTACAATATACTTAAGAATTCGGAACGATTCCACTGATAGCAAATGAATGAACTTGGTAGGGGAGGTTGCCCCCTCAACGCAAAACTCAAAAACGCTCAGAAAGTTATTGAAAAAATGTAGGTTTTAAATGAATTAGCTTTGGGGGGTTTTTCTTGCTCCAGGTGGCGGAAATACGCCTACGGAATACTGTTCGTTCCTATAGGGACTCTTGATCGGCACGGTTAGAACTACAACATACCAAAAATTCAGAATTATTCCGCTAAAATCAAATAAATAGAACATGGGGGGGTTAGGGCCCCCGGAAGGAGAACACACGCAATATGGGGGGTCGTGCCTATTTGGACTCTTGTTTGGCATGATTAGGACTACAATATACTAAAAATTCAGAATGATTCCGCAAAAATCGAATAAGTAGATTTTGGGGGGAAAGTGCCCCCTGGAGGACAAAATACGCATTTGGGGGGGTTGTGCCCATTGGGACTCTTGTTTGGCATGATTAGGACTACAACATACTAAAAATTCAGAATGATTCCGCTGAAATCGAATAAATAGACTTTGGGGGAAGGTGCCCCTGGAGGACAAAATACGCATTTGGGGGGGTCGTGCCCATTGGGACTTTTCATCAGTACGGTTAGGGCTACAACATACCAAAAATTTAGACCAATCCGCTGAAACACAATTTCCAAACAATTAGTGCGGGGTCCTTTATGTTTTGTATGCTTTTATGTTTGCGTGTTTGACTTTATGCGTTTTTAACCTTGAGAGTATAATGCTACAATATAATGCTATAATGCTACTGTGCTACTAGCATTAGATTTTTCTTTTTATGAAAAAAGCCGACAAACGAGATGAATTGTTAATAATTCACCTGATAATAAGTGGTTATTGTCGACATTAATATAAGCGAATTTTTGTATCATTTTTTTATCAATAACACACTTCTCTTTTTTAAGGAACTAATTCTGAAGTCAACGAAGACTTGGATAGAAGCTAGTCATTAATAATAGGAAATGTATGATATGTTTTAATTTAAAGTTTGATAGTAAAATGTATTAGTAAACAACTAAGGTGCGTAATCTAAAGTGCAAACGAATTGAGATTTCAAAAAATTAATACTATCTACATTGAAATATAATGTCATAGAACAGACATCTCGAACAAAATGTGTGTCCCGCCCGGGTTCCATGTTCAAAATTGAGCCCCTGTTCTCCTTTCAAAATCGAACGAATCCATTGAAGATTGAAGCCACGTGGCGCCAATGCAATTGGGACATACATGGTGTTCGCGGTGTCGGTTCTATACGTTAGTAATAATACTTCAATGATTATCTACGAAATATTCCCTGTGCACCATTATTAGATATGTGGTTTATATTGATAATGCAACATACCTTTCTTCGTGTCCTCGAAGTAGTCGCCATTCCCTGAAAAGAGCACATAAAGATGTCATGATTTGATAAAAAATGCGCACATAAAGTATTTGAGCTTCCATCAATACTTGGTACATTTAAATTATGTAACAATTAGTATTCACATTTAAGCTGAATGAAATGATAAACGGTTGAAATGAATAAAAAACACATAACGCTATTGTCGATTTAATCGAAAAACTCATCAATTCATTATACGAGTAGGTATATCGACATCGAAAACGATTAATTAAAATCGGAGATCTATATTCTTAGAAAGATGTTTCACAGAAGCGGTTGAATTATTTCGTTGTTATAATAATATATAATCTCGAATATTCTTGACTTAGATTGAATAAATGTTTTTGTTTGTTTTAGAATTTATATTGAAAACTAACGATCCGATGTAAAACTTTGTTGGCGCGAAATCGCTTCTGCTTGTTATCTCTCTATCTATGTCTAAGTTATAATAATTATCTTGTTTGACATTTGACACGAACTACAGAACTATACTCGTAGTAGTCAAAAATATGAAACATACAATCTGTATATAGGTAACTAGTGACTAGAGTATTTTGAATAAGATTTGGCGCAAAGGATGTAAGGTTTTCTTTATTTATTTTATTTTATTTACACTTGATTGTACCCTTAAAGCTAAGTGGTACAACAGATGGTACATTCTTTTATCTCATATTCATACCGAACATTCAAGTGTAAAT
Organism: Thymelicus lineola; assembly: GCA_963932265.1. NCBI lineage: Eukaryota > Metazoa > Arthropoda > Insecta > Lepidoptera > Hesperiidae > Thymelicus > Thymelicus lineola. Next base: position 10,062,282 of record OZ010692.1, read on the forward strand.
GGTAACAGATTAACACAAACATAAAAGCACATTATCACATACATAGATAGATACACAAAAATAAACCTACTGAATTATTTACGATGCGAATGATGATGGTAAAACCGCATGAAAACCTCTAACGTGCTTTATTTTATTGTTATTTTATTTATTTATATAAAATTTCGAACTGAGTAACAATAATGGACATTATAACATTATTGTACCTATCTACCTATTTTCATCCCAAAAACGTAACAAAACTAAATAAGAAAAGTAAATCACGCACAGAAAAATATATAATAGCAAATAATACAATAAAGAATAATAATTAATATCTATAATCACTTAATTAGTAATTTTATAATCTTTTTTAATTGTGTGTATGTTACCTAGGAAATACGCATATGGTTAAATAATACATAAATAGTTAAACATACTTTTCAATATTATCTTATAAAACATTTTAATTCCATCTCATCGATTGCAAGATTAAATTTGGTCGACAAAATACTGAATATCTGATTACATAGTTACTATTGATTGGTGGTTAATAATTTTAACCATCCTCTAGAAATCATAAGTACGTCATATTAGGTATATCGTTAGGTACGTCGTAACTGTCGTAAGTACCACAGAAGACGTAATAAATAGTAAATTAGGTACCTTAAAAAACATTTGTATTATGAAGAGTCCTACAAAGAAGTTTTTTGCCAAAATGCCAAATGAAACGTTCATTTCTGAATGCCATGTATTTAAAAGAGGGAGGTACTAAATAAATAAATAATAAACTATTCAATTAACATCCACCTTTATTTGAATATATTTGTACACGACATGATTAACTTTATCCTCAAACTTTCTGCCATAGATAATACAATATTTATATCGATACTTTTTGCCCATCTCATGTTTACGGCCTTATAACTCTAACGCCCCAACTCAGAATCACTAACGGTTACGTTAATCGCTTCTTAGTAAAGAATCACCATACAAATTGTGTAGCCGTTAATTTATTACGATTACAGTCTGCCATCGCGTTTTAGGAAGTCAATTCAATAACATAAAGTTTAAGTTTGTACCATGTAAACACACATTGAAATTATAGTTTTACACATGAAAGATTCAATTTTGCAATTCTAAAGTTCATTTGAACTATTTTCTCGGACTTATATACATATCTACATTTTATATAGCTTCTAGATATCTTCGGTAGTCTCTATTATAATAGACGGATAGGTAGGACTTTACTTCGTGTGGTAAGGTCAGTATAATAATATTAGTAGTCAAAATATCAAAGAACATTGATATAGTGATCATTACATTATGTAATGTACATATACCTAGGTACCTAGCTAATAAAGACAACAATATTATACTCGCCTGTCGGTACTACAATAATAAATAGCGAAAGTAGCGAAACGATGTACTTAATATTCGTTATAGGCTCATAATATCCAAACCAAACGCTATACAAAACACATAAAATCGTCATGTTTATAAGAGTAATAAGCCAAGAAGTAAGAAGCCAGAAAGAATTTAACTGCATATGAAAACTTACATAATGGGCGAATCTCAAGAGTCCGAGGCGGATGTTTTTTAATATCTGTCTCCATTGACAATACGAGTTCATTGTAAACAGTTTCGCAAACCTGTCCGTGTTCTTGATTTCGGAGCAGGTTTCAATCAGAAATAGCAGGAGCAGTGGCCGAGTTCCCTATCTTCTATTTTTAATCGCCAAACCGAACCGACTGGTCTGTACCACTGTCCAATTGGTATTTCCCACTGTACAAACGGTCCAGAGAAAAATTACTCATCACCTTTTGTTTTTTAAAAATACCCGATTGTTGAATTATGTTTAGCGCACTAATATACAGATATGCAAAAGTGAAATTGTTTTCGTGTATTCCATGGTATTTCCAAGCCATAAGTGTTGATACGCAGTTAGACTAAATTAAAACTTACAATAATTCATACACAAAGGTTGAGTCCACCCTGAACTAGCTAAAGCGAACAAAATTCAATAATGACGACGAACGAAACTATAAAACTTAAACTTGTTGACATCTACATATGCATCTACAGCATACCAAATAAAAAATAAAAAAGATCAGTAGATTCAAGTAGACACACTACGTCCACAACAAATAATGTTACTTCAAAAGCGACATACTCAACAGAATTTTAATGGTAAGTGCCGAGGGCTGTGCCAACGGTAAGTAATCGATCAACGCGGTCAAGCCTTAACACGAGTAAGGCAACCTTCAAGCCCATTTCTACTTCACATTGAAATAGCCTTTCAGCTTATCACACGAGACATCAACATTATCTTTCTTGATAAAAGAGAGTGCAGTAGCGTTTCAGATATATTTATAAATATTTAAATCAGACTAAAGAATACCTAGGTAATTTTGTGATGGTTTCTTTAGTCAGACAGATGTCGAATTAGATCAATCGTTCATTCTCGAAAATGAAGAGTATTAGATGAGAAAAGCGTGGGTAATCTCACTGTTTATCGCATAAAACGTGAATAATCGCTGTCTGTTTGTAAATAAATAAACAGTCTTCTACTTCTTGGAATTTTTTGCTTGTACCAACATATTTTCCTAGCTTCAAGGAATGAATGTGATACTTAATTAATTATAGGCTTTGTATATAAAGGTGTTTGAAAATTATGCGACAAATACAGGCGAGATGTTATGAGTTGTTATGAACAGATTTATAAATTTCTTTATTAATATTGTAAGTAATAAAACCTACGTTGTATTAATTTTACTAAACATAAAAATATATCCAAATAATTGAAATACCTTCTTCTTCTCTATGCCTTTATTTTTTATATTATGTAACACCAGTAACGATATTTCTATTATCCAATTTGTTACGGCATTGGATTTGTAAGCCGCTTTCAGTCTACAGCATGTGCTTACATATTATTTTACTGTGTATAGAAACATAACATGCAATAGTACGTTGTAGCTTACTTCCTTCCTACTACGAGTAATACCAACAACATAATCCTTAGAATCAGGAACTATAATAGTTACCTATTTCATCAGAACTAGCCCTTATATTGTAGGGACATGCTATCAGTACACGCTCAACGATAAATTATAATAATTTTGCCTTTAACATGCTTTTTATTGCTTAATCTGCATTTAACGCGCTGAACATAATTTTCGAAACAATTTTCTTCGAGAAACTTAATTTTGGATCAAAAATCTTTGGGTCAATGGCGGCCACGAATAACACAACAAATATATGTATCCATTAGGTACCAAAGTGTACTTTTCATTTATTCTAACATACCTACGTCGTAGAAAAAGGAGCAGACAGTTTTAACAGTGCTACCTATCATCTACGTATACCCTTTATGATTGTCATAAAGACACAGAAAAAAAAATTGCAAGTCTTCTGTAAAATTTAATTAGAAAGCCCTGAAGCCACTCAGTTACAATAGCTCTACACCGGAAACCGGATGTGCGCTCACTGAAGCTATAATTAGACGCCTTACAAGTGCATTTAAATATAAACTTCCGACATCAGGCATTTAGCTCAAAATAATGATTTTCCACTGTGAACTGAAAGTACAATCGAACTTCAATCAATAGTAAAATTCTATTTTGAACAAAATAGTGCTTATGTCCCATTTCTGAAAAAAATATTGATGTATGATTCAAATTAATTCTGTCTGTACTCCGTAGCCCAGTATGTGCTGGCCTTGCCTGTGAATCAAAGGTCTTGGATGGGGTTCCCGACTAGTTAAATTGACCACTAATTGTTTGTTTACCATTGAAGTATTATTTCTAGCGTATAGGTAGAACCGACACCGCGAGTACGATGTATGTCCCAATGAATTGGCGCCGATAGGCTTCAATCTTCAATGGAATCGTTCGATTTTGTAGTACGGAGGCTCAATTTTGAAAATAGAACCTCCCGGTGGGACACTTTTTGTTCGAGATGTCTGTTCTATGACATTATACTTCAATGTTGTTTACTAGTGTTTGTGCCAATGCTATAATGAGACAGGGAATCCTAGCTTAGGGTTGTGACACACATACATTATACAGGTATACTTATAAGATATTTAGGCGTTCACGTTATTTTATAATAGGTGGAAGTATTTGATCTTTCAACATCAAAGGAATGACAATCGTAAGCCCATGAAAATGCTAACGAAATCCATTAACCATCAATGTCGAAAATATCACATCTGAAGAGATTCTAGGAGGAGGAAAGTCCATCCATTAAACTAGATGGTACAGAGCTTAGCTTCAATAAGAAAACCACGTGCCACTTCATTCGTTATTTCGCAAGTTGCGACACGAGCAAAAAGATTAGGGATGATTGAAGTATTGAGCTCCTCACACTTAATATTTATTAATTTTATCGGGTAAATCCAATCTACGTTTTAGATTATATTATTATGTTCAAATCAAATCCAAACACAATATTAATGAAGTAACCTTAAAAGTTCGTTAGTTCGAAGATAATGTAAGTACGTTAACTAATAAAATCGCCGGAGTCATTTATTCAACAAAAGAATTATTATAATCATCTACGTATATTAAAGACAAATTCTTAACTAATTGACTCATTATCATCGCCCAGCTCAAACCCTAAGAGCTAGAAAACTGAATTTTGCGTAAGCAAGCGTCAAGGCTGGATTTTTGGAAATTAAACCCAAAGTAGGTTGAAGGTTAGGGGTTGAAAATTTGTTTGAAAATTCGCCATTTTTTAAGCTTAAAACTGGGGTAGATTATATGTATATCTTAGCGTCTTTTTGAAAATTGGTTGTTAAAATTTTGTTTAAAAGTCCGCTGATTTTTAAAATGAGCTCGGAGAAAATTATTAGGTAGATACGTACTTTGCTTTCTGGGTAGAGAAAATTAAAACACTATTCCGGCTTTTTCGGAAAATCAATGTGTATTTCAGGTCTAGTACTCTGCACTTTTATGGTGAGTGCTTTTACACTGCTGTGGCCTGCATAATATATTTTCAATCTCAAAGGTCATATTCAGAAATCAGATTATTACAATTTTACACTTTATTGGAATATCAAAAGCTAGGTATTATGTGCGGACTTAAAAAGCTTCTTGTACGTCTGGTATGTCTAGCTATTGGAGGTCATGTAAAGTTGAGGTAGGTTAAATGACTGTTAGTAATTTATTATAATTTAGGCAGTAGGCAGCATTAATTTAGGCAGCACTAAGTTCATTTAACAATTCATTGTGGTTAAATTAAATGCAATAAATAAAAACTGACAAAGCATTTATTAATTAAAACACTTATATATAATATTCACTGAAGAATTAGCGATGAGTTTCATTTGTGAGATTATAGAAGTACTGGTGGAACTTTTGAGTCAAAGAAAGAATTCTTAAATGTAGAGTAACTTCATTAAGTGTAGAAAAAATTTGGTATAATCATAATAATGCTAAATAAGGAAAAATCTCAATAGAAACAATTTTATACGCAACATATTTTAAGGGTTACACTTACTACATTTACTGTAACAAATACAATGATAAATTTTATTGTAACTAAATTATTTTGTGCTTAGAAAACGAAGCTTCAAAGATTCTCAAATGATTCTATTTGCCATATTCGAACGCGTTTTTGGAATATCATCCTAAACGGAATATTCCAAATTCCAAAATAATCGATGGAAAACTTAAACTTTATATCACACTTCTTGCGTTGGCCTATTAATTATTATTTATCTCACGATGTCAGATATAGATATTAAAGCTTCAGGAAACTTTGTTTATATTCACCAAAAATTCGCACTCCACTGAAGTTGCTGCGACAACAGCGACACCATTAAAACTATTAAAATTTAGAGAACTGTAAATATTAGTTTTGTACCTATAATCGGCGTGTAGTGGAAAGTCGAGTAGTCGTAGCTTGATCGCGTAGTCGCGTAGTCGGGCAGGTGCACGCGAGATGCCGCGACCGGTCGAGTGGCCGGCTTGCAGAGTTTGTACGAGTGGCCGATGTCCCCCTGCCTTTGTACGCCGTGCGACGGGTGTTCGTTTATTGCGCGGGTATTTCGGTATATCACAGCCATCGGACAAATCACGGCCGTGCGACCCGGCGCGAACGAGCGCTCTAATAATAAACTTGTTTATATTTTTTATTCCACCGATGACTTTTCCGATCCGACTCCGCTGGAGCTGGGAGAGACGGAGGCCTCGCGGTCGACCTCGAAAACCACGTGTGTCCCGAAATAGATTGTCGCGACTCTTTAATCGCGACGCCGGTTAGGAGTACCGTGGAGAGGCAAGGTGCCGTTCACCGGCGCCAGAATGCGTTTCGGGCGAAGCGAGAGCGCGAACCGGGCGGCGCGGCGTATGGCGGCGTGGGCAGTGTGGGCTGTGGGTCGGACGGTACGTACCGAGAGCGTGTCGGAGAGTGCGCTGCAGAAGGCGCCAAAGCCGGAGTTGGCGCCGGCGGGCTCCATAGCGTGGCGTGGGGCAGCGTGGGGCAGCGTGGGGCGGCGTGGCGCGGTGTAGTGCGGCGTGGTGTGCCCCGGTGTGCCCCGGCGGTCGGCGGAGCACTGCCGCGCCGCACCCGACGCCCGTTCGCGCCCTCGCATTACATAAACCTTTACTTTGCCCGCTGCCCGCTCCCACCTGTCTGTTGTTGCTACGTTTTGGCATCACATGCAACCCAAAACAATAACACAAAATAATTATAGATGCGCTATTTTTAACGCCACTTGCCTCCATGTACGACTCAAACTAATATGAAACATTGCCATAACTCTCTCTACAATTGGTATTAAATAATAATAGAGAAACTGAGTTTTAGAAGGTTCATGTTCATGGAATTGGTTTTAGTACTGAATAGTAAGTACTGATATTAAAAAGATAGATGAATCAAAATTATATTTTTTGATTTTGATATATTTAAGTGATATATTTTGTATACTATTGGTAACTACATATTTTTTGTGTAATTAAAATGTAAGTATAATACGAGTAATATCTAAAATGTGAAGAAAGTAAAAGTAGGTATGAATAATTAAATCATTTAATATTTCAATCACTTCTAATGATTCAATGATACTGTAATTTGGCATACAAACTTAGTATGTCGTAGGGGACGTAATTTAGGAGTTTATGGCGATACTAAAATTGTAAAACGTGAAGCGAACGGTTAATAGCTAGTTTTATGTTAAAATAAGTATATAAAATTTCCAAGGCAACAGACAATGTACAAGATAATAGCCGTTAAGATAAGCAGTTGTCGACACTAACTACTTAAAATAACATTTCTATTTATAAGCTCTAAAGATAACTAGTGAGAAAATATCGCAATGTTTTTAAAGTTATGTTTTTGGTAGATGCAATGTCCCTTAATGCCATTGCATTAAGGGCTCTCTTGTTTAAGTTTCACCTCTTGAGGAGGCCTATGGCATACCCCACGACTCTGCTCCACTGCAGATTGGACAGGTTAGTGGCAAACCCAAGTGTCTAACTCTTTCATGCTGCTAAGGAATCCACCATGGCTTAACGACTGTTATCTTACGACAACAAGCAGGACCGTCGACTTTGCGTACCATCCGAAACAAGGAAGCACTCAAGAAATGTTTGCCATGAGCGCCAGCGGTCACCAAACCAACTACCGACCGCACCCACTGTTATTTCTCGGCCGGTCACTTATGAGTTTTGATCATCGAGTACATAGTACATACCCAATAGAGAGGAAATGTCATTTATTATTGACAAAACACTAATCAGTTTCAGAATTGAATGGACCATATTGCCACTCTATTGGGTATGTACACAGACATGTAATATGTCTGTGGGTATGTACTAGATGGTTTTGATCGACACAAGCCGCCGAGCTACTTAAGCATCAAGGGCTATATTATAATTAAATAGTGGTTCAGTTATTTATAATATTTGAACAGAACTGGAACTAATGAAAGTCAATCGAAACTACCTAATTAATGGAAATTGAACCCTGGACAAATCTTCATCTGGACGTTGAGCAGGATCATTATACTAGAAGGTCCTCTGTGCAAAACCGGTGTGATTAGTACTCATAATTACACTATCTAACTAATAACATTATTGACTTATTTAAATACTTTATTGACTATATTATGGTACAAATGGCCAGCTTATATAATGCGTTCTCTACCAGGTAACCAAATACAAACAGGCCAAACAGAAACACACGATAATTCAGTAGCGATTGGATGATTGAGATAGATTGATAGTTTGTTCGTAGTATGGGGCTTGTGTCGGTCGTAATGTGTTGTGATCGACCGAGAATGCGAACGCGATCGGTAAGTGGCTTCGACGCTTGGGTTGCGCAGTATCTTTTTCATGATAATTATGAGGAGAGACTTGTGCTCTATAGTGGGTCAATAATGGGTTGAAGCCATGTCCGATTCAATGTGGTTAGATTCCTACCAGTGCTGCTAAAAGTACTTTCCACAAATCAATTTTTAATGAGATATCAGTGACGAATTATGTACATGTAGGTTAGGTACATAATATGTATGTAATCGTTAGTTGACATGTTATTATAGTTATTACCTATGTGTTGTAAAGAAAATTAAGAACTAAATCATCAAGCGTCGAATATAACAGACTATAGATAATGAAAATATTAAAACACTTGTATACACATATGTCACGAATTCTTTCATACCTGCTACAAATTGCTAAACATACGTAGTTATGTTGAGCCATTGCTAGAGTTTGACCATTCTTAGCACAGTAAAATGTACAGATATAGGCTGATATTATGTTTATTGTTATTTATTGAAGTAACTTACGGTGGTAGGGTCAAAAGAGTTGTGGGAGGGATAGAAGTTGAATGTGGTATGTATTTTTATACCTATAGTTTCCATAATTAATTCTGCTTTAAATTGGAATTGACTTCTGTCTTTCTTCTTTTATCTCATACCTAATAATATTATAAGTATAAAATGGCTAGCTAAAGGTTAAGCATTTTTCAATAATGCGAAAAGTTTTATAATTCCTAGGAAATCGGAATTTTCTAATGCACTTACGCCGCCTCCCCACGATCGCCCGCGGCGGCAACGGCACGCCTTAATTCAATAAATAACTACATATGTATAATATATGAGCTTAGCTTGCGGCTCCACTATCACTACATACTACATCCAACTAAAATCGATATTGAAGAAGATGTGCTAAGTAATTCGAATATTCATAATCTAAACTTTAACAAAAAAAAAACGACTTTAAAGAAAATAGTCTTGGAAAATCCTACTTTTTTTATGGAAATAGCCGGCAAACGAGCTGACGATCCACCTGATGGTAAGTGGCTATCGTCGCCCATGGACATCAGCAACATCAAAGGCATCACTAATGCGTTGCCGGCCAAGAAAGAGAGAAGAAAAAGAAAGAAAGAACTGGACTACTTATATCAGAACCGACATTATGTAAATTCAAATGTAAATTCTTAAATTAGTTCTGAGGTACTTAACAAGTATTTAAAAAAATAATAAAAAAACTCGACTGTGTAAAAAACTAAAAGGGTGAATTTCCCAAGTGCATTTTTGAGACGGCGAGGTTGAAAATTAATGTGTGGAGGTAAACTACAATTATGCATAATTTTATATAGGTAGTTTAAGTAGTGATCTACATGATAGTGAAGTATTCAGAGGTATTTAATACATAGATTCTTAATAAAAAAATATCTAAGACCTAAAATCTAATTCCGGTGTTCTGTCCAAACTGCGTTTATTTACATATTTTATTAATTTAATTTTTTTTGGTAAATAAATTTCATTGAAAGGGAATGTTTTTTAGAAATACATTAAATAACACAACTAATATATATTTATGGAGTAATTTAAGATTAAACAACAGCTCTTAAAACATCTTTTAAAAGTGTCCTACAAAAAAAAGCAATACCGGTGGCGCATTTTGTATACTTCATTACTTGTTACTGCACGATTTGAAAGACACCTTACTGGCTCTCCCCGCACCGTTCAGTTGTGCTCTTGCAAACTGCGTGTTAGGATGACCGACTGGCTGCGTAATTTTCCTGCCAAACACGTAAGTACTAACTGCGGTGGCGCAGGAATACAAAATCATCCAATTCCGATGTCATGTATATTAGAAAAAGTACAAAGCAGATTATCTAGAAATTTTATGGAGGGTTCCATTAACGGTTTTCAGTTACAACTGTGAAATAAAAGTTAACCTGTGACTAAAAGTTTTCTTTAAAATTGAAGTTTTGTCTCTGATTCTAAGTCCGGTGGCGCAATCTCGGTGGCTCCGGTGGCAAATCAAAGCGTATAGGGAAGTACAGGCCATAGAAATACAAGCGTGTCTCCATCTATCCATCAGCTCTTGGAGGTCCACTGTTGGACATAGGCTTCTCCTAACTTATACCACTCTGACCGGTCCTGAGCCGTCTGAATATGACGGAGTTTCCCGAACGCAGCTCATCCGAGTTGGATTCTACAAGTGACTTCTTTCTCGAAGTTGGACTTACCCATCTGGATCACTTGTCCCAGGTAATTGTATTCGTCTAGAACTTCGAGAGCAGCGCCGTCAACAACAATCGATACGGGTGTGACATGGACATTCGACATGATTTAAGACCCACCCGTTGTGAGGCGCTGTTCAAGTCCCCCGAGCATTGTTCCAAGTTCTGCCAGGGAACCCGCCAGGATGACTATATCATCGGCATATCGTAGGTGTGTGATGTATTCGCCATTGATGTTAATGCCATGTTGTTTCCACTCCATCATCTTGAACACGTCTACCAACACAGCGGTGAACAGTTTTGGGGATATGACATCCTTGTCTGACACTTCTCTGCAGTTGGATGGGGTTCGTTGCTGTGTCGTGTACTCTGACGGACATGATGGCGGATGAGTAGGTACAAACACTTTAACACCTCGATATACCGGTAGTCGATCCGCCACCGCTGGAGAGAATCTAGTACCACCCAGATCTCGATAGAATCAAAGGCCTTCACATAGTCCACATAGGCTATACATAACGGCAAGTTAAAGTCCTCGGTCTTTTGTATAATCTGCCGCAATGTGTATATATGGTCTATGGTGCTGTAGCCTTTTCGGAATCCTGCTTGTTCGGGAGGCTGGAAGTCGTCAAGCCTGCGTGCAATGCGATTTGTGAGGACCCTCGAAAACAGCTTATAAACGTGGCTCAGAAGTGCAATGGGCCTGTCTAATTACCGCTAAAAGGAGTCCGTTCATATAGACTCCTATTCTTCAAAATGTACTTAATATCTTTAAAGTATTAAATGATCCTGCCTTTATGATTTCTCATGGGCATAAATCAATTTCGGTGGATCAAATTCTAATTCCAGTGGTCCTAATTTCGGTGGCATTTGATAGTGTAATTTGATAATATCTCCGGAACAAATAATTTTTTTTTCAATCTCTACTATATGACTAATTATCACTACTATTTACATATTATTTATGCCAAATAAAGTGTATTAGAAACATCAAGTTTAAATTTAATCAATTTCGGTGGCTTGAATTTTAATTCCGGTGGTCCTTTAATAATTTCGGTGGCATTTGATAATTTCAAATGGAAATATCTCATGAACTAATCATTTTTTTTCGATCTCTAGTATATGATTAATTAGTACTACTCTTTATTTATTATTTAGGCCAAAAAAATTTATCAGAAACAGCAAATTTAAATTCGCCACTGTAATTAGGCAAAATTCGAGTTTGTTGAAATTCACCCAAAAACAAAAAATAAGCCCAGTAGTTTAGAATGTTGTTATAAGTAATACTGAACAACTACACCATAGAAGGATTAACAGTTGGGACCCATTCTTCAATCAATCAAGATATCTTGTTTGTTTTTTCCCAAGCACCCCTGTAAAATTTAAATGGGTCCCGACTATTGATTGTCTTTTTAATTATATTTTTTTTAGTTTACACTTTTTAGTTAGAATTCATTGACTTCTTTATTTACAAAAAATTCGCAATGTTGACATTTCATTAAGGGAATTAATAAATTAGCGAGAATGGTTAAATATACCATACTTTTGCGACCAACCTTCCTAAAGTTTAGCGTTTCAGGTTCAGACTGAGCTAACATAATTATTATGCGTACTTAGACACCTACTTAAAATATCACAGCCTAGTCTTAAATGACTCATCTAGCATCATTTACGGCTAGAACAATGTTTGAAGGGACGTTCATTCAGCCTACGTGTTCTACAAACTTTATAATGGACAATGCTCGGCTCTGAGAAACTTTGTGATGTGCGAGTAGGTAATGACAATGCCAACAAGATACATAATAATAACAATATATATAACAATATAAACAACAAGATACATAACAATAAGAGACAACTTTTATGTACCTTACAATATGTGTAAGCTTGAACAAAAGGCGGACTTAATGCTAAAAGCATTCTCTCCCAGTCAACCTTTGGGCAGTGGGAATACTACGAAGGCGGTATAAAAAGAGACATACAATATAACAAATATAATACAATATACATATTTATGTGTATGAATATGTATATTGGTTGTCTCTTTTACCTACTACCTACTCACTAAAGAATACAATACAATACAATATTCTTTATTGTGCACACTAGAAGTACATAAAATATTACAATTTTAGTAATATTAGACACAATAGGCGGTCTTATCGCTGTAATAGCGATTTCTACCAGACAACCTAAGTGTAGAGGACACAGACGTAATTAACATTTAAAACAAAAGATAAAACAAACTATGTAGAATATGTTGCATCAGCCGAAGTGCGTAGTGTAATAATTTAGTGCCGCCGTCCATTGGCATCAGTGACTAAAGGAACGTTATCAGTTATCAATAAATACATTTTCGGCCGAGAATAAAGCGCTCGTTAGGATCTATCAAACTAACTTTCTAAAACTGTAACCAAAATACGTGAAATATTTCGCAAGGAACTGTGTATTAGACTGTCATCAATTAAAAAGCTATATTATTAAACGTAACTACCTACTATTAGGTATACGATACATTACTGTGCTCTACTGCTAGGTATTATTGATTCCTTAATAAATGCAGGTAAACATGTGAGGTTCACATCATTGAGAAATTCTACCAGTGGACAACATCTGTGTGGTGCCACCATCATGAGCCCAACATATGCCTTGACGGCCGCACACTGCGTTCATCACGACGCGGTCGAATATATCCTATCACTAAATAATTACTGCAGTAACAACAACCAGTCGTTACCAACTGCTGAAGTCCTACAAATCATCACTCATCCGTCCTATAACAAGTAAGTAATAAAGGTCGTAGCTCATCTACACGACACCGCTCCCATCCAACCAAAGTATGAGAATTCAAATATAGACTTAAAATCGTGCTCTGTAGGTGCACTTTACAGTAACAACAAAAATTAGCAGCCCGCGCGCGGGAAGCAAGCTTACCCCAACCTTGCCACTCAATAGTTGCATCTACAGAGCACGATTTAAAGTTTATATTTGAATTCTCATACTTTGGTTGGGTGGGAGCGGTGTCGTTTAGATGGGCTACGACCTTAACACTCAAAAGTTTTGAGTCAAAACGTCCTTTACCAGGGGACGGAGTTTGCTGTAAATGGATATTTAAGGGGCTTTCCATTCTTATTCTAAGCCAGTAAGTTGGCTTGGCTAAACGTGGGACACCCTCGCGTCGGACCAACGCATGAGGCGAACAGTCTCTCCTATCGCTTGGTCACCCAACCAGTTTAAACCGACGCTATTCATGCATGATGATAGGGTATTTTTAACCACCTAACTCGCTACCACTGTCCTAGATTCAATGGCGAAATATTTTTTGCTTATTTCGCTTGAAGAAGAGCAAGAATCCCCCGATTTCTTGTTGACCAGTAAAAAAGTGTCGGTGTTGCCTTTTGTGTTACTGACTTCCAGTTGCTGATACCTACAATTAAACATCGTGTAAAATCATAAACTTGTCTGCTTGTTTATTTGCTATACGCATAAAAATACGAAAAATACTGACGTGGTCAACATTAGCTGACGTGGTCAACCTATTATATAGTAGATAGGTTAACAATAACAAAGTCCCACCAAACACTGTTATCTGTGTCTCAAAATAAAAAGTACCAAAACTTATGAAATTGAATCAAAATAAGCAAATGGCAGTCTCGGCCCAGACTGAAATCAGAGGTTTCTTGGCTCGGTATGGGCAAGTAACTAATCAAAAGTGGTTAATTTGAAGCATATCCGTGTATAGAGTATTTCCTCTTACCCTGTATATCTTATTAAGTACCTAGCTCCATTTGAACTTGTACGGTTTCAGATACACGAGAGCACATGACATAGCGTTGTTACGTATTAAACTGGATCTAGAAAACACAACATGGATTAAAGAGAACCTGCTTCCTGGATACTCATTCGGTCTATCAGGTAATCAAGATAAATAATAATAAATATTATAAATTACTTAAATAAGTCATGTTGCTCGTACCTTAACGTCCAATCATTTCAAAAATGTCGGAATAATTGAACAAGGAAGCGCTCATAGCCCTGCGGCTTGCGTCGATCCTAAGTGATCGACAAAGTTAAGCAACAGCGAACGCGGTCGGTAGTTGGATGGGTGACCGCTAGTGGCAAAAAATTCTTGAGCGTTTCCGTGCTTCGGAGGGCACGTAAAGCCGTCCTTCCCGGTTTTTATCATAAAATAACAGTCGTTAAGTCCTGACGGAGGCCCACGACTTTTGATAACGTCCTACACTCGGGTTGACCACTAACCACTCCACCAAACCGCACTGGAGCAGCGTGGTGGAGTACGCTCTACGCCTCCTCAAGAGAGACCCGTGCCCAGTAGTGGGCCATTAATGGGTTGAAGCCTAATTAAACAAGTGAATCTACTTAGTTCAAGCCGAACTTAAACTAAGAATAGCTTTTAACCTGCTGCTAACTTCAAGTGAATCTAATTTAAATGATAGGGACTGGAGCTGTCTATTTATAAGTATCTTTCCCAAAGCATGAAGTAAATTAAGTGCTATAATTATTCTAACCTGTATCCATTTAGGAGTGCCAAATGCGTGCAGTGAACTGCGGAGTTAATTTTCTCAAGAAATTGCGCCTGCAATTCCTACAAATGGTCCACGGTATTGCGACTGTTTTGAATCCACCAAAGCCGAGCGTTAAACGCACTATTTGTGATATGTTTAATTTGTAAAACTGCCAACAAAATGTCTTTACCAGCTATCATCTTAATATCTCATCCCTAATCGCTTACAGGCAGCCAGTGCCATCACTTTATGACTTATAAAATTAAATAGCACAGTTTTACAACAAACTCTAATCGAGGAACGAAGACTTCTATTTACCTACCTAGATGTGCAATAAATTTTTATGTAACTACTAGCCAACAAGCGAGCATAAGAACCACCCGATGGTATTATGTGGTCAGCATCACCCATGGAAATTTGTAACACCATTGTCATCAAGCCGGCCAAAAAGAAGAGAGGGAAGGAAGAAGAGATAAGGAAGAAGTGAGTCAAGTAACTGGAACTCTACAGTTCTGAGAAGAGCAACGTGTTAAAGCGGCTTGTATTAATTACACACTACAACTAATTTCTATATTTATTGTGTTTTAATTATTATTGTTATTGTTCATGTCACTAGGGTTCGAATTCAACAACAAAACTCATGATCCACTATGAGTTCAAACTATGAGTGCAAAATGAAGGTTCCGGGTTCGATTACTGGCCGGGCAAAATATTTATCCATAAATTTTTGTACTGGGGTCATGGGTCCTACTGCGGGGGTATGTGTGTGCAAGCATTTTTACCTTTGCTGTATGATCCCAACCCAACCGTAAAACACACGTACCTAGAGTTACACACAAAAAAGAGCATCAGAGATCAAACCTTGTTTCAGGCGAGTGTGCTGTATACGGATATGGATATAAAGATATTTATAACACGGACATTTCTGATAAGCTGCTGGCAGCGAATCTGAGAATAGTATCACTGGATGATTGCACACAGCTGCTTGGTAAATACGTAGCGCCCGAACCTGACGACGGCATGTTGTGTGCCGTTGGCAATGGAGTCGATACTTGTCAGGTAGGTATTTCTATTATGTTGGTGTAGGTTTGTGCCCATGTATATGTACATAAATATATAAAAGGAATGACAAGATCAATAATAAAAATATATGAAGGTCCAGCTACTTTTATATTTTATCCAACGATAATAAATAGAGCCATTTTTTAGTTATTAATTATTATTTTTCATTTTTATTTTAGCATAAATGTCTGTAAATTGTCACGTAGATACTCGTAAGCCGTGATAGCATATTATAGTCGTTAGTTTATGGTCGGTATCTCACAGTTCTCACACGAGTAACTCTAATTCTACCCGCACCGCACCTGTAATTTCTCTTCATAATCTTTTCAATAGAATGTGAAGTCTGCCAATGCACTTGGCATTGCGTAGTGGATTACGGCCTTACTATAACCTTTCTCATTGCGTCACCAATGCGTTGACGACCAAAAATAATACACCTATTATCACTGTCTTATTATTACTGCCTATTATATTTATTTTTTACTTTAAAGACGCCCCATAGCCATATCAAAATAAAACACCTAATCATTGACTTATTATTACTACCTATTATATTTATTTTTTACTTCAGAGACTCCCCATAGCCATATAGCCGCGCCGGTATACGGTAGCGAATGGTCGTGGGTTCGATTCCCGATGGGCAAAGACATGAATGTGGCCGATTTATGTTGTCCATGTCACCGCCACACATGGACTGAGTAGGGATAGGAGTCTGTAAGGTGGGTAGGTAAGCGTTTAGCGTTATACACGGGCACTGGGTGCACTACCACAAAGTAAAGCACTACTCGGAATCGGTCTACAGCAGGAGATGGTTACAAACCCTGAGTCCATGTAACATTCTTAAAACTTGAAAACCTGCACCAGTGTAAAGTATCAACACTAGAACCACACAGGCTTCACACCGTCTTCGCACTGCACTGCCAATGCGCTTATCCATTCTAGTCCTTCATACTAATATTATAACAATACAAAAAACCGGCTTCGGCCCGTCTACATCTTCATATAACTAATATACGTTAGTATATTAGTTCATTGCCACAGACTTAAAAAAAGAACCAGACGGATTGTCAACAACATATTCAGTGAAGCACCAATAGTAATACCAACTCCTCTATTCGTACAAGTATCACACGCACACATTGACACCATGCTGTTATTAATCGGCCGCGATTACCGCGTCGGATTGGTCGGAAAATTACGCACACATGGTAAGCGTGCGGCGTCACTCTCAATAAGACAAGGTGACTTCTGGTTATTTTTTCAAGTCTGTGTTCATTGCATTGATAGTACATCATTTAGAACAGGTTTTCTCGGAAATAGTTAATCTTAGGGTATTTATTTGTTTTTTCGACTTTCATTTGTTCTTTCTTTTAGGTGGACCACGGCCCATATATTAATTGATTTGCATATTAAATCATTTAAGGTGGACCACGGGCACTTTTTCTTGCCCGTGGTCCACCCAGGTGGACCACGACCAACGCCTGCATTAATCTTCTGTTACAGGGTGACTCAGGAGGACCTCTTATTTGTAGAAACTTTCTAGAGGGGATCTGCAGCTATGGTCCCAGTTGTGGCGTGCCTGGGATGCCAGGGGTCTACGTCAGCATTGGCGCTCACATACAATGGATTCATGACGTCATGAATACAACTGAACATTAGGATCCGCCAGGTGTACTGCTATTAAGACTATTGAACTATTGAATTTAAGTGTTTTGTGATATTGTTTTGAAATCCGTAATTATTTAATTTCGAGATCCGCACAATAAATGCATCTATAACATGTTTTTTTTTGTTTTTACTTATTTTATAATACAAAAATTATTATCTTTCATAGGTAAAAATCGTGGGGGCACGTTCATTTTTGGAGTGGATAATCTCTACCAATACCTATTCATTTTTGTTTTTAAATAAAACAAAATGCATTACACTGACATATTTAATTTCTAGTCAATCAAACATCAACAACATAAAAATTAGGAATATCAACAGACTAGGTACTAAATATTGATGACAAAGCTAAACACAAATAAATCATAGTTATGTTTTTTTAATGTGGAACGATGCAATAATGGAGTCGATTCAGTACATCAAATTTAAATTACGTCAAGCATTCCAAATACATTTAAACAAAATTTAATTATCATTCGAACAACAATTTTTTAAAATAATTTATAATAACAAGTTAATGCTTAATATTCTATAGTAGAATTTGAAGGAGATCCGTTGCAGTCGAGAAGTGTTAACAATATTACATTTTCATACAGAAAGGACAACAAGTTTATGATTTAAGATAAGATTTTCATACTTTTTATCAACGTTTTGATCATAATTACGCACAAATTAAATTATATTTTACGTATACATATCATTATATTTGGCAGTATACAATTACCTATTGTTTAAAATATCAAAAGTGAAAGTACCTTTTTTTCTACCCAGGTATTATTTTATTCATAGCCATATATGACTAACAAATTCATGTGAAATCATACAAATGGTCCTTCCTAGCATTTATTTACGTATATTATATACTTATTTTAACACTCAATATAATATTTCGCGCCAATCCTTAAAAATAATGTATTTTTATCTAGACGTAGTCGAACCCTGCCGGACTTCATGCTAGTTTAGCACACATGCATAAATATTAACTACATAACACACGCATAGATAAGGAATGTAGTATGTGCATGTATTTACGACGTAATGTACAATGCGTGAAGTAAATAATTCTATACAATACCTGCCTACACGCAGGGGTTGTTAAAAAAGGAAATCATAATTCCTATTGCCTCTGTGAGTGTAGTACAGTACAACTGGGAAAATACAAACTTATTACAACTTATTGGTCGGGCTGAAGTTGGCACAGGTGAGCGAGGGGAGCGCGCGGGTGATCGTAGTCGATGCCCCATCCTCCATCCATATCGACTCGCGCCTAACTTCAGCCCGGCTAAAAAGATTGGAGAGTACTGTACTTAAGCGACTGATTTTAAACAAAATTTAAAGATTATCAATTTAAATTGATAATCAATGAAGATAATGTTTTATATCAAAATATTGTTTAGTTCACACTTGAGATTTGATATTCGTTTAGTTTTTGCTATCTTTGAGAATAAAAAAATATATCATTATTATATATAATATTTATAAATTTACAATTAGGCTCTACTGTTTTTGTGTTATCAACAGTAACAATTAAAATCGGAATGAAATAACATACCTAACCTACTAACGAACTACGAAACCATCTAAGTTCTAACTTAATAATATCCATTCCGTTAATAATGTATTAATGATAAGAATAAGTGAATAGGCCGTTCAACGCAGTATTTTATTATGTTTTATGATACAATATAATCAATCCAAGTAATTTTACAGAAACTGAAACTTATCAGTAATATATACTTAAATATACTCAAATGGAAAGATCCCACATCATTGTAATAAAATGTAAAATTTCTGGAATAATAAAGGATTTTTGATTTGATTTGATTTAAATATATATTTATAATAGTAATTTACTTATGGTAATTTATATTAAATGATGATTATTTTAGGTTTTGTTCCAGAAATTATGTTACAGGTATAAAATATATCTTTTACATGTTTCCCAAACCGATCACTTGGCGTGATGATTATTAAATCAGTTAATTCATTAGTTATTTCTTTTACAAGTCACTTCTATTTGATTCTGTACAAACTACTGGTAATTCGAGACACTTTTTAAACTTATATATTATAGATTTATGCATAACATTATAACACACATTGACAAAAAATACAATATCCATTTAGAACTGACACACATATATACGTGTATTAGACAAGTATTTATACGATTCAATTCGGTTACGTTGAATGGAGTATTTTTTAAAGTAAAAATATAATTTTATATAATTTATATATAACTATAACGTATATATAATTTATATATTATGTATATTTTGAATTATATTTTAAAGCAAAAATATAATTCAAAATATATCTACATATAATATAAAATCGAGTCATAGTACCTACTTATATTTCTAGATATAATAATGAGTATAACCCATATAAATGTATACTAACATCTGCGATTATTCAACCCTATTTATGAATTTATAAACTTTAGACAGAAATTAAAATGATGAATTAAAATTAAAATGACCCACTAAACTTCATCCTATTTTTCTATAGACCCGTTGTTATTATAACTAAGTAATAGGGATGTTGACACTAATTATAAATTAATATAAATTTATGTCTAAAATATTAGTGGTAACATTTAAAGGCCTAAAGTATGATTCTTTTATTGAAATCAATCACAATAAATTAAATATCATTAATTTAAAACGTTAAAAATTGTACTCACTGTCACGTGACCTCAAACGCCATTTTAAGAATATGACGTCATTGGAACAATTTTATATGGAAATTCAACAAACTTAGTGGACAGATAGTATGGAATATAGTTTAGTGACGTCACGTGACGTTTTTGGTGGGAAATTTGATAATGGTTTTTATTTATCAATTTTTGTTTTTAGATTGAAGATTATTATTTTTATAATATTTTTTTCGTGAATATTGAGGTTCTATCTATAAAATAAAATTGAACCCTAAAATTAGTCAACATCCCTATTGTACATAATTATGTATCACCAGATTTATTTAAAACATTATTAAGAACTTTGGTATTGCACTACTACTTATTACATAATTATTTAAATATTCAACTACTTAAAATAGTTTTTTCTTCTAAAATAGCAATAAAGAAATTATATGCCAATACATTAATTACTGTGTGGGAAAGCTAGTGTGTCATACCAATTAAAAATTATCAATAAAGTTTCAAATTATCTATAAATTATACTACAATTTTAATACCGCTTTAATATTCGAAGGTTGAAGAATTTGTGACACTAATACTGGTAACATCTATGTATATTAAAAATATTAATCTCTTGTTTCTCTCATACTAACATTATGTTAAAATGATAGTGCACAATTTATTTTTATTTTTATTAAATGTGAAGGTTTTTGTATAAAATATGAAATAAATCGAGCCAGTTAAGAGCCGTCGAAGAGATGACAGGAATGACAAGCGGTAATTTTTTTTTATTCTACTCTTTTTTATAGCAAAAAGGTGTATGTGATGTCGTTTATGTATTGATAAGTATTACATTTTTTAATTATTTTTTGAAAAAGCGGAGCCGTTTCGGTATTTCGCTTAGAACACCGGAATTGCTCGATCCTTTACCTGCGACCTCTGTTACGTAATTCGGCTTTAACAAGCCATCGAGCTATGTGCACTGATGTAAAATACATTATCTTTTTAGTTTTTTCTCATGCATTAACTTGGAACGAAATTGCCAAATAAAATGTACAATCTCAAAGAATCTTACTGGCTTGGTTTAATAAATTACTTCGAGTAAAGGTCGATGCAAACGTAACGTGTTTTTACCCCGTACGGGATGGAACGTGAAATTTTGGAAACATCGTTTCATAGAAAATGTGAACGATAGCGCATATGCCATGGAGGCACGTTACGTATGCAGCGACCTTTATATTAGATTTCCTTGTGAAATGATCATAATAAAATTACAAGTCTAATTTATGTTTGATAAGACTTCTGTATTCCGACTACTACTGTATTCTAGTCATAAAATCAATTGAAAAAAAAGAATTTTCCTGATAATTGCCCAGACATAGGTACAGATACTTAACAATATTGTTTAACATCGAAGAGTAGGTCGTCAAAATTTTCTATTTTATTATAATACTAGCTGTTGCCCGCAGCTTCGCACGCGGAAATTATGCTTATCATATTTGTACCCCTCACAGAAGAAAATTTAATAACAGGTTAATTTATATTGAATTTAGGAATTTATAAAGTAAAACCTTCGATACAGTCACAAATCATTCTTCCGGGAGCGGGTTTTGAAAAATAAACAATATTCACATTAATTTGTTTTTTCTTTTTCATGAAAATTTTTGAAAAATTCGAAAACATGTATACCATCAAATAAAGGAGAAACGTTTGTTGTAAGTTTAAAGCAAATTGCTGATATTTTCAAATTAATCCATACAAAATTTCATGTTGTTTCCGGGAAAACCTTTTAATTTTTCTGGATGAAAAGTTTTCTGAAACATGACCAAAAGTATAAGAAACAACTTACCTAATTTCCGTCCAAATCAGTTCAAGGATTTTGATGTGATGCCCGGACAGACAAACAGACAGACAGACAATAATTTCAAAAACAAATTTTTGGTGCTCTAACACGTTATTAAACTGTTATTTATTGATTATAAATTTCAATATTAATCCCTCTCAATCTTTCTCTCTCTCTTCCTCTTTCACTCCCAATCCCTCTCCAGCTTCTTGTCCCTCTCCCTCTCCCTCTCCCACACCCGGTCCCTCGCCCACTTCCTGTCCCGCTTCCTCTCTCTCTCTCGCTCCCTGTATCTCTCCCTCTCTCGTTCCCTCTACCACTGCCTATCCCGTTCCTGGTCCATCTCGCGCTCCCTGTCCCTCTCCCTCTCCCGCTTCCTGTACCTATTCCTCTCCCTCTTTCTCTCCCGCTCGCGGTCCCTCCCCCGCTTCCTATTCCTCTCCCTCTCGCGCTCCCCGTCCCTCTCCCTCCCCCGCTCCCTGTCCCTCTCCCTCTAGCGTTTCCGGTCCCTCTTCCGCTTCCTGTCCCTCTCCCGCTCCCTGTCCCTCTCCCGCTCCTTGTCCTCTTAACCCTTTAAGGGACCTTTAAATTAACCCTTTAAGGGAGGATTTTCCAAAAAACCGTGTTAAAATTTACTTTTGTTTCTAACTATAAACTTACATAAAAATTTCATATTTTTAACTCAAAAACTGGCGAAGTTGATTTGTACATAGTTGACTTCCAACCCCTATTTTTAGGGGATGAATTTCGAGAAAACAGTGATACAGTTATTTTTTGTGTCTAACTATAAGCTTATACACAAATTTTCACCCTTCTTACTTCAAAACTGACGAAGTTGCCATACTTACTTGAAAACTCTTATTTAACCCTTTAGGGGTTGATTTTACAAAAAAAAACAAAACTTTAAAATTTTGTTTCTAATCTTGAGCTAATATGTAAATTTTCATGTTTTTAACTTCAAAAATAACGAAGTTGCGTACTGAGTTCAGTCAGCTAAATTAACCCTTTAAGGGATGATTTTCCAAAAAAACGTGTTAAAATTAACTTTTGTTTCTTACTATAAACTTACATAAAAAAATTCATATTTATAACTCGAACACTGGCGAAGTTTATTTGTATGTAGATGAGTACCAACCCCTATTTTTAGGGGATGAATTTCGAGAAAACCGTGATACAGTTATTTTTTGTGTCTAATTATAAGCTTACACACAAATTTTCACCCTTCTTACTTCAAAACTGACGAAGTTCCCATACTAACTTGGGCCACCTTAATTAACCCTTTAGGGGATGATTTTCCAAAAAAACGTTATACTTCAAAATTTAGTTTCTAATTTTGAGCTAATATGTAAATTTTCATGTTTTTAACTTCAAAAATGACGAAGTTGAGTACTGACTGTTGTCCTCTAAATTAACCCTTTAAGGGATGATTTTCCAAAAAAATGTGCTAAACTTAATTTTTGTTTATTACTATAAACTTACATAAAAAAATTCATACTTATAATTCTAAAACTGACGAAGTTGGTTTGTATGAAAATGACTTCGGACCCCTATTTTTGCTAGTTAGGGGATGAATTTCCAAAAATCCGTTCTTAGCTGACGTCTCCTTAGCATAATCTATCTCCCTGCCAAATTTCATCGTAATCGGTTCAGTAGTTTCTGAGATTTTTTGTTTAATCAGTGGTGTGTCTCTTTTCAATTTTATATATATAGAAGATAAATTCCAGCATTGCGTTTGGGTGTATCGGTACTATTAGAGAGAACAAACAAGTGAAAATTATTTACTACCTGTGAATGTTGAAAATTAAGATAAGCAATTCTTCTAAGACCATGAGAACCAGGACTTATTCTCGGCGGAGGGGGTTCCGGGAGTTTTGGGGGACTTCGGAGTCTGCGGCTGAGAGGATCCAGCTTTCTGCTCGTTCTCAAGTGCTGTTTTAACCTGAAACACATATCACACAGTAATATAGTAGCGTGAGTTCATAGCCCGACTAGTGGTAAAAACTGTATTTCTGAACCATTGCTTCTGAGAGTTCATTACAAGCCATCTCTATCGGTTTTTGTCGTTAGATAGCTTTCGAAAAGTCGTCACAGTCGTTACATAAAATTTTTTAGTAAATTTGACTTTTGTTTGCAATAAAATATCATGATAAACCCATCTCCTTACTCACCTTCATATTTGTCTTGGCTTGCATTTCCTTTTCGTAGTTCCTAACATCTTCTATGGTCATATTGTACCACTCGTCCATCCATGTGAATGCTTGCCGATGTCCAAGAAGAAGAATGTCCCTGATAGCCTGCAAAAATGTTACAAAATATGCGTGGTGGAGTATGCTCTAGGCCTCCTCAAGAGGAACAACCCGTGCTCAGTCATTGGCCAATAATGGGCTGAAGCCATAGCCATTTGTGGATACCAGTCTTACCCTACACTACACTTCTGTAGCCACCATTTTTTTTAGCAAATGTATAATTAATATTTACCACTTGAACATATTCTTCCACCTTAGTCTGCAAGCCCCATACTTCGAACTTGGCCTCCACAGATTTGTAACAACACATTATAGGCTCCTGGGAGTCCCTCCAGCCTTCCCTCAGTGGTCCGCGTCCAGACTTCTCAGATCGGAAAAGCTTTGGATCTTCTTCTGCTTTGTAATGATGGGGTTTCATCTCATCAAAAGCTATATCTATAAAATCGACTTCCCTGACTTCTAATTCTTCTGGTGTCATGCCCAAACACTAAAAAATTAAGTCCCTGACAATTATGATGTAATCTAACGAGACATGTACACTTTTTTAATGTAACAACAGACAGACAAGCCTCAAACTCTTCTTCTTGTCAGGCAATGTGAACACTCTATAAGGTCTCTCCTCTACGACATTGCTGTATTATACCTAAGATGTTTTACCGACCTGGCTAATTCCTAGCCTATTTGCAAGATCAAATATCTAGAGAAAATCTATCTCCCCCCAAACTTTTTTGCCAAACCCATGCCAAATAGTTGAATTAGCTTCAAGGTATTCATGTAGCACTATCACACAAGTTTACTGAACAAGTCTGGTGTTTTTATCTCCATAGAGACATTATCCAGATATAACTCTTATCTTTACAAAATAAAAATTTGTATTTATTTTGATAGGTTCATGTTTTATTACATCTACATTTTGTTGGTATGTTGACTGGCAGCTTAATATAGTACGTAAAGAGACTCCAGCAATGCAAATGATGTTTGTTACCCAATCAAGTTTGCAATAACCAATGTAATGAAAAATAATAAATTTTAACTATGAAATAAATTTCAACATGCTGTTTACTATATTAAAAACAAATGACGAGAAAGAAAGATTACAGTTAAATGGAGTAATGGGCATGCACATTAATTTATATTCAATATATAAAAAAAACCTTGTGAGTGCTACAACTAAAACACTTACATTTTCAGTGGTCCCATTATTATCTTCATATCTTGTCTGGATAGATATAGAAAACTTTGGAATAAATGAACACTGAAATAAATAGATGGATTAATTACTACTATTGCTTCACTTAGTTTCTATTCAATCAATTTAAAAGTATTATTTGAAAGAAGAATTAAATAGTAATACTCACTGTATATTCTTAAAAACACCCATACATGAAACAAATTAAAATCATCATCAGCAAAATTAAATTACATTTTTCAAATTCAAATTCAAATTTTTTTACACTTTTTTTAGACCAGTCTTATTTAATAAGCAATCTTAATGTATCTTATCGTAATTTGTAATTTAAAAATAAGATAGACACAAAATAAAAACAATTTATAATACAAAAGAATATAAAAATAAAATAACAAGAATTTAAAAATAAATTATCATGTGACGCTACAACAAATTCTTGTTTATTGTTTATTTTTTAAACAAATATAAATTAACATTTCACTAAATAGTAGTGTTTCAATAAAAAAATGATTACACAAATAATAATCTGATTCAGTATTTAAGTTACCTGTTATAGTATATGGATAGTAATTCCAAGCTTTTTCAGTAATATAAAATATCTTCGGTATGAGACTCTGCACCCAATAAGGTAAATGGCTACAAATAAATGAAATAAAGGAAAATTAGAGCAATATAATATAAACTTAAACATATTATTTATCAACATTACACAAGTATAATCATATTATTCTAATTTGAATAAATAAACAGACAAGCCACTATTTTATGATGGATAACTAAAAATATTATTGTGTTGTGTCCCTAAACATAATGACACTAAGAAAACAATTATTGGTAGAAAAACTTGATATTGAAAAGAGCGTTTAGCGTTATTGGAATGTATTATCCTAAGGTATTATCAGTCTAAGAAATAAAATAATTAAATTTACGAAACGACTTCTTATTTTTCAGTTTAGTTAAGTGACATACATATCAACAACTCGTTGCTAAGCTACAACACTTTCCCTCAGTTAACTAAGCCGAGCTCTCCTCTGAGATGCGTGAATCAATGGAACCCTTGGAAGTGGTTTCGTGAGAATATCCGCGATTTGTTCAGCAGAACTCACTTTTCTAACTTCTAGTACATTATCTAGTACTTGCTCACGCACAAAGAAGTGCCTCAAACGAATATGTTTTGTTCTTTTATGGAACTCAGGGTTGTGAGCCAATTTCACTGCAGCTTCATTGTCGACGCTTAGATTTGGTACTGAGCTGAGCGTAGTCAATTCTTTGAATAGCCTTGTAAGCCACACCATTTCTCTCGCAGCTTCGCTTGCGGCAACTAGTTCTGCTTCTGTTGTCGAAATAGAAACGGAAGTCTGTCGTTGGCTTAGCCACGATATCGCTCCTCCTGCGTAACGACACAATACTCCAGTTGTAGAGCGTCCTGTGCTGAGATCTCCTCCGTGATCAGCATCACTAAACGCATCTAAGTATTCCTTTCTTGCATTGGAATTATATTTTATACCATACGACATTGTGCCTTTTAGGTATCGCATAATCCTTTTGACTTTAAGCCAATCTGCTTTGGTAGGTGCTTCCAGCTTTCGTGACACTATACCTACAGCATAAGCAATATCCGGGCGAGTCGCAACCATTAGATAGGCCAATGCTCCTACTGCTTCTCGATATGGAAAGTGAGCATCGTCATCAGCTTTCCCTGTTTCAACAGTTTCTTTTTCTATAGGGGTTGAAATTGGGTTACAATTCATCATTCCAAATCTTTCTAATACTTTCTTAGTATATGCTTCTTGTTTCAGTATGATTGAACCATCACATTTCGAAATCTCCATACCCAGATAGAATGAAGCTGATTTCGTAGTTATCTTTATTCTTTGTTTAAGATCATTAAGAAATTCTTCTGCCATCTTTTGATCAGTTGCAGCTATGAGACCGTCATCGACATAAAGTGATAGTAAGAGTTTCTTGTCTCCTTGTCTCTTTATGTACAGACATGTATCTGCACAACTTTGTCTAAATCCTAGTTCTATTAGAATTTCATGAAAACAGTGATTCCAACATCGTGGTGCTTGTTTCAAACCGTAAAGACTCCGATTAAGACGACAAACTCTCTCCGTGCCATCTTCAAAGCCTTCGGGTTGTTTCATATATATCTCTTCTGTTATTTTTCCGTATAAGAATGCTGTCGTTACATCAAACTGTACAAGGTAAAGATTTTCTGATGCAGCAACGCTTAAAAGGAAACGAATAGTAGCCATTCTTGCTACTGGGCTAAACGTCTCTTGATAATCGATGCCTTCTTGCTGTCGAAATCCCTTCACTACTAAGCGTGCCTTGTAGCGTTCGATCATGCCATCACTGTTCCTTTTCAGCTTGAATACCCACTTGCAAGGTATGCATTTCTTATTGGCTGGTAAATTTTGTAGAGTCCAAGTATCATGCTCTTTTAAAGATGATAGTTCTGCCTTCATTGCAGACAACCACTTTTCTTTATTGTTACTGTTAATAGCCTGTTTAAAAGTTACGGGTTCTTCGCATAATACATGGTTCAAAGATGTTATGTAATCGTTGAATTTTTCTGGTCTTTTGAGTGAAGATCGATCACGCAGATCATACCTCTGTTCTTGACTTTGGTTGATACTATCATGAAACTCGTCATCTCTGATATTATCATCTTCATCACAATCTTCTCTCTCTAATTCAAGCGATTTTCTTGATTCTTCTGACAATGGATCATATACATTATCAGTTTCCACTTGAGCTTCTCTCTCTGGCTCAACAGGTTCTACGTCGTCATTTGTAAGTTCTACTGGCTCTGTTGAATGTGTATCATCTTCAATTGTACGTTCCGCTACGATTTCATCTCTAGAAGTATTGCAATCCTGTGACACTTTCAGTTGAAATTCATTTATCGCGTTTTCATTATCTGTCTCAGTCTTTGCATCTTCTGATGATAGAGGTGATTCATCGAAAATGACGTCTCTCGACCGAACAAGACGATTTTTCTTGCCGTCAGTAATCCAAACTCTGTAGCCGTCTTCATCATATCCGATAAGATATCCTTTAATGGCTTTCTTGTCCATTTTTTTTCGTTTTTGTTTTGGAATATGTACAAAACATCTGCTCCCTATTATTCTGAGATGTTTTATGTTCGGCTTTTTTCCAAACCAGACTTCGAAAGGGCTCTTGCATTCTACTCTAGATGCACCTGTTCGATTTAGTATATAGGCCGATGTATTTATCATTTCAGCCCATAGTTCTTGTGGAAGTGGCTCGTGCGCGTACATAAGTGATCTTCCAGTCTCGACAAGAGTTCGGTTTTCGCGCTCACTACACCCATTTTGCTGTGGGGTATAAGGCATAACCAACCTTTGCTTGATACCATGTTTATCTAAAATTTGTTTGACACTTGTGTTGTCGAACTCTCCTCCGTTATCGCTCAGAATAGTTTTAATTGTATGGCCTTGAGTTTTGACCGACTGAATCATAATTTCAAGTTTATCTTTAACTTCACTCTTATTGCGCATGAAATAAACCATTCGATAGCTAGAGTAGTCATCTTTAAAAAGTACATAATATTGAAACTTGGTACAGCTTTGTTTAAATGGTCCACAAACGTCAGTGTGAATTAATTCTCCGGGTTCGGTTGCTCTCGTTCTCGTACTGAACTTTAATCTATGAGCTTTCCCATAAACACAACCTTCACACGTATCTTTATCCAAAGGTAGATCGATATCTAACTCTCTCTTGATAACTGCCTTGACATGCCTCTTATTCTGATGTCCGAGTCTTTCATGGTACAGTTGTAAAGTGGCTGTAGACAGGCATACTTCGATTGGTTGAGCTGGTTGTACATTCCGAACATCTAACTTGTACAGACCACCTCCGCGACACCGCCTTCCAGTTAAGCAAATATTGCCGTTGATGCTTATCTCACACATGTCTATCCTGGACGTGAACATTATATTTGGATTGCTATCGTGTGCCGCTAGTACTGAAAATAAGTTCTTTTTGATCTCTGGAACGTACCACACATCTTGTAGAGTAATCGTATTCGTGTTTGACTTAAGAATGATAGATCCTTTTCCTTTAGCACATATGGTGTTTCCATCGGCTGTAGTTACTTGGTGGGTCACATCAAAAGGTTTGAATGTCATGAATAGATCTTTTCTGTTTGTGATATGGCTGGTCGCTCCGTTATCAATGAACCAGTTTTCTTTGTCACATTCAATCGCAAATGTTTGTGTATTAAGTGACATCAACAACATGTTTGCTCCTTGATTTATAGGATGAGAGAATTTTGAAGTGGTATTCTTGGGTGGTTTTCCGTCTTGGATCCATTTTGCACAATCTCTTACACGGTGTCCTACCTCATGACAATAATTGCACTTCAATTTCTTATCCTTCAACTTCTTATGCTTATTAGTGCTTGCTAATAGAACTTCTTGATCCGGTAACCTTTTATTTGATAAGGCTCTCTCATAAGCACATAGATGAGTGGTCAGGTTCTCTACTGTCCTCTCAGTTTTGGACATTAAAAGCCAACTGCTGCGGAATGCAAAGTACTCTTCACTGAGAGTATCTAATATTTTGCAGACAAGTAACAGTTCCGGTAACTCGATAGATTTATCTTTAACGATTTCTATATTTAAATCATTCCAGATGTTCTTAAGTTTACACATGTGACTTGCTAAGTCATCTGATGGATCTCGTTTAGCTCCAAAGAATTTCATGCATAAATCATAGGACTTATCTTCACAGCTGCCGTCGAACAGTCGGTGTAGTTCCTGCCAAACTTCTCGAGGTGTGTTGAATCTCATCACTTTCTTTAAGGTTTCGTCGTTCATATTGGTGCTAAGGATCAACAGAGCGCTGCTTTCTGCCTTCTTGAATTTCGCTAAGTCCGAGTCATATGCAGAAATTTGTGCGTCACCTGCGCCTTCTAGCAACACGGGCTTGGTATATTTTCCATCTATTACCTCCATTGCACGTTCTGTGTCACGTAATAAAATAGAAACTTTGTACCTCCATGTCTCCCAATTACTTTTTCCTTCTAGCAGACCGATCTTTACTCTTGCAGAAATAGATTCCATTTTAATAACTAACTGGGCCCATAACCTGATATTGAAAAGAGCGTTTAGCGTTATTGGAATGTATTATCCTAAGGTATTATCAGTCTAAGAAATAAAATAATTAAATTTACGAAACGACTTCTTATTTTTCAGTTTAGTTAAGTGACATACATATCAACAACTCGTTGCTAAGCTACAACAAAACTTACTATTCACATTTTGCAAATGTGACTGGCCTAATTAGTAATCACAAATAGGGTATCTCTATTGTATATTGTATGCACTAAGAATATGATTCAAAGGCACGAATATTGTAAAACAAAACAGCATTGTGTTTAGTTTGTTACTTTAAAATAATAAGTTTACATTTCTCCTGAACAAGGAGTTTGCCGACTTACCAGAGATAGGGATCTTAGAGAAGTGAATAGAAAACAATTGACATGAAAGTTTCATCTTCCTGAATAACTCATCAATACGCATTTTAGATTGAGAACTTGCCTGGACAAATGAATCCTTTTCTCAGTGAACTGACCACGTCCATTTTCATCCTCTATTTCTTCATTTGATATAACTTCCACTCCTTCGCCATTACTCGATTGCTCGAAACTATGGCGAGCTATCATATATAACTGCCCGATACGATACTGAAATAAGTAGCCGTCAAGGAAAATTACATGAAAACATAACCAAACTTAACATAGCCACTTGTACCAAGATTTTGCATGAAAATATTACCTCTTCCACCGTCATCGGCATACATATCCTGTACTCTTTAGTAAGAACCATGTTTACTTTATTTGATACAAGTAATGTGATTAACTTCTATTGATTTTAATCAATATAATCGAGAAGGAAGTTTAATTAGTTGGATTAGTAGATATGAAATTCAACTTATAAGAACTAAATAGATGACTAGACTAAGTATTTACTAGACAATTTAGTATTATCAAAGATCGTAATGGTATGTAAAAATAATATTAATTATTTTATTTTTTAGGACCTTTGCAAAAATAGTAAAAATCTTGACTTGACTTGATATTTGACAATTGGAACTGACAATTCACATCACAATTGAGAATTGACATTGACATGTATATGTCCATCTATTGACAAGTTCCACAGATGTCGCCAGATATAACGGTAAAACAATATTCTACAGACAACAATAAAATAATATACGGTTCAAAGCGGTGACGAACAAAAGTCACCGATATTATTAGCTGTATATATAGAAAAAACATTGTAAATATATTATTACTACGTTTAATTTAGCTCCCCTTCCCCTTCCTTTTCTCCTGCGTCCCGCCGTTCCAGTGACCTACATTTACGTCTCCCGTCTCCATTACACCACGAAGGTCTCCGATGTCGTGGAGTTTGGAGAAGAAGACAAAGTGCCGGGCGCTGGTTGAGAAGTTGGAATCGCGCAACGCAGTCAACTTTAACTCGTTTGTTGTGCGTGTTCAAACCGAACTCCTGTCGGATTTCCTGAAGGAGGAGCTGTGGCCAAAGGGGGTCGTCTTCCGAAAGTTCCGTGGACGACGACGACCACCGGGAGTCACCGGAAGCGCGTCTCACTTCGCGAATAAGTGAATTAGTTTTTAAGTCTATATTTTTGTATGTATGTTAGTCTGTAAGGTATTTATGTTATGGACCTCGATGCCTGAAATAAAGATTATTATTATTATTTACCCAAGGACTGACCTTTTTGTCAAATACCCACCCATTAAAAAATATTTTTCAACTCATAGTGTAGTTAATTGGATAGATAGGTAATATTTTTATTTTGTAAACACAAAGTCAGCCAGAGCTCTATTATAATAGACTATTTTTTTCAATTTAAGGTCACTAAAATTCTTATTGGGATTAGGTATATTAAAACTCATTAAAACTCTCATCATATTATTTATTTGAACAACACTACTTTGTTAGATAAAATTTAAAATAGTTAATAACTTGCAATTAATTTAACTAATTTTATGTAATATTTTACCTATTTTAAGGTAATTAAATTAACATATTTAATAATTATTATATTGAAGTTCTAGTAGCATTGAGCGAAATCATCTTCCAAGTTTTAGGCATCATGGGTACTATAGTATAACGGAAATTAAATGTTTACTTACATTTATATAAGTATTTCATGCAATTGGATTTTTGATTCTGATACAAATTTATAATATGTATATAGAGTCTGTGGATAGAGTAATATATTTTAACTTGTTTTACAGAACATAATATTGAGTATCATTAGAGCTTAACATAAATGACAACTTTAATCATTTATGGGTATTTAATAACACAAAATATTACATAACTTCAGAATACATAAACACTGGCTAAATCATCGTAATCAAATGTTCTCTTTAAAAATAGATCCACTAAAGACACACCTATTATACTATGCAGGCCAGTATTTATTGGTAGAGCAGTCAAGTTGACATATGCTGCATTACCAGGCTCCAAAGGACCAAGTCTACGGTTAGAGATACCACACCAGAGCAGACTGGAATCTTGGAGGGATCGCAACTTAAGGATTAGATCCAAGGTTCTTTCACTAGCATTAACTATTTTACAATTGAAACTAAAAGGCTCATCCACAGGCACCTTACTAGGCAGGTTTTCATAAAGAACTCTAATGTCCCCATAATCAGGACTCATTCGTTGAATTTGACTAGTTTGCAACCTTCCTTTTTCTCCCAAATTTGATCTCCATACAATATCCAACTTCCCAATATTCCTTGCAGCAGCCATCAGCTTTATTTGCTGAGAAATATTTTCCTTTGGAGTTAAGCAATATAGGTACTGACAGCTTTCTTGTGACTGGAGCAAAGTTACATCGCCAAATACAGACTGCTCATTACTGTCCTCATTCAATGACTTCACTTCAAATTGATGAGAACCCTCTAATGACACTTGTTCCAGTATTATGGGTCCTGAGGTAATATTCTGAACCTGCGCTTCTAGGAACACTTCATCAGATTCTGCATTATAAATCTTTGTTTTTACATCTAAAGGTTTCATGACTTCAAATTTAAAGAACTTCCTAAATGAAGCTAGAGTGTTGTAATTAGACATGTATGTTACTTCACACACTAAAATGTGAGTGCCAAGATCTTTTACTTCATGGTGAATAACATCACTGAGTGTTTCATCCACGTCTAACATTATGGGGGACTGATTCTGCTGAGTTGACAGTGGTATTCTCTGTGAGCTGGTCTGCAAATCTGCCTTAATAGATACACTTTGAACGGCTTGGGTAGTTTCATTGTGAACACACACGTAACATGAAAATGTCTCTCCCAAATAGATATTTCCAAAGCTCTGCGGCAGCAGCAGAAACTGTCCTGCAGCTAAGGTCTCCATTTGTACTACAGAGGTAGCATCATCTTTCAGGTAATTGTTCAATATATTTCCTGGCAAGTCTTTAAAGTCGCACGTAACTATTGTTGGACTTATCAATGCTGGCTTTGTGAGTCTCATAACTTTGAGAGCTACTAAATGCTCTCCTGCTTCTTTTGTATCCATCTTCAATAGCTGGATGAATGTACGCACGCAAACTCCTTCTCTAAATATTTACCAAAAATCGACGATTTCAGGTCAGGCAATGTGATAGTACCAAAATTATGTGGTGTTAGCTTCTAATCTTGTATCCAGAAGTACACTTGATTGGATTGGAAAGGGTGAATCAAACTGCTAAAAATCCACATCTGCAGTCCACAAACTAATATTAATGTCAGTAGAAATACACCCAATAACTTTAATTATTATAAACTTCTTGAATACAATCAGCCATAGGAATTAATCTACCTATAATAAAAAAATCTGTCCTTTATTATTAGATTACTTTTCGCAAACAATGAGTACCGAA
This sequence comes from Thymelicus lineola, assembly GCA_963932265.1. NCBI lineage: Eukaryota > Metazoa > Arthropoda > Insecta > Lepidoptera > Hesperiidae > Thymelicus > Thymelicus lineola. Next base: position 10,096,858 of record OZ010692.1, read on the forward strand.
ATATTTTATTGAATAGATAGTTAGTCATAGTACCTCATAGTACCTATACCTATGTATTCGCAAATGATTCGTGTCAAGTGTCAACTAAGTGTCATTGTCATTTGTCAAACTTAATTTGTCAAGCTCTCCTTACCTCTATACTCCATGCTTCTAAATCTTGTGATCTATGATATGGTGTCAAACATGGATGTATAGGTACTCTAATTACTGGATAAATAACTTTGTAGAGGTACCTGAAGATCAATGACGTCATAACCTAAGGACCATTTTTCTATTGTGTCCATGTTATCTATAGTTCTACGACATTTAATTCATTTATGATTTTTTATAATGATATAAAAACATTTAACATTAATAACATATAATTAGTACAGATGTACCGTAATTGTGTAAATGTTAAATTGTGTAATTGTTAAATTCGGTGATTTTGAAGAAATTCTAATAAAATGTATTAATTATAAATTCTTACCACCAGAAAAATTACCAATAGACTACATTTTGAAGAACCATACCAAACTAGGACACAATTTTTCCAAGTGTAGACACCCTACAATTAAATTGTGAAGCATAACCTCAAACTAGCCTGTGATTTTTCAAATAGTCCTTCGTATATGACGTCATCGATCTTGAAGTACCTCTACAAAGTCAGTGATCCAGATAGAGTAATATATCCATGGTGTTAAGGTTGTCATTGTCACTCGTGATAAATGATCAAAATGACAAACTGTCACAGGTGAAATTGTCATTTGTGCAGTTTGTGCTTTTCGGTTGGCGTTTCGTTTAGTGACAACTCAAAACTGAATTGCTATTTTTTGCTAGAATCTGATGTGGCCCAATCATGGAGCAAACACAATTATAATCAACAAGTTTATGAATATTCTTTCCTTTATCTCGATGATGTGTGTGTAAATCTTTTTTGGACTTCTAAAAATGGCATATCAAACTTTTTTGCAAGAGTATATGCTTATACCTCCAGTTACCAGAGCATATACCACAGCTTGCGTTATCACTACTTTGGCTGTTGTGAGTGAAGATAATTTTATTATATTAAGCTTGTTATTCTTTTATATCATGTTGTGCTCCATCGGTGTTCCGGTGTAACTTTATGCTAGTGGGAATTGAAAAGTACTGTAAGTGCTTGAAGTCACTAAGTCAATATTGTGATCTTGGGTTGCTTACAATGTATCCTACTAGGATTCAATAAGACTACGACCATTTTTGGGTCTGTTTATATGGTTTTAAGAGGTTTTATTGTCAATACAATCATTAGAATGATGTCAGCTAATGACATCACTTTAAGTTGTTTTACACAAACTGTATTAGATATAATCGTGACCATAATTTATTTTTTAGCAACTGGACCTAGTTTCACCATTTCAACTATATTTCAACCCAATACTTATATTGAAAAAGTTTCAATTATGGAGGCTCGTGACAACATTCCTATTCTTTGGGAACCTGGGATTTAATTTCTTCTTTAACTTAATATTTACATATAGATATTGTAGGATGTTGGAGGAGGGATCATTCAGGGGAAGAACGGCTGATTTTGTTGTAATGTTCATGTTTGGAGGAGTGCTGATGATTGTATCCTTTTTTAAATACCAAACCCAATAGTAACTTTTAAATAACTTATAATGTACCCTTTTCATTTTAATTACTTATATACATACTTCTATATTTTATTGTTATTTCTTTAAGAAAGATCATGAATAGGTCATAAATATATAGGTCACTAATTCACCTGTTTTTTTACACAAGATAAGTCAATGCTTGACTGCAGTCTAACCTGATGGTAAGTGGTGATGAAATCCAGGATGGTAAGCGCATGAACTTAGTAAAAGCCTATTCATTATTTTCTTAAAGACTCTTACTTTCTTACAGTGGGATTGCCGATTCAGGCAAGTATACTCTTTCACAGTATGTGTAATTAAAAACGATGCAAAAAATGTAGCAAGTGAAATACAAATTAATTATGTATAGGAATTTATTCTACGTAATGTTTTTTTATTACCAAATTAATTAAATATTAATGCCATTAAAAACCTCAATTATAGTAAAGTCCTTAATGAATAATCAGCTATGTGCTTTCTTTGTAAATTTATTATTTTTAGGACAAGCATTCACCATTATGATTGTCTACGTATGGTCTCGCCGAAATGTGTTTGTGCGTATGAACTTCTTTGGCTTGATGAATTTCCAGGTAATATATTGTTCTTGTATTATGTATATTTGAATTACAAATTGGTTTAATTTTTTTAATATAAATGAGCAACAAACAAGCGGGTCTTTTTAAATATATTTTGTTACAGGCTCCATATCTTCCATGGGTGTTGCTTGGTTTCTCAGTGTTACTTGGCAATGCAATATCTGTTGATTTAGTGGGAATGGCAATTGGACATATTTATTTCTTCTTAGAAGATATCTTACCAAGACAAAGAGGCGGTCATAAGATGCTAAAGACACCTAAATTCCTGTAAGACATTTTTATCATTTTTTTATTAATAATATATTTTAATTGGACTCATTACTATGACCTAAATAAACATTCTAAATGGCTAATTGAAGGATTTATGATATTGTCTTGCTGATATGTGGGTTGATAAAACTAATATCAACAGTGAGATAAAGATATTGATAAAAACTACATAATTGATCAACCGCATGTTATTAATATTTTAACCAAATAACTTAATAACTTTATATTATGCTTGAAATTATGTAACCGTTTTTACTTAGCAATAACTTTATATTATGCTTGAAATTATGTAACCGTTTTTACTTAGCATTTTTTGTTTTCAGTAAGAAACTATTTGACCCACCACAGGAACATCCCGATTATGTGCCTCTGCCTGAATTAGCAAATGTGCGCCCTGGTGGCTTCAACTGGCGGCGTCGAGACGACGATCCAAATAATCGCAATCAGTGACTTTGTAAATATAATCATAAAGTTATATATTTTATGTGGGTTCTATTTAAATAGTAATGAAATATAAATACATTTTAGAACTACTTTACCTGTCTTTTATGTCTGTTTTGAGGACTGTAATATAGCACAATTTGACTCAATAATTCCAATATGTACTAATAATTGTGTGGTGTACAGCGAGGGCTATTAAAGATAAGTAATAATGTTAAAAGTGAATATACATATAATTAAATACAATTTGCATAGTTTTATTTGGAATATGGTGGAAGTGACATCTGTTATCTAAGAGAGAATAGGCTTAGTAGAGCCATCAGGTTTTTTTGTTATTTAGTTTACATATTATATTTCATACAATATTTATGACATTTGTACTGACTAAGCATGATCTGAACAGTATAACAATAATCTAGGTATCTACCCACTGAAGATGGTTGGAAAGCCCATCTTGACTACTAAAGTTGACAGTTCATTTTGTACCTGCCTGGCTAAGCTACGTTATTAGTTATCACTCTCCTTTTAGCATCAACCATCAATTAAGAACATTGAACTCATATATTCCGCAAAAGTTAAAGAATAAAAACACGAATTAATGTTCTATGTATGTATTTATTTTCAATCAAATTGAGGAAAAACATTTAGATCAATCGCGCTTTTCTTAGGATATAAATTAATGGTGAAAATTTGATTCGTTCGCGCCAATAACGCGATATTTGTGGGTACTATCTATTGAAGGCAACTATGTACTTACTCTCGAGTTTTAGATTACATTTTCACAATATGTTACAATATTCATATCGGTACAATACTTGTGTTTATAATTTGAAAAGTAAAATACAACAGGCAAAATGTTCATCCAAACAGAGAAAATGTAAGATACCTGTATATTATTATTATTATTCTATATTGTGCCTACTTGATTGAACTTTCGTCATAACTTAATAATTTAATTTGGAGACTTGTACATTGTACTTGTAACACTTCTTCATAAACGAATCAGTCTATGAATATAACTAGAAATCTTCAGAGATTTTAACTAGGGATGTTGATTATTGTGTTACTGTATAAGTAGTAAGGTTACATGTGTTCTTGAGAGGGCACATTCTTAAGAGCCCCATACTGTGGTCGTAAACATAGCAATAAAATGTTGTTTACCACGTTGAAACAGTTGAATCAACAATACCTATTTGCACTTTTTTCATCATTAAATGCAATTAACGAAACATAAATCTCCATCATTAAATGCAGTTAGCGAGAAATTAACTTGAAAATACTAAACAAATAAGGCTTTTTCGTCCATGCATTATTATAAGCCTTAACAACCTTAGCCAACTTTGCCTTATGAAAGTTGCTTAGGTTGTTTTTTCAAAAGGATGTTAGGGCACTTCTACATAAGGCGTTCGACTGGTCCTCTGAAAAACACAGGATGATTTCAATATCGAAAGGCTAAGAGCCACTCATCCCCTAGGAAGACAGCATAATTATTATCTGATTTTTACCTACCTCCATCATATATCAATATTTCTCTTTCTACCCAGAAAAATCAAAAGCTGATAAAATAACTGGAATTGTAACATCGGTACAATGGATCACAGATTGTTGTAACTTAATAAAATGAACTTGAAATAATCTAAAAAGAACATCACTTTATTACAAAGAGGACAACTTTAACCCTTAACCAGGCAAAGTACTAAATAGGACCACATTCGTTTTGAATGATTTTACAGGGTAAGGCGTACCTATGGACCACAATATGTCAAACAGTCATAGATAATTAATATTTTTATGCTGTGAAAGCCAATAGAGTAAAATGGAACGCGCCCAACCAAAAAAAGTGTGCAATGACTTTGACGTTACTTACTTTTTGATAACAAACGATCATTTTTGTGTGTTGTTTGCAGTAAACCCCGGAATATGTCTAAAAAAAATCCAGTAAGTATTGTTGCGTGTATAAAAACGTATATTTGAGAGTTTTTACACAATCTGAACATATTTTGTTTGTTATAAACATTGTTTTTGTTGTAGTAACGGTTGTTTGAATTATGTGGTCCATTTATGATCATTGCCCGTTACGCATGTTGATTTGTACTATACATATTGATGAATTTTCTTTTTTTAGCCCCGGCCGATGAAAAGCAAAGATATTGAAGCTTATCTTCATAGTCTGCTGTCATCAGAAGGAGAAGATACCGACGATGATGAAAGAAATGAAGATTTTTCTGACAATTTCAACAAAAGACTAGACCAGATACAGAATATCAGTACTGAAAAGCTCCTAGATATACTAGAAGATCCTGTGGCACCATCTCTTTCCTCTGCTGAGCCTGTAATTGAAACAGCTGAAGAAAGTCAACTAATACAACCTGAGGATCTGGGGATTGAAGCATATAATTCACCATCTGGGATAGTTTCCGATATTCTAGTTGCACCATCATCTCCAGTTAGACCAACATCTCCAGTTCAACCACTATTCGCAGTTCAACCACTATCTCCAGTTCGACCACCATCTCCTTCAGTAAGTTATACTGTCACTTATACTCAACTGAACCAAAAAGAAAGATTGTGGTCAACAAATATTGAAAATCAAGCATTTCCAGTTTTTGAAACCAAAGCTAAACCTACTATTGCTTACAATAACAGGCATTTGCCTTTAGATTATTTTGAACATATGTTTACATCAAACATAATTGATATTCTGGTGGAAAACACTAATCTATATGCTATCAAAAATCAGTCAAGAAACTGGGTAGAAACTAACAATGAAGAAATGCGTGCTTTGCTTGGAGTAATTATAATGATGGGCTTAAATCCACTGACTGATGTTGAGCTTTACTGGTCAACTGATGACTTTTATAACAACCCTGTAATTAGCAGAGTAATGACACTAAAACGTTACAAAAAACTAATAGAGAACCTTCATGTGAACAACCCAAATACTGAATTGGAACGCAGTAATCCAAATTATGATAAACTAGCTAAAATCAGACCATTGATTGGAATTCTCAATGATAATTTTTCAAGCATGTGTAGTCAATCATCATCACAAAGCATAGACGAAAGCATGGTGCGATTCAAAGGCAGAAGTAGTATGAAACAATACATGCCGAACAAACCTATCAAAAGGGGATACAAAATTTGGGCACGCTGTGACTCTGAGTCTGGATACCTGTACTCATTTGATATTTATACAGGTAAAGCCACTTCAACCGATGAAAATTCTGGAGGTCTTGGATACAGAGTGGTAATGAATCTATGTAGAAATGTCCAACCATACACACTAATGGCATTTGATAATTTTTTTACCAGTTTGCCTCTTCTGGAGATGCTCTATCACAAAAATATATATGCTGTGGGTACAGTCAGAGTCAATAGAAAAGGTCTCCCAGCTGAAATAACTACAAAGAGAGGAATAAGAGACCCTATGCACCTAAAGCCAGGAGAATTTATGTTTCAGTATGCTACTCCAATATCAGTGATCAAATGGATGGACACCAAAGATGTCCATGTTGCCACTACTGCATTTGATCCAAGAAATGTACAAATCATAGAACGCAAACAGAAAGATGGATCAAAAAAACCCATGTATTGTCCTTTGACCATTGCAGCATATACAAAAACTATGGGTGGAGTTGACCATTTTGACCACTTCAGGAGCTCCTATTCTATAGGCCGCAAGTCAAAAAAAAACTGGTTCCGCCTGTTTTGGTTTATGTTTGAAGCTTCTCTTATAAATGCCTACATTCTCTACAACCAGGGACATGTCATCCGCAACAATAGCCATCGCCAGTTTCGTTTACGTGTTGCCAGGGGTCTAGTCAACAACTTCAGTTCCCGAAAGGCATCTTCTACCATATTGAAAAATAAGAAAGGAGGTGTATACAGAATCTCAGATGAGGTGAGACTGGCCAATGTTGGTGTTCACATGCCATGTGCAGCAACTAAACGCCGGTGCCGTTTCTGCAGCACTCGAACCAATCCTAAGCGTTCTAAAATAGAGTGCACTTCATGCAAAGTACCATTATGCGTGACACCATGTTTTGAAAGGTTTCATTTGCCCCATGTGCCTCATAATTTGTAATTATAATTATCATAAGAATTGTTATTTTGCTATTGATTCAGGGCAAAGTACTAATGGAGACCACAATATTTTTACCTCACTGGGCAAGGTACTAATATGGACCACAGGTTTTTTTATATAATATAAATAAATAAAAATATAAAAAAAAACATGGTTTTGTTTCTTCCCTTATATATTAACAAATTAATAAATTTCACAAATATTACTCATTGAAACCCTTGTTGCCTGGTTAAGGGTTAAGATTAAAGAAAACAAAAATTGTATAACAATAATGAAAAGTTGTAATTAAAACTAAGACGCCATCGTTAACTTTGAATCAATAACCACGACATCAGATGATAAAATATGAATAATTAATTTGTCTAATCCCCTACAAAATATGAAACTTAAAAACCACACGTAAAAGTTCCAAATTAATAAAATTTTGGAACCAACATAACCTGTGATTTTTGTCGTAAGATATACAATCGTCTTTTGAGTGTGTTTCCAATGAAATATTATATTTAAAATTGTGTAATCGTGAGTTAGATCAACAAAATTTTAAAAGCCAGATTCGTTTATTTATTAACTATTTTTAAAATTAATTCAACTAATCAAAATGAAATTAAAATTATTTGTTCATCTGAAATTTAGGTGTGGTCTTAGACACTTTTGAATAGCTGGCACTTACGCCGTAATACTTAATTCAATTAAAAATATACAAAAAGAAATCGAAAAATTTTCAAAACTTTAATAATAAGAACAAAAACTGCTTTGTAACTTTACACGGCAACAACTATAAAACTATTAATCAGTCTTCATTCAAACACCAAAACACAGTTTTTTAATCTGCTAATCGAATCGTCAGTTCTAATCGTTCAAATTATTAGTTCAAATTATTAAGATAATTCGTTACTTAATAAAATGTCAATTAATTATTTTACAAATATCATCCAATACAAAAAAGACATGTTATTATAAACCACAAAATATACTCGACATACACAGGAAACACACAATTATACCAAGTCAACTGTGTAATTAAAGTTATTAATTGCGCAACGAACATCGAATGGAACAGAAATTACGAAATGCTTTTTGAAAAAACATGCACTATTCTTCTTTACCTCTATATTAAAATACACTGGATGAAACAGAAATAAACAGGACGGCAAACAACAGGTTTTCTTCTATTTGGGCTGTCGATGCGTCGATACCTTGGTATTACAGGATTATTTGGGCTCTAGTGACTACTTCTCATCAGATAACCCATCTACCCATTCGTCGATTATTTACTAAAATAACAGATAGGCAGCAAATAATAACGTTAAAAACATAAATGCCAAATGATTTGTGCTATAGTGAAGTCAGTTAGTTTAGTAATGTCAAAAAAATAAATCAAGAGTTTCATTTATACTATGCCCTCTGAGCTTGCGTAATGTCATTTTGTTTGTGTATGACATGCTATTTAGACCTAATCACTGTACTGTGGTCCAGTGTATTTATAATATAGAAGTCAGTAATAAGTATTTTAACACAGCGCTCCGTATGCAATAAAGTTCTTGCACACAAAAGAGTTCACCTGTACATAATAATAATATAAAAGTATAAATGTACCATACCAGTATGAACAGTTATGACGACATAATGTCGAGGTGAGCTATTTTGTATGCAATACAATTTTTAGGATTTACTTCTACTTTACGGCAGCGAGTCTCACTCTAAGTCTCTTTTAGATAAGTGTTTTATAACTACACATTTCCCTGTAATCGCTACTCGCGCGAAATATAACGCGCGTATATTCTCGTATGCTAAAACGCGCAGAAAAAACGCCTATCTAAAAGAGCCCTTAATTCGTACATATTATTATATTGCCCGCACGAACATCAAGACACATGGTGCGATGTATAATTTGAATTATTTTTAAACAAACAAATGACAGTCATTCACACACATCTCAATATCACCAAAGTGACTAGTGTTAGGCTGTCATCACAATCTTACCTCAGATCTCGCCACGACTATAACCAACCAATTGAACTAAATGTTGCAACATTTTTAAAATAAAACGTGTTGCATATTTATTGTTTAAATATATCCTATTATTACAAATTACTATCTTCACAAGTAGCTACATTATATTTCGAAAATGCTTACAATGTTGAGTGATGTTCACACTATACCTACATATTGAAATCTGAATAAAAATGTGAACAGTTTTTAGAAGGATCGTCGCTTCTTTTTTGCAAGTGTGTATTCGTTTAGATTCGTTACAGAATAATGGCTACGTCATGAAGCTACTAATTTATAATACCAGGCCATGGTGGAGGTACTAAAATTATCAAAGTTGCAATTATTTGGCGTCGTTGTTCACACTAAATTTTGAATATGGTACCTAAACCTTGTGTACAATTTACATAAACACGAGGACATCTTCATAGCGCTACGATTGCAAGTAGCACCGTTATGTCGTCTGGCTTGCCACCTGGAAAAAAAATTAAATCTGAAATTGTATAAGAAGTTAATAAAACCTAAATATACACTATTAAATAAAAAAAATAACAGTGAATTTTCTGGTAAGGGTTCCCTCGACTTGAGCCAAATCTGAGGTCATGTAAAAATGCATTATCATCATCTAAAGCAGTGTATAAATTTTCAAATCTTAGGATAAGAGGAAGGAATTAAGTCCCGTGCTCTTTTTCTGTTTCCAAGAATGAAGGACAATTTAAAAGGAAAGCTTTAATGATGTGACGACAATAAACAGCTTCGCAAAGAGCAAATGACGATATCAAAGTTGAAGAGAGAATGAAGAATGAGAAGAGAGATGCTTCAAATATTAAAGAACATTCAGAAGAAGAATGAGAAAAAAAACTTAACATGACAAGTGTGTCGCATGGCAATTAATGGCAAAAAAACTCCAAAAAATATTTTTCATGCACACTGCACAAGTTTTCTTGGGTCGTCCGGTGTAAGTATTATTTTATTATGGAAAGAAAATAGCAACTAGGTGAAAATTGGACTTTTACATAAACTTGACAAAAATCCAAAAAAAAACTTGGATCAGTGACAACAGCATTATTACGTTACACTGTATTTATCCTCACAAACAACAACACTTTTATATACTATTTTGACAGACAAGAGAATACTATGAGTCAGAGACAATGGGAAAACTGTGTATTTAATATAAGGCCAACTCCGCCCATAACTATAACTGTATCTTTAACAAGCTCTTTAATTTCCAATGCTGACCAAACATATTGGCTGACATCATATTTATACACAACGAAAATCCAATGTTTTCCTTAACCAAATCAAAATGTTAAATTATTCTAGTTTGCACTTTGCACAAAATACCTAAGTTTAACGCATACCATCCTCATAGCCATCTTGTGTCGTATGAGATCATAGAGATCGACTAACATCCCAACTCAGAGTCATTAATAGTTACTTAAATCGCTCCTTAGTACAGAATTTGTATGGTGATTCTTTTATATTATTATTTAAGTCGTTCCTTATAGTTTGGGTCATGTTTTAGAAAACATTTGTTCCCGAAAAAAATTAAAAGTTTTCCCCTGAAACAAGATGAAACGTATGGAATATTTTTAAAATATCAACGATTTCCTTTAAATTTGCAAAAAACTTCCTCCTTTAATTGATGGAATGCATGTTTTCGAGTTTTTGAATTTATTTCATGCAAAAGAAAATAAGTTGAATCCTAAAAAAATTTTTTTTTAAACGCTTTTATTTCAATAATGTTTAGTTTATAAAATTAGCTACAAGTTGTGAAAATTTCAAGTCTCTACGTAAAATAGAACATAGAGAATTATGCGTCTAAAGTCTGAAAATCGTTTTTTTTAATTTAACAACAAATAAACAATGAAAATTAGTTTAAAATATGATTTTCGTGTATTGTCATCGGAAATACACATGTCTGCCAAATTTCATCAATTTTCATTAAAGGGAAGTCATTCAAATTAACGTTACAAGATTTGATGCTTTGATGCTCCGAAGTGAAGCTAAATAAAAGCGTTTAAAAAAATTAATATTAATGTTCTTTATTTTTCAAAACTCGCTCTCGGAGGAATGATTTGTTATTGTATCGTAGGTTTCAGTATATAAATTCCTAAATATAGGTACTCATATAAATTAACCTGTTTTTAAATTTTCTTCTGTGAGGGATACAAATATGATAAGCATAATTTCCGCGTGCGAAGCTGCGGGCAACACAGCTAGTTCATTATAAAACGTACCGATAGCATCGATGCCATTCTGCCTTGCGCTCTTAGCGAACGGTGACATGTAGCAGCCATCAAACGAGAGGTTCCGGGCCATCCACGCTATGGAGTTGGCGACCGCCTGCAGCCGCTGGGCGTCCCCCGCCTCTCCCTGCGCGCGTCGCATCTCCGCCACTAGCACCGGCTCGGGCACGTTGTCGAACACGCCGTCCGTCGCTACCAGAATCACGTCGCCGCATTCGACGCGGAACTCCGCTGTTTCGGCTGATTCCGGCCTGGAATGTAGGGAAATAGTAATTGATTAGCCAGGGAGTCAGGTCCTTGCGATGCATTTCCCTGACGCAAATAGCATGGTTGAAACAACTAGGTACAGTGCCGGCGTTAGAGCCACTGATATCAGAGGCAAGAATATTGTGACGCCCACATAAGAAAATCAAAATCGAGTCCAATGGGAACGTTTATTAAGAATTTTATTTTCATTTTTTTGCTCCTCACCCCAAATGTGGCGCCCTAGGCCGTCGCCCAACCTTGCCCCCCCTAACACTGACTCTGATTAGGTAGGTACACAAGACATACATTTATTACACACACTTAACATAGTTCAATATATTATTATGGCCCGGCAGCGAATCGAATCTAAAACCCGTCGCTTCTCCAAGCTGGGTTACTAGTACCTACTATCCTGCACTTACTAATAATTGAACTACGTGCGAAATCGAAGTAATTATACACAGTCTTCAGTATAGCTAGATAATAACAAGATTCCACAGCTTATTTATTATTATGATGATTAATTTAAATTACACTTTACTAACAAAAATTTAATTCTCAAGAAATCTTTATTATCTAAATGTCAATGATAACCAGCACGAAATTAGTTTAGATGCTGCATACATTTTGATGTAAGGAAAAAAATTATACCGTTGTGGGTTCTTGTGAACAACTTACACATGCATAATATGATAAAAAAAACTATCAATTGGGTGTCAGGCCACGCGCAATGTAGGGTTCCGAAGTCGTAAGTTTACCGACTATTACTCATTAACTACTTATGTTAACATAGCCGTGATAGTTTTCCTTGTTAATTCATCATAACCTATTTTTAAGAATATTTTCACTTGTCCAACTCCAACCGTTTATCCAGCAGAGGGGCAAATTGACTCTAACCAAAATTATCACTTTAAAGCCAAATATTTCGCAAACTGACCCCTAATTCCAAAAATGGTCTTAGAAGACCCATAATATTTTTAGAAGATCTTTTTAACGATACCCCACACTATTGTACACGAAGAATACAAAAACTCATCCTCACGTTTATTACCTGTAGGTGAGGTACCTTAAAAGAAAAATGTTTTTTAATATTTTATTCTGCGATTCTGAAGTTTCAATAAGTAATGTATAATCCAAATTACAGCTTTCTAGCACTAAGGATCTCGGCGCTTAGCTTCGGACAGACAGACGGACGGACGGACATGACGAAACTATGTATAACGGTTCCGATTTTACTTCGGAACCCTAAAAAGAAAGGAAATTGTATTTTTTTCGAATTTAGGTACATTTTATTTACTTTGTTTTTTCTAACTTTAGTATGTAAGACTAATAAAATTATAGCTATAATTCACCCTCATGACACAGAACGACATATTTTTCTTTGAATATAAATAACCGCAATTTTGTAAATTAAACATTTCACGTGACCGTTAAACGGTGGCACTTGTCCAAAGAACTAAAAAGTCTAATATTAGTGCATACTGAAATACAACAACGTTGCCTATGGAATGAGCACATGACCATCGGACTCAGTGGTCTTGTGACTTGCCGAAACTCTTCTATAAAATCTTGTTACATATATCTCATAATACCATTAATAATTTAATACCCAATACAAAGTTAAGTGAAACGAACGATCATAAATAATGTTTCGGGTTCGAGCCTCAGCTCAAATAGGCAAAACAAATATACAATATACACAAAATATTTTATGCTTTGTGTGAATGACATGGTTTCTGTGGCCAGTAAAACATTAGTGCAAGCATAGTATCTTTTCATGAACATTATGGAGAGCTTTTGGCATACTTGCTATTTTTCATCGAAGAATTTCGCTAATAATTATGAATCTAGTTTTGAAAAACTTCAAGCGCGTACAATATGCCTTCGTATTCATCGTACTAGCTATTGACATTCGTATCAATGATATTATATGTAAATAAGAGGATTCGTATGATTTGAATATGTCATTGCTTTCGTTTCGTTACGTTCTATCAAACGTTTAAGTTAAATATAGAATGGAGGTTACAGAAGCTAATATCAATGATATCTATTTTAGATAACACGCGAGAAAATCAAAACGTTTTTAAATATTTAAAGTGCAAACTTGTTATTAATTATCGATTGAGAAGAAAATAACATACAAACCTATAATATATCTACTGTAATATTTTTATATTATAATTAATAAGGTTTCCAAATAATTACACGTACTTATGTTTCCTATCTAATAATTATAATATAATTTTTATGAAGAGATGTGCTTAAGTTTATGTATGTAGTTGTAGGTACTTCATTAATTTTTAACAAATTAAATACTTCACACCATAGACGAGAATAATAGTCATTGAAGTAATCTATTGATATAAAACACAAAAAATGTTTGTATGAATGTCCTTTATAGACTCTGAAACCATCCAACGGATATGCCTCAAAATGGCAAATTCAATAATGTTTTGTGCAGTGGAACACGCCGCGTCCACTAGTTAAGAATATAATTGAATATATTCATAACTAAATAACGTAATGAGTGTACAGAATAATATGAAGTATGTAAGCAAAATATCTTTTGAAATGCGAATTATTCTATATCTTAATATATATAAATTACGTGTCACGATGTTTGTCCGCGACTCCTAAACTTAATCGATTTTAATCTTTGCACACCGTGTGCAGTTTGATTCAACTTGAAAGATAGGATAGCTTACATCTCAATTTATTGTCGCAATATTTTATTGCAAATTATGTCGGCGTGCGAAGCTGCGGGCAATAGCTAGTAGATTTATAAATAGATATTATTGTTTATTCAAAGTTAAGCTACCTATACAATTTTTTCTTTCAACTTTTTCCTTTAATATAATATTATTAAAATACAAGAAACTATTTACTCATCGCTTTCGTCACGGCAAATATAATAATACAGTCAAGGATGTTATTTCTTGTTATGCTTATGCACTTGTGTTTTTGTAGAAACCGATTAACTCCATTGGTTTCCAACGGTTAAAAAACAAATAGACGTCAGCGGTACAAGTATTACATTATATTGTACTAAGCATTGTTCAATAGGTACCTACTATTGTCGAATAATTGCAAAACATCAGGAAGGCAACAGACCAAAGATTTATTATTCATATTTTGATAGCCTTCTTATTGAAAGACAATTAAATGACAGGCTATTCCATCTTCAGCTACTTAATCAAAATACGTTCAATGCAAAATACGATTGCTCCATGAGGTCTTAAGATCATACATACTGTTCTGCTTCTGTTACTGAATCCTGAGCTAAATGATCTTTACCGTCATCAAACTTCAAAGGATTTAAAGCTACCGTGGCCCATTTATCACTTTTCAGTTTTTCGTACTCCTATGATAGTAGGCTTGTTTCCACTAAGAATAAATCGAATGGCTTAGAGTTTCTAATGATTAACCATGATAATTAGTAAACAAAAATGCAGCTTTTCTATTAAAATAATAAAAGATTAATAATATTTTTGGAAAATAAAATCGACAAATTGAGGCGTTTAATCACGTGACATTAAACATCAATCAGTGAAGCGCATGGAAGCGTGACGTCACACCTCGCGAAACACTACGTTGTAGCTGTCATTTTCGTATAAAATGAACAGGTTATTTGGAGTTTTCAGCAATTCTCGTTAAATTAATACAGTTCGTTTTTAGTTTAATCTTGAAAGACAGATATAATTTGCTATGGAATCAGGATTTAACAAAGCAAACAGCAGTAATTTGCCCAAAATTGACGCCGTTATGCTTGGCAAATTCCGTTATCCGTTTCCTTCTATCTTCTTGGCATCCGAACTTCTTTGGTATACAACCTCAGATTAAAGAAATAAAAGGCAGATATATTCATCCAACTAAAATGTAAAGCTACCAAAGCAAATACAAACTAAAAAAGCAAATACAAACCCGATTCAGTACTAAAGAAAGCGTCAAATAACTTTCATGTCACAATTGTCAAAATGTATTAAATAATTTTCTCAGATAAAATGCCGTCTTGCAATTTTAAACACTGCTAAAGTTGTTCCCTAAATCAAGCAAAAGAAGATTAGATATCTTTTCACAGTTAACTGTTCATTATTTTATTATTTATTTATAATAATATTTTTGAGGTGCGCTCGGAACACAAAACCTCGACAGTTATTCAATTTTATACCAGCTTTATATGAAAATCGATTACCCTAAATTAGGGGAAATATGCATGGGTTATTTGAACACTGATCGATTATAAACTTATAACAAAAAAAATATTTTAAAAGTAAATAGTTGTAGGTATTTATTTAAATCTAAAAATGAGGAAATGCAGCCAATGCATAAATACCAGTCGCTGGGTTATTACAAACATAAGATAGATTATACAAAGGATTAGAGGGATAAAATAAGGATTTTAACATAGGTAAACCTGGTTGATTGAAAATAACACGTTTGCCTACGATAAAATGCACGATTGAAAGAAAATATTGTATTCTATTTTAGTTCATGTTTAGTCTACTCAATAAATTATTTTATTTTGCAGATTGCCGACAAATGCTATTATACGAGATAAATGGGATTTTATTATTCCTCAAAGTAGGCAAGATTGGCCATCCAAATTTTGCTTTGTTTATTCATTGCAATTTAATGAACATGACGTATATTATATATATTTCATGTATTTTAATTATAATAAATGTATTAAAAAATTTATATTTTTCAATGAAAAATAACTACCCAAAAGAGAAAAAACCATAAGTTAAAACAATTCAACATAATAATATTAAGTACTGTATATTAAAAGAACATTTGACATATTTAATATCTATACTTTTTGATAACTAGTGATATTATAATAAATAATTTGCCAATTTCATTGTGCATAAGGCAAAAAAAATAACTAAATTGCGGGAGATTGCGACTTTTTGTTTTCAATGTGGCAACTTACACACACAAAGAAGTATGTGTCTCTACGATGCCACTGCTAGCTGTCAATATGGTTGTCATGCACACATAGTGAAAAAGCGGCTTCACTTCATTCGTTGCATTTCTTTGCGAAAGTTATATCTGCCTTTTATTTCTTTAATCTGAGTATACAACCTGGTTTCATGCGCACTCGAGAAACTTTACCCATAATATGATACTCTGTATAATTAATCACATCGTTTGGCAACTAAAAAAATAAGAAGAGTATGAATTATTACATTTTATAAAACGAAAATAATATTTTAACTCAAATAAATCATAAAACCCTACTCAAGTCATAACATTTTATAGGTTATGTGTGGTATATTATGGTAGATTTTGCAAAATTCATTTCTTTTACTATACATTTATAAATAGATACATCAAGTTGTGTTTATTACTTACATCAAAATGATCTTCACAGAAATAAATTGTGGAATCAGTTGATAAAGTAAGAGCATCTTGCCTCCTTGCCATATTTAACCACTTTCTACGTATTTGTTTATTGTTTGGAACGTATATGAATAATTTGTTTGGCGTTTTTATCGTTGTACTTTTACATTGGGGCACTATACAGTATTTATAATACGAGGAATTCATTATTTATTAAAAAACACAATTGACTGTCATACACAAACACGGCTGTTTCGCGAGGTGTGACGTCATTCAAAACGCCATGACAGTCTTGGCCTTTTTCGCGGTCAATTTCAAGTTCATTTCTAAAACCTCAAAATACTAATGTAAAAGACTTATTTTTCTTAGAATAATATATTTTTGGGGTGAAATAGATGCTAAGCTATAGTTTTAAACTAATTTCCAAATTTTGTCAACTAGCCTGTTGTATCTAATATACAGACCTGATCTAATATCTCTAAAGCTCTTCCGAACCTCTGTTTTTTTTCGGGACACCTTTTAAACTAACCTGTATATTATCTGAATCTCGAAAACGGCTCCAACGATTTTCATGAAATTTAGTATGCAGGGGGTTTCGGGGGCGATAAATCCATCTAGCTAGGTTTCATTTTTAGAAAATGTCGTTTTATCCGTGTTTTCAGGCAATGAAAAACTGCTACCATAGACATAGAATAGCAACACTAAAGCTACTTCAGTTGATTGCGTTGTTTGACCAAAGCTCGGTCATCCGGGTACTGTGTGGTTTGTTTACACTTTACTCTATGTAGAAATTTTATGAAAATCTCGTGACATCTTTCTGTTATCTCTATTGAATTAACCTTTTGCTTTGCTTCTAATAACGTCTCTAGCTGATAATGCGACCGTCACATGGTGTGAAATAACTAATCAGTAAACAACATACATGTAAAAAATCTTAATGGTGTACGTTTATAAATCCCTCGTAAAAGGGATTATGTCGCATTCTTATAATCATGTTTACGACCTTAAAAGATGAGCTTCACTGAATTGGACCCATTTTAAATGGATCGCGTTGCCAAGAAACGACTATAAAATATAACGTATAGCCATCGCGAAGAAGATAAGATTCCTTCGCATTTTAATTTCGCGGCGAAATAAATGCGAAGGAATCTTCTCGGAGGAAATATAAAAAGTCATAAATGAACCGGAGAAGGGAAAAATACAGCAAAATCCGAATCTTTCTTGAAATGTATTAAAATGTAAATAATTATTTACAAAAAATAACCGACTTCAAAATTAGGGGTAACTCAAAAATTACTCGTCAGATCTCGCTGAAATTTAAGTGACATTAAATTAAGTGACTTAATTTACATGACAAGCACCAGCTTTCGATTAAAAAAAGAATCATCAAAATCGTTTCACCCAGTCGAAAGTTGTAAGGTAACAAACATAAAAAATACAGTCGAATTGAGAACCTCCTCCTTTTTGGAAGTCAGTTAAAAAAAGTCATTTAAGCATATAAGCTCTTTCGAACCGTGAAACTGCCAATATCCATGGTATTACAAACGGAACAGAAGTACATATTTTATGTAACTAAATTTTATTGAAGAGTAGGTTCATTACTTACAGCGTACCATTGCATATTAATATTTAGTCTCTTTATAGTATGCTAAATAAAAGAGTTTTTTCGTATAATATAAAGTCATTAAGAGTGAGTAATTTAAAAAGGTATTCATATTTATTTATTTGTTTGTTTGGTATAGCTAATATCATAATTATAGCTAATATTATGATATAGATGGAGTTCATGAGGACAATAACACTGAGTTGTGAATTGTGATGTTTTTATGATTAATAATTTAGGGAACATACCAAAACCACGTGCCTCATTTAGGGGGGGGAGGGGGGTCTTCAAAACACCACGATTGGTCACAGAGGGGAGGGGGGGGGGTTTAGGTTTTTGTCACGTAGTCAATATTTTAGCAACCATTGCGCCACAAAGTCGTCAAATATAAGCAAATTTTTTATTTTTTAACTCTGTTTTTGCAAAAAAGTATTGAAAACCGTATTTATCAATTACCACGTGAAAACTAGGGGGGAGGGGGGGGGGTCTTCTCATATACTACGGATGGTCACGAAGGGGGGGGAGGGGGGTAAAAAGTTGGAAAAAATGGGTTACGTGGTTTTGGTATGTTCCCTTACTATCATATAACGCACGACTCTCGAGGTCACAAATTAGCATTCCCCATCAATTTGTTGTCCAGTATGTCTGTAATTTGTACTTTGACTTTCTACAAAGAGCTACAGAATAGATATTATATAAAAGTTCAAATCAAGTTGAATTAGTAGCAAGGTTTGTTATGGTATCTACGGGGTGCTACGGAGCTTGCTGTCGTAGCAAGCAAGACGTCTAGAGTCGAAATAAAAAAATGATTTGCATGTCTTGAAAAGTAAAATATTGACTTATATTTTATACCCGTTTTTTATGTGAATACCCGACAGATGAGCACACCTAGCCACAATTAGTCAGCTGATGATGAAGTCAAAATCGCCTCGGACATCAGTAACACATAATCTTCACCAATACTGTACCCTAAGACTGTACCGTATTGACCATATAAGAAAGAAAGAGATTTAGTTATCTATCGTCTATATAAAGTTAAAGCAAATTTTCATTCGTATATCTTTACATACCTATCACTGAGCACGTTTCTGTCGTGTCCTGGTGGCGGCAGACTTAGTTGGTACGGGGTGTTGAAGTAGTGCTGTTGTTCATGCGAGCGGTGTACCACGCGGCCGCCTCGTACCACCATGTACCCACTGTCGCCGATGTTAGCCGCCCGCATTATGCTCTCGCTGCGGTCGAGGATCATCACGCATGCTGTACTGCTGCCTGCAAAATAACGTCTACATTATAATTATTTGGTAACGATCTGGATATGGTCGCAACCTGACGCAAAGGAAACAGCTCTATAGATGCTGCACTAAACACTGATGCAGGATGCCCCAACTCAGAGTCACTAACGGTTACTTTAATCGCTCCTTAGTAAAGAGTAATGCTTGGGGCGTGAGTGGCATGAGTGATACAAAGCAATGCCTTCCAGTCCAGCCAAGGTAAACTACTGCGGACAAGACAGCAAAAGTTTTAGAGAGTGCTTCTTCTCAGTTCTTTAATAGTACATAATATTTATTATTCTTTGATCTACATCACGCAACAGCCTGTTGAGACATAAGTATACCTAACAGAACTTGGATGAAGACTAGTTGAAAATGTTTGGGAGCACTTCTGTACTTCAGAGGGCACGTTAGGCGGTCGCATTGATCCCGACTGTTATAATTTCATTACAGTCGTTAAACCATGTTGTCAGGACTTCGAATTGCATAATATAATTACCTTAGTCCAGAATGCAGAAATAGTAACTTTGCTAATCCGCATTAGCGAATAATGATTCGGAACTTTTTCGTTTTTTTTTAATTATTAAGGTATTACGCTGCTAATGATGACGTAAACTAGAACCGTCGGTATTATCATAGCCTCTCTATTAATGCTGACTTTCATGTGATTGGATCACTAAAGACATTTATAAGGATACACAATGTTAACTGATAAGGATGGATACAAAAAGTCAATAACAAAAGCATAATATAATGCAAATAAAAATTGTCTCATAAAGTTGATAGGCATTCAAGGCAACACACAGCTCATGACTGTTAGTCATTGATAAACACAATTCATTATGTTTATGTACAGTACCTACTATCTAAATATAAATATACCTCGAACATACCACATCTTCAGACATAATTTCTAATGAAAGAAACACCTAAAGGTCTATTCTAAGGTTTAATAGTGGTAAATTAGGGTGATTTTTAATAGTCACACAGTTTTTGCCATTCTTTACTACCAACTGATTTTATTTATATAAGCAAAGCGTCTGTTTGTCTGTCTATAAAGTAAATTAAGGACAAAAGTGAGGAGAAGATGGGTAACTAGGTAGTTAATTTTAAAGTGACATGCTATAATGAGTTAGCAAAAGAATATACGAGGGTGAATCAAAAATTTCTTAGAAGTGCATATACAGGTGAATTTTCCATGTGTGTGGAGGGCCCAATCCGAAACTATGAGGAATTGCGAAAAATGCTTAAAGGAGTCTCGGGGACGATTTTCATCAAAATCGATTTTGATGGAAACTAAAACTGCATCATTAGATTTTAGAAAAATTAATATTCCTGGCCAGGAATCGAATCCGTTGATTTTGAAAGAAAAACTTATTCTGTATTATAACCCATTCGATAGTGTTGCTAACAAGGATCAAAAAGAAGTCGAGAAAAACATTATTCTTTTCATAAGAAATAGGAAAGTTACAAACGCGTTATTCTAAATGCATTGTATAGGAGAGAGATATGTAGAAAAATAAAATATTTTTGTATCAATTTTTGCACTTTTTAATATTGTTTCCAATAACTTTTTGATTCAACCTCATAGGTACAAGCTTACCTAAAATAGGTTTTTTATGTTCCAGCAGTTCATAATAAGATTTAGCCAACAAGTCGCCTGGCTCAGACAGTTTGAAATGCCCCATCTGGACCAGCCGCTCGCACGTCTTCATGAGGTACGATGAGAACTCGCCAGGATCGATGCCGTACGCACGCCAGCCTCCCACTCCGTCCGCAACACCTGGTGAACAACACTTCATTTAGTAAATAATCTAAAATTTTTACAAAAAAATAATCGACTTCAAATGAAGTACATCCAATAAAAAAAGAATCATTGAAATCATTTGGCATGATATTGAGTTATTCGTCCATTTATCGCGCACATACTTAATGCAAATTTAAGACTTATATGCTTTTGACATGGATGCCATTGTCAGATCTCGCTCAAATTTATGAGGGACCACACGACAAGCACCAGCTTTCAATTAAAAAAGAATCATCAAAATTGGTTCACCCAGTTGAAAGTTCTGAAGTAACAAACATAAAAAAATACTGTCGAATTGAGAACCTCTTTTTTTTTGAAGTTGGTTAAAAATAAAGCTGAACTTCTTCTTTAGACCTATATAGAAACAATAGACTTTCAAACAAGAATAGGCTTTAATACATTAACAATAAGTTACTGCAGCCAGGGCAAAGTACATAAATGCTATCAAGTCTGATAATCCTTTTTAATTGACTAAAGATATCTATAAAATAAATACTTCATCACACTGTGACCTCTAGGAAAACGTCAATTAGTGTGAGCTAGAAGTTATATACACCTTTAAGACTAAAATAAACTCTATGAAGGGTATTAAATAGTATCACATGATAGCAATGAATAAGTAATAAATTAAAACTTTTGCATAGTAAATTATGCAAAAGGTAATAATAAATTACATTAATTTGTTTTACAATAAATTCAGAGAGATAATTTAAGTAATATATGTAAGTAAGGCAGGAACAATACTTTTCAAAATGGTTTTTGTTCTTTTGGATAAACATTCTTTGGTATAATAATATTGGTTCTTTGGTAAGATTTCAGATATTAAAAATAATATAGTAAGTAATATTTAATGCCGTATTGGGACAGCTTAAATTACTAATCCCAATCCTGTGTCGGATGGGTGTTGTAAGCGGCGACTAAATCCGGCCCGCTGGAGGTAGGGCCCCTCGAGGGATTATATTGGTAATATTGATTTTAATTGTTAATTAATACCATTATTACTATTATTATTTCTCCATGGGGTTAGCCTGGATTGCTACCACCCTTGAGCATGAGTCAGCCACCAAACAACTTGTTGTGTTTCTGCTGGAGGCTTGAGAGCCAGTTCTTTCTTTCTTTTTCTTCCTTCTTTCTGGGCCGACAATGCATCAGTGATGCCTTTGGTGTTGCTGATGTCCATGGGTGACAATAACCACTCACAATCAGGTGGATCGTCAGTTCGTTTGACGGCTATTTCCATTAAAAAAAACTGAAAACACTACACTGTATTTTCTAATTCTTTCTCCTGAATAAATAACTATTTTTATTACAGTTTCATAATATAAACATTATAGCAGTCCTTGGTTTCCAAGATCTGTAAGTGATGTATTTAAAGAGTTTAGATCTTATTTTACTGAACTGTTGAATAACTTTCAAGTTTGAAGACATTGATCTTTATAATTTAAGTGTGATATACCTACTGATAACTTATCCAATTGGGTGTCTAGTCAGATTAAAACAACAATTACTGAAATAAAATTCTAAACATGAACAAAACTTACCAATAACATCGGCATTGTTGAAATTGGTGGAAAACCACGCATCATCCCCGAATTGTCCTTTATGGGTTCGACCATTAGCAATGTCTTTAGGAAAACCACACACCACTGACACTAAATAAGGATATTTTTTATTAGATACATTTAACTCAGCAGCACTAGATAAACTTGAAAGTCCATTCCTAATAGCACGTGACAGCACTCTCCCCGTCCAGAATATGGACTGCATCATTCACTTTTTAGTATTATATTGTAAGGTACTAAGTCCAGGCCCCATTTACAATGGAACAAATCGTAACGAAATCATTATTACGTATATTTCACGCAATAATGACTTCAAAATATCAAATTAATTTCAAACCATTATTGCAATTTCGATTGTGTCGAACTAATGTGTTTTATTATAACAAAACGTGTATTACGACAAACCTTGTGACCTATGTTTTTCTGAAAATTTGACTGTTGATGAAATGTGTTGCCCACATTAATTTTAATTTGTCAATTTTGTCATTAGGTTGTCAACATGTCATGTTATAGATTATCTGTGGAACAATGATCCACAGAGTACAGTAAATACTATTTTCTATAATTACCTATATACTGTGATCCTACCATAGAGCAAAGTAGCCAAAGATGAGCCATTTAGTATTAGATTAAGAGCCCAGGGCCGCCAGACATCACTTATTTTCTGACGGATGAAATGTGGACGATTGAGTAGTGTTAGTATGTACTGTGATCGTATGCCTACTTGCTAGCTTGGAAAAACGGCCAATTTCCAGGTATCAGGTGATCAAGGTACAAAAAATCATTACTAAGTTCACGTATTTTCTCATGGCTGATTTTCACGTATGTTCTAGATAATATAGTTAGAAATAAGTCGTCAATACTCCCAGACACATTCCGTGGGCCATCTTGCTTTACAGACACCTTGAAGGTGCCAAAATAATGAGTTAAGTTCACGTATTTTCTGACGCTCCATTTTTATATATGTTCTCCAGACAGAAGTATGAAGGGAAAAGGAATCATGTGTTGCCCTTTCCAAAGTTCACTGACCCACCCACCCAGCTGATCGCGGCACTGCGGCGCGGCGTCGAGTGTTTGTACACGGTGTCCACCCACAGAGATATTAAAATTAATTTAGGGGATGATTGGCCCCTTGGATCTGTCTGTCTTCTTGTCAAAGGTTTTAAAATAGTTGCCTGGAGAACATATACACCGTTATTCTTAGTATATCCGAAAGCTGAATGTATTTTGATCAGAATCAGTTGCTGAATCGATCGCAATAATTTTTACACCATGTTATATTTTGTCCTAAAAATATTTTAAAAATGTTACAAGTTGGACACCAATGCAAAACATCGTTATTACCGACCATCTTAAGCCTTGGTGGATAGTTTCAACTTTGTTGGTTATAATAACAGCAAAATAAGATTTCACATAAACATATGGCATGGGAGAACTACTACTAACATCTTAATTTTGTTAACTTATACATAAACTGTTATTCGGTTGCGTTGACAACCGAGATAGATTAAGATTGTCACACAGAGTACTTAATCACTATGGATTGTCAAGTCTGGCGTTTTGCTTGCGCTCTCGTAATAAAATTAGTATCGTGTCGTAAAAAATTTGGAAAATGAGTTTTCAATACAGTAATGAGCAGTACACAGAAATGGTACTCGAAGTGGTGTAAGGTGATAATGTGTCCATGGCAGTGCGACGGTACGAGGAGCAATTTGGTGTAAGAGTGTCGTAGAACACCATGCTTTCCGGCACACAACGCTTAAGGGACTACGGGTAGTTCCTGCCTCCTATCGCCGTTAATCGAGGTGTGAATCGCATTCCGACAACAGTACAACAAGGGATTTTGGACTACATAGCCGACAATCCCGAGAGCAGCACAACACATGTGCTTGTTTGTTCATAAGACAAAATGGGGGACACTGAACAATTATGTATGACTTGTGTGAATGATTAACTATGAAAAATAATTAAATACATTATTGTAAATAATGGGGATTAATATAAACACGTCAAGATGGTTGACAGTTAACTGCGGCGGTCGCGAATTGACGCGGGCCGCACGCTCGGTGACCATGTTTATGCGGGGACAATGGAGAAACACAACAAGCTTGTAACTTTGTGAGTTTTCAAGATACACCTTTGAAAATTTTTATGTAGATTATTTAGGCGAAAATATTTGACACGTGTATAGATTTTTCTATTAAGAAAGAATAACGTTGTATAAAAATGGAGCGTCAGAAAATACGTGAACTTAACTCTTTATTTTGGCACCTTCAAGGTGTCTGTAAAGCAAAATGGCCCACGGAATGTGTCTGGGAGTATTGACGACTTATTTCTAACTATATTATCTAGAACATACGTGAAAATCAGCCATGAGAAAATACGTGAACTTAGTAATGATTTTTTGTACATTGATCACCTGATACCTGGAAATTGGCCGTTTTTCCAAGCTAGCAAGTAGGCATACGATCATAGTACATACTAACACTACTCAATCGTCCACATTTCATCCGTCAGAAAACAAGTGATGTCTGGCGGCCCTGGGCTCTCCACCTATATAGAGTGCGTCCGAGAACTTTATAAATAAAACTAGACAGCAAGCTTCGAAGAGGTACCAATACCATTATGCTTATTACGAGTATTACTTGACATTACGGTAGCTTAAAGTCGGCGCCAGATACAGCTTCAAACATTTGAACACTTCTTTGATTGATATGTGTGGCACGGGACTTTGAATTATGTGTTCAATGTTTGAACAAATATTTGCACTTTGCCATGCGGTATCGGTTTTTTAGCGCACATCAAAGCGTTCAAGCTTGGAATGTGTTCAAATGTTTGCGTAGCCTGCCACACTTGCGTAAAGTCCATTTGGCATTTGCGGGATCGTTGCTGTGCGTAAGGTCGTGCGCGGTAGGTAGTTGATAAAATACTAAATCCGAACAAAATTATTTGGTGTGCCATGATTATGACTTTCGATCATCCAATTTTATAAATCATGCTCGTACTTCAAAGTACACCAATTTTTTTTTTTTTACAGCAAATTTTTTTTCTAATGTAAAACGGTTATGTACTTGTTTTGAACATGTAATAAATAATTACAAGAACTTAAATAATAAAGCATCCACAAAATTTTAAATATGTGTTCAAATGTATTTTCAAAGTCTTCAAAAAAAGTGTTCAAATATTTGAGCTGTATCGGGTACCGGCTTAAAGCACATGAACTATTTGTATGGGACCAAAGCTTTTCTTTTCACTGCACTACAAATTCCCATTCATTCTACGGTCCCGTAGATATTTTAATTTACGTGCGTTTACTTTACGCCACCCCGTTAGTACAACTCGCACTAATACTAAGCACACAGTGTGCTTATTGTGAGTTTTACTTGACATAAAGACAGCAGCGTCACGTAATCTATTTTGTATGAGACTGAAGCTGTTTCCTTTCACTGCCACCAGATGGCTCTTTCCAAGCACAAGTGACTGCTACGACATCTATGTTTAGGAGAGCCTTAGATGTAGTACCTACAGATTCAGCCATGGAGATATAGATTCAGCAATCATAAACTTATTTATTCAAACCTTGTCTCTGTATTCCGAGATTCAAACCTACTACGATTTCTTAAAAAACGAACTGAAACTTTTAATCTCCAAATAGCTAACTCCCTCTTCATTGTTTGTAAAAACACACACACTTTGTTTGCACTTGTTACAAACAATATATATATGTACAATATCATCGGCCACAGTGACGGGGAAAAAAATAATATTTTTGTCTCTGTCTTTTAAGGAAATTTAATGACTGGCGATCTAGCTTTGTGAAATGTATAGGAGAATCTACTGGTTATAAATCATGGAAGATAGAGAGAAAGAAGGTCATCTCTATTTATATGAAAAGTGTCCGTAAAAACGCGTAAAATTACTGGTGGTGCTGCGGTGCGGTCTACAACAGCTATGTTCGAATATCTATTTGTTGGACACTAGCGCCGTTAATTACGGGTGGCAAATTTTACAACAGCCATGTTCATATTATATCTATTTGTCACACACTAGCGCCATTTAGAAATGGCCATTATTGGAACCTCTATTTTCTGTAAACAACTGAACACTTTTTCAGCTTTCCCTTCATATGAGATGGCCCTCCTTCTACTCAATCCTCTATGTTATAAATCTATGAAGTCTAGAGCCTTTTTGACAATACTACAATAATGTTAACAGACAATACATAGTTAGTTGTTAAATTTATTTATAAGCTGCGGTTCTGAAGGAGATATTGATCCATAAACAAGTACCCCATATTCTGACGTTTCAATTTCATAGATAATAAGGGAAGGCGTTGTAGAAGAAAGCTCGCTCGGCTCAGTGGGTTTAATTTATTTTATTCTTAAACAAGAACTCTTATGAAGGGACTTAGCTTATTAATAACAGTATAAAGCTATCCTCGAGGTTCAAGTAGGGTGAAATAGTGTGGTGTTGAAATTTTTTAATTGGAAGTTACAGAAAAGGCATAAAACTGGTGTTCGATAAGTCACTTGGCAATATGCCTGCCGTTAGGGGAGATGGAATGCGAGGGCTCGCAGTTTTCATATCCGACATACGAAACTGTAAAAGCAAAGAAGCAGAGATAAAAAGGATCAACAAAGAACTGGCCAACATAAGAAGCAAGTTCAAAGGCGACAAAACTCTCGATGGCTACCAGAAGAAGAAGTATGTCTGTAAGCTCTTGTTTATATTCCTTCTTGGTCACGATATCGACTTCGGTCATATGGAGGCTGTTAACTTACTTTCCTCCAACAAATATTCCGAAAAGCAGATAGGCTACCTCTTCATATCTGTCTTGGTCAATACCAACAGTGATCTAATCAAGCTAATCATTCAGAGTATTAAGAACGACCTGCAGTCTCGTAATCCCATTCATGTTAATCTAGCTCTGCAGTGTATCGCTAATATAGGCAGCAAAGACATGGCTGAAGCTTTTGGTACTGAGATTCCCAAGTTGCTTGTTTCTGGTGACACCATGGATGTTGTTAAGCAATCTGCAGCATTATGTCTTCTGAGACTCTTTCGCAAGTGCCCAGAAATCATTCCTGGTGGTGAATGGACCTCCAGAATAATCCATTTACTGAACGATCCCCATATGGGTGTGGTTACGGCAGCTACTTCGCTTATAGATGCACTAGTGAAGAAGAATCCTGATGAATATAAGGGGTGTGTCACATTGGCTGTTGCAAGACTCAGTAGAATTGTCACAGCTAGCTACACCGACTTGCAGGACTACACATACTACTTTGTTCCAGCACCTTGGCTTTCAGTAAAACTGTTACGCTTACTTCAGAACTATACTCCACCATCTGAGGAGCCTGGTGTGAGGGGCCGTTTATCTGAATGCTTAGAAACTATATTCAACAAGGCCCAAGAACCACCTAAATCAAAGAAAGTTCAACATTCCAATGCTAAAAATGCCGTTCTTTTTGAAGCCATCAGTCTCATAATACATAACGATAGTGAGCCTGCTTTGCTCGTAAGGGCATGCAACCAACTTGGCCAATTTCTGAGTAACAGGGAGACCAACTTAAGGTATTTAGCTCTAGAATCTATGTGCCATCTTGCAACTTCTGAATATTCTCATGATGCTGTAAAAAAGCACCAAGAAGTTGTTATTTTGTCCATGAAAATGGAAAAAGATGTATCTGTCCGTCAACAAGCTGTAGATTTGTTGTATGCAATGTGTGATAAGACAAATGCAGAAGAAATAGTCCAAGAGATGTTAGCATACCTGGAAACTGCTGATTACTCCATCAGAGAGGAAATGGTCCTTAAAGTGGCTATTTTGGCAGAAAAATATGCTACAGATTTTACATGGTATGTAGATGTGATCCTCAACCTAATTAGAATTGCAGGTGACTATGTGTCCGAGGAAGTATGGTACAGAGTGATTCAGATTGTCATTAACAGAGAAGAGGTGCAAGGGTATGCAGCTAAAACTGTATTTGAAGCTTTACAGGCACCTACATGTCATGAAAATATGGTAAAAGTAGGTGGATACATTCTTGGTGAGTTTGGAAATTTGATAGCAGGTGACACCCGCTCTTCACCACAGGTTCAGTTTGAATTACTTCATTCTAAGTATCATTTATGTTCTGCAGCTACCAGAGCCTTGCTTCTCTCAACTTATATTAAACTCGTTAATTTATTCCCAGAAATTAAAAATAGAGTACAGGAAGTATTCCGTGCTGATTCCAACCTACGTTCTGCTGATGTAGAACTACAACAAAGGGCATCAGAATATTTACAGCTGAGTATTGTTGCTAGCTCAGATGTGTTGGCTACAGTTTTGGAAGAAATGCCTGCATTCCCAGAAAGAGAATCATCAATTTTAGCTGTGCTGAAGAAGAAGAAGCCAGGAAGGATCCCAGATGATATTAGGGATTCAAAAAGTCCCCAACCAACATCTAACCCTGCACCTGTTGTTAATTCAACAGCAAACACAAATAGTTCCAGTGCTGATCTCTTAGGTTTATCCACACCTCCTGGCAACACTGTTAACTCCACTGGAAATGGTTTGCTTGATGTTCTTGGAGATTTATATACTACTAAGATAAGTCCTACCACTGTGCAGCAAAACAACATCAAAAAGTTCTTGTTCAAAAACAATGGAGTCCTTTTTGAAAATGACTTAATACAAATTGGTGTGAAAAGTGAATACAGACAAAACCTTGGCAGAATTGGTCTGTTTTATGGCAATAAAACCCAATTTCCTATTCAAAATGTTCGCCCGGAACTGCAATGGACTGATTTACATAAGCTCAATGTTCAGATGAAGCCAATGGAGCCAGTATTAGAAGCAGGTGCTCAAATACAACAAATGTTAACTGCTGAATGTATTGAAGATTTTGCTGATGCTCCCACTATGTCAGTCTCATTTGTTTACAATAATGTTCCTCAAAAAATAACCATGAAACTTCCACTTACATTAAACAAATTCTTTGAACCAACTGAAATGAATGGAGAATCATTCTTTGCACGGTGGAAGAATTTAGGTGGAGAACAACAGAGGGCACAAAAGATATTCAAAGCTCAGGGAGCTATTGACTTAGCTGGAACACGAACTAAACTGGCTGGTTTTGGCATGCAACTTTTGGATGGAATTGATCCAAATCCAGATAATTTTGTATGTGCTGGTATTGTGCATACAAGAATGCAGCAAGTAGGGTGTCTCATGAGATTGGAACCAAATAAACAAGCTCATATGTTTAGGCTCACGGTACGATCTAGCAAAGAATCAGTTTCACAAGAAATATGTAATCTGCTGGCAGATCAATTTTGAATATGTCAACTTAGCTGAACATGTACAATACCAAGTTAAAAAAGATCAACAATGTCACCCATATAAGTCATTTGTGATCTTATACTGAGCCAGCTGAATGCTAAAAGTCAGTAATGATTTGGATTATATAAATCCCAAATATTTTGTATGTTTGTGAAATATTTCAAGAGTAGAAGCTTTGTAAAAGACAATTTAAATTTAATTATCTGTTTCATTTCATTGCAATATACATATTTTTGAATATGATA
This sequence comes from Thymelicus lineola, assembly GCA_963932265.1. Lineage (NCBI taxonomy): Eukaryota > Metazoa > Arthropoda > Insecta > Lepidoptera > Hesperiidae > Thymelicus > Thymelicus lineola. The sequence continues at coordinate 10,127,507 of OZ010692.1, forward strand.
TTTGCAAGTTTTTTTTTAATTCAAATTTTGTTATTACAACACACTAGAGTAATATAGTTATTGATATAGTATTTGATGAATTATTAATATATTAAATGAATTTTGTCTCTTTATATAAATTTTAGGTATCTAGGCATTTTTACAGATTTTTTTTTAAACCATTATCACTAAAGATGTATATTAAATGTGGTATGAATATACCAAAACCCACATTATTTGTATATAAATTTGGTATAAGTTATTATGTATATTTTTATTTTATTTTTGATAAAAAATGAATTTCTTTTTTTGGAAAATCCCTGTATTTCTAAATAATTAAAGTATAAAAAAAATATATACCAAAGTAATATTTTGGCTAATTTATCTAGAGCAATATCTGGCCTTTGAGAAACACATGGTATTTTTTGTTATTCAATGTTTTTAAACTAAATACTCGTGTTATAACATTTTAAGTACCTACCTTCAGAGCCATTTTATTTCTTTTTATTATTTAATAACAGAGATATGTAAAACATCACAGGTAATGCATCTTTTACTCTATTGACATAATTATACTGTTGTTATATTTTAGTCACATTGATAACTCATAAGTTATAATACTGGCATTTTTTATCCGTTACATTTTAGACGCCAATATACTATTATGTTAGGTTTTAACTACCTTCTGTTCCAAATTAAACTTAGATGTTGAACTTCCGTAAAGATAAACAATGATATTATTATGTTATCCATTATTTAAGACATTTAAAATCTAGTGGAGTTTTTAGAAAACTATAAGTACAGTGCCCTTTTTACATGTAGTACATGAAATTTCATTAGTATTTATTTGTTTCACATTCAATCACTATCTATAATGTATTTTACAAAGAGCATACTTAATATTATATAATTATTGTTGATTATTAGCGCCTAGAAACTCATTACATACCTACTAAAATACGCGCCAGACTTAACATAGTTTTATCTCCTGTTTGCTGTACATAATATATTGTATTTCGATAATATCATATCTATAATAATTATGATGTTATTTCAAAATCGTGTACCTAGAGTTTAGATGCAAAACTATAAAGTGGCTTGTACAATACGTACATAATGTAGTTCATCTATATTGTACTAATTCTGTTAGTCAGGTTTGCTCCTGTTTTGTAGGAATCTCACGACTATTGTGGTTTATTGTGTAGTATTGAATCAGGAAACTGTGTTGATGTTGTTTAGGCAATTTAGTATTTCGTGTTATTGAACATTAAATGTTGTTAAATATATCAGTAGCATACTAAAGCTTACTTTGCATGGTAGGTTTGTTAAGATAATAATTACAACCAATACTTGTAAGTACTTTTCTGATATTTATGTATTTACGAGAACATGGTTAAAATATTATATGTATATTATGAAATGTTTATGGCCCAAGTTTACAGTGCTTATTACATGCGTGGACCCTTCATGAGATATTGTGTGATCATTGTGTATGATAAACGCATGAGAATTAGATTGTGGTTCATTAATCATATACCTACTCTAGCTGTTTGTTCTTGCGCTTGAAGAAAATGTACGTAAGGAGTAATTGTCTAAAATAAATATTTAACCAATACATATTTATTGAATTTAATTCTTGATGTATTAATTACCTTGTCCCCAGTGTTGCCAGATACACTGTAATTACAGTAGATCTACCGTATTTTCAAGTCGTCTACTGGACACAGTATTTTTATGAATACTGTGTGTGGAGACACTGTATTTTTTTTGGCAACAAAAGAACCAAATTTCTTATAATAATGAACGCTTCCTATGAAAAATATTGTTGATTAAGAATGCGCCTAATGCGACCGACCGACTCACACAGCAAGGAGTAGGGTATTCCCCGTATCGGCCGTACCATAGGGGTAAGTATAATTCAGCTTAATGTTATTGGATATGCAATAGTATAGTTTTAATGTTACGGATTTATCATTTAACTTATTTAGTATATCGTCAAAGTATTCCGTGTTAAATATTACGTTTTAGATTTTCTGATGTAACTTAAATTAAGTTTTGAGTGTAAAAAATTATATTTCTTGTGAAAAAATACATGTCTCAAGCAAATGTTAGTTCTGCTGAAAGTGAAAGTAGACCTTCATCTCCCAAAAGAACGAAAAAATAACATTATAAACAAAAATTTAGAGATGAATGGCTGAGTGATATGAACTTTAAAACTTGGCTTCAACGTGATCCAAAAGACCCGTACTTACCGTATTAATTTGTTTTGTGGATAAAATTAAGATGTTTAGTCAGTTTGTGAGGATACTGTCTTAAAATAAATCTATATTTTACTTAATAAAATAATTATTTCCTTTTTATATTATGGCATTTAATTGCACTGTAAAATACACTATTTTGTTCCATCAAACACTGCATTTTTCTCGTAAATACTGTATTTTAATGTAGACAACACAGTATTTTTGAAAATCTGATCTGGCAACACTGCTTGTCCCTATTTAAACAATTCTAATCTGCAGGAAGATAATGCCTTATTAATATTATGTTATTACAAATCAAATCTGCATTAGTCTGATGGACTTAAATACGGCTGTTCTTAGTGTTCTTACAAAGTCCTACATGATCACTACGTGCTGTTCTCAAAAAAGTAATCATCAAGTTAGTTGTGTAATTTCTGAGGTTCAACTGAGAAGTTACTTTCGCCATTTCTTCTCTAAGACAGCACCTTTCTGTAATGATGTTAGATCAAAAAAATCTCATAGGTATAGTAAATATTGAAACTACATAAATTACTAAGTTAGATTTTTTAAAATGTTGAACTGTCAAACTCGAATAGTTTTGTTGGTATTTATTACACAAACTTTTCCAGAGATTATGTACTTATACTGAAGTACATACCTATATCTATTAAACTTTTTTATATTCTACCTACATTATTATGAACTTTTAACTCCCTCTGGTTTCGAAGAATACGATTTTTTTACTCAGTAACGATAGCTATAAATTATTATTTTTAGTAAAATAAAACAACCAATTTGTAAAAACTCTTTTTATTTAACTTAATAATAGGTACCTATTATATTTACTGTATGTAATCCTAATTAGTCTATTACTTAAAACTGAAATAGGTAACAATTAAAAGTATAAATTCAGTCAAACCATTCTTCAACATTTGGAGAATTTTCCAACACGTCGTTTGATTCACTGGAATAAAAAAAGAACATTAGTACGTAGATACATGCATCACATACACACATGTAAATAAAGCGCTTTAGGTCAAGTGGAAATGCGCCTTGCTAAGCGAAAGGGCCGGAGCCGGAAGTCAGACTCGATCGTGATAGACATAATATGAGTCATGGTCTCGATTACGTGTGAATATGGCCAGTTGATTACTCGTCCAGGCGGGGTTAAAATAAATAACGCTTCACACTCATAGCCCCACTAGGATTCCCTGTGTCGTGGGTGCCATGGATAACACAAAGACAAGGACTTTTATACCCAGACCGAGAATAGAAATTCAAACTCATTCAAATTTCCGCCTCGATGAGAATCGAACCCAGGACCCTTGGTGCGGCGATCCAGCATGGTAATCATTGCGCCACACGGGTCGTCAAATGCTATGTGTAATCTCTGAAATGGCTGGACCGATTTTGACGGGACTTTCACTGGCAGATAGCTGATGTAACAAGGAGTAACTTAGTCTACGTTTATTTTAGAAAAAAAAAAGATCATTTTGTTACTGCTTGGACATGAGTTTCTTTTTATATCAAATATTGCATTAAGTAGTAGTAAGTGCTGTCTCTAACTGTGAGTAGGAAAAAAATAATCCCGGGAGTTTCTTGCCGCTTCTTCTCCCGGGACCACTCACGGTAGGGATTTGTAGACAGGGATTTACTGTATTACAAAAACCGGCCAAGTGCGTGTCAGGCCACGCGCAATGTAGGGTTATTTATGTTGATGAACTCATCGATTTATTACCTACTCTTAACTAAGCTTAAGTTAACTTTTACTACTTAGTGTGGTTTACCATCCATGATTTCATCATGTGGTTTTGTAGTCAAATATCAAAAATATATTCATCCATGCCAAATAACAGCTTTCTATCAAGGTATACTGCGTTATTTTGAAAACGGCAGACTTAAATATACATAATATATGTAGGTCTATGTAGGACGGATGAAACTAGAGTTAAGTTTTGACTACAGCACCCCTTAAAAGATGACCTTGCGTTGTATTATAAAGTCAGTGGCTAATTCATCACATTATTTGCTACAGGTATAAGTATTAAAGAAGCAAGCACCGTTAGGGTCAGGGATTCCCCAAACACGTTTATTAGTCAAGTCAGTGACGCTTGGCAATTCCCACTTTCTCTTGAGTCTGAAGAATACAATCTACCGAAACTATGAAATTATCTCAATCACTGAGGAAAAATTTTAAGTTAGGACTTCAAACTGATGGTGAAATTCACTTCACACACTTATACGGGCAACATCATTGTAAACTGGATTTTAGCAGGATAAAACTCACTTAAGAGCCATTTCGCGGTTAGACGCGCGGAATGAAGAATTTGATGTCAAAAATTAGTATCATCAGAAAGATATTAATGCTGGCAAATGAACTCATAAAATAGATCAATCCTTCATCTTGGATCTTCATTTACCGGAATTTTGAAAATATTAATTTGTTTCTGCGTAACTGTCAATCTAGCATAACTATTTTTCAGCAAAAGGACGACAGAGTCAATTTCATACACTGATTTTCTTTATTAAGTTTTATTAAATTGAGTAAAAAAAAATGTCTAGAGAACACTCATATATTATATTTTGCATTTATTACAAGGGATATACGATTACTATAATATTCGTTTCAAAATAAATTCAATAACATTACCAATTTTCATGGTTTATGCCATGACTTTACCATCGATTTTTGTATTCAATAAAGCGTATTTCCCATCAAAAATTTATGTAGTAATAAAATATGGTCTTTGTCGAATATGACACGTAATTTTTTTTTTATCTTACTGCAAAAAATAATTTATTAAAACGAATTTACTTTACCATATAAAGAAACGAACTGGCGCGAAATCAATTCAGTCGTGCGGCAGCACTCTTGGACGTCGGACCTATGTCAATTTTTGCTTTAGCCATCTAAGGAATAGATTTCGTAAAAGTAACGTAATTATATTGCCATTGAACAGTCTTGATCACGTGAGAATTTTTAGTTACAGTCAATTGTATTATTTTTAGTTTTCTATAATTTTCAGGGTTTTGTAGTCAAATCGGAATCATGTCTAGTCCGTTCGTTATTTCAACCGGCCGGCTAGCCCGTCCGGCCGTCCGTCCTTCCGTCCGTCCGTCTGTCCGTTCCGTATGATTTTTTCTTCGTCTACCCCTTAATGTGGGGTATCGTTGAAAAGGTCTTTCAAAAATATTATAGGTTTCAAAAGACCATTTTTCAATTCAGGGGTCCGTTTGCGTAATATTCTGCTTTACACATCTTTGGTTTGAAGAAAACAATAGAAATTAAGTAACTATTTCTTTCCAATTTATGTAGTGTAAGTAGTAACGGAGAAAATCACGAACATACATATGTACAAAATATAACTATATCTATACTAATCTATACTATTACTATTGTAATATTATAAAGCTGAAAAGTTTGTTTGTTTGTTTGGTTGAACGCGCTAATCTCAGGAACTACTGGTTTGAATTGAAAAATTCTTTTTGTATTGGATAGTTCATTTATCGAAGAAGGCTTTAGGCTATCGGATTTTTGGAAATTCAACCCCTATTGGGTTGGAAGTCACTGCTGTAATTTGAAATAAAACATTGTCCGTTTTTAGACATTAGTTACTGTTTACAGTATTTAGGTTTTTTGTTATATGTGTAAATTACATATTTACATAGAAAAAAAATAATAAATAATTATAACTTGTATACACATACCCTTTATTTATACAACTTTTAGATCAATCTGTACTTTATAGAGTTCCGTACCCAAACGGTGTCAACGGGACCCTATTGCTAAGCCAAAATGTTGGAATGATAGAAGCTCCGACATTAGTCAGCTATAGTCACTTATTATTAGTCAAAGATAATACATTCGTTGTTTGGAAACTCTCGTGCACCCAAGTTCCGTCAACTCCCCAAAACTCACGTATCTCAAACACACAACACAAATACAAATCACCCTCTCATTTTTTCCCTTCACAACCCCTCGCCTCCCCCTATACCCCCCCCCCCCCCTCAGTTCTTCACCCAAAAGTGGAATTTTGCGTCGTGATAATCTGGGAGGCATCCGGGCAAATACCGCACTCATCAGGTAGGCGCAGATCGGCAGATCAGGATATCGGGATATAGATTTTTGGAAAACCGGAAATCCCGGATATCTCGGAGACGGTGCGTCCTAGACAAGTTTAGACGGAAATTTCAACCCCCTTTAGTAAAGCCCCAAACCTTATTGCTAAATCTTACTGAACCCACTTTTACCCCCCCCCCCCCCCTCCCCAAATTTTCCTAAAATACCATATATCTCCTAAACGGTACGTCCTAGACGATTTCCGACTGAATTTCCATCCGCCCTGTGGAACTCATACTTGCAACATTACCCAATCTTATTGGGCCCAACCTTAACCCCCCCCCTCCCAAATTTTCCGAAAACTCCTTATATCTCCTAAACGGTGCGTCCTAGACGATTTCCGAAAGGATCGAGTAAAAGTTGTAGCCCATATGTCAATATTTTGTTTTGTAAACCAACAGAAAACAATAAAGAATTCGTTTTTAACATTCAAAGAATAGTGTTCTGAATATCTTCTTTTTAAAGCTGTAATCATTTTTGTGTATGGATTGTATTTACCTTTATTTTTACGTTATCTTTTGTATCACGACGCGACATATTTTTATTTCCCAAAAGTTCAGAAAATCCCGGTTCTTATATTTTGTTTCCCGGTTCTTTTATTTTGTTTCCTGGTTCTTTTGAAAAGTACCGTATTCCTTTGTAAATCCCGGGATTTTCGGTTCCGGGATTTCCCGGTTCTATACCCTCCGATTGATTTGAATTTAGGTATACCTATGTATTTCGACGCGCTGCGAATATCGCAGGCAAAATGGACGCATATTGCATTTTATAGATCACCTTGAAAAAACGTGATTTTTAATTTTTCACGTTGATTTGCCAAAATATTGATTTTTGCAATATGCATCTATTGGACATCTTTATTGTGATGTACCTAAGTAGGTACCTAAAATGTATTATGTAAATAAGTTACCGATAATGGTACTACTACATTGTACTCTTAATTGTTATATAAACTTATATTGTCACAAACCAGATACATGTATGTGGTCACAAAGTGTATAATTAAAATTATATGTTCATAATTTTAAAATTTTTACGTTTGAAAGTATCAAGAAGATTACTCGCACAGAACTGAGGTCAAGCGCGACGCGAGCCGCGCGAGGCAATATCACGCCGCGGAGCCGCTTCAAATACCTATAGTTTATCAACCGAGTTTTGCGAAATGGCTCTTAACTTATTAAAATCCTACATAATATGCCTGAAGAACTGCGAATAGCGCAAGCTATTTTTTAGTTATTATATTTTTAAGCGAGATGTTTCGATCATAATATCTGTGTGTATGAGCAGTAGTGGTACTATGATTGATAAATACCTATTAACCTTATTACTGCCGGGGAGAGCGCCGGCTGGTACGCGTCGGAGATCATAGTCCATCATCAATGCGCAAACAATATATTATGGTTTAGTGACAGAAACGGCCTTGACTTTATTTATTCAAATTTATCAGTGTTTTTTCTTAATGTAGGCAGAACTGTCTGTATTTACACTAACGACTAACCGGAAAACTTTCCATTAATGTCGAGTCGGTAAACTAGGTGTAAGTTATCAATATATTCAGATTTATCTTGTACAACCGGACAGCTACGATCGGAAATTGAATCTTGGAGCTTCGCTGGGCATTAGGGTAGCCAGATGGCAAGACTGAAATATCTGGACAAAACTTTAAAAAAGTCGGGATTTGTCGGGACATTTTGTATTTTGTCTTTATTTGTCTGGACATCATTTGAAATGTCGGGAGAATCCAAAAGTTTCCCGACCATCAGGCAACCCTACTGGGCATGCAGGGACACGGTCTAAGCCTTGCTAAGGCAACGAGTCATCAGGATAAATAACTAAAAAAAAAGTTAATGAGTTAAGAGTGGCTAAAATGACTTTTTTGCCACCCACGATAAGTAGGTATTATGTGCACCCTATTACCATAAACAGCCGCATTGTACTACGTCGCTGTGAGCTAATCTCGCCTTTGTTCTCCAACTTCTAAGAACCTATTGACATTGATTATGCGCGGCTCTAATTTTTCAGTTCTTTATTTGATAATAAATTTATTGATCTCATATAATATTTTGGTGCAAACAAGTGTAAAATGCGTAGCTTGCCCATTGGTTTATTCTTTATTCTAAGGCCCATTGATTCAACATTATTATGATTAGTAAGTCATAAGAAGTGTGACTTCCAGTTCCAAGTGAAACAATGATAGCGTTGTTTACACACTGAATGTAAACACGCGAATTTTGTAGTAGTGGTAATACAGTACATTAACGAAGTCTTAGTTGAGTTATCTCCCCTCAATGTTCATTCCTCGAATCGTGTCATGTCAGATCAATATTTTTATTAAATAACAACTCAGATTATGTTCATAGATAACAACTTAGTTAACCAACGATTTTCATGTTTAGTTGGGGGAGATAAATCGATCTAGCTAGGATTTATTTTTAGGAAATGTCGTTTTGTCCGTGTTTTTAGGCAATAGAAAACTACTACAATAGACATCTATTGGCGCGTAGTAACACTAAACCTAGCAAAGCTCGGTCATCCGGGTACGTGTGAGTTGTGATTAATCAATTTAATCATTAGCTCTGTGTTTGATAAATAATAAATATCTAGTTATAAGATTTCATAATTTAAGTAAATGTAAATCTCTCGTTATAAGCTGTGATTCAAAACGTAAGTATTTTAGAAAACTACCGCAACGAAAGTAAAATTTAATTTTACTTTTATTTCATATAAATTTTTATTTCATATAAATTCTAATTTTTATTTCATTTACTCATCCTCTTTAATAATCACCTTTTACTTTTTTCCTAATTTCCTGTCATAAACATTTCCCTAAATATTGGGAATTTTTTACGTAGAAACATTACGTGGGTTGGATGTGCGGCAGGTGCTGGTCGGTACCATAGTTTTTGGACTTTTTGGACACAACGCGCGACTTGCAATGACAGCTAGATGCGGTTTCTGGTCTGTATTCTGAGCCCTTCCCCTGCTCAAGGTTTATGTTTTTCTTTTCATTTAAAAGTTAGCCTAGCCTAACCTAACCTATTTTTTCATGCTTTGAGCAGGCAAACGAGCAGACGGGTCACCTGATGGTAAGTGATCGCCGCCGCCCATGGACATTTAAGCACCAGGGGCGTCACCAATGCGTTGCCAGCTAAAAAGATGACGATAGACCCGCTTCTGGAAGGACCCCATGTCATAGCTTAGAGGAAACACCGATGCAGGTAGCTTGTTCCACAGTTTACACGTGCGAGGTAGAAAATGACGTGAGAACCAGACTGTGGACGAACGCCAGGTATCCAGATAGTGTTGATGGAACCTGGTACGTGATGTGCGGTGACGAAAATTAAGTGCAGGTAGTAAGCCAAACAGTTCTTCAGAACATTCCCCATTGTACAGACGGTAGAATACGCAGAGAGAGCCTACATCTCTCAATTCAAGCGATTCCCTACCCGAACCTATTATATTTACTACTATATGTATACACGTTTATTGTTCCTTGACACTCAGTTGCTTCATTAGTTAATTGATATATCTAATGCTATTATTGTTAGGAACAAGGAAATTAAGTAGTGTCCTGTTATAAAAGTTTTTTATGGTTCCGTACCCAAAGGGTACTAACAGGACCCTATTCATAAGATTCCGTTGTCCATCCGTCTGTCACAGGGCTCTTTACTCTCCCCACACAAGAAACATGTTTTTTTTTCAGATAAATATTGAACGGTGGTATGGAACCCTTCATGTGCGAGTCACTGCGCTGCGAGTCTGATTCGCATTTGGCCAGCTTTTTAAAATTTTCAGGTCCTATAAAGCTTTGACAGATATTTTATTTGTCTGAGTCGTAAGGTGAGATCTGTAAACCGTAATTAGGCTTTGCTATTACCTAAAATTATCCAAATGAAATAAATGATTCTAAATCAACCTTGTAGATTGTAGGCTCATGAAACTACCCGCTGGTGGTAGGACCCCTCGAGGGATTATATTGGTAATATTGATTTTAATTGTTAATTAAAACCATTATTATTTCTCCGTGGATTTCGCCTGGATAGCTACCACCCTTGAGCATGAGTCAGCCGCCAAACGACTCGTCGTGTTCTGGCTAGAGGTCAGAGAGTCAGTTCTTTCGTTCTTTTTCTACATTCTTTCTTGGCCGGCAAGGCTCAGTGATGCCTTTGGCGTTGCTGATGTCCATGTGCGACGAAAGCCACTTACCATCAGGTGGATCGTCAGCTCGTTTGCCGGCTATTTCCATAAAAAACCGTGTTCATGAAATACAAATTCTATGATTTATTACCCCCTCCTGGCGCAACCCGCGCTCTTATGACTGAGGCAGCTGTGGCGCCGATTTTAGTCGCGATGTTTGTTCTAGTACGTTGGTAGGTAGGTACATTATACCTACATTTTATTTATTTAAACTTTTGAACCTAAAAACAATGTAAGAGGTACAAAGGCGGACTTAATGCTAAAAGCATTCTCTACCAGTCAACCTTCGGGAAGTAAGAGAAACATCCAAGGCGGTATTGTGAAAAAAAATGAAGAGAAAAACAAAACAACTTATACTAAAAGGGTACTTAAAAAAACATTATACTTCAATTCTTAATAAACAAAAACCACAAGTGCATACCTATCAAGAGACGGGTCGTTGCTGAACATTTCCGTGGGGACAGTTGGCGGGGCGCGTTCAGGCAGTAATTCCAAATAAGACTGACGGGACTGCAAGTGCCGCTCGACCTCCTCGGGCGTCATGTGTCCGTCGCCCCCTGACACTCCGAAGGCGAGGGCTGGGGACGTTTTTGCGAGTATTGCTGCGGTTCCTTGGAGCTACAATAAAATTTTGGACGACATTATGATTTGTGTTGTAGGTATACTGTTTTATAGTGTCATGTTATTTTTTTATTATTCTTTTTTATTTTTATTTTTGGAGTTGTAATTTAGCATAGATAAGTTAATCAGTAAGATGACTTATAAGTTACAGATAGTACTAAAACTTATGATTATCATAGCGATCAATCAGCACATACAAATGTTAAATGAAAGAAAACTTAAGCTGTATGTGCCCTAATTTACACATTTGCTTAGCATGTAGCAAAATAACTTAACGTTTCAAAATAAAATTCAATATTTCACATCAAATAAATTCTAAAATAACTGTGCAATGATTATAATAGCCTACATAATAAAAAAATAATAATGATGAACGTGATATCTACAGTGTGCCAAACAGTAAGCAACAAATACTAAAACAGTAATTAGAAAGACTGCAGGAATATTATTCTGTTACCTCACAGAGTTAGTTGAAAAAATAAAACAGTCTCTTACAGGATGGTTGGCGTTTGATGTTTTCTTGGGAACTACAGCCCTTTTCCTTTTTATAGCATTATTAACATTTTTATTGACTGAACCTGGATTAGACATAGGTTGATGTCCTGCACTCGTGTCATTCTTTTTCCTGAAAACAAATTACCCGACCTTCAATATTTTGTAACTTTTAGTTAATTCACCAATTTTTTAAGACCAATTATATGCCCCCTTAAACCAACTTTAATATTTTAAGGTAAGGAAGCAGCTTTATTTTTGACGCGTAAAATAATTTTGATTTCGGGTTTTATGTTTAGGAATTCTTCAATATAGGTCACCTAAATTATATTATTATTGTTTTATTTTATTTTATTTACATTCCATATTTTTTCTTTTAATTTTAGTAAGCCATAACCATCTGATATTATGTATTTTAAAATTTACGGCATCATTTTTAAATATTATACTTTAAATAAGACCTAGTTATCCCTATCCAGGTAAAAAGCTACATTAAGCTCTGAGATGATCAGCAAGCGAATAATTATCAAAATAATCAACGCTCAATCTTAAGCACTCTATAAAAAAAAGTTGATCCAGAATAAAAAAAAAGTAAAAAAGCGCATGTGACTCAAGTTTAAAATATTTTTTGTCGTAATTACCTTTTAGGGACATCTACATTGTTGTAACTCGCATCGTCTGATGATTCTGTGTCTTCACTCTCCGAAGTTGTGGTCTCCGGTTTTTCGTACTGCAATAGTCTGTCCAGTAGAAAAGTGCGGTCTCGGGAAACTTTCAGCAAACGTTTCTGGCTGCACCGTAGGGCGTCTTGAAAACATTCATTTTCCTGAAAACACAAAAATTGAATATGGCCAGGGCTGTTTTATTAAATGTAATCATAGGATTTGGTTTTTGTATACCAAATTTCAGCCTACTATCGACATCGAAATTTTGGTTTAATATAACAGATTATTTACTTGTTTACACTTACAAAATTACATGAGGTTCAAACTTGTAACCAACTAGATCTTATGTTTATTATCATTAATGAAATATACTAGATAAGTACCTAAATAACAATTAACTTCAAGCCTAAAAAAAAGGTTTACAGATTCGACCTAAATCGAGACAATGATGATATTTTTATTGGACAATTTCAGTCTTTATTGTCATCGAAGAAAAAGCCATCGTTCGTCATATCGTCGTATCGTTTTTCAGTACAAAATGTATGGAAAATGTTTTTAGCGATTTCTGACATTTCTAGTACTCATACCTTAAATGGTCCCATAGAGTATTTTGATCCCCATACGAAGTAGGATCGATACACATAAAAATATATTTTTTTGGATTTTAGCACTTTTTTCGCTGACTATACATTTTCTCAAAAATCTGTGAATGCAGTTCAGAATATCTTAAAAAGTTGTGGATAGTCTCCTAGGAACGTTTTCCTGTAACTATAACGGTTAAGGTACCTGCCCTTACTGACCCGTCTCAAAAATCCACCCTGTATATATAATATTATTATCCTGAGTTATAAGTGACCATTCCTCATGGAAGTAATATAAACTGCCCGCATATTTTACCGTATCTAGCGGGGGCAACTGCAAGTCGGTGTTGGATGCGACGACTGCTTCGAGAAGTTCTCGTGGCAATTTTTGAAGGTAGGTTCCTTGGGCCTTGGCAGGTGGCTTGGAGTTGATCTTTTAACTCCCTCTTTATGATGTTTAAAACAAAATTTGTACGCATTAAGGAGTCCGAATACTGTGCGTCGCATAGCAACTTGCTAGCATCCATTAACAACTTTATTATCGCAGTATCTTTTGGTTTGATTCTACCATGAGGGCAGTTATTGTTTCTGCTAAGCAGGAACAACTATTTAGTGTGGCACACTAGATAGTTGTTTCTATTTTTGTTCAATGCCCTTGTCACTTTTATATATTGGTTCAGGTATAGCAGCTTTAACTTCTGGATTAAGAGCCGGAGCAGCTATAAGTGGGCAATTTGCCGGGGGCAAATATTTGTCTAATAGGCCCTTGCGAATATCCTTGTCTAACCCGAATGTAGCTATATGTTGCAGCCGAATTGCAAGATCGGGTTGTATATCTTTGTCATACAATATCTTTTGCGACGGGTCATCTACCAATATTTTTAGGAGATCTTAGGGACAATGGCCGCGTCGTTCGATGGAGTAAGCTCATCGGCTGCGTTGGTAGACGGTGTAGGCTTATCGGTTAAGTGTAACCACCAGTGGGTGGATTGCAATAACTCACCGGCTGCGCTGGTAGATGGTACGGGCACAGCGGCCTTAGGTACTTGTGCAGCCTGGTGCGTCTGGAGTAGCAAAAATTCCCCATGAATATTATAGGTATCTACTACTTATTCATATTCGTCTAATAACAAAGTAGTAACCCTATAAGTTACTCGCATTGTTATTCTTCAACGAACAATTTTTGCTGAGAATATGCTAAATATTAAAATTTTTATACGTTATATTCGTCTAATAATAAAGTGATAACCATATAGGGTACCTGCATTATTATTCTTCAACGAATAATTTTTCGCTATGAACACGTGAAATATAAATTAAAGGCACAATCTTATATTCGTCTAATAATAAAGTGATAACCCTATAGGCTACCCGCATTATTATTCTTCAACGAATAATTTTTCGCTATGAAGACGCGAAATGGATAGAAAATATTTAATTTTCGTCTAATAATAAAGTAATAACCCTATAGGTTCCATCCATCCATCAGCCTTTGGAGGTCCACTGCTGGACATAGGCCTCCCCTAACTTGCACCACTCTGACCGGTCCTGAGCCCTCTGAATCCAGCGGATACCCGCTGTCTTCTTCAGGTCGTCAGTCCACCTGGTCGGGGGGCGTCCTATGCTCCTTTTTCCGAGACGTGGGCGCCATTCAAGGACCTTTCTTCCCCAACGGTTATCGGTCCTTCGCACTATGTGGCCAGCCCATTGCCACTTCAGCCGGCTAATCCTTTGAGCTATGTCGGTTACCCTTGTTCGTCTACGGATCTCCTCATTTCTGATTCGATCACGTAGAGAAATACCGAGCATAGCCCTCTCCATAGCCCGCTGCGCTACCCTGAGCTTGTGGATTAAGCCAATAGTAAAGCACCACGTCTCGGATCCGTATGTCATCACTGGCAACACACACTGCTCGAACACCTTCGACTTCAGGCACTGAGGTAGTGTTTTGGACGACAAGATATGACGCAGTTTCCCGAACGCAGCCCATCCGAGTTGGATTCTACGAGTGACTTCTTTCTCAAAGTTGGACTTACCCATCTGGATCACCTGTCCCAGGTAATTGTATTCGTCTACAACTTCGAGAGCAGCGCCGTCAACAACAACCGGTACGGGTGTGACATGGACATTCGACATGATTTTCGTCTTGTCCATGTTCATCTTAAGACCCACCCGTTGTGAGGCGCTGTTCAAGTCCCCGAGCATTGTACCAAGTTCTTCCAGGGAACTCGCCAGGATGACTATATCATCGGCATATCGCAGGTGTGTGATGTATTCGCCATTGATGTTAATGCCACGTCTTTTCCACTCCATCAGCTTGAACACGTCTTCCAACGCAGCGGTGAACAGTTTTGGGGATATAACATCCCCTTGTCTGACACCTCTCTGCAGTTGGATGGGGTTCGTTGCCGCGTCGTGTACTCTGACGGACATGGTGGCAGATGAGTACAAACATTTCAACACCTCGATATACCGGTAGTCGATCCGGCACCGCTGGAGAGAATTTAGTACCGCCCAGGTCTCAATAGAATCAAAGGCTTTCTCATAGTCCACATAGGCAACACACAACGGCAAATTATACTCCTCGGTCTTTTGTATAATCTGCCGCAGTGTGTGTATATGGTCTATGGTGCTGTAGCCTTTTCGGAATCCTGCTTGTTCGGGAGGCTGGAAGTCGTCAAGCCTGCGTGCAATGCGATTTGTGAGGACCCTCGAAAACAGCTTATAAACGTGGCTCAGAAGTGCAATGGGCCTGTAGTTCTTCAGAAGGGTTTTATCGCCCTTCTTGAAGAACAGCGTCACCACACTTCTGCCCCACGCTTCCGGGGTAGTTCCAGTATTAATGACGGAATCGAACAGTTTTTGGAGCGCCACTAGAAGGGGTTTCCCTCCAGCTCTTAGAAGCTCGGTTGTGATTCCGTCATCTCCCGGTGCCTTGTTGTTTTTAAGCTGTTTGAGAGCCTCTCTAATCTCATACAGGCTGACGTCCGGGATATCCTCTGTGTAGTGTCGGGTCAGTTTAGCTCGCTTGTCACTCTCGTCGCGAGGAGGTGGAGCTTGAGAGGAGGTATACAACCGTCCGTAGTATCTCTCAGTCTCTCTCAGAACTTCGGGTTTCGACGAAACCATGGTGCCGGACTCGGTCTTCAACCTCGTAAGCTGACTTTGCCCAATGGACAGATCCCTGGCGAACACTTTTGAGCCCCGGTTTTGCTCAATAGTGTTTTTTACACGATTTGCGTTGTGTTTACGCAAATCGCGTCGCCTGCACTTGGAGATCTGTTCATTGAGCCGTCGGTATTCCCTCATAGAGGTTGGAGACTGCACACATAATTCTCGTCGATCCCTCATAAGACCGAGAGTTTGTTCTGAGAGAACCTGAGATCTACCACAAGGGTGGGTCTTGAAATACTTCGACCCTACCTCGTGGACAGTTGTTACCATCCTGGTGTTATACTCGTCCACTGACGTGCACGATTCTAGGCACGCAAAACGGTTTTGCAGCTCAAGTTGAAAGTTTTCGGATCCCTGGATTTGGATAGGTGTTGGGCGAAGCGTAGACTTCATCAGGCGTGACCGTTCCAGCTTCAGGTCGATATTTAATGTGCCTCTTACAAGTCGGTGATCACTTCCGGTTTTAAACCTGCTGATCACAGAGACATCATTAAATATATGCCGTTTGTCTGCCAGAATGAAGTCTATCTCGCTTTTCGTGGAACCACCAGGATTTATCCAAGTCCACTTGCGTTGCGGCTTCTTTCTGAAGAAGGAGTTCATCATGAAGAGACCTTCCTTCTCCAAGAAGTTAGCCAGCAAGTGTCCTCGGTGGTTCCGTCGTCCAATTCCGTAGGGACCCACTTTCATCTCGGCGCCGCTTTGCGTGCCCAGTCTCGCGTTGAAGTCCCCCATTACAACATTGAAATGTGCTTTAGAGGTATGTATGGCTCTGCTTATGTCCTCATACATAACCTCAACCTCATCGTCAGGATGTGTCGAAGTCGGCGCATATACCTGTACAACCTTCAACGAATACCGTTTGGATATTCTGAGTGTAAGGTACGCTACCCTGGACGACACGCTCCCAACTTGCACAATGTTGTTGACGAGGGACTTGTGAACGAGAAACCCGACACCACCTTGGGACTGATGTTCGCCTTCCCGGTGATAGAACAAGTTTCCGGATTTGAGTATTATCGTGTCCTCCCCCTGTCTTCGGACTTCAGATAAACCCACAATACTCCAGTTTAACTTGTCTATCTCTTCTTCCAGCTCGTTTACCTTGTCGTCGGTCCTCAGTGTCCTGGTGTTGTATGTTGCCAGGTGCAGAAGTCGTTTTTTAGATTGGTAGCCCGATCTCTGCCAGCGATTCTTAGCACCCCCTGCCCCGCCGTTACCATAGCCGCTACCGTAACTAGGAATAGCGGGGCTGCCGGGGACTGGGGGCCGAGGCTTAGTTGTGGCTATCATTTGGGGGTTGTAGCCAGTAGTCACCACGCTTGGCCAGTGCGTGTTGGTGACCGCAGTAGATGTTTTTGGTCCGCAGGGAGACGCTGCTGCCCGTCTCCTGGAGTATCCTATTAGTCGCCTTTTACGACATCCCAGGAAGAAGTAGGAGTGGTGCTATTCTACAAAGTGGACCCGGCACCACACGGGGCAGTGGACCCGGCACCACACCCTATAGGTTACTCGCATTATTATTCTTCAACGAAAAATTTTAGGTACGAACACTGAATCAACCTTCAATGCATAACGTATCCCTCGTCATCGTGGTCAGTGAGGGCTGCACGCATGACCTCGATCGAGGTCAAGGTGATCTCGAGCTCGATGAGGATGATGATGAATCCGATTCTGAAGAAGATGATGAACTTCGTCGTCAACTCTTATGTCGTACGCGCATTAATATTTGGTTGAGTTTTTATAACTTTCTTAGCAATATACTCATATAGTCGTCCGTGTCACTATCAGAGCGCGTTCGCTTGTCCATTTTTACTAACACTTATTAATGCGCGTCACAGTTTGGTAATACGTGTGCGAAGTGGCGGAGCACTGAAACGTGAATGACGAAGATAGGGCGAAGAATAAAGGGGTAACCAAAAAAAAAAAAAAACAGAAATCTCAAATTCAGTGAAGATGGCGACACCAATGCGTGTACTACATGTGAACTAATATAGAAGTACAAAACCCAATTATAATATCACTGATATATCACTGATCATTACACTGGTGAATGTAAAAATATGTATATAAAATATGACCCACAGTACTAAAATGGAACTACAGACAATAATAGAGTAGAATAGGCAAAACATACAACTAAAAAACATTTCACTTTAAAAGGACTTACTAGTAACTTACACACACTGATAAATTACTAATATAAAATTATCAATAGTAAAATATTTCATTAAACTAAGCAAACACGACACAAGCAAAATAATACATAATATTAGTATAATAAAAACATGGTTGACTTTCAACAAACAACTGTTAAAAAATTACATAGTAGATACATATCACGTTAAACCTAAAATAGTTTATTTCTATCATTTGCATTTGAACTTTTAGTTCACACAAAACTAAATTTACTCCTATTTCACTAAGTAACTATACAATTTCAATTACTTTTCTTTTTCTTAATCAAGTAATAGAATTATCTTCCAATATTTATTTTTACATTAAGTTAATAAAAGTACTTATTCAAATTCAAATAAGAATTGTATTGAAAACTAATCTATGAATACAATGTACATGATAAAATTAAATAACAATATGGCGTATTTTTCAAAACTATATTTTGGGTCAAAATCCAAATCCAAATCAAAAATTTTACAAAGGGGATTTGACCAATTATAATTTAATACCAGAACTATCTTAAAAACTTAAAAATACATGATGAATGAACATGTAAATTGTAAACCAATTAAAATTAAACTACAATTTTTATAAAGTGCTGATAATTTTGTGTGTACTAAATTTTGCTGAATTGTAATGAATGAATGAATGAATGAATGTATTTGTTCAAGTATGCGTACATATCAGGTCACAAATACAATTACAATTCAGCATACTTTGCCGGTAAGTGTGAGTTCATCAACCAATCAATGTTACTTTTTTTATGGAAATAGCCGGCAAACAGGATGATGCATTCCCGGCCAAGGTGTTATATATTCCAGCAAATAATATTGTAACATTTTATATTGGATGGTATTCAAGTTTCAAGGTCAAATGAGCCTTAAAAGGATTTGTACTCACATAATCAACTTAAACCTGTATGAATTTATTATCTATACTAATATTATAAAGCTGAAGAGTTTGTTTGTTTGGTTGAACGCGCTAATCTCAGGAACTACTGGTTTGAATTGAAAAAATATTTTTGTGTTGGAAAATTCATTTATAGAGGAAGGCTTTAGGCTTTATAACATCACGCTACGACCAATAGGAGCAAAGCATTAATGGAAAATGTTGCAAAAACGGGAAAAATTATTCCTGTATCGAGCTTTTGTTCCATGTGCTGCGTAAACGGTTTAAATTATGCAAAAATTATGTATGATGGAATTGGTCCACAAAGGGAGATGGAGAGGGAGAGAAGGTGTAGGGGGAGGGGGTGGGAAACTATAAAAGTGAAAAGTAATAACAAAGTACATTCATTGATTGTTAGGCAATACGAAGTTCGCTAGCTAGTATAAAATAAATGTGGATGAATGAAATAAACAGGGCTAAAGTTGTTCACTTCAAATAATTTTTTTGCAAATATTAAGTTGGATTTGTATTTAAACTATTTAACACAGATGTAATAATTCTGGTCACAAAAATAAGTACATAGCCCTGGTGTATTTAAATAGAAGTCTTAAGCTAGGCCACCTCAATACACTTTATAATAGCAGCATTCTGCACATTTAAGTAGGCCACTAATAGGGTTGCCACCTGCGTCTGAATTCTGGGATCACTCCAATCCGAGCTCATAAAATTAAAACATCCCGGCTCTCAGAAGGAATTTATAATAAACAACAACGCGCGATAAGGAACTTCGTTCCAAAATTCTCCCAGTGTTCTCTACTCTGTTAATGGATACTTGAAGCCACCCATTACTATGGATCCCCATTGCTGTTCTTTTTTCCCTTGGAATTTGACATCTAACAGATGGTAACCCTGGCCACTAAATAATCTAAAGATACAATGGAAGGTGCCTACTGCATACTTGTTTTTATAGACAAGCAAAGTTTAGAATTTGTCTTGTGGAGGAAGAGTATTATGGGGGAGGAAAGACGATTATTCTCCTAAACAATGTGATTTTTTACTGAACTTTAAATATAAAATAACATTTAATTTTGGAACACTTACATAAATGAGGAATTTAAGTTTCTTTTTAAGAGCTTGATACTGCAGTTTGTAGTTTGGATCAGGTTCGGCCTCGCTACTACTGCTATCACTGGAGTAGTCTTTCCTTTGATCACGGCTTCGGGAATGCTCGCCACTTGAAGCGTTGCTGACGTTCGCCGCTTCGTTGGCTTGCATATTCGCTATTGAGCGACAGTACCACCCATCTAGCATTTTCTACAAAATAAATAGTAATTTCGGCTGTGCATTAGCTCTTCCATCAACAATAAAATAAATATATGATAGTATGAAAAAGTTGCGGACATAATTAGGAAACCTTAGTATAATTTTCGGACGCCAGTATTTCAGTTTTACAAGTCCTGAAAATATATAAATGTATGTATTTGAGCAGCTCTAATTTACTAATATTTATAACGTGATTTACGGAAAGAAAAGATAAGAATAAAAATGAAAAAACCAAAACACAAATTACAGATAATACAGTGACGTGACGTGACACAAAGAAAATCATTAGGTAAATGTCAGATCAGAATTCCGAACAATGTCAACAATGACATTTGACCAACCACAAAGGGTGAGTTCCACTTGACGCTCACAGTGGTCAAAATAATCCTTCAGCCGTTCCACATGACGATACGTCGCGCGTTACGGTCGCGGCGAAAACGTCACTAATGACGTCATTATTTTTACTCACGCTGAGTTCATAACGACCCATCTGAGGAGTTGGGTGGAAGTGGATGGTGGGAGAATTTCAGCGCAATTTTTAAAAGTTAAAGATGGTGACAGAAAAAATACTTTTTATGATTCAACAAGTTGATTACGTTTAAAAGTTGATTATTTAAATACTCTGATAAAAAAAAATATAGAAAATTAAATGTTTTTTTAACATAAATAAAATTGATAAATAATTATTAAAATTTATTATTAAGGCTTACAAATTATAACATAACCTCTAAGTTTCTGACTTATTTCCGAGCTCACCACGGCTAAAAGCCTAAAAAGCACTATAGTCCATTTCACTTGGGTTTATAATTGCATCGCTCACAAGCAAGTGAAAGGGGAAAAACCGCGGTCGTGAGCGTGTTCGTTGTGAGCGTCAAGTGTAACGCACCCAAAGTAAACTCAAACAAACATTGACATTCACACATTCTTAATATATAGGTATGTCAAAAATAAAAATAGGTAATCGATAATCATCGGTAACTACTAACTAGTTATGACTATAATGATAATTATGTGTGTATCGGCTACCGGTAAACTGGGGTATTATATTTGTCTTTGTTTTTACATATGTATATTATAATTATATTCATTTAACTGCAGGGTAAATAGCAAGTAATCTAAATGCCCTTTTATCTTATGCTTAATAAAAATAATAATATCCATCTTGAAGTAACTCTACGAAGTTATGTATCCAGTTAAGAGTAATATATCCATGGTATCCAATAATATAAAGTCATAGATTACCTATAGAAGGTAGAAGGGGGGGGGCCATCTCTGTCTACAAAAAGTGTCCGTACTCCGTAAAAAGATTGGTAAAAAGATGGTAAAAAGGCATCCAATTACGGGTAAAGCTGCGGTGCGGTCCACAACAGCTATGTTCAAATATCGCTATTTCTCAGACACAAGCGCCATTCATTACAGGTGACACTGCGGTGCACTAATAAACATCACTCCATCTATAGGGTTCGAACGATACTTTCGATACTGAGTAGGTATCGATACTTTTGATCACGATACTCGATACTGAGTACTCGATACTCGTACCTGGTAATTACTCGCAAGTACTCATGTGAAACGTCGGTATCGAGTACTTTTAAAATACTGAGTACTTTCCAGTATTTTCATATGGAAAAAGATCAACTGTGGCCCGTTTTAGCGCTCGGACTAAACAGAAAGTGTCATGAGGACATGTCGACGACCTTTTTTTTTTTTTTAGCTCTGATCTGACTGTGATCCTCACGAGTACTCGATACTCGATACTGAGTAGTATCGATACTTCAGGACCGATACTTTTTTGGTATCGATACCTTACCGTCGATACCACACGAGTACTCGGTATCGATACCAGAGGCCGATACTTCGAACCCTATCCATCTATGTTCACAACAGCTATGTTCATGTCACAGAGTACTTTGTTATATACTGAAAGTTCATATCGCTATTTTTCAGACACTAGCGCCATTCTGGAATTGTGATTGTTGAAACCTCTATTTTCAGTAAATAGCTGGACACTTTTTCAACATTCCCCTCTTCAGAGATGGTCCTCCTTCTATTCTATCCTCCATGTGTGTAAAAATAAAAGACTCGTACAAAAACGGACCATGTAAAACCTGTTACAGCATAGCTCCTGATAACTAAAGTAGACTTAAATACCGTTATATTGATAACATTGGAACTGTTATTATGTTATTTCTGAACGCAACATTGAAATACTCCTATGACTTTCCCCGATAGATGGCAATGTCATTCATAAAACATTAGAACGTAGTGATTAAGTACTCTGTGGTACTGTCAGTATATATATATATAATAAAGTACTCTGTGGTCAGTATTCAATTTTCATTGC
Organism: Thymelicus lineola; assembly: GCA_963932265.1. NCBI lineage: Eukaryota > Metazoa > Arthropoda > Insecta > Lepidoptera > Hesperiidae > Thymelicus > Thymelicus lineola. Next base: position 10,150,309 of record OZ010692.1, read on the forward strand.
AAAAATTTTTGACTCCATTGGATCATTTTGACCCATCCTATGGGGATTTTGATTAAAAACAACACGCAATGGAAAGACATATTTCCATATAAATTACTTGATAATTGTAATAGAACATAATATTCTTGAACTATTCTGATAATTCGCAAAATTGTTTAAGCATTTTTTGTAAAATGCAATAGGGTTTTGTCGTTTTTATATTTTGTCGTATAAACGTCGACTTTGACTTTTTGTGGTGCAAAATTGAACTTTATGTCCACCGCATGTGCTCTTTCAGCTGAGTGTCGGGTCGTTCCGTCGGTCGCGGTCAGTTCGTGCCGGATTAATTTCTCGTGTTGTTATGGCTCTCGGTAGTGAAGTGAATGATGATAATGCTTCGAAACATGCTTCTCAAAAAGTGAAAAAATGTCCCGCTACTAGTAATGTGAACGACAAAGGAGGCTGCGATAATGTTAACAAAGGTAAGGTTTTGAATGGTCATGCCCTCAGTTATGTAACATTCAGTGTGTAATAGATCTAAGTTACTCTGAAAAAATGTATTTATTAAATAATTTACGTGCCTAACTGCACTGAAGTCATGTGACCCAATAGAACATGTGATCAATTAAAATCTATTGTGACATAGTGTAAGTACGTATTTTTCCTTAAAAAAATACTTTAATATTGTACGAAATGAATGAATAAAGTGATTCTATTAATAAAATCCGCTTTGGATCCTAAATCCCAAAATTTACGCTGTTATCAATGGCCTGTGTAATCTTAACTTGTGTTACACAATTTATGTTAAGTGTTACATTATCTATATATTTTAGGTTTCTGAATGAATGTGCTCAAATAAATAAGTTTTTTTTATCAACCGTATTGAATTTAGTAATAACATTTATAGAAATTAGGCATCTAAATTCTCTTAATTCAATCCACACAGGAGCTATGTATTGACCTATAATGACCTCCTATTAATTTCTTATTAGAATAATAAGTTAAAAGTAAAGCTACACCTATTTGAATCTAGTATCCAAAATATTAATAGTAAATTTGATCATAAATTAGTACAGACTACAGAGTAATCATTTTGGTTATTAATTCACCCAAAACTTGAAAAACATTAATAAATTTTAAGAAAATAAATATTATTTTCCAAAATCAATCATTTTAATTGAAAGAATAATTGATTAAAATAAATTAATTAGAAAGAAATTAAGTTAAGGTTCATCATTAAAACATTACTTTTGAATGTATTATATGAATGAAATTCCTAACATTAACAGAATTTGCATACAAAATCTTATCCTGCAGGTATAGATTTTTTCCTGGGGTGAAAAGTATCCTATCTTTTATTCCATGCTGTACAATCTCTTTGTGCTTGATTTCATCAAAATCTCTTCAGCCGTTTTTGCATGATTGAGTAACAAGCATTCAAACATTAATAAAATATTAGTATGGTTATTTTATGATAATAGTATTAAAAAAAACCATATGGTGAAAATTCTATTCAGAAGCACTAGAACAGGGAATTACGCCAATTTTGATGAAATTTTTTTGGGGGTGAGGAGGGGTGTACAACACGTTATTGAATACCGCAATCTATGCAAACTTTTAGTTTCGAGAAAAGAATTAAAAAAAAATTGGTTGTTAATTTATCAAGCTATTTCAGTGTTTATTAATCATACAGTTATAAAGGATTTGCTCCTGATTACAATGATACCACTCGCAACTCTTAACGACGCACCATTTCCGAGAAAATAGAAAATAACTTTTCTTACCTCAGTACTAAAATATAGCAATCAAAAATCAACACCAGAAATGACAAAAAGGTACATGTACATTAATTAAACTGTTATATCAGTCACAAGTATGTGACTTAATCTACTCTATTAACACCGTAATAAGTCTACGGCACAGATGTCGACGGAACCCCGCTTCGCGGGGTGTCTATTTTTCTCGTAAATAAAATCAGACAACCATAACCTAACCTATCCTTTTTTCAATTTGAGTTCAGATGTCTTTTCATGGCATTGGTTTCTGATTCATTACTTAGTAGACTGCTAATTCAACGGATTTTTCACGGAAATACGAGTACACAACTAATGTGGCTGATTTAAAAAAATCTTGTCGCAGTGCTGCAACATTCCCTGTTCTAAAGCTGAGCCTTATACTCTTCTTATACTATATTATATATGTCAATAAGGTGAAGCAGAAACAATATGGATATTTATTTTTAATGAATTAACAAACAGACAACAAGCACTTAAGTCTGAGTTGCATGATGTTTTATTATCTATTAGAAAGTGTACCTTAATTTTCTAATAGTGTAACTATATTTCTTTAAGCAGTTTGCTTCACAGTAGATTTAGAATTATGTTATGTTGGTCACAACTCAAACTCATTTAATCTAGAATAGTCAATCTAATGTCTATACATATAATAAAATTGTAACTAGTTGATGTCTTTACATAGTAGATATTTCAGATAAATTTATATGAGGGCTTTTATATAGGAGCTCAAGAAGCTAAATCAATCATCCTTAGAATTTGGGCCTAATATTGCACGCAGTCATGGTAAACTACTGGAAGAAATTGGATTTGGTTATATCTCGATTTAGTACTATAGAAGCAGAGGTATGAATAATAGGAATTTCAACATTTCACATGTCACGAAGTCATGTACAAATGCTAGTTTATCTATATAATTAATTACTATATTATGTTTCTTACACTATATACCTATTCAATTCAAAGTCACCTGGACAACATTATAATTTTTTTATTGTAAAAAATTATGTTCCTTATGAGAACATCAATGTAACAGGTACAAAATCTAACTAGTCCAATTAGTTTCTTACTGCCCCACTTATAAGGTTCTCAGTCTGTTTAAAGGTCGATGCATACGTAACGTGATTTAAACGATACTCTGGACAGGACGGGAGGTGAAATTTTGGAAACATCGTTTCATAGAAAGTGTAAACGATGGCGCATATGCCATGGAGGCATGGACGGGACGTATATTTATGCCCTGTCCACATCCTGTCCCCGTCCCGTTTACATTCATGGTCGTAGCACACATATCAACTCTGAAAGGGATCGTCACCGGATCGCCTCGCCGTCAACCAAGTATCAACCTAACGTAAGCGCGTTACCAACCGATCAGCAGCTCCAAGTCGACCCGGCTACAGCAGTTCGCCGACGCAGCGGTAGCCGCGGCGCGGGGCGTGCACGAGGAAACGGAAAGTCGAAGGATAGCGTACGGTGAGACGTAAGCGCGGGTACGGCAAGTCGTCCACGCACCGTACCGCGGTTCGTGAGCTTGTCTCGAGGCGAGGTGATTACGTTACGATTCCGATAAGTGTGCTTTACAGTAGGGAGTTTCATACAAAGAATACTGAAATGCAAGAGTTGATACGTTTACGTTCCGTTTACGAGTTGATATGTGTGCTACGACCATAAGTCGCTGCACGACCTTAAGAGTTCAATAACTGCCAGAAGTGCATGTTTCTCATTTGTAGTACCTACGAGTATCAACACTTGAGACTTTTTTATATTTAGTACATTAAACCATTTTGCTGTTAGCAGCAGGTTGTTCGCATAAACAAGTGTGAGAATTTTGTAGTTATGTGTTTGTCATATCTTTATGCAAGCATTGTATACAATTATTGTTTCATATCTAACAGCAGTTTTAGATGCTGACCCCATCTTGTTCATTGATGAAGCTTGGGTTATCTCAAATGGTCTGATATATTTAGGGCAGCTATAAAACATGTGAGAAAGATGTTGTATTCTGAGCTGTTAGTTTATTCTGCTTGTTTCCAATCCATGTTATTGTTTCCCAGTTTGATACAATGAGCTAGTGGTTTACAAAATTTAAGATCATTTTATTCAATTAAAGTATAATTTAATAACATTCACATGCCTAGTATGCATATTATTATTATGTGAGAAAAGTTTCAACAAAAATGGTTAATTAGTAAATAGTCCTTGTCAGTTAAAAACTTTTTTTTCAAAAATTAAATCAGTGTAGCAAGATATTTAAGTTAGAGGTAGAGGTGTTCAAATGCGCAAGCGCATCTCGCGATCCCGGGCGTAAACGATCACGTTGCGCGTCATAGCAACCGAGGTGTTTTTAGTGAGAAAGAAACCTAAAGAAAACGGAACATTTTTACAGAAAGATTGGGATTCTTTTCTATAAAGTAAGATTTGTATAAAAAACTACAATAAAATCGATTGCAGTCAAACAATTTACGTACTGCTTAAATTCATCTTGCCGTCTTGCCTTTTATTGTTATTTGATTCATTTAAATATTCCATTAAAATATTTTAACAAAAAAAAGCCGACTTCAAATGAAATTCTTTCCAATAACAATAAAAAAAATCATTGTAATCGGTTGGCGTGATATTGAGTTATTCTTCCATTTGTCGCGCACATACTTAATGCAAATTTAAGACTTATATGGTTTTCTCATGGATGCCATTGTCAGATCTCGCTCAAATTTAGGTGGGACCACGTGACAAGCACCAGCTTTTGATTAAAAAAAGAATCATCAAAATCGGTTCACCCAGTCGAAAGTTCTGAAGTAACTAACATAAAAAAATACAGTCGAATTGAGAACCTCCTCTTTTTTTGAAGTCAAGTTAATAAGGAAACGTTTAGACACGCGGTGCTCAGCCTAGCCCCTAAAGTAGAAATGGTTCTGGAAAATCTACATACCACTCTACAAGCACTCTACATAATAAAAAATACAGTCGAATTGAGAACCGCCTCCTTTTTTGAAGTCGGTTAAAAATGAAACCTCATTGAAAATGAAACAAGTAAGGAATATGTGTAAGTATAACTATTATAAAACATTTCTAGTCCATTGAAAAGTTACATTTGGGGTTGCGTTTTTTAGAGGACGCAATTTTATTTTTTTGATGTGTAGGGGGGGTCAGTGTAAAGCTAAAACCAAGTTTGTGGGGTCGCCACCCTTGGCCCACGGCCGCCATCTTGAAAATAGGGGTTGGAATGGTTTTTACGGTATATCTCTTAAACTATTTATTTGAGAAAAAAAATTTGTTAACATTTTTTGTTGCAAATTAAATTCTCTACAACTTTGGTCCAGTAACTTTTTATCGTAGAACTATAAATAAAAAAGTTATAAGCGAAAATCCGCACGTGGAGAAATGTGTAGCACAACTAAAAGATATAGGTTAAGCGACAACTTCAACACAATGTTTTGAGAGCTATTCTTACAATAACAGACGTTAGGAATAATAATAACAATAGCAGGCAGCTGTTCTTTTATTCCCTCATGCTCACTTGGGTATTTTCTACCTGAACAGTATTCTCGGTAACGGCTATCAGATTTAAAATTATTTTAAAAATCAATAATTGTTAAATTCTGTTATGGAGTGAAAAAGAGTCAATAATTAATTATTAATAATATTGCAAAATTTGTAATTAAAAAAGTTATAATAACAAAATAAAAAAAAATAACTGATGACATATTATTAGTACACACGTATAATATAGGTATAGTTAAGAGTACTAAAAAATAGTACTCACTTCGGAGCGCTGTAAAACCTTAGCTATTGACTTAATGAAAAAATGATGCAAATAAAAGTTGTTCCTCAAAAAAAAGTGGTCAGATATCATTTTTTCGTAAAATGATAAAAAAAAGTTACATCGAAAAATATAAATTTTTTTCTCGAATTTCTGAAGATTTTCGCTTATAACTTTTTTATTTATAGTTCTACGATAAAAAGTTACTGGAACAAAGTTGTAGAGAATTTAATTTGTAACAAAAAATGTTAAAAAATTTTTTTCTCAAATAAATAGTTTAAGAGATATACCATAAAAACCATTCCAACCCCTATTTTCAAGATGGCGGCCGTGGGCCAAGGGTGGCGACCCCACAAACTTGGTTTTAGCTTTACACTGACCCCCCCTACACATCAAAAAAATAAAATTGCGTCCTCTAAAAAACGCAAGGTTAGGCCTAAAAAATGTAACATTTCAATGGACTATTCTGATAAAATCAGTAACGTTGCTAGCAAAAACTTACTAAAATTGTATTTTTATATAATTATCTAAGGGGTCCACAAAATTAAGTTATAATCGTTTCAATGAATAGTTTGTACGTAGCAAGTAGTTGTAATCCGATAAGATAAAATTAACTTGAAGGTTCCATTGATGCGTGTTAGAAATTCTTTCAAGGTTATACAGTAAACACAACATCAGATAAATTTAAATGACAAAGTGCTTATTAATGGTACGATTTCTTAAGGGATCAATATCCCATTCGTTTTTAATTTTTTGGTCGCGACATGCTACCTTTTTCTAATCTAATACTGAATAAACAACTAAATTGGACTTTAAAAAAAACGTTTAAATGCAAGACAGGCCATGAGTTTTGTAGGGTACCGTATCGTAGTAAATTGATCGATTGTTAATCGTGATGACATGCCATGAAATTTTATTCATGTCAACCACCAACCATTTAGCTGACAATTAATTAGTCAATCAGAGGGGGACAATGACTCATTGATTACAAAAACATAAAAATGATTGCTTGGTAAACGGGAAATTTCTGCTTGAATCTTGCCAATATGTTTGCTACGCTATTCTTTTTGGCATTTTTCACATTTCAAGCTACACTTACCGATTATATTACAGAACATAACCAGAAACATAAACTAAATAAGTAGCAAAAACCGGATCCTCTCTATACTAAAAAAGTCAAATTCGTATACAAAATTATCCTTACACGAAAACGGATATTAACTTCACCTCATGGAAGCCATACACGATTATGTGTATTTGATCAAGCGTCAAGCGAACTTGACGCGGCATCCAGCATACGTCATGATTGTGTATGGCCACGGTAAGCTATCTGGCCATAATATACTCGTAGCTGTCTCATGCATAGGGATCGAACGATACTTTCGATGCTGAGTAGGTATCGATACTTTTGTTCGTGATACTCGATACTGAGTACTCGATACTCGTACTGGCAAGTACTCATATGAAACGTCGGTATCGAGTACTTTTAAAATACTGAGTACTTTTCAGTATTTCATATGGAAAAAGATCAAGTGTGGCCCGTGTTAGCGCTCGGACTAAAAGGAAAATGTCATCGGGACATGAAATTCACTGCCGACGACCTTTTTTTTAGCTCTGAATGTTATCCTCGCGAGTACTCGATACTGAGTAGTATCGATACTTTAGAATCGATTCTTTTTTGGTATCGATACCTTACCCATCGATACCACACGAGTATTCGGTATCGATACCAGAGGCCGATACTTCGAACCCTACTCATGCACACTGGATGGCGCGTCAAGTCAAACTGCAGACTTGACAAGTACACTTGATCGTGTATGGCGTCCATTACGCTAAACAATATCGTAGCAATTTGGAAAAGTGCCTGAGTTAACTTTACTCGTTCATTTTAATTTGTTTTTATTCTTATTGTTTCTAGTCCATCCATTAGAACATAAGTTTACATTTATTTTTAATCGAATGAATTATTTGCAATTTGCAATGCTATAAAAGTTAGGCTAACAACGACGTAGCGACACGACTTCCCAGCGAGCCACCCTTTTCATGAATATTAATGTCAACGAACGATAGGAAATGATAACAGTTTCAACGATTTTTTAAAATATTTTGTTAAAATTAGGTAATATAGGTAGCTTCTTTTACGAGGTACAAAGAGTAATAAGCTAATGCAGTTGTCTCCGGGCAAAGGCAATTGGATTGAATTGCTAAATTTTCTCACATCGTAGATAGTAACACGACGAACAATCGGTAATTATTGTTTTGTTCATTACTGAATATTGTGATTATGATGGTGATCAGTCGCCACGGTTGGCGGAGTACCATAAAATGAACAATCGATATTTCTTCGTTGGTCGCCCGAAAACAATACAGTGACGTAGCAACAAAAGCGGCGCCTAACATCAACATTCAACAAATTCAAGATTTGTGTTTTGTTGTAAATACAAATAATAAGGGAATTATTTAACGGGGTAGTTGTATTTTAAATATATGGACTAGCTGACCCGGCGAACTTCGTATCGCCTAACTTTTAACATTTTTTTATAATTTTGGTAGGTTTTACACATCAGAGATCATTAGATTCCTTCTCCCTCTCCCTCTCTCTCATTGTTTCTAACCATGAGCTGTATACTTTAATAAATAAATGTGTATATCCATGCCAAATTACAGCTTACTAGCACTAAGGGTATCGACGCTTGGCTTCGGACAGACGGACGGACGGACGAACGGACGGACAGACGGACGGATGGACATGACGAAACCATAAGGGTTCCGATTTTACTTCGGAATCCTAAAAATGACGAAGTTTCATACTAAAGCACATTCCCTTAAATTAACCCCTTGAGGGATGATTTTCCAAAAAAACTTGTTCATAACTATAAACTTATATACAAAAAATATATTTATAACTCTGAAACCGACGAAGTTGGTTTGTATGAAAGTGACTTCCAACCCCTAATTTTGCCCCTTAGGGGATGAATTTACAAAAATCCAAAAATTTCCATCAAACTTTTTTATGGACATTAATAGATGATGATTATGGAAAATTATTAATTTTTTTTCAACTCTGAAACATTTATATCAGAAATGAGCGCACACAGTAAGCCTGTAAATTATTTGACTCGCACATTACCACCGCAATTTAAAAAATCCAAATGCACATATACAGGGTGTCCCAGCGCGAAGTGACCGCCCGGCGTCTTTTGATTATGTGGACAAAACTATCGACAAAAACCATTAAAGTAAAGGTCTTATCGGTTCGGTTTATTTTTTATTAGCTTTTTAATTTTTTTTTAGAAAAATCTGACTTGTTGCACTATTTTCAAAATATTTTTTTTGTTTTTACATTTATTTTCATTCTGTTTTTTGTGTTTAGTAGCTGTTTTCATAGTTTATCTATTCGAGGTATAAAATCTACCTTAAATTGAATACGACATTTTTTAAAAACAAATTAAGTAAATTTTTTTTGAAAAAAATTACCCTTTTTCATTGAATTTCGCTAAAAAGTTAGAAAAATGCCCTATGAATATTATTTTTTTATTATTTATTATTAAATAACATGATATTACCTACAAAATCTCATTAAAATGTTTGTAGTTATCTCAGTCATTTACCGAACTACAAACTCTTGAAGTATGCACCCTATTTTCGATAATAAGAAGAGTAGACTTTTAAAACTAGGCTAGTGGATCATTTAAGTGTCTTACTATCAAAAATACCTTTTGCCCTTTGATATAATAATTTTAAAGGTAAGGAAACAATAAAAACAAATGGAAATTTAAATCATTTATTTAAAAAAAATCAGTAATTCATTTATAACGTTTTCGAAACGACCGCCATTGGCATTAATACAAGCTAAGGCTCAAAATGACATCCTTTGAGTGGTTCTTTGCACTTCCAAGAGGTTCGCTCCTATTTTTGTAGCATCAGCATCAATATTTTGTTTCAATTGAGACCTTGGAGGACCATGCTGCTGGACCACCTTTCTCTCTTGGTCTCCTGATTTAACGCCTCTTAATTATTATTTTTGGGGTCACATTAAACAAAAAGTGTATGCTGTGCCAATAGCTACGAGAGAACAATTGAAACAGAGGATTGATGCTGCTACCATAAAAATAGGAGCGAACATTTTGAAAGTGCAAAGAACCACTCAAAGGATGTCATTTTGAGCCTTAGCCTGTATTAATATCAATAGCCGTCGTTTAGAAAACCTTATGAATGAATTACTGTTTTTTTTTTAAATAAATGATTTAAATTTCCATTTGTTTTTATTGTTTCCTTACCTTTAAAATTATTATATCAAAGGGCAAAAGGTATTTTTGATAGTAAGACACTTAAATGATCCACTAGCCTGGTCTTAAAAGTCTACTCTTCTTATTATCGAAAATAGGGTGCATACTTCAAGAGTTTGTAGTTCGGTAAATGACTGAGATAACTACAAACATTTTAATGAGATTTTGTAGGTAATATGATGTTATTTAATAATAAATAATAAAAAAATAATATTCATAGGGCATTTTTCTAACTTTTTAGCGAAATTCAATGGAAAAGGGTAATTTTTTCCAAAAAAATTTTACTTAATTTGTTTTTAAAAAATGTCGTATTCAATTTACGGTAGATTTTATACCTCGAATAAATAAACTATGAAAACAGCTACTAAATACAAAAAACAGAATGAAAATAAATGTAAAAACAAAAAAAATATTTTGAAAATAGTGCAACAAGTCAGGTTTTTCTACAAAAAAATTAAAAAGCTAATAAAAAATAAACCGAACCCATAAGACCTTTACTTTAATGGTTTTTGTCGATAGTTTTGTCCACATAATCAATAGACGCCGGGCGGTCACTTCGCGCTGGGACACCCTGTATAATGATGGTATTGTCCAATATTTCATCATATTTTCTTCCATCACACGCCCTTACCACAGAAATACAGAATACATAATACCAATATCGTATGTTGAACCAATTTTCTATACTCGTAGGAGGGGAGGTGTATGTATAGTAAGGCTTCGCTCGTGTGAGACCGTTTAAAGAATATAGATAAATCTGATTTGCCCATATGACTCAATTATATTTACTAAGCAACTTTGAGACATGTTTTGAAATATTCATTAACTTTTACTTCCATTATTTTGATTTTCCACTTATTTCAAATGAAAGAAATTGAATAAGTTATTGGCAGGACTCAGGTATAAACAGGTATACTCGCCAGTATATGTAGCTTCTAATAAAAATACTTAATTTTTCCATTGAAGTATTATTACTAGCGTATAGAACAGACATCTCGAACAAAATGTGTATGCCGCCGGGAGGATTTTCAAAATTGAGCCCCGTTTCTCCTTTCAAAAACGAATCCATTGAAGATTGCCACGTGGCTTCACGTGGCGCCAATGCATTGGGACATAATAGGTATATGGTGTTCGAGGTGTCGGTTCTATGACATAATACTTCAATGAATTTTTCAGACCTATTCTGCAGAAATAACTAGAGCGAGTAATTAGCATCATCACCAATTGTAACTAAAATGCATTAAAAAAAGTGAAATTTTAGAGAAAGTGTGTTTACCGTTGCGTTAAATTAGCCAAAAAAGAGTAAAGAATAAAACTTACAAGGCTTGAAATTAAAGTTTAGCTTTAAAATATATACATAATATCCAGCAAGAATTCGCTTGCAAGTATAAGTAGTTGTACGAATATTATTAATTAGATATGCTATACTTGGAAATATATCAACTGAATCAACAGAAGAGAAGAAAAAGCATACGATCTGGAGACAGCTCCAGAGTGTATTGTGTAGTATAAAACTTCTACGATCGATATAAAACAATTCCCTATTTAGATACAAAAAACAAAAAAATAAGAGTATATGTAACAGGTAATATAAAATTTAATTTTAACGAAACATGTCTTAAGAATGGGGTCAATTTTAGCGCTCCCTCGTTACGCATGTGTATTTGTAGATAACAGACTTTTTTGGAACATTATGACAGGTCCCTGATAGACTGGGTACCTAGTTTACACAGCCAAGATAAGATTTGACACGATGTGATTTTTGTTCAATTGATATTATTACACCAGGTAATCTGACCTCAAAATTCTCATAGATATTTGCGATATAAATTTGTACATAGATTGGAGGGTGTTTATACCTTTACGGTCTTACTAAAATGTATTGGTAAATATAAAAATGAATCCCCATTTCCCTTGGACTCACTGCATCACGCCTGAACGGCTCGACGGATTACGCTATTTTTTTTTGTTGTGTTTGTAATTGTCACGAGAAGGTTCTTATTATAGAAAAAATAAGAAAGTTGTGCGGAAAATAAGAAAATTTAAGAAAACTTAACGACCATGTTAACTTTTGTAATGTACCTTAGCAACATAACTTTTTTATTTTATAACTGTCAGTGGAGGGAGAGGCAGAGGAGGGAGTTGTTAGGTGGTACAAAATTCGCTAGTATTAATAAATTAATGCCTTGTATAAGGTTGTAAGTACCTACTATCTATTATGTACTATTATGTCTTCTTGTACTATAAAGACAAAATTGTTATTATCTTGCTTTAACGTGAACTGCAACACAACGTCTTGACACGATGTGACGATACTTCCCTTTCTTACAAAGGTTTAGAGCAGAGCAAATATCAATCAAAGCGCTGATCCAGATAGCTTATCACTAGTACTAGTGAACTATCTTGAAGATTCGTTTGATAAATCCTATCGTTTATAGCTGCATTTTTGCTCTTGGAATAGATATGTTTAACTGTAGACTGTGGTAGCAGGCTTAGCAGCATTAGCACAGCATTGCACCTTAGATAACCAAGATTTTTTAATAATTAGGAAAAAAAATTAAATGTGATCCACCATTTTGTTTATGAAATTCGAAATCATTACCGTTAGTTATTCCATGAGGTGTTCTTGTATGATTTTCAAAATTTGTGTGCTCAAGGTATTGTGAAACTGGTACCTAGTTGACGCTTGTTATGTTAAGAACCGATGAACTAATAGTCGTGACTTACTTATTTGAGGAAACGAAACAGTGTACTGGCACGACGTCTTCGAAACATAATTTACATTGTACAAGTCCACTATATTTGAAGTTTTAAGATAAGTTAAACTTCAATGCATACTTTTTCTTTAGTCTCAAGGTTTGTTAATTTTATTGATGCTTGGTAACGAGGTATCTTCTAATTATTTAAGGATAGTTGAATTGCTGTAGTTTGTTTTGCTTCGACTGGTTGTTAATATATACATAGTTACTAGTATTCAGTTCTCCTAGTGTTCAATGTACCCAAAATGTGGACTGACATAATAAATAATTGAAACATAAAAAGGAAGATTTTGTAAGATTGGCGTTCTTAAAAGCCCTAAAAAGTAAAATAATAAGTTCTGTCAGGTCGTAAATAAATAATAATTTAACCGACAAAAAGGATGTATTACTTAAATGTGCTAAAAGTAGGACACTAAAGTACATGAAACATTAATTTTTACGGGCCCCACCTGGGCAATTTATCATAAACGCCAGTCATCTATTTATACACAAAACACAAACGTACTAACACAAAAATGTTTGTTCGGATGTCCTTTATAGACTCTGAAACTATCCAACCGATATGCCTCAGAATGGTTTCATTTCATTTGAAAAGCGATAATCCGAAGGTGGTTTAAGACCACTAAAACAATACATTAGGCACATTCGGTACATTGATAAAGTCGATTTTCCACTTTTCCCAAAGAACAATTTGTAGATAATTTAAAGATGACGTACAGACTTTCAACACAAAAACACTGATCTGTCCATTGTCGTCAAATTTTTTTTGCAGTGAATTACGCTGGGTATCCACTAAAAATAGTTCTGAGTTAGTAAGTACCATCAAGAGTACCACGATTAATTAATGAGTAATTAAACAATGTTACGGACGTTGCAACATACTCTCGGGAAATGTTCGTGAAGGGATACATTTAAACCCAACAAGTTACTATAAGCACAGCTATAAGTACGGTTTTTATGTAAGCGAGCGTTTGGCCTCATTCGTCATCATTCTTTGCAGGATTACACGAAGAAATCTGGCACGTTATTTAATAATTAGCTATAAATATATCTAGTAAATAAATATAGTAACGTGTTACGTACCCATATTATAATAAATCATTAGCTTAATCGTGATTCATGAGTAATCATTATTATTGATGAGTAAGAGCAGGATTGTAGTATAGTATGAATTGTAGTATACATGAAGTATATTATGAATTTATTATAAATTATTAGGGGGTGAATTTTTACTACTTACTTTCCATATTCTTGGTACCTTCTTATTCAACTTCTGTATAGAAGGAATCAATAGTTCTATAATATTTTAGATTTTTCATTGGTAACTTAGTCGGGTCAGAATTGTAATTGTTATCACCTTCCTTTATGCGTGGACTGTGTTTAGTAAATCGTAAAGCTTCAGAAATACAGGTGTGTTGTGTAACATATTTTAACTAGCATCTTTAGACAAATTTTTGTGATCTCTATTACTCCTAGAAAAAAATCGTACAATTCAAAGTCAGAACGGCCTTTTATTTAAATGTTGACGTTGTGTTGGCTACGTACGAGTCTAGTCACTCAATGTCTCTCATTTCTATAGGTAACGGGGAACGGTGACCTATTTCCATTGGTAAGCTCTTCTTGTTTGCATGACTTTAAGACTATCATTTTTTTTTATTAAATATAATGGAATTAACACAGAAAAAAAATATGAAGAATTTCATGTTCTTTATACAGTTTTTAAGAACCTATTTTAATTAATTACTTTTGATGTTGGTTTAATTATATACGAAGAATGTTTTTTTACTTCATTAAAATGAAATGCGATGTTATTAAAATTTTTGCATGATGATGTAAAGTTACAAAAAAATCACGTAATTGAGCCCTTTTGAACGCGCAGCGCACAAAAGGCATTCTACTAACTATTAGGCTTAAACTATTCTTGACACCATGGTCCATGACCTAAAATCACGTTGCATTTATTTTTATCTTTATAAAACCGCTTGGTAATACTTTAAATTTGCAATTCAAGTGCCTGTAGCTGTCATGGTTTTAGCCTTATTTATTTCCGACTAATTTTTGTGTCGCTTGATGCTGTACATTTAAATAGTTAGGAAATACACTTTGTGTCTTCATTGTCACACAAATGTAGTGCGTCAAGACCGGCGCGTAGCCAACCGATAAATTAGTTGTTTGCACTTACATAATAATTCCTAATTTACTCCCGTTGTGTTCGTTGTCAAGCCCGAAGTCCGATTTGATTCGCATCCTGCAATAATTGTACAGTGCGATGGTCATCACGGGCCACGGCTACGCAGTCGCAATCATCAAATGACCGCGTCGTAGTAACTCTACTATTGTTTATCGTTATCTATCTATATACGTTCTATTTCTAATGTAAAACGTTATCTTTTCTTATTGTAAATAAAATTGTAAGAAAATTTTATTCAATAATGATCAACGCTTATTTGATTTTGGTGTCATGTTATAAAAATGAAAATACACATGCACAATAGTTTGTAATATTTTTTTGCACTCTTTATCCTCTTCCTCTTTTGTCTTTTCTATAATTTATTTCACAAAACATTACAATTTATTGTTAAAGATATTTTTTAATTTTCTTTGTTTTAAAATGTATGTAGAGCCGTCATGTGGGTGTGACCAATATGTTTCTGTGGTGATTCGATAAGTATTGTTGCAGTACCTGTGCTGCGCGGTTTCACCCGCGTTAATTTGTGAAAAAACTAACTACTTAAATAATATCATGTTATTATATAACATTGCCTAGCCTATAGCCTTCCTCGATAAATTGACTATCAAACAAAAAAATAATTTTTCAATTCGAACCAGTAGTTACTGAGATAAGCGCGTTCAACCAAACAAACTCTTCAGCTTTATAATATTAGAAACAATAGATTATACGTGTGCAGTATGCACTGAGTGGTGCGGGTATACTCGTAATAGAGACCTTCAATAGTATTGATTTTAGTGCAAACTTCTTGTTTCCACAAACCAATCCTAACGTCAACTCACCTGTCGTATTTTGTGTCAAAATCTCGTCGTCTTGTGATTGTAATTAATGAATCGTGGAAATTCCTAAATAAATTATTGATGACCGATACAGTGTTGGTTTTACAGTATTGTTAATGATAACTTCACGCTAGGTGATTTTGTTGTTCCCTACATTACAAAAAATTATGTTGGAGATAAAATATAAACAAATGCAGACGTGCAGCAAGTGGCAGCAATTTTACGTCCAAGACAAAGTGGATGCGTTCGGCGTATATATGATATGAAGTAAGTTCACAAGAATAACATTTTATACAGTTTGTTGAGTTAGAGGTTAAGTAATGCAGTATCTACCGACAACTCGGCAGTGTGTTCCCCTTTGCATAATAATAACTCAATGGTCGGTGTCATTGCTGCTTAGTTCGTCGGCTACGTTTATCTGAATTTTAAAACTATGTATTCAACACGTTCTGACGTCAAGTAAAATTATTTTGAATTTTTTTTTTTATTTAATAGCAGGCTATTTTTATTTTCATTCAATAATTCCATCAATAAATTATGTTTATTGACCATCGAGATCAATGTGTTGTCTATATGTCTCTTTTTATGTTGCTTGATGTTTGCATGCTATTTAGTTTAAAATCTAAAATCGTTCACCTGTTGATTTTTATAAGTCGTCCATTGAAGTTATTTTATAGACTCTTAAAAACCTGGCTAAATACGTGGAACACATAACATTATGCTCAGTTCCCAAACAGCCAAAATTTAAAGAGTGATTTCAGCCATAATGCTGGCTAATATTATATATAAAATAATATTAAAGCTAATTCATCCCTATAGCAAAACCTGTTGTGAAACGAATTTCCTGTTCTATCCACCAAGGCAGCGCGCTCGCTTTAGATCTTTTTAGGGTTCCGAAGAAAAATCAATACCCTTATAATATTGTCCGTCCGTCAAATGGATTAAATAATTCTCTTATTTGATTTGTCCCAAGCTTCCTTTACCAGTAACGTATCAGTGATACTTTCAGTTGATGTCTCGTGTAGATGGTTTGTGGAAAACTTCACGTCGGGTTAGTGGGTTGTTATAGTTCAGCGGCCATTGACATGAAAAAAATTAGGACGACCTAGTAACTCTCTTCTTTTGTCCTGTTTCGGTTTTCCAATTTTATTTTCTTCTGCTGTGGTTTCTTTTAAAATGTTTTAGTCATTAGAGTCGTCACATTCTATGTGAATTATACGTAGATGAGCCTATCTACGTATAGTTTACACAGAATGTTTTCTTTTGAGGTGTTTGAAAGAGATTCCAGATTTTCTCGTGCAACTATAGGAAATCTATATTTTACCTGTATCTTCTGTTATCTTTCGCTATCTTTTCGAACTCTGGAACATACTGCGTACGTACGATTGGTATAATTATTTCATAATGTTGCGTCGGGAACCGCAACTATTCATATATGGTAATGTCGAGATAAATCTTTAGGTAGGTTTACATGTAATACGTAACAGTTTATTCTGGTTCACAATGGTTACTAGAACGATAGTCGACTCAGGAACTTTTTGTACACTTAAAGGAAAACTATAAATAACTACATTACCACTGAATATTCATGTAGGTAGGTCTTCTACACAGAACATCTAATAATTAGTTAGAAAGGAATTGTGGGCAAGGTAGGCGCGCCAATACTGTGATCAAATGCGCACATCGCACAAAAACACGCGATTGCGCTGTTTAGTGACTCGCAAATTCCAACGGAGAAAAGTACTGCAAAATACTGCGACTTAATTACGTAAAAATGCCTTCATGTGCGGTAATTGGAAAAAACTTTGTTTCGGAGGCCATGATGAAATATGAGTCTGTCGACGGAGTAAGTAATTTCAATCAAAAAGTATAAAAGTATATAATGAATAAGTATACCTTGCGAAAATAAATACCGATAAAAATTTATCGACAATCAATCCCTAGCTACAGAGTCACGCCTACTTCATGCACACATAACAATCCTCGTGCGTATTTGTTCATTTTCGTTAGTAGTGTTTATTGAAACGGCGACAGCGGTTCCCATACAAATTACGTGCTATGCCCCTTCTAACTAATTATTAGATGTTCTGTGGTCTTCTATCTGTAAAGAAATAGTCTGTAATTCAAAAGTGATTGACTGATATATCAACGCACAGGCCAAACCCTTAGGGCTAGTTTAAAATTTCGCACACGTATTCCTCTTTTGACGTAGGCATCCACTAAAGAAGGATTTTTCAAAATAGGAGAGATAGTGAAATAGGAGATAAATCTCATAAGCATAATTTCCGTGTGCGAAGCTGCAAGCAACAGCTAGTTTAAAATATATTTTTAGGATTCTACACATTTTACAGTTTACTATGATACGAGTGCTCACTCAAGTACTTAAATTGCTTTAACAGTTTAACAACAACAACATTTCAAGTAAGTGGGGCGAAATATATTTTGCAAGTTTAATCGTCATTTAGATTACTAGAGCTATCTCCTCGAATTAATCCTTTTATAAATTCACATTTACCAGTCTGTTTAGTGTTTATTATTAAGAGTCGATACGGAAATCAGATCATTATTCTTATTTTTTAATTTCTTAATGTCATAAAGGTTCAGCGAAAAGTATCGCTTTGTAGGTCTCTTCCTCGTCTTATTGGATCGTGTGGACTTAAAATCTTCTTATACTCGGTTCCTACACAATATTTTTTACTTTAAAATTAATACTTATAAATATCCTATTCCCTGTGACATGTTTGATGATCGATACTATTCACGCGAGGGAAATAAATCGCGTCAACGGTATTTTATCAGGAATTTTGATTTAATATCTAGAGGCTACTTTAATATTATCTTGTTTGGTAACGCCGTACTGAAGATAAAATTAACATTTTGTCTCATGTGTGTTCAGCATATCTATCTCTGTTCCGTCACTATCATTTTCTACCTCTTATCGCGTTTCGCTCATGAACTTTTAACGGCTATTATAGCGTTTTGTGTTGTGATTTCGTATTAGGAGTTTTATCTGCATATGCGTAATTATCATGTAGGTAATTAGGTCAACGCGACTTTTCGTTTCTCACATTTAACGCGCTAATTAGACACATCTTACTATCCGAATCCTATCTATACACATTGAATCAATTGTTAATTAATTGAGATTTCGATTTCTAATTTCAATTGCGTGATGCGAGCTCGAATCTTTGGCAACCCTAGTATGAATGGGGTTATCGAAATAGCTAGTGAACGATTTTAATAATATACGCAATGATGCAATAACCCACGTGTTGGAAAATAAGGCTTTGCCTGGTGTTAATACTTTGCGTTACAAAATGGAGTAGCGTCAGTCGGTGGCGTCTATTGTTGGCGGCATCTCGTTCTTCTGTCGCATCTATTATTGACTCGCCGCGCCGCTGGAGATAGTTGGCGATGCGCCAGCGCAGACCACGTGTTCGCCAGTCACGGGACGGCACATGCGCGCTGGTTGCGAATGCCCCCCGCACACTGCGCTCGCTCGGTCGTGAGCGTCCAAATCTCTCTCCACCGACTGTTACGTTGAAACCGAAATGCCCCTAAGATGCTCTAAATTTTATGTATTTGTGCAACCACGTCTAGGATAATATGCGCATGATTTACCAATATGAAAATGGTCGACGTGACTTCTATGCAAAATTAAAATAACCAGTGTTCTGTGCTGTCGTTTACCGAAAGACCGAAAATGACACTCGATTAAACTGAAGTTTTTTTGCTTGTTGTAGCCGAAAAACCAGATAAGTGTCCATCTAAAATGAAAAAGGAAAATTGTGTGAAAGTGTTGGATTGCAGCAACGGGCACACGACTCATGATAGCACTCCGAACGGGCGCGCGGACGATGAAGGTGGTGGAAGTGTGGCGCCTCCGCGCGTCTCGTACGCGGCCGCAGCGCGCAAGGCACCTTTGCCGCACTCTCCGCAGACCAATAACTCGCTACCGATGTTTCCGCCCAATACAGGTCAAATATTTACATACTTAGTTGTTCTGACACACTGTATGTCGTAGTATGTAGAGGGAAATTGGGAACAAGTCCTGTATAAATGATGTTCGGCTAGCCATAAATATGAGGATGTTACCAAAAATAAGAATAATTCTCTCTCTAATCGATTCGACTGTAAAATAAGAATAGAAGATATAAATAATCTAACATTTTAACAAAAAAATAACCGACTTCAAATTAAGTACATTGTACTTTTGACATGGATACCATTGTCAGATCTCGCTCAAATTTATGTGGGACTACACGACAAGCACCAGTTTTCAATTAAAAAAAAGAATCATCGAAATCGGTTGTCGCGATATTGAGTTATTCGTCCATTTATCGCCCACATACTTAATGCAAATTTAAGACTTATATGATTTTGACATGGATGCCATTGTCAGATCTCGTTCAAATTTATGTGGGACCACACGACAAGCACCAGCTTTCCATTAAAAAAAGAATCATCCAAATCGGTTCAACCAATCCAAAGTTCTGAGGTAACAAACATTAAAAAAAATACAGTCGAATTGAGAACCTCCTCCTTTTTTACGGAGGAACGTTATTAAAATTAAGAAATTTACCGCAACATCCGTCGTTTCTTACAAAAAACACTTAATTATTATAGTATTATTAGGTTGGATTGTAGCAATTTGATATATGTCACCTTGCCACCTACCCGTGACGTGAAAATCTTATAAAGAGACTGCTTAGCAAACGTGAATGACATAAAAATATTATTATAAAAATAACTAGAAAATACCAATATTGTTATTCGTAATATTCATAATAATAATTCACTTATTCATCCACAAAATTCATAGTGAGTCGCTACTTGTCACAATTATGGTCGTAGCGCACATATCAACTCGGAAAGGGATCGGCACCGGATCGCCTCGCCGTCAACCTAACGTAAGCTCGGCTACGGATAGGCGACGCCGCGCTTACGGCTAGGCGACGCCGCGCTTACGGCTCGCCGGCCGCTGGTTGACGGAATGAATGACAGCAGTTCGCCGACGCAACGGTAGCCGCGGCGCGGTGGCGCGGGGCGTGCACGAGGAAACGGAAAGTCGACGGATAGCGTACGGTGAGACGTAAGCGCGGGTACGGCAAGTCGTCCACGCACCGTAAGCTTGTCTCGAGGCGAGGCGATTACGTTACGGATCCGATAAGTGTGCTTTACAGTAGGGAGTTTCATACAAAGAATACTGACATGCAAGAGTTGATACGTTTACGTTCCGTTTACGAGTTGATATGTGTGCTATGACCATTAAGATGCTAAAGGTCGTAATTATAAAATTGTATATAAAATTATTATAAAATAAACATAAAAACGTGGTGTAGCGCAAAATCCAGTGATTTCAATTGTTTTATGCCGCCATACATAGAAATTATTTTTCTATAACATAGTTTAAGGTACCACTCTTTTGATATACTCACTATAATTGATGTTATTACTTTTACAGAGAACGAGATATCCAAGAATAGTAATGATAAGACATCACAGCTGAAGCCCACTAACCCTACAGTAAAAGTTAATGGAGATATAAAAATGTCCAATGATAATGATAGTAAAAATAATATTTTAGGTACCAAAGAACCATTTTTGAACGGCACTGACACTGCACATGAAATTTGCACCAACGGTAATCAGAAAATAAAATCAGATTGTGATATTAGTAGTAGTGATAATACTAAATTAGTTTCTAATGGAGTTAGTAGTGATTCAAGCGAGAAAAAATCAAGCGTGCTTCAAGCACACGATGTTTTGCCTAGCGATAATAAAGCATCAGAACCAAAGGTCAGTGGAAAGAAGAAAGATAAAAAAGTTGTCTTGACGGATAAAGGAAATGAATCAGGAAAGAAAAAGATATCGTCTGATAACAATAGCACAGAGAAGAAGGATGAGAAGAAGGAGGAGACTGAAAATACTAAAAGAGTGGATACTGATTCTGAGAAATTAAATGGTGAAGCCACTATCGTGGTCAATGGAGATAAAGAGAGAGAATCGTCCCCGAGTGAGGATGGTGATGAGAAAAAACGTGACGCTGAAGTAGTTTTCATTCAAGATATGGGATTCACTGTAAAGATCGTCAGTCCTGGAGCTGAACCTTTAGACATACAGGTAAGAATTAATTACTTCAAAATCATTGACAGGATAAAATTTTATAGTAATTGCCGCAGTCTACTAGTATTAAAGGCTCAGGACCGGTCAGAGTGGCGCAAATTAGGGGAGGCGTATGTCCAGCAGTGGACCTCCAAAGGCTGATGGATGGATGGATGGATGACTAGAATTAATAAATTACTTTCTAAATTCAAAGGAACTGGAAAACTGACTTAAGACTGAAAGTATTATAATGAAATAATGCTTAAGTTATTCGTATTACGTACTTATCTAATAAATTATGAACCTTATTTTCAAGGTGTAAAGATTGATATCGATTTGTTGTGAAATAACAATTATTTCTACTATGCATAATTTACCAATATCAACTCATGAATATTTTATTTCTCCTATGTCAACTTCGTTGTAATTCTATTGAAGGTATCGAGTATGGAGCTAGTGCAAGAAATTCATCAAGTTTTGATGGATCGCGAAGACACGTGTCACCGAACGTGCTTCTCCTTGCAGCTGGATGGAGTCACCCTTGATAACTTCGCTGAGCTGAAGAATATCGAAGGACTGAAAGAAGGCTCGGTTATAAAGGTAATTACATACCTACACAAATTAAATGACGTCTTATTTCTTATTCATTATCGTACAGAGTTTAATGAATAATGAAATTAAAACTGCAGTTATAGTTAACACTAATTAGTCGATAAATATTTGTAATTATCTTATTTATATATAATAGGAAGCTAAGTAAACAAAGAAATTGCTTATAGCTTATTAATTTTAGTATGGTAATGGTTGGAGCTATTATAATAAAAATAATAAATGATTGCATTATTTTCTGTTGTTTCCTAGGTGGTTGAGGAGCCGTATACAATGCGTGAAGCCCGTATTCACGTGCGTCATGTTCGCGACTTGCTCAAGTCCATCGACTATGTGGACGCGTATGCTGGACAGGAGTGCAGCTCTCTGGCGTTCCTTAACGTCATCACACAGGGTGATATTTTAGGTAATTTTATTGATATAGACCCAATCAGTGGCGTGCCTCGGCCGTCAGAACGAGGCAAGCCCAGTTGTGTCGTACAACCCAGGATCTCAGGATCTTTGGCCCGATAACACAGAATACTCCATTCCATACGTGAAATATTTACCAACAAATAATATGAGTGTGACAGCTGCAGAGTGATGATAGTAAAGCGATGATAGTATTCTGGGCTTTTCGGCTTGTATGACTGTACCGTCACTGGGCCCAATTATGGTGGTATCGGCTTGTTACGACAAGAATGTTTGAAACTGCTCTTGGCAAGGTCGAAGGAGGATGCATTGATTGATGGTGTGAATGTTCCTAATTACTTAAGTTGGTTCCCTCTTCAGTTACCCAGCCCGACAGTTAAGAGTTTTCCATACATACAGTTACAAGAGTTCCCTGTTCAGTTACACAGTTTCAGAGTTTCAAATTTCCTAAAATTATATACTTACAATACATCATCATACCTTACTATATCAGCGTCACCAAAGGCATCACTGATGCATTGTCGGCCCAGACAGAAGGAAGAAAAAGAAAGAAAGAAAGAACTGGCTCTCAAGCCCCCAGTCGGAACACAACGAGTCGTTTGGCGGCTGACTCATGCTCAAGGGTGGTAGCTATCCAGGCGAACCCCATGGAGAAATAATAATAGTAATAATGGTATTAATTAGCAATTAAAATCAATATTACCAATATAATCCCTCCGAGGAGCCCTACAACCAGCGGGCCGGATTTAGTCGCCTCTTACGATACCCATCCGGCGTGGGATTGGGGTTAGTATTCTAAGCCGCCCCAATGCAGCAATACCCTTTAAAATATTACGGTTCTAAAGATAGAGTCCGCAGAGACGAACGGCTGCTGTCCGTCAGTCTGTAACATGACTTATGAATAAGTTCCCGTTTGCATCCTTTGAACCCTTTCCTTCGTACGAACACTAAAAAAATACAATAGATGACGATTTTAAAATCGTGTCATAATATCATAGAACTCGCAAAGTTTAGCTTCTAAAATTATAGTCTCTTTGCGCAACTTTGCTTTGTTTTTATCGTTCTTAAAAACCGACAAGGTTATGCACAAAAACCTAGATCCGAATAGGTACTTGAATTTGTCTCGCTGTATTATAAATTTAGCGAATTTATTTTTATTGTTTTTATGCGAAAACTAAAGCATTGCATAGAATTTTTCGCAAGCCAGTAATCACTTGGTATTTTCTCAGGTGAAATATTATAATATGTAAATTGCATTTACATTTTATAGTTCTGAAATATGAAACCAATTAACATATTTAAATTACGAAGATATAATATACGCATTTATTATTAAAAGTATAATGCTAAGTAGTAAGTACCTAATTTACATAAAGTATTGTTGCATTTTGTGGCGATAGCTGTTTGTCCTTAAATGAAGGGTATAAATGAAATCTTCTTTATCCGCCATTATCACTGTATAAATTTTTGATACAGATTAAAATTAGAAAATGACATGACATTTTATTTTGACGACCCCGAATGTCTGATGGAGTCATAGGATGTATTATTTGTGTGGTCCATACCATAAATCCCAGCATGTGCTATAAGTTTTTAAGCACACACTTATCTTGTGTAAAACCGACCGTCAATAGAAAAGAAGAAGTCTCGTCCGGAGAGCGTGGACTGTACTCCCCCGGACTATATCATGCCGGGCAGCGTCGAGCGGCCATTACTGCCGCTGCACCCTGGACTCACTAAGGAGAACAAGGCTCCGCAATGCTTGAAGGTGATGTACAGTATAAGTCAGCAAAATAATAGGGATGTTGACTAGGATGATAGTTTTAGGATTCAACTTTATAGATAGAACCTTAATGTTCAGGAAAAAATTTAATAAAAATAATAATGTTCAATTTAAAATCAAAAATTTATAAACAAAAATCAATTTCAAATTTTCCATCAAAAACGTCACGTGACGTCACTAACCGATATTCAATATCAGTGGTCTATTGAAGTTCGTTGAATTTGCTTATAAAATACGGACAATGACTTCATATCCTCAAAATTGCGTTTGAGGTCACGTGGCAGTTAGTACCATTTTCAACATTTTAAATTAATGATATTTAATTTATTGTGATTCATTTCATTAATTAATACTTTAAACATAAATTTATATTAATTTACAGTTACTGTCAACATCCCTATTAGATATTTTGTGTAAGTATCAATGTTAAATGCTACTATTAAACTTAAGACATGATTTAACATTGATAACAACATAAACATTCAGTAATATTAAACATTAGTTTCGTGTTCTGCATATCTAACTCTTTTGCTGACCTTATGTCAATATTTTGTAGATAATAGATTGATACTGTTCATGTGGTTACTCCAGTATCAGTTCATAATGTAGGTAGGTACCTATGCTATGAATATGTGAAGCGAAAACTTTGTACCCCTATTCAAATTTTTTAAAGATATTTTACATAGTAAAGTAGACATGTGTAGAAAGCGAAATTTTATGTCTTTTATAATATTAGGTATATGACAGTAAAACATTTGTTAAAGAAAATAAACATTAATTGGTGTCAATGTGAAAAATACTTGTCTCTTCAATTAACTACGTGTCATGTACATCGTGTATGTAGCTGATTGGGTACACAATTGAAACAACAAAAATATGAAAACGATTTTAACGAGGATACTATGATATAATCAGCTGTCATCTGTCACCTGTTAACTGTAATCTGTCATCTGTCAGGTGCTGACAACGTCTGGCTGGAACCCGCCGCCGGGCCCGCGCAAGATGTGCGGCGACCTACTGTACCTGCATGTCGTCACGCTCGAAGATCGACACTTCCATATCACCGCCTGTCCGCGGGGATTCTACCTCAACCAGTGAGTTACAGTACACAGATGTCTGTGAATGACAATCTGGTCTATCTGTCAAAGTAGTTAGGTTTCAGTTGAAAAGTACTTTGCAATAGGACTTGAGAATAGATTTAGCAGATATATGAAAACACAGTACATTACAGTGACATCCTTTCCCTTTTAAGTGATTCCTTTGATATAATATTTGTCATTGTACAACCAAGATGCAGAATGCAATGACAATTCATTAAACAATAATTTTACAATCATGTTTAATTTTAAAATAAGGCCATTTTATCTTACACGAGTAATCGCCCTCGCTTTGCTTCGGTTTTCTTATTTTTTTACACCTTGGGTTACATTATTGGAGTTCTATTAATGATCCCTAATTTTTTTGATAATATAATATAGCCTATGTCACCCGGCGATAGTGTAGCTTCCCAACAGCGAAAGAATTTTTCAAATCGGTTCGGTAGTTTCGGAGCCTATTCAATGCAAACAAACAATCAAATCTTTCCTCTTTATAATATTAGTATAGATTACGCTACATATTACGCTACCATACTACTACATTTAGGTAGTACAAGATACAAGAGAGTTTGTCCATTCTAGATCCACCGAAGACGTGTTCAACCCTCGTCCGTCCAACCCTTCACTACTCTGTCACTCGTTGATCGAGTTATTAAGCATCGTGTCGCCGGCCTTCAAACGGAACTTCGCGTTGGTACAGAAGCGTCGCATGCAGAAACACCCGTTCGAGAGGGTCGCCACTCCGTACCAAGTGTACCAGTGGGCGTCGCCCATGCTTGATCATACTGTCGACGCGATACGCGCTGAGGATAGTGAGTGTTGCTTTGTTGTGGGTTTTTGTGAGAGCTGTACAGTTTAATGTAGTTTTTGATTTCGATTGCCCTTTATTGACCATTTGGAAAAAAAACCTTTATTTATTGTTAGATGAGAAAATAAAATCCATTGATTGGACTATCAATCTAAGAAAATCGCATTACCAAAGTCATAGTCAATGCCGTGTGAATAGTAGTCGGCTATATTTATTCATTGGCTAGGTGCTATTTAAATTAGCATCGAATTGTATATAATCGTTACAAGCAGTTGGGCTGTGAACATCTTTAGCAGTAATTGATTGTTGCAATGTGTGCGTGCGTTACTACGCAAAATGCAAACAAGCATCAATTGACGGTAGCATGCGTATGAAGTGTGGCGTACGTTGACAGTAGGCCTATCGATACAATGTATGCGTGCAACAATTATTTCATACTAAGCACCCGTTTGTATGTGTGCGTGCAACATCTCTCCAATAAAGGGTGCGTTCCACTTGATGTTCACAACGATCAAAATAACCCTTTAGCCGTTCCACTAAAGACCACGGTCGATATGGTCGCGGCGAAAACGTCACTGATGACGTTATTAATTTCGCTCGCAAGTGGTATGGGAAAAACCGCGGTCGTGAGCGTGATCTTTGTGAGCGTCAAGTGGAACGCACCCACTAATCAACGGTGTGTGCATGGAACAGTTGTCCAATACTAAGCAACTGTATGTGTGCGTGCAGCGTTCTCGTCGAAGCTGGGCTACGAGGAGCACATCCCGGGGCAGACGCGCGACTGGAACGAGGAGCTGCAGACCACGCGCGAGCTGCCGCGCGCCACGCTGCCCGAGCGGCTGCTGAGAGAACGCGCCATATTCAAGGTTGGTAGGGGGATGCGTTTTATACAACGCAATACATACACTGAATTTTATAATGTTTGGTCGTTTCTAGGTCCTAAGGGTAGGTTTGTCTGGACACATACGTCCCAAGAAAAGGAATAAAATAGTTTTTTTGTGGTTACCCAACCATTTAACTTACCAACTTTTATCTCGTTGATTACTCGGTTCTCCGGCTTCATGTTTGGCCTGCATCACTTCAGTTATGTATTTGGTGCTACTGACTCGTATGCTCGTTCGTCGGCCGTAGACTATATTTTGTATTATAATGTTACGATAGGATAGAATAGTAGGTAGATACACAAAGCAAAAGAGTTGTGTATGCAGGGCATGATACAAAAATGTTCCGTAATATTTAAATAAATAAATATATATAAAAGGCAAAAGTGATTGACTGATGTATCAACGAACAGGCCAAACCCTTAGGGCTAGAAACTTAAAATTTCGCACACGTATTCCACTTATGACATTACCAAGTGTCACCATCTGTCCCCAGGTGCACAGCGACTTCGTAGCGGCGGCGACGCGCGGCGCGATGGCCGTGGTGGACGGCAACGTGATGGCCATCAACCCCGGCGAGGAGCCCAAGATGCAGATGTTTATCTGGAACAACATCTTCTTCTCGCTCGGGTTTGACGTCCGTGATCACTACAAGGATCTTGGCGGGGACGCTGCTGCGTTTGTTGCGCCGGTACGTATAAAACAAAATCATATTTATGTACATTGAAGTATTATTACTAGCGTATAGAACCGACACCGCAAACACCATGTATGTCCCAATGCATTGGCGCCACGTGGCTTCAATCTTGAATGGATTCGTTCGATTTTGAAAGGGGAACGGGGAAATACTCAATTTTGAAAATCGACCTCCCGGGCGGGACACACATTTTGTTCGAGATGTCTGTTCTATGACATTATACTTCAATGTATATGTAGATTTTTATAACACATCGGGCAGGTCTCTCACTAAGTAAGCTGTTAAACATTATACTTGTAAGAGGAAATAAAAACAATTTTATTTAATTTCAAACACGTTCTTGCATACCAATTTCAGAATATACATGTGAATTAAAAATGTGCAGTGTATGTTAGATAATAGCCGATCTTATCTTAACAAACAACAACAAAATGATTTAATAAATAAAACATTCTCATAATAAATAAAATTACAAAACAACTGTAATTTAATTCAGCTAGCTGCTAACGGAAGTTAATAAATTGAGTCTTTTTACAAATTTGGCTTCCCGCCAAATTTTTTAAATGCCATCAAGCTTTCTAGAATAAAATTATGCTTCTCTATTTTTATCGTAAAACAATTGCTTTTAGATACTCTACAATTAAAAGTTTCGTGACTTTTATATAAATACACACGTTTGATGTGTACTATTTTTAATTAAACAAAGCAGTAAAAAAAATTACGTATGCTTTTAGGCAATTCGTCAGTATAGTCAACGTTTTAATTTTACGAATTTTTTAGTCAGTATTAAATCTGTAAATGTGAAAAATATCAACTTCTCTACAACTTAAAAGTACTCCAAAACAAATTCTGTATTTCAAAAAAGTCAACTTTACAGGAGAGGAAACAAAAACATATTTTACTGTTCAATGGAAAGGTTAATGAAAAAGTTTACGATATAAATAACAATTAGGAAATTCTCTTTATTTACATACTATAAACTTTTTCAGTAACCTTACTATTGAATAATAAAATATGTCTTTTTTCATCTGTTGACTTTTTTGAGATAGACATTATTGGTTCTTAAGGGTCGGTATATAGTCAGTGAATAGCAAAGAACTGTACTACTAATATTTTTGTGTAACTACCCTCTATTATTTTATTGAACGCTATGCCCTTAACATGTAAATAATATGTTATGTTTCTCAAGTAAGTGAATTTGTAATTGTTTTTGAGAAATAAAGATTCTTAAACCTCATATTAACCATTCAATCCTGACCCTCAGCGCAACGACCTGCAAGGCGTGCGTGTATACAGCGCGGTGGACACCACGGGTCTGCACACGCTGGGCACGGTGGTGGTGGACTACCGCGGGTACCGGGTGACGGCGCAGTCCATCATCCCCGGGATCCTGGAGAAGGAGCAGGAGCAGAGCGTCGTGTACGGGAGTATCGACTTCGGGACCACGGTGCTTTCCCACCCTAAATACATGGAGCTTGTGAGTGTTGCTTCTTACTTATTAATATGGTCATTTTTTTATGTATGTATGTATCTTATGTATGTATGTATTTATGTATAAAAATTGTCGATAAAAGGTATCGCTGATTATCAACAAGTCAATCGGTCATCGAATCCATTTTGAATCTACTTTTTGTAAGCTTTACATTATTAAAAATTATTATGTAGCATAAAAAGTTAAAAAGTAGATAGCAACATAGTTTGATTTACTTGACCATAGGATGTTAACGCCCCAAGTCAGAGTCACTAACGGTTATTTAAATCGCTCCTTAGTATATGTATGTCGCCATACAAAGCCTATACTACGGAGCGTTTACTATATTCTTTACTAAGGAGCGCTTTAAGTAACCGTTACTGACTCTGACTTGGGACGTAAGGGAGTTAAGACAATATCCTCATTGGACATTTTTTCGTTGCTAAATAGAAGTTGTGTTATTTGATGTTAGCTTAGCAAAGCCGGTCAGCAGCTGAAGATAATGCCTCACTCGGTGATCAGCGCGAACGGCGACACCGTGGAGCTGTGTTCCAGCGTGGAGTGCAAGGGTATCATCGGAAACGATGGCCGCCATTACATCCTCGACTTACTGCGGACTTTCCCGCCAGACGTCAACTTCTTGCAATGTAAGAAATTAATAACGTAATTCTGTAACCTATACTGTCTTGACGACACCGTAGTCAAATTGCTTTTACAACAACAACAACAACAACAAGAACTCTTTATTGTACACCAATATACAGTAACATCTTATACTATTCTCTATTTTTTAATTCCGCAAACCGTAATGACGTTTCCTGTGTTGCACGATTTTATTACTTCTTAATTAGTGATGTACCGCAATCGGAAAGGTGTGTACGATCTATGATTGTTTTCCGATATTTGTGTTTGAAATAAATACAAAGGGTAATTAAACATAAAAGGCAGATAATTTTATAGAATATAATTTATTCAGACTCAGAATCTATTTCAGAACTATAGAGGCAGAGGCATCTGAATCGCTACCAACTTCTATTATAAAATGTTCGATCATGTTGTCGATGACATAGCCTAAATTGCGCATTTCATTTTCTATTTTTATTACGTATGATATGCAATCACTCCATCGCTGCGGTGTCACTAGCTGAAGTCCTTCTTTAAATAATTTTTCGACTTCAGTCAGTTTAAAAGATTTATTATTTTCCGCTACGTGCCCCTTAACCTTTGTCTATATTAAATAACGGTAACCGCTAAAAACAATAAATATCATACGATTCAAAGAACCGGAATCCTGGAGCGGCTCTAGCCATAAACAACTGGCAACATTATTTTAGCTTTTGACATTAGCGCCTGTCAAATCGGTTTGCGCAAACCGTAATGACGTTTCCTGTGTTGCACGATTTTATTACTTCTTAATTAGTGATGTACCGCAATCGGAAAGGTGTGTACGATCTATGATTGTTTTCCGATATTTGTGTTTGAAATAAATACAAAGGGTAATTAAACATAAAAGGCAGATAATTTTATAGAATATAATTTATTCAGACTCAGAATCTATTTCAGAACTATAGAGGCAGAGGCATCTGAATCGCTACCAACTTCTATTATAAAATGTTCGATCATGTTGTCGATGACATAGCCTAAATTGCGCATTTCATTTTCTATTTTTATTACGTATGATATGCAATCACTCCATCGCTGCGGTGTCACTAGCTGAAGTCCTTCTTTAAATAATTTTTCGACTTCAGTCAGTTTAAAAGATTTATTATTTTCCGCTACGTGCTCCTTAACCTTTGTCTATATTAAATAACGGTAACCGCTAAAAACAATAAATATCATACGATTCAAAGAACCGGAATCCTGGAGCGGCTCTAGCCATAAACAACTGGCAACATTATTTTAGCTTTTGACATTAGCGCCTGTCAAATCGGTTTGCGGAATTAAAAAATAGAGTATATATCTTTTACTAAGTTAGGAGCTAGTTAGTACATTAGTTATCGAGGATAGTATGCGACCAATTAACTTAGTACAAAGTAACTTACGCCCCAACTCAGAATCACTAACGATTACTTAATCGCTCGTTAGTACAGAATTTGTATGATAATTGTTAACTGAGGAGTGATTAAATTAAAGTATCCATTAGTGACTGAGTTGGGGCGTTAATTCATAACATACTTAAGTTGGAGTTTGTCCTTGTTAAAATTTGGTTGTGTATTTTTACAGTGGAAGATGATGAACTAAGAGAGGACATCAAATCGATGGGTTTCCCTATCATTCACAAGCACAAACTATGTTGTCTGAGGCAGGAGCTGGTCGATAGTTTTGTTGAGTGAGTATTTTTTATTTAAGAGAAAACATAGTGTGATATGTTTTCAACTGTTACTTAATTGTTGTATGTTATGTATGTAACTCATTTGGTTTTTTAGGGCCCGTTACTTCATGTTTATACGATACGCTGCATTCCACCTACAACAGTTAAGTGCGAAACGTCAGAACAAGAGTGCAGAACAAAAGGCGATCGAAGAAAAGGACAATGAAAAGAAAGATGTTGCCAAAGAGACTGAAACTAAAGAGGTGAAACGTGATACCAAGAGCGCAGAAAAGGAAACTAAAGATAGCAAGCAGAAGAAAGAAGAAAAAGAAAAGGCTAAGGTAGATGCCAAATCCAAAGTAGATGTTAAAGAAAAAACAAAAGAACAAACAGATGCAAATAAGGCGGATCCAAAAAGTGAGAAAGATAAAGAAGAGGAAATTCTTTTGAATGAGAATTACTCTGAAATTGACACAGATGTTGCCAAGAAGATTGTCGAAAGTATAACAGACTCCATTTGCAGTGGAGATAAACAAGAGACTGATTGTAAGTGTTTATTTTATATTACTTATTTGTAAGTAGCATAGCAAATGTTAAGATCTTATATGTAGCTTCAACCCATTACTGGCCCACTACTGGGCACGGGTTTCTCCTCTTAAGAAGGCTAGAGCATACACCACGCTGCTCCAGTGCGGATTGGTGGAGGGGTTAGTGACTAACCCGAGTGTCGGAAGATTTTAAACCAGCCGAGGGCCTCCGACATGGCTTAACGACTGTTATGTTATGATAACAACCGGGACCGACGGCTTTACGTGCCCTGCAAAGTACGGAAACGCTCAAGAATTTTTTTGCCACTAGCGGTCACCTTATACGTATGGATCTCTAATGGGTTAATATAATATGTAATGTTTAGAAACTTTACTCTCTGAAAATTTTTAATATTTTTCTTTTTTGTTGTTATCTACGTTCGTGTGTACCTAATTGGCACAGAAATAAACGTTTTTCTTTCTTTTTTCTTTCTATTTATCCGACGCACTATATAGTTAGACGTGTAAAGTGTAGTCTGTTTGTCAGCGGGCGAACGTTCCCGCGCGGTGGTGGCGGCGGCGGCGCGCGCGGTGGCGTCCCTCAAGGAGTCTGAGTTCGACGTGCGGTTCAACCCCGACGTGTACTCCGCGGGCATCAAGCACGCCGCCGCGCCCGACCACCTCGCCAAGCAGCGCCATCTGGTGAAGGAGGCCGCCGCCTTCCTGCTCACTACGCAGATACCCGCTTTTGTTAGTGAACGTGTTTTGTTTATTGTTGTTTATGTACTAGAGTATTATTTTGTAATGGACAGTTGCTGTTGGTCGTAGCGGTCTTTAAAGTTTCTCGGACAGACGTAGATAATGATAAGTGGTGTAGTTATAGTAGAGGCGTAGTTGTGCTATCCCATTTGTAATTACACAAATGGAATTTTTATCCATTTAGATGGCATGGATGTGTCAGAAGACGTGTATGTTGACGTGTGAAATGGAACTTCTTTTAAATTACGTATTTATTTTATATCTCCAATATTAATAACAGCAAGAGTTCAGGTGTATTGTAGAAAAGAGAAAAAGGAATATAAAGATGGCATTCTTGTTTGTATCGGACCTCTGCTATTTGACCTAAGGTACAGTACAGCCGACGTATCTTGGCGCGAGTGAACTTCGCGCAGAAGGCTGCGCACTAACATAATTCGGCAATCCTCGGTACGCGGCGTATTGTCTCAGTCACACGTTAGCATGTTCGTATCGCTATCTCTGTCTAACATGCGCTAAAGTTCGCAAAGCCTATGTTCAGACGCGCCAAGATACGTCGGCCGTACTGTACAATAATGACCATTTATTCAATTCAATTCGAAAATGGAACTAAACACAATATGTACATATTATTATGTTTACTATATAGGTCCGCGAGTGCCTGGAGCACACGTCGGCGCCAATGGACGGCGCGGGGCTGACGGAGGCGCTACACGCGCGCGGCATCAACGTGCGCTACCTGGGCCGCGTGGCCGCCGCACTGCGCGCACACGCCTCGCTGCACTACCTGCACGCCATCGCCGTCGCGGAGCTACTGCTGCGGGCGGCGAAACACATCCACACTGCTTATCTGCAGGTTGGTTGTATTGTACATGGTGTTTGTGTTGGTAGGCCTATTTGGTACGCGCATTGTGGCACTGGTTTCAACCAGCAACTGGATGACGTCACACAGGCACAGAGATGCAAAATACCTAATTTCCATAAACAATGCAAGTGCGAGAGAGAAAATGTTGTGCGCCGTCTCTTTTGCACGTTTTATTACTCCGCCTGCCACGAGTCTTTGCGTTTAGTATAATGGCCCACTACTAAGCACGGGTCTCTCGAAGAGGCCTAGAGCGTACTCCACCACGCTGCTTCAGTGTGGATTGGTGGAGGGGTTAGTGGCCAAGCAGAATTCGATCCTTATTAGTGACACTATCGAATGGTATAATAATACAGGATGAGGTTTTTTTTTCAAAATCAACGGATTAGATTCTTGGCCAGGAATATTAATTCTACAAAAATCTAATGATGCAGTTTTATTTTTCATTAAAAGCAGCCCCGAGACTTGTTGGACCATATTTCGCTATTCCTTATAGTATAGAATTTGGCCATCCACGCACAATTATGAAAAGTACTCTTCTAATTATGTACATCAATCCATCACTAGTAGTGATTCACTACACTATACATTACCAGTCAGAACTGTTTCACTCAATAACAAAACCATCACCAGGGTTGCGAACCAATGTGCACGGGTGCAGCAGCAGCCCACTTCCTGAACTGCCTGCTGGGGTCGTGCAGTACCCCGGCGGCGCAGTGCGGGGACGCGCCGGCCCCCGCCCGCACACGCACGCGCGGCCGTCGTGCCCGCCGCGCGCGCCACTCGTCCCCCACGGCGCCCGCCACGCCCCCCTCGCCGACCACCGACTGGCAGAACCTCACGCCTAAGGCGCTGTTCTTGCAGATTAAACAGGAGCTTAAGGTACAACACAACACAATACAATACGAAACACTATTTCACACCTATATAATTAATGTACATAAATCAGAAAATATACAATGCATAGTGAACAATAGGTGATCTTATCGCTAAAAGTGGAGACGCCTTTATGCCACAGTGTTACTCGAATATTAATAACTCTTTGGTAAATGCTTGGTGTGGGTTTAAAAAGATAAACAAGCAATCTTTTATTTTCTAAGGATTTTTTATCAATTTTTTTATGGCAGTACGAAATATTTGCTATAAATGTTGTTTAATAGTGTGTACACTGTACAGCACATTCCGAAGGAAATATAATATAAAAAGTAAAAAACAAATCATAGACTTTATAACTATTAAAATATAATTAAACAAGTATTTATCAACTTTGTATTTTTTTTAGGCTTATTGGGGTTACGAGCTTAACGCGGACAACATGGATTCGGTCATAGAGAAACATGGTCTTCAGAAAATATCTCTGCTCAGGTAAGAGATAATAAAACATTAAGTATTTGTTTAATTGCTATTTTGTAGCTCCAAGTAATAATATCCTTGGTCGTTTCAGGTCTTTTGCGTTGAAAGTAGGTCTGCAAGTTCTCTTGCGAGAGTACGACTTCGACAACAAGAATAAGGCTCCGTTCTCGGCGGCTGACATCATGAACATCTTCCCGGTCGTCAAACATATTAATCCAAGGGTAAGAATATGATTATTAATCACACATACACACCGTAGAGCGTAGGGCAGCCCAGAATATTGACCATAATTTATTTATTTATTTACACTTTATTGTAAACCTATAAACTAGATCACAATGGGCGTGCTTAATGCCTGATGGCATTCTCCACCAGTCAACCTTGGGCGATAAGCTCAAAGCTGCGGTAGGTGCTACAAAAAAAAAATTAAATATTACATAGGTATGTCTTTGAACAAGAATATTTTTATTAAATAAATATAATCACCTACTCCATTCCATGTAAGTTGATTACACAGAAGATTAGATTCGCGCTAGGATTATTATTATGAATTCTTTAAAAATATTCGTATTCTTATCCTTGCTTAAAGCCGGCCTGGTTCGGAAGACCACCTTGCTTGGGTCAACCTCGCGACTCGTTTTATTCCGGCTACTAGGGTGTTTTCCAGTTCTTTGTTTCATCTCTTTTCTTTCCTGACTGGCAATGTATCGCTGATGCTATGTCGTTACTAATGTTCTTGAGTAATTAGGACCACTTACCATCAGGTGGCGCGTTTATCGCCTAATTTGTATTATAATAGACAACTTACATGCTTATAAGTTGTTTTCCATCGTTGCAAACACCCTTTAATATAAGCCCTTTACTATTAAATCATCAACTTACCACCCAGGGTTGACTGTTGGACAATTCTATTAGGCATTAAGTTTGCCCTTTGTTTCTTCTTCAAATCGAATCAAAATCAAAATCTTTTATTCATATAGCTATCACTGATACACTTATACACGTCATTTTGTTTAATCTACCAGCTTCTCGAAAAGGTGCTTTGTCATTGAGGAGAAGAAAAGCCGTAAAGAAACTCCTCGGCACATCTTTCTACTTATTCTATTTAAGAGGTGACATAAATTTGTAATAATAATAAAACTGTATTGCAAACTTGTCGTTTCCAGGCATCAGACGCCTACAACTTCTACACGACCGGTCAGAACAAGATCCAAGCGGGCGCCGTCTCCGAAGGCCACGAGTTGATCGCCGAAGCTCTCAATCTCCTGAACAATGTGTATGGCGCGATGCACGGAGAGATCGCGCAGTGTCTCCGCATGGTGGCGCGGCTGTGCTACGTCACAGGGGACCATAGGGATGCGATGGCGTACCAGCAGAAGGCGGTGCTCATGTCCGAACGCGTCAATGGCATCGATCATCCGTATACTATCACTGAATATGTAAGTGGGTTTGATGTTTGGAACTTTGGACTTGATAACGGAATATAAGATAGATAAACAGTTTATAATAGCTTGGTACTATAGTATCTATATAGCCGTGTAGGAATATTTGTCTCCTATGATTTTTTTTCTCTTGGGCAAAGTTATAATATTTTGTCTCCCCACGTATTTACAAAAATTGAGTTTTGTTACTTGAACTTGAAATGTTATACTTATTTGAAATTTATTTTTGGAATATACCAAAATATAATAAATAATGGGAAAGTTGAGTATTTAGTCAATTAAATAACAATGATATCACATGCTTAAATAAAAAAAAATGAAAATTTTATACTTGTAATATACAAAATTACGCCAAATATCAATTATTATTATAGTACAGACATCAAAACATATCATTAGTCATTGGATAGAAATCTTGAAATGTTTGCGAAAGGCCATCTGATTGTTTTTGGACGCGTCGGTCTATATGTCGGGTGAAGTGTTGGAAAGATGCCTGCATACCAGTCAATCATTGAGACGATGTGACGCGGTATGTAGGCATATGTTGTTGGACACGCTAGGCTGTCTCAACCGTGACGCCAACTAATGCTGCAATTTATTGAGAGATCAGATTTAATGCTCTAATTTATAGTAAATAATAATAACACCCGAAGACAACATACACATTTTAATTTTTTAAATATCGCCATATTACAGAATCATTTATTTATACTTCATTTTAGAGTATGTCTAAGTAAGTTAAAATAGGTCTTAATAAGGCTGTGGTTTGCATGACCTATTTTTAACCTAGAACATATTCATTATACAATTTTACAACAAAAAAGATGCTGTTGAGGCACTATTGATAAATAATAAACGATATACACTAATATTAAACCATTCCAAGTCAGGAATAAGAACAAGATACCATTCAATGAATACAAATCGCATCATTGTAGTTTGCATTCTCTGGATCTATAGTGTGCGAGATTGAAAATGTAAATGGTTATGTACAAAATTTGAGAACAATATAAAGCTTTATAAAAATCACAACATGCCTTAAGATTCTCACTATAATTAAATAAGCATTGCAACACAAGCAATATTTTTTGTTCTCTCTACTTCTAAGCGCCTTCGCTTTGCTTCGGTTTTCATAAAGATCCCTAATTTTTTAAACATAAAATAATCCCATGTTATAAGTACGGCCGTTGGATCTTGGCGCGTCTGAACTTCGCGCAGAAGGCTGCGCAGTAACATAACTCGGCAATGCTCGATACGCGGCGTATTATGTCTCAGTCACACGTTAGTATGGTCGTGTCGTTATCTCTGTCTTACATGCGCTAAAGTTCGCAAAGCCTATGTTCAGACACGCCAAGTAACATAACTCATAAACACTAGAGCATCCTATTGGTGTAAGAATTTTGTAAATCGTTTCAGTATCTTTTGAGTTTATCCATTTAAAACAAGAAACTACTATTACTATTACTATTTACTTTTGTAATTATTCTTTTAATTATTTGTGTGTACTAAATAAATAAATAAATAAAGAAAAAAATCAAAACTTTCCTCTTTTTAATATTAGTTTAG
The DNA here is from genome assembly GCA_963932265.1 of Thymelicus lineola. Lineage (NCBI taxonomy): Eukaryota > Metazoa > Arthropoda > Insecta > Lepidoptera > Hesperiidae > Thymelicus > Thymelicus lineola. The sequence goes on from OZ010692.1 coordinate 10,188,577, forward strand.
ATAACTTTTATGCATGTATCATGAACGTTACGTTAAAGTGCATGTTTGTGTACGTTGTTCCAGTCGCACTTGGCGTTGTACTGCTTCGCGAACGGGCAGGTGAGCACCGCGCTGAAGTTGCTGTACCGCGCGCGCTACCTGGCGTTGCTGGTATGCGGCGAGAACCATCCCGAGATGGCGTTGCTCGATGTAAGTATCACGATTTTATACTTAGTATTTCGCTGTAACTCAATCGACTTGACTCGTTCTGTTCATTTTTATAATTTCAGAAAAAATGGAAGCCGGTTGCAAAATATAAATGAAGCTATTATGTAGCTGCCATTCTTGTCTTAACGCGTTAGTTACCACAGAAGTGTTGGCAACAGTAAGGGGGCCAAAAATTATTAAATTCGTGTGACGTATTTTGTGGATGGCCCCTAGGGTATCGTGTTAAGCGATACAAAATGGCGATTTTACAACACAAAACATTTTTATTTTGTTAGCCAACTTTGCTGCCTTGTTGGCCTTTGTTAGCCAACTTCAAGAAAGATGTAGCAGGAATGTTATGCTTAATTTTAAAACTTTCTTTCTTTTCTCTCTTTCCTGGCCGGCAAAGCATCAGTGATGCCTTTGGTGTGATATCCATGGGCGACGATAGCCACTTACCATCAGGTGGATCGTCAGCTCGTTTGCCTGCTATATCCATAAAAATAAACCACCCTCCCCAGAGCAACATAGCGTTGATCCTGCACGCGGTGGGCGAGTACGAGCTGTCGCTGCGGTTCGCGGAGCGCGCGTGGCGCGTGACGGGCTGTACGCATGGCGCGCGCTCGCTGAAGGCGGCCGTGGCGAGACACCTACTCGCGCGCACGCTCTCCTGCCTCGGGGACTTCCGCGCCGCGCTCGCGCACGAGAAGGAGACCTACTCTATATACAAGCAGCTGGTGAGTGATAGTATTAAAAAAAAAAGTCAAAATATTTTATTCATATAGGTATCACTGATACACTTATGCACGTCATTTTTTGGCTTTTCGGAAGGTGCTTTGTCGTGGAGGAGAAGAAAAGCCTAAAGAAACTCCTCAGCACATCTTTTAAAAAAATATTACAAAAAAAGATAATAATACAAAAGTATTTACTATTCTGAGCGGAACTGGTTGCAGAGCTGGTTATTTCCATGCGTCTTTATCATTTAAATACTCGTCTACACTATAATAACCCTTGCCTAACAATTGTGTCTTTACACGTTTTTTGAAAGTTTCTATTGGCAAGTCACGTATTAATTTTGGGATTTTATTATAGCAATGTATACCAAGCCCTATGAAAGATCGCTGCACTTTACTTAGGCGGAACGAAGGCGTAACTAATTGATGCATTCTTTTCGTATGGCGATTATATTAATATCAAAATTTTGTTTATACGCGTTTATATTCTTCGGTATAAAAACTACATTGTTAAAGATATACTGGGAAGCTACTGTAAGTATACCTATTTCCTTGAACTTTTCACGCAAAGATTTCCGAGACCTAAGTTTATAAATAGCCCTAACTGCCCGTTTCTGGAGTATGAAAATTTGTTTTATATTGGCTGCTTTGCCCCACAGCAAGATGGCATAAGACATAACACTGTGGAAATAAGCAAAATAGACTATCCTAGCAGTTTCGATGTCAGTATACTGCCTTATTTTCCTAACAGCAAAAGCAGCCCTACCGAGTTTTGTCGCGAGATTTGTTATATGTGGGCCCCATTGAAGTTTACTATCTAAGGTCACCCCTAAAAAGACCGTCGATTCCTCCATATGCAATGTTTCGTTATTTAGTTTAAGAGATTTGCTGACTTTTTTAACATTAGGTAGCACAAACTCTATGCATTTCGTTTTTTTTTGTATTTAATAGTAAATAATTGATAGTGAACCAACGCGACACATGCGAAAGAGCACTATTTACGTCGTCGAAATTTACTTTATTCCTTTCACACTTATTGTACTACTAATGTTCGTTTTCAAGCTATCTATTAATTGTTAAGCGTGGTTAAGTCCATCCATCCATCCATCCATCAGCCCTTGGAGATCTATTAATTGTTAAGCGTGGTTAAGTCCATCCATCCATCCATCCATCAGCCCTTGGAGGTCCACTGCTGGAAAGAGGCCTCCCCTAACTTGCGCCACTATGCCCGGATGCCCGCTATCTTCTTCAGGTCATCAGTCCACCTGGTCGGGGGGCGTCCTATGCTCCTTTTTCCGAGACGTGGGCGCCATTCGAGAACCTTTCTTCCCCAACGGTTATTGGTCCTTCGCACTATGTGGCCAGCACATTGCCACTTCAGCCGGCTAATTCTTTGAGCTATGTCGGTTACCCTTGTTCGTCTACGGATCTCCTCGTTTCGCGTAGTTAAGTACTACAATACAATTTAACACCTCCATCGCTGAATTCTGCTATGCCCTTTGGAACGGATGGTGTTTCAGATATAATAAAGAATAAATTAATAAGCATAATCTTAAATTAAAATTTAAAAATCTGTGACTGTTTTATTTACACTAAACATAGCTAAGAACACTCGATTACATCATCTTTCAAACAAAAAAAACTAAATCAAAATCGGTTCATCCATTTGGGAGCTACGATACCACAGACAAACATATAGATCCACAGACACACAGATACACAGGCACGTTAAAATTATAACATCCCTCTTTTTTTCGTCGGGGGTTAATAAATAAGTACTCTGTGGCTACATGTACATATGTGAACATTGAAAACCTAATAATGAGTCTACCACACTAGCTGGGCGAGAAACACGAGAAGACCCGCGAATCGTCGGAGTGTCTGCGCCACTTGACCCAACAAGCGGTGGTGGTTCAGAAGCGGCTGGCGGAGGCGTACGCGCGCACCCCCAACGCGCCCCCGCTCACACCCCTGGCGCCCCTTGCGCCCCTCGCGCCCCTGCACATCCAGCCGCCCGCCATGGCCTCCGTCATCGATATGCTCAACCTTATTAATGGGATACTCTTCGTTCAGATCAGGTAGTGTGCAATTATTGTGTTTTTTTATAGAAATACTCGGCAAACGAGCTGACGATACACCTGATGGTAAGTGGCTATCGTTGTCCATGGACATCAGCGACACCAAAGGCATCATCAGGCCTGATGCTTTGCCGGCCAAGAAAGAGAGAATTAAAAAAGAAAGAACTGACTTCCAAGTCCCCAGCCGGAACGCGACGAATCGTTTGGCGGCTGATAAAAACAAGAGAGATTGATAGCTTAGGAAGAAAATAAAAGCCTGGCAGGTTTCACGGAGACAATAAAACCAGTAATAATATTAATGATCTATTAATAATATTGAGAATAATCCTTATGTGAAGTCTTGTCACCAAGCGGCTTTTGTCGCCTCTACGACACCCTAGCTAGTATACCGGTCAGTTAAAATAAGCTGCCCAAATTCTACTACTATTTTTCTAATACATACTTTTTGCGTTGACATTTGTACTAACTCCTTCAAACGTTTTACAGTCCTCAAGACATCGAACAGTTCAAAGCGGAAATAGAAAAAAGACAGCTGAAGGATTTGCCAATACCAGGCGTGTCTGGGGAGCTCGCTGGCAAGACGGCGGACAAGGGGGAGGGGGAGGGGGAGGGGCAGGCCGGCACTGCTGCCGGTGGGGGCGATGCGGCCCCACTGGGCCACAGTTGAAACCGCGGGGGCCACTCCACAAGCCGAAGGGGTCCCCTTGGACCCACACATTGTTATTTTAATATTATTGATTGATGATATTGTTCCTTATTATCTATGAATGTATGCTGTAGTGAATAGAGAGCTAAGGTTTGATGTAGATTTTTTGTTAGTAAAATTTTGATGATATCGTTTTAACGATTTTAATCGAACACGATTATGAATTATTTTATCGATTCTCGCGATGTGCAATAGATTATGTTATGCGTGTACCATTCGGAAGTCTCGCTCAAATCGCGCAACCGCATGGTTTGATTCGCCTTAACGCTGAAACACGAATAACCGAACTAGTGCAATTTTGATGTAGTGATAATAGCAATAAGTTTTGGTTGTGAACCCGAAACCACGTGCGCGTCGCTGTAACGCTACTGGTGCTACTGCCAATTTATCCTTTTCTTATTGATTTTATGAATTGTTATTAATGAGTATTATTTTGTTTTTTTTTTTAATAGTGCGGGAGTATATTGTTGAGACCCACAATCGGTAGCGGTTTGATTATATTGTGACTGAAATGTAACAGGATTGGATGTTTCGAGCTACGATAATAATTATTGCGACAATAGTAATTCGATAATATATAATATTATTCAGTGTATGATGAGCAAGTAAACTCGAGATGAACATAGTTCCGTTTAATACTGCCACCAGTGTTAATATATAATTTCTCTTTAGATTGATTAGTGCCATACGTGTAGTGAATGTAAGTTCTTTATGTAATTTTTCCGTTAGTCTGTGATATAGTGTTTGTCATCGAGTCCTTGCCTTATCAATGCAATAGTTTCCTTTTTAACCTATTAACAATACTAATATTTACACAATTTACAATGTGTCAGGGGAGATAATAAATTAAAAGAAATTATATACTATAATGTGTATAATAAATTGATATATTTCAGTTATATGGAAAATGTATTGATTAGTTATTCTTGTGCGTCCATATAATGTACTGTAATTAAATTAAATTAAATTATTCATCAATGTCGTGAGAGCAATTACTATTATCTATATATTTATATCATAGATGGTGCTATGTTACCCACAATTATTCTGTATATTATATAGCCCAATGTAATCCACTTAGCTTGTAGTGCCTACTTTGTGCGACGTTAATTTACGGAACACTTTTTCTTTTCGTCACATCTTTTTTCAGAAGTATATAAAATCTGAAGTAATATTGTTTATTGTGTATGTAAGATTTCGCTTTGTTTTAGTAATCTTTGTAATGTTGGCTAAGTAACTCAAAAAAAATCATACATCAAAAGTTTTAGTTCAGTTCCATTTATAGTCAGAATAAAGCATGTGATTTTTGTCTCGCATTTTAGTCGTTTGTGATCCAGTACGAAAGTGTGCATGTGTATACGTTTAAAAAACTGTAAAGCTTAAATCAAAATAATTATATTAATGTGTACTACGAATATGCAATTTTCAAGTTGAACCTACTTTTTTAATACCATAGTATAGTACGGCCGCTATATCTTGGCGCGTCTGAACTTCGCGCAGAAGGTTGCGCAGTAACATAATTCGGCAATGCTCGGTACCCGGCGTATTATGTCTCAGTCACACGTTAGCATGTACGTGTCGCTATCTCTGTCTTACAGGCGCTAAAGTTCGCAAAGCCTATGTTCAGACGCGCCAAGTTACAGCGGCCGTACTGTACGCGGCACGGATCTTGAGCGCTGAGACATACCTGCGCAGAAGCGACTTTTCGGGCAAATTTGGTGGTATGAAGTGAGGAGCAGGACACTGTGGGCGTGTTCGGGAGCGGCCTGCGTCATGTCGTGCAATGTGATTGGCTCGTCAAGTGACGTTAGAGCAGCGCTTGTAATTCGTTCTCTGAGCGTGCGGTCACGTATTGCGACAACTGAATGACCATTTATATTTCACCTCAAGTTTACGATGCGCGAAGTTTTTCGCCGAGCGCTCAAGATCCGTAACGCCAACTATATTAGGGAACATACCAAAATCACGTGGGTCACGTTTTTCCAACCTTTTACCACCCTCCCCCCCCTTCGTGACCATTCGTAATATATGAGAAGACCCCCCCTCCCCCTAGTTTTCACGTGGTAATTGATAAATACGGTTTTCAATACTTTTTTGCAATAACAAAGTTGCAAAATAATAATTTTGCTTATATTTAAGCTAAAATATTGACTACCTGACAAAAACCTAAACCCCCCCCCCCCCCTCTGTGACCAATCGTGGTGTTTTGAAGACCCTTCTCCCCCCCTAAATGGGTCATGTGGTTTTAGTATGTTCCCTTAAAGGTGCAAGGAAGAGAAAAAGTGTTGCGTTATTACATTATAAGAGTATCCTACGATTGTTCACAGTTGAAATTGTAACGGTATGTTAACATGTTTTATGCTTCGGCGATGCGCAGCCCGGCTGCCGGGGTTCGGAGTTCGCACGAGTACGGAACTGGTAGCGTGTTTCCTAACACTTAGCGAATAAGGGACGGTTCGATAAAGTACGTGCCTAAACATACAATAATGTTGTTATTGTTGTTGTTACATTTCTTTAACAATATGACGACTATGTAAATACGGCGCTGTTCGTAGTATACTAATAAACATTCGTTTTTAAAAGAGTTTTTTATTTAACTCGCTGCTCCCGTTTTTTTAAATAACCTTGACTCCTATTTATAAGGTCTTGTTAAATTAAAAATAAATAGGTACAAACTTCTCTAGCAGATATAATGAAAAATTGGCGTTGGGGTCACCACTCACCTCTTAAAAGAAAAGAAAACATTTTAAATTTATTTACAAATAAAACAAATAAATTTATAAATAAATTGATTTATTATACAAACTAATAGTACATGTTGAAGCTATAAAGAAAAACTAAAAGGTATAGGTACACATTACATACCATAAAACGTACGATATTAGTATAGTATAACATGCATAAGATATATAATTTAAATATTACATAATTTAAATATGTTAACATGAAAGCAGCAATGCTTATATTTGGGTATAGAATAAGTTCAAAAAGTGATTTGTATGTATTGCCAAGGACTTTGCACCATCACCTAATGACTTATGAGACAGACCATGTACCATCAGATGGCCTATCTACTTGTCTGTCCAATTATTTTAAACTGCACTTATCAGATCTAGCATAGGTAAGGACCCGCCGAAAGAAAAAAAGTTAGTACCCATGATCGATAATAACGATAATTAAAATAGGCGATATACTTTCTCAACAGAAAATTTTTCCTTGAACAATTCCAGTGCACAAAATCAATTGTATCCTGAAGCATTACGAGTAAAATCACATGGCTGTATGTTTCCATAGACATCACTTGCGAGTGCGAGGCCTAGGCCTAGGCCTGGCGCGCGGCCTGGGCCGGGGCCTCCGGCGGCGCACGCGCGGGGCCCTCCCCCGCTCCAACTGCGCCGCCACCAGCTCGGCGAGTGCGCCGCGCTCCGCCAACATCGACAGAAACGTGCAGATAAACTCGTCGTAATTATGTGTTCGTCTGCAGTCATCGACCTGAAACATGAGTATAAATTTTGAAGTTTAAAAAACCCCCGACTGTTTTATTTTCATCAAACTCAAAATCGGTCTATTCGTTTATAGCGAAACAAGACGAATGGTGGGAGGGATCACGGGTGGGGGGGCTAGGTCGCAATAAGGGGATCGGGTGGCGAAGCCCCCCGCAACGAAAAAAGGTACAAGAACGTGTTAGGTTAGGAGCTACGATGCCACAGACACTTCAAACTTATAACACCCCTTTTTGCGTCGGGGGTTAAAAGTGGGTTTATTCATGATCATTGATTTCCTGCAGCACCAGCGTCCTAACACGACTGACTGATTGAAGACTGACACTACGCAGATGTGAAGAAGCCATTGTCTGACACTGGGTGGTGTTTCCAGTATGAAATACATATCCCACCAAAAACATAAATGTAAAAAAGGAGAGCCAAGTTCAATACAAAAATTATGCTTGGCTGTGGGCTTCGCTGCAAAAAGAATAGAGATCTAAATGAGTGCCAAGTTCTATGCAAAATCAAATTTGTATTTATAGGGACAAAATAACATTATGAACTGTTAATTCTTTAGAGGAATAACTGGTTGTTGCAGCGAATAATTAATACTTTTTCGCGAGCACACATTTATTTCTTGCAAGTTAAGTACAGACAATTCAGAGAGTGAAAATATTAAAGCGACGGTCGACAAATAATAAAATGATATTTTTGCGTGGGTAGCTTCCTTGTGTGATTGTGTCTAACAACGCGCGGCGCGGAAACATTGCATCTTCAAAACCGTAGGCGCGGTAACATCCTGCCCCCCGTTGAAAAGCCTGGTTTTCAACAGTCCTCTTCATTGATTAAGGGGCAAAGTCGTACAAGTGGTCGACGAACGCAGCCTCGTACGGTGGAGACGTCAGCAACACGATTTATCCCGTCGGGTCCAGTGAATAACTTAGTTACTCTTCCAAGGCGCCAACATAAAGCAGGAACATTATCTTCTTGCAACAACACCAAGTCACCAATTTTTAGAGTGCTTGTGTCGGTCTTCCATTTTTTGCGAAGCTGCAACTCTGCGATATATTCTTTCTGCCACCTCTGCCAAAAATGTTGTCTTAGCTTTTCGACTCGAGCATAACGTTGAAGGTGACTCTCCCTTTCTTCTATTAAATTTGGAGACGGCATTGCATTCAGTTGTCTTCCAATAAGAAAATGCCCGGGGGAAAGGTAAAGGAGATCGTTAGGTGAGGAAGAAAGTGGGCAGAGGGGACGACTGTTTAAAATTGCTTCAACTTGGGTAAATAAAGTACCGAGCTCCTCAAACGTTAGGTGTGCATTTCCCATAATTCTACGAATGTGAAACTTCGCGGACTTTACACCAGCCTCCCAAATTCCGCCAAAATGGGCGGCGTAACTCGGTGAGAATATAAATTTTATACCTTCTTGAGATGCAAGGTCCGATAGAGATTCCGAATTTTGTTTTAGAAAAGAATTTAACTCTTTAGCAGCAGAAACAAAATTGCCACCGTTATCGCTAAAAATCTCGATAGGTTTACCACGCCGTGCCACAAATCTGCGCAAACACATCATAAAAGCATTTTTAGATAAATCTGATACTATTTCTAAATGGATACATTTAAATCTCAAACACACAAATAAACACATATACGCCTTTTGTAATTTTGCACCGCGTCCTATCCGATTAACAATATAAAAGGGACCGGCAAAGTCCACACCGACAGAAATAAATGGAAAGTCAAGATTAACACGCTGAGAGGGTAAATTTCCCATTTTTGGTTGCAAAACTTTACCCTGCACCCGCTTGCATCGAATACACTTATGAATAATTTGACGAGCAAGACGACGTCCATTGATAGGCCAAATTGTCTGACGAACGGAAGCTAAAAGAAGTTGAGGTCCAGCATGAAAGTTACGTAAATGTTCGCGTTCGAATATTAATTTTGTTAATTGATGAGAAGAATCAAGTATAATAGGATGCTTGTTTTCATAGGAGTAGTTTGAAGACTCGATTCGACCTCCAGCTCTTATTAAATTATTGCTATCCACAAAGGGAGACAAAGACAACAATTTAGATTTACAATTTAGAGGACGGCCTTTAGACAGCAAGTTGAAATCATCAGGGAATGATTCCCTTTGAGCCAATAAACATAAATAATTAAATGATTCATTTAATTCTGTAACAGATAAATGACCAGTTATTTTAGATTTAGGATTTTTTGCATTATATATAAATCTTTTGACGTAAGCAAAGGTTCGTTGAACTTTAGTGAATTTGGAAAATTTTGTGAAATCAATTACGGGCTGGCAGGTAGAAGACATGGATATAGTCACCGACTTAATTTCCGGTAAGTCTTGGATGGGTTGATGTAGAGTAGGCCATTCAGATTCGTCGTGACATAAGAAGTCAGGTCCAGACCACCATAATTCCAAATCGCGAAGTTGAGTGGCATTTACGCCTCTGGAAATTAAGTCAGCTGGATTTACATTAGTAGGCACATAACGCCATGAAGATTGATTAGAAATTTCCAGAATTGATGCGATTCTATTACCTACGAATGTTTTTAATTTACTAATGTCACTGTTGAGCCATGAAAGTACGACGCTAGAATCACACCAGTGAACGATGCGAGATGGCACGTATCTGATGGAGTCAATAACACTCTTTGAAAGTCTGGCCGCTAGCAATGCAGCGCAAAGTTCCAACCGAGGGATGGTTGTTGGCTTCAAAGGAGCAATCTTCGATTTCGAACACAAGAGACGGGTTATGACATTACCTTTAGCATCTATAGTCCTCATATACACACACGCGCCGTATGCGCGTTGTGACGCATCACTAAAAACGTGAATTTCTATTGTTTTTGGAGATTTACATAAAACTTTACGAGGAATTTGTAATGTAGAAAGAGTAGGTAGATTTGTAGTAAATTCATACCATAATTGCTTAATTTCTTCTGGAACAGGAGAATCCCAGTCTATTTTTAGTTGCCATAGACGTTGTAACATCATTTTGGGTTGTATTGTACAAGGACTAAGCAAACCTAAAGGATCAAAAATTTTAAATGCATCGGAGAGTATAGAGCGCTTGGTAATATCCTTATTAAGAGATGGAATTTTGAATGGAAAGTGAAACGAATCGCTTCTGGGATCCCAACCAAGACCGAGAGTACTAGTAGATTCACTAAGATAAAGAGATTCATCTGAAGTCATTTCATTTAGTAAATGAGGAACATTTGTTTTGAATTTTCGTAGTTTAAAACAAGCGGAGTTTAAAGTATCTGAAACTGAATTTAAAATAAACTGCAATTGTTTTTCATCATCGCACCCAGTATATAGGTCGTCGACATAAAAATCATGCTGAATTATATTTTTAATTAATGGATCATTACATTCTTCACCCACCTGCCACAGGCAACGCGTGCTTAAATAACTCGCACTTGCTGTACCATAAGTAAGAGTATTCAGCTGTAACGTTTTAAGAGGTAATGACTGCTCTTCTCTCCATATGATAAGTTGCAAGTTACGATGTTCCTCCTTTGCAACATGCACCTGTCGATAAAATTTATCGATATCTCCGGTGATCACATACTGATACTGCCGAGCTCGAACTAAAATGGAGAAAAGAGAGTCTTGGATGTGCGGACCTTTTAGTAAAATATCATTAACAGAGTAACCTGAGGAAGTGGGTTCAGAACCATTAAATACGACACGCAATTTTGTAGACTCGCTCGAATCTTTAAATACCGCGTGGTGACATAAAAAATATGAATTTTCTGGTTTTGTGACGTTTAATTCGGATAAATGCCCAAGCGCTTTATATTCTCGAATAAAATCGACGTATTTTGATTTTAATTCTGAATTTTTTTGAAATCGTTTTTCTAAATATAAAAATCGCTTTTTAGCCAAGTGATATGAATCGCCGAGGCAGTCAGGGGAGTCCTTTAGTGGCAACTCTACGCAAAACCTGCCCGACTCCAATCGAAATGTAGTGGATTTGAAAAGCCTTTCGCACCTTTTGTCCTCTGGACTTAAAAGAGGTTGTTGAGGAAGCTCTTCAAGTGACCAAAATTTTGCAAACATTTCGTCAAAATTATCTTTTTCGGTACAATCTGAAACAATGGCATGATTGCATTGAATATTATTTTTAGAATGTAATTTACTGAAATGAATCGGACCAGCGATTAACCAACCAAATTTAGATAGTCGGAGCTTTGGATTTTGGGGACCTAACGAACGTTGTTCACATCCAAGTATATCCCAGAATATATCGGCACCAATTAATACATCAATCGGGCCAGGCTGGTCAAATTTCGGATCCGCCAACCTTATGGTTTGGGGTATTTTTAGATCCTTGATGTGAATCGGAGACTTTGGAATGTTTCCTGTCAACTCATCAAGAATAAAACATGATAGGGTTACAGAATATTGTGTGGTTATTGAATTTAGTTGAGCCACACAACTTTCACTCACCTTGTTGTTTGAATTGTTACCTATACCTATAACTTCAATTGTATTTATCGGATTCGTTTGTAAATTTAATCGTTTTTGCAGTGATTTTGTGACAAACGACGATTGGCTGCCGCAATCTAGCAATGCGCGCACCCGTTCATATTGATTGTTATTTGGATTACGAACCTCGATTATGGCCGTAGACAAAATGACTTGATTAGTAACCACAGAGGAACTGTCACACTCTTTAGAGAAGTTTGAAGTTGTCTGTGTATCTTGAGCCGGGTTATGTAACAGCGAGTTATGTCTCTCCTTACAGCCGCGCTCCCTACAGGGTCCCATGCGACACTCACTTTGCGGATGGCCCTGCCTGAGACAATTAATACATAGTTTATATTTATTAACATCAACTAAACGTTCTTGAATATTTTTAGCCTTAAAAGATGGACAATCATAAATTTTATGATTGGCGTTACAAATTATACATAGATAAATACCTGCGGTTTTAATATCAGACTGAGACGATTTCGACTGATTAGAATTTTTTATTTGATAACTATGATGAGAGGAATTATTATTAGTGCGATTTTGATGATAGCTATTGGATGGTGTTTGACGGGGAGGATATGATTTATTATTCAAGTTATTTACAGGTTTGACATTATTATCAACTCGAGTACGATTTAACGCTTCAATTACATCCGCACGGTCAGTTAAGAATTTCATAAAAATTTCTAAAGTCGGTAAATCAGAGAGACCACCACGAGTTTCTTCCCACTTCTCAAGAGAACGACTATCCAATTTTGATGATAACATGTAAATTATAAGAATATCCCAATGAGTAGTAGGCTGATTTAAACTAGTCAATGCTCTTAGATTTTTAGTCACATGATCAACAAGAAATCGTAATGATTTTTCAGACTCACGAGAAATAGGTTGAATATTAAATAATGATTTCAAATGATGATTGACTAATAATCGCTTATTATCATACCGTTTCAGCAATAGACTCCACGCAGTTGCGTAATTATCTGAGGACACTTCAAGATTTGAAATTATCCTAGCTGAGTCACCTTCAAGATACGAAATTAAATAATGAAATTTTTGAATTGAAGACAAGCGATCATTTTCATGTACAAGAGACGTAAATGTATCACGGAAGTCTAACCAGTTAAAATAAGAACCATCGAATTTAGCGATTTCTATTTTTGGCAATTTTATCCCAATTTCTTGATGATTGAGACTGCAGTGAGCGTGTGAATCCCTTCGAGAGTGATCCATATTTTGTTTATTTAGTTCAAGTAAATTATTAGCCATAGCAATTAATTTAATCATGTCACGCTCAATGACGTCACGTTCATCAATTTCCACACCAATAGAATCATGATTCAAAATTTCTATCTCACTTTGCACCTCTTCAAATTTAGAAGACAACATTTCAAATTTACTAAGTTTTAAAGTCAATTCCGCATAATCTAAATGTTCCAAATCGTTAACTTTGTCATTTAATTCATCAAGGTATTTTTTAAATTTAGTTATTTGACCCTTTATTGAGCTTCGCTTAAAAATTAACTTCTTCAAATCATCTAGTTTTAGTGACATTGTATAAAGATATATAGATTATAAACTGAAAATATCAATATTATTTTTAGGCTATGCTCAAAAGGGATACAAGCAAAGGTATAAAAGTTTTATTCTCACGCTCCTTTATTTCTCGCAGCATCCACTTGCAGCAGTATCGGGAGACCGGCGGACTCAAGCAATGGGTTTATAAACAGCTGATCGCCTTTTTTTGCGCCGACGTTTTAAATTGATATTTTTTACCCAATGCGAGTCGAACCCTGGAATTGTTCGGCATAAACACTTTAGTTTTCACAATAATGACAATATTTTACACGTACCTATGTATAGTTTATATATTATTTGCTTAACTTTAATGAACTTTAATTAATTACGAAAAAATATTACTTATTATTGTTTAATGTAGGTAGGTAAGTATGAAGTACAACAAGTAACTACGTATGTGCTTAAAAGCAAGTTAAATTTAACATCGGAATCTATTTAGCGTAAATTTAAAGAAATATAATGATAAGAGATAATTATGGTACTGTATTTTACGTATTATAATTATAAAATGATATCTAGCTAATATAATTACTAACTAGATTTGCTAGCGGGTAGGTAGGGCTGCTTACGTGTTAAATAACGATGTAATTTAGTTAAAATTTAGATAATGTTGTTCTGTACTTAAGTAGGTATATAACTTTAGAATAGACAATTTAGCATAATTAACAACAATTATTTAGCAAACAGTTGTTACGGGAAAATAGGAAATATAGGGTTATAATAGGTATAGGAGGCTTAGGGTTAAATTATAGGAAGGGCACTTATCTTTTATGGAATCCAATCCTGCGGTGTGAAATTTTAGATACTCCACTGATCCAGCAATAGATTTTAATTCCAATTCCTTATTGCTCGCCGTCAAATTTTGTTTCAAATATTGTATTTAGCTTCTTTTCTTCCTTCAATATTCGACAACAACAACAAATATCAACTTGTAGAAGTCGCTTCGATGAATAATTTTGCTTCTCAAAGAATAATCTCGATAATCTTCTATGGAAAATTCCTTCGATTGTATGCCGGCTGGGCGTGTACACTTATGAATATTATCGAATATTATTAATTTCTTCGTATTTCTTCGATCCTTCAATTTGTACAGATATTTTGTCCTGTCACGGTCGCCAAATGTTAATTCTTTAGAGGAATAACTGGTTGTTGCAGCGAATAATTAATACTTTTTCGCGAGCACACATTTATTTCTTGCAAGTTAAGTACAGACAATTCAGAGAGTGAAAATATTAAAGCGACGGTCGACAAATAATAAAATGATATTTTTGCGTGGGTAGCTTCCTTGTGTGATTGTGTCTAACAACGCGCGGCGCGGAAACATCGCATCTTCAAAACCGTAGGCGCGGTAACATGAACAAGTATTAAACTCTATTTCTTTGCTTTATTCTATGGAAAACAGCTTCTATGGAAAACACGCATGGTACAACACATTAGAATGACTTTCTGCGAGGGACAGCAAAGGGAAAAGTGTCCGTAAAAACGCGTAAAATTACGGGTAGGGCTGCGGTGCTTTCTACAACAGCTATGTTCGAATATCTATTTGGCGGACACTAGCGCTATTGATTAGGGTGGCATAACTCAGCAAACTTCACTCCGTTTACAATAGCCATGCTCATATATCTGTCACACTGTTATTGGAACCTCTATTTTCTGTAAACAGCTGAAAACCTTTTCAACTTTCCCTTCATATAAGACGGCCCTCGTTCTACTTCAATACTCCATGCGCTGAAGTATGCCATATTGAGCCCCGCATGCACAGAGGCCTTAGTGCGAGTTTTACGTTATATAACGGGTTCACAATGTAAATGCGATTTGGCTAAGATTTGTATGAGACCTAAGTTTTTCTTTTCACTGCCGCTAGATGGCTCTGCTTCGGTCCCATACAAATTTTGTATGGGGACACCACTTATTTTTCGACTTTTTTCTATTTTTTGATTTTTTCCTATGCTTACACACAATTACCGAGCTGGATTCCAAATTTCATCCTTCTAGGTCATCTGGAAGTAGGTTAGATTTAGGTACTATATGTCAGTCAGTCAGTCAGTGCTAAAATTTACGACTTTTTGACCTTCATATCTTTATAACCGTTTGAGCTAGCTTCATGAAATTTAGTCTTCTACATGTCCATATGGATATAATTAAACACACGTAGTTTTATGTGTTTACGTTAAAGAGGTTATGAGTTATAAAAGGGTCAAAAGTGGCACCAAGTGGTTCGTGTAATATTACACTCGGCGCTGGCTAGCCAGTTCCTTTGCTTGAACTTGGCTTGACACGCTGCCGCGTGTCTAGATAAGGATATAAAAATTATAAAATCCATAACTCCATATTGATATTAATAACATGTCATGGTTTACGCTTAATGATAAATAAAAGAAAAAAATTCACCTTATACATATCTCTCTTATCGTTTTCATCATTAAGTGCTTGCTGACATAACTGTACTTCATTAGCGAGACTGCTCATAAACATGTTTAATTCGGAATGGGAAAACAACAACTTCCTCATCCGCAGCGGCTGTTCCGGAATGTTCTCTACACACAGCAGTACAGGGGACTGGTTACTTTTGACTAGAGCTGTTGTTGATGTTGGGTAAATCTATAAAGAAAGATGACGTGTTAATTATAGTATGATACTATACTATAAGTATACATGTAATAAAGATACATCTCACCCTCAGTGAAAAAAAAGCATAAGTTGCGTTAGTTGAATTTTAGTTAATAATATGATTGGAAAGAGGGACAAAAGAAATATGCTTAATTTTTTTTAAATTTCCATTTTTTTCTAATTTTTATCGATAATCTTGACGGTTTTGTGCAAGTAATCATAATGTAAATTCCTTTGACTATTTATTGATATTTTAATAGTTTTTTGCTCTCCTGTAAAATTGCAATTTTCATCTTATGCCCTTTTTCCACTGAGGTTACGACATGACATTTGGTTGTGTAGCATTATTACACTCAAAATAATATTTACCTCTGTTAGTACTTGATGTTCATTGCTGATGGTTACAAATTTTGCAATTGTGTTTTGATCTACAGGATCAGCTGAAACATATTGAAGGAAATAATTAATAATAAATTTTAGTACATTTCTATTTCTCTCAAGCTGAGCTGTTGATACTATGATCTAATTACCTAAACCAATACTGCTATCTTGATTTGTCCTATCAGATGACCCAATTTCCACCGATATGGCTTGCGTGAAGTCTATGTCATATGTCTGTACTTCAGACGCTTCTAATGCATTAAATATAGCCTCCTCAGTAATAAGTACTGAATTATCATTCATAGAATTATCATTTCTATCGGTTGATAAATTGTCACCTAGAAAAAACAGTTTCAAAGAATAAAAAATAAAATATTGCATTCAAAAAAGAAGATAAGCTATAAAACAGGTATTGGTGCAACACAGAAAACATTACATATCTTATCAATATATGAAATTATAACTGTAATTTACCATGTGCATTCCGAGCTTTATTCAACAAATGACGTAAATGTTTGCCAATTTTAGAGATAGCTTCCTTAATCCTTTTTTGATTGATTTCCAGTGATCCAAGTTTTTGCATCAAAGCAATTCTTCTATCAGGTACTACAGCCATTAAATTGAATCTGTAAATTCCAATCAGAAAACATAAATTTTCTAATTACAAATAATATGTATTGGATTTGCTAAATGTATTCTGACAGGGATTAATATTTACATGTATTTTTTCATTCATCTAGGGTATATTATTTTTGACTTATGAAAGTCATAAAACTTAACTGAAATAATTTTTATTAACTGAATTACATATTACTTTTGCACCATCACCCAGGTTCAACTGGCAGAGAATGCCATTAGGCATTAAGTTCACCCTTATAACCTCTACTTTAAGGTGTTGCAAAAGAATAAATAAATAAATGAAATAAATAAATGGTAGTAGTAATTTGTATTATAGGATTTTACAACAGTAAAAAAGCAAAAATTTGCTTCAACCAGTCAGTACTTCATCAACCTAGCTAGACAGATAATATTAACTACAATTAAGTTTCAATAATAGAGAGATAATAGAGTTTATATATTACCTGATGTCATGTACTTGTTCTCCGGTGTCCCTGCCAAGTCTCTCTGCCATCACGCGTCTGAACTTGTCAGTCCAGTCCTCATCCGCCGCCCACGGGCCGTGATCCGTTGGGTACGGCTTCAGACCATCTAGTTCAAACAAATGTCCGTTGATTGGCACAAAGCTTACAAAGTGATATGCTTCACCTGAAAGTTATAATGAATTCAACATTAAATTTACTTGTTATAATATAAAAAAAAAAAATTTAGAAATTTTGTTGATACATTATAATTATACATATACAGTAGACCCGCGGTAATCCGGACCCTGTCTAATCCGGCGCCCCCCTGTAATCCGACACGCCTATCACTGTCGATTGTACATAAAAATTCAATTAATTAAAGTTTAAATAGATTCTTTGATTCGTAATTTGTCAGATTACAAGGTACTCTTATTTAAAAAATTCCGGATTATAGAGGGTCTCAGACAGTATAATCTATAATCTCTATAATCCAACAAATTCGATAGTCCGGCATCGCCCTGCAAAACGTTTGTCGGATTACCGCAGGTCTACTGTAATTATATGAATAACAGAAACTTTTTCACAAAATTATATTACTCACCATCTCCTAAGGTAAAGTTGGAGCCCGACTCCAGCTTTATAATTAAGATCTATAATAATAAAAAAAATCCAGTATAATAGTATAAATACATTAATTACCTGTGAATCTTCCAGTTGGCACACCAGCACACTTGTCAGTCTTCTTCCTTGCCTGTGGAATGGCGTGCGAGTTGTGGGCACAAGCAAGCTCTGGGGTGTTGCCGATAGCCCAGCCCTTATTCTCTGGGTTCATTCCAAGAGTATGATGCTAAATAAAAAAAATGATGTATAAAAAAAACACAAAAAACATTATTCCAATTTGACAAATCCTTTTTAGAGAACTTTTAATGTTAAAATAGTAGTAAAAATACCTTTAATCTGCTTAATGTTTCACCAAGATGAAGATTAGGACAGTTTAATAATATTGACAGAAGAGCATGGGTGGCGCAACTATTTGGCACCATTTGCTGAGCAAAGAATATGTTATTGATGGTTTCTTCATCTCTAACAAAACTCTCTATTTGCTCAACGAATTTACGACGTGAACGGCGTTCTTCGATCCAGCGAAATAAAAAAATATATCCATATACAGGACTTTCTAGAGGCTTGTGTAAATCATATATCTCTTCCACTTGAACTCCTTTGACTCCAAAATCCTCTAACAGTAGAGTAAATAGTCCCGGGTCGCTTTCTAACTCGAGCCAACCTTCTGTGAGACTGTTTAGCTCGACCGGCATATTTTTCATGTATGCGCTTGCAGTACCTTGAATCTTTAGTCTGTTCTAGTAGGAAAGACAGTGTAGACAGAAGATTATTTCATTCAAAAGTTAAGATAATTCTGTGCCTGCATACAACTAAACACGGTTTCTGTTAAATAAATTTAATAGGACGAATATTATTTTCCGAATTTTACGATGCCATTTTCAACATAGCTTTTGTTGTGAATGACAAGACAACTGACAACAAGTTGTTGACAAGATAATTGACATTTGACATTTATTTCGACAACGACAAGAGAAGATGACACTTTAAATGTCAGTAGTGACACTTTAAACCATAGAGTTCTTTTTCTTTCTTCAACATAGCGTTCACAATAACGTGACAAAAAAGCGACGGGCGGGAAACCAATATTATTAAAAAAAACATTTTGGGCACTAATTTGGAAGATGAGAGATGATACTAACATATTTTTTAATGCAAGTACCCGCGCTCGTATTTAGAACGCTCCCCAGGGTGCACCCTTAGCGCCCCGCCTCTTCAAGCGGGGTCGCATCTGACGGAGGCTTGGAGGTCGCAAGACCAAAGCCAACTTCTTCAGGCTGAGTTTAGTGGATAGAAATCCCACATTACCAGCGCAGACGGCTGTGCAGGTATGCATTACGCATTATCAGCCTCCCTCCCGTAGAGAAAAAAAAGCTAGCATTTTATCCCTTCCCTTGTTCCCTTCCTCTCCTTCCAGTTTCGACTTTGGTGAGAGGCGCATGCTCATTCTTGCTCGTGTGCAATACAGTGCAAATAGTGCAATGTAATGACAATATAATTTTTTTTCTATAAAATCATTGGCATCATTGCTTGTATGCTATAAACCAGCATATATATCACAGGAGAAACCGAAAGTAATAAAAAATATATAAAATTAATATGATTATCAATGTAGTAAAAAAATTAAGTATGTTACCTACCTAATTCTCGTCTACCCCATAACGTGGGGTATCGTTGAAAAATACATGTCTGTGGACCACAGACTGTGGTTAAAAAGATCTTTAAAAATTATAAGAATGGACCTGCATATACCATTTTTTTCGATTCATGGGTCCCTTTGCGAAATATTCGGCATTATACTGCTTATTTTGTTAGTCTAATAAAACTAAATGGTAAAAGGGCTCTGTGTATAAAAAGTGTCCGTAAAAACTCGTCCAATTACGGGTGGCGCTGCAGTGCGGTCTACAACTGCTATATTCGAATATATGTATAATCGAAAAATCAAATGAAAAAATAAATAAAAATACAATATTCTAATTTCGCAACAACATTTATTTTGGTATGTACACTCAATTTACGTTGTATGTATAATGTACAAATAATAAATGCACAACTTCAGCATTGTAAAGTCCTACTAAATAATTGCAGGCACGCGTTGTCGGTATTACAAAACTTATTTTTTATGTTCGTTTTTACAATTACAAATAGGTATTAGGTTTTGGTCCCATTTAAATTTGGTTTAGGCTCATTCGTAAAATAAACAATAATATTAGTACATAATTAGTATTTACAGCCATTTAACTGATGGCTAGGTAGGTATGAAACTGTATCATTGGTCGGGGCAATTCCCTACTACTCTACTAACTTGAGGGGTACTACGCTCAGTGGAAAAAAGGCATAAGATGAAAATTGCAATTTTACAGGAGAGCAAAAAAATGTTAAAATATCAGTAAGTATTCTAATGAATTTACATTACGATTTCTTGCACAAAACAGTCAAGATTAATGATAAAAATTTGAAAAATTTGTCCCTCTTTCCAATCATATTAATAACTAAAATTCAACGTAAGACGACTTAAATACTTTTTTCCACTGAGGGTGTGATATGTGCAAACCCACTGGTTACGGCACCTGGCTGGTACCTAGGGCGTTTAATGTTGTTTACAAAAATATATTATATACATATTAGAAATAAGAAACGAATTAAAGAAAAAATGAACATGACGACAAAGGAAAAACATCGAAAAATATAAAAGTACCTAATCTACATACAGAGATTATGAACGTAATTAGTACCCAAGGAAATAAGTCGGTAAAGCAAGGTCAGGAATTAGGTATTAGAAGTCAGTCACATCTTGAGATAACAACTAGGATGTATCTAAAATAAATAAAAACAAAAAGGACTTGCTTCTTGCTTTGGTTTACTTGGCAGTTGTGATAATATTCATAATAATTTCAGCACATAAAAAGGTACATACCTACTCTTATTTGGGTACTTTCATATTTAAAAGATATTGTTTTAATTATATCATACGTCAGATTTCCTGACTAGGTACTTGATATGTCGATTCGAAAATTAATTCACATTGATATAACAACTCAACAAGTGACATTCATAGATATAAATTAGATGACCAAATATAGAATAACTTTCGGGTACTTCCAACATATAAGTATATGCTAAAACATAGTGGAACGGAATCTCATAAAAACCTCAGAGTATGGACCATTATCATTAAGTCTTTAAATTATTCCTAGAGCCAACCATACATAAAAACGCATACAGGCACAATCTTACACATGTAAAACATTTGTATAGTTATTAACTCTTTAAAATTTGAGTTACCCTTTTTCCTTTTTTAGCTTCATCTGATAAAATCCAGTTTTTAGTTGCTTATAAATCAGTGAATATACTTTTCAAGCATCATTTTCTGTAAGGCAGAATAATGGATTGGGTTCGACTGATGTTAATAAAAAACGATTCGAAATTGTTGTGCAATAAAAACCCGTACATATAAAAAGTTCCGCGTGCCGGTGACTAATACGATTTATATTAGAATAGTCGTTAACTTCAAGACTAGAACAGATATGCAACAAACAGTAGGTATATACATGTGTTAGTAACATCATCTACTCATAATACAAAACGGTTACTTTAATGGACAAAAACGACGCGTTCGGCAAAATGTAGAGTCGCGTAATACTGACTTTCTCGAGATTGCGCCGTTATGTCCGACACAGTTCCCATTTTCCAACATTGACATCAGATTCTTTAAACCTATTTTACAATGTAAACATCAACAAACCAATTGTGCAGCGCAAAAGGGGACAATACGTTAAACAATATTTTCGTCTCTTTACAGTTAACAATTTTCAATTCAAATGCACAATGCAAGTTATTTGCGGTGACTTGTAACGCTTAAAACCTAAATCGATTAACAGTAAATTATTACGAATGAGCGAATGGCACTGTTATGCTGCTTCTGATAAACAATTCCATCATAAAAGAAAATAATATCTACAATAAACAGATTTCTACCACTGTACTGACCTACACATCAACTTTACAGTCAATTGGAAACTGAAATTCACACCAACTGGAAGATTTCATGTACTCTTAACAATAAAAATATTACCTTAAAACAACTCTAAATAATGTATTATACAAACATCATTTATCTATTTTATATATACAGCAGGTAAGTTAACAGTAAGTAACTAAACGTATTTTTCTTTTTTTAATATCACATAAGTACATCTTTCCTAAGTTCGACTTACTAATTACAATATAATGGTTCCCTGTGAGGACATGTATGATATATAAATAATACCGCAAGTGTTCAGCCACGGGCCGTGACCGCGAGTGCACTCAGCTCCTCACTAGAGGTACAAGTCACATCACAGAAACTGCAGTCGATATGGTGACACAGCCGTCGGGCTAAGTTTTCATCTGATGGCATGAGCTTGCCTGTAGGGAGGAGGGGGTGTTTTGGGGACTTGAGCGTGGGAGTGTGGGAGATGTATGGGGGCGAGGGTAACATGGGGCGGGGCTTCGTCGAGTTGTCCGGGAATGGTCTCGGGGAAGTCGTGTCTCGCGGTGCTGGTGTTCGGCAGCAGCCGCGCTGGGTTTAGCTTGATGGCGTCATCGTACGTCGGCGGCGCCCCCGCCACGGTGTCGTAGTCGGGCGGCTTCTGCTGCATAGTCTCCTCGTCTGGTATCGATATCACGTGGATAGGGTCGTCGATCTGGAACAGGAAAGTCATAAGTTATATAAAGTACTTAGTAACATGAAGATTATTCGAACAAAGGTGTTTAAAAAATTGAAGTTTAAAATCTACGTAGCATATAAGTATTCTAGTCATGTTGCTAGTTTAATTCAATTCAAGACTAAAACTCTAATGGATTACCTATGTCACAGAAGATATCAGTACCTATAGATTCTGTTGATAGTAGAGCATCAACCGGCTACATAAAATGAAGGTTTGTTAAAATGTATATTGTGTTATCTGATAGCTACCAGTTCATAACGAGTAAGTGGTAGTTATCTATGGAATGGAAAACAAAATCAATATGGAAATGGTATCTGTTGTTAGGTTTACTATAATACGTAGGTGGATAAGTGTGCCCCTATTATTGCATTATCATCAGTAGTTATAATTTTTTGTAGCATTGACTTTTTGTGACGCGTGCTAGTGGCTAATATCTATTGTTTTAAAATCTACAAAAAGAACAAGGGATATTATACATATATACGTATGTAGTATGCGTGGGACCTTCGGTACTTTTTGCTATTGATACAGCATACCTGTGTGTGCCCTGTGGGCCTCTTGTAACCTCTGTGAATGTCAAGTAAGAAGCGATCGAGTCAGAATGTCAATTGTAAAACTGGACAAGCATTCAAGTTTCTTGATTTGACTTGAGAGCTATGGATTTGATGAATATCAAGGTAGGGATAAAAGCTGCATCGATCCTAGGTGATAGGATAGGATCCAGAGAATATCCCTATAGTGTGCATATACAAAAAGTACCAGACAGACTGATCACAGCACAGAAAACTCTGCCTACGTACCTACCTAATCTTTCCCTTCAACCTAAACTAACAACAGTCTCTTATGTATAAGCCGGTGTTTTGTCCGAAGTACCCAACTTTGATCGCTCGACTAGGACTCGAGTGCTTTAGCATTTGACTACCAACACAGCCAGCACTACCAACTACCAATACCAACACGACCAACTACCAACACCAACCTGATGAGTGTCAGGCGACGCGCGGTCAGTCTGCGGCTGCCTGGCGGGAGACTGCAGCCAGCAGCACATCGCAGCGCATATGAGCAGCGCGCCGGCCACGATGCAGGCCACGCCCACGTACCTCACCGGCTCCGCGTAGTCCTCGGCCAGGCCTAGCCAATTGATCAATGCGCCGGCGCACAGCAACACCATGCCATAGCGGTACGGCCGCTGTGACTGCCTGCCCTCGTCTAGCGACATGCCTGGAACAACAGAGGGACATGTTATTTTATACTCATTATCCTTCTCCCAAGGCACAAATTACAGAAAAGTTGAAAGGGAGGTCCTGTATGGGCATGTGATGAGGGGAGAGGTAACACATGTGACAAGAAGAGTGATGGATGTGAATGTGGATGGACGAATTGGACGAGGACGACCAAAGAAAATATGGAAGGATTGTGTGAGAGATGATATGAAAGATAAGGGAGTTAACAGTGAAAAGATGACGGTTAATAGGGAAGTGTAACCAATCTAACCTTTACTGAAAAGTACGCAATGTTATAAAAAGTACACTAATGCACTTTTATTCACATTGAAATAACAGACGTGCATTCAGTTCGGTGTTAAAATGAAAATTGTAGCCCATTGACACCTGAGAGACTTGGAACCGGTCCACAAATTATCCGGTTAAACCCGTTTGTTTACATGCGTTTTGTTAGAATTTCCAAAATGAGAACGGTAATAATAATAAAACTGAATTGAAATAATTTACTCCTATTACGGGGAAAATGTTTGTAGGCGTTGTTACTTAGAGCCTGTCCAGATGAGGCGTTTTACGCGCGAGTCGACTCGCGCGTAGTCACTCGCGCGTAACCGAGATACTAGAGCTACATACATCCCGTCCAGATGCTCTCGCGCGTTTCCTCACTCGCGCGTAAAACGCGTGCAACACGCCGGACTCTCGACTCGCGCGTAGCTCGCGCAAGAGACGCGCGAGTCGAGATACTCGAGCGCCATTGCTCCGTCCAGTACTACGCGCGTATCCGCAGCGAGTGGTCGAATTTCGTTCAAAATGGAGCGTGATAATTTTGATACTGAACTTTTTATCGATGAGGTTGAAAGAAGAGTAGGCATATGGGATATGGAATCTCCAGATTATTCTAATAGAGTCATAAAACGTAGAAACTGGGAAGCAAATAGTCGACATTTTTTTGCGAAGCTGGTGATTCCGAAGAGAAGAAAAAAACTCTGGCCACAACACAACTGCTTTGTCTGCCTCCATGTTTATAACCAGTCCCTTCTAAAAAACTGGCGCGCAGGTACGCGCGTAAAACGCGACATCTGGACGCAACACAAAAGAGTAGCGCGCGAGTCGGCTCGCGCGTAAAACGCCTCATCTGGACAGGCTGTTACGATGGCAAGTAGGAAAATGAACTAATCAAAAAAGCAAAAAATTGGCGATTGGGTAAAACTTTTTCATAAGAGGAAAAAAGAATTTCAGATGCTTAGATCTTATTCCATCTTTTCTTCTTGTTCTCGTAGATTGGTAAATCAGCCAGCTTTAGAATTTCAAAAATAAGATTAGAATATATTCCAATTCACTGGGATTTCGTTTCAAACTTTAAAAGGAAAAAAATACTATGCAAAAAATCCAATTCACTCTCAATCATTATGTCCAATAAATATGAAAATGCAACCATAGAAAAACATTACGAAAACACATTTTTTCATTCTCAAAAATCCCAAGAAACGTCATCTTTTTGTGTTCCAAAACATCCAAGGTACTTAGACGATCGTTGAAATACCTTATCGAAACATCGTTTAAATAATACCGCGTCTAGCGGTCGAGTACCGACCACTCATCATTGACATGGAAAGCGTCTATCATGTATCTCACTGGGGCAATGGCTTGTTGATAACGGGATCTGTGGCTCGTGTTGCAGCCGTGCCATCGACATGAAAGTTGGGAAAGTGCGCATTGAAACCATTGAAGTGCCCGCCATTTAATTAATTGTTTTATTATGTTGTAACATCAGACCAATATAGGATTCCTTGTCTTCATATTTCACAACGTTATTCTTACTTTTTTATGATTGCATTTATTATCTTATCGCTAGCTAAAGGAAAATATTGCGCGAATAAGATGGTTTGTGAAGTCTCGAATAGACTTGACTAACATCACACCAATCTAAACTCACATGATCATGTCGATGAGAACAGCTGAGTAAAGAAAGACTAACTGAACAATACATGTAGGCTGCAGATATGTATGTACCTCTTAAACCGCATTGTTAAGAATAAGGATAACATATTGTTTTCGGAAGGACACCACAGGAAACTCATTCTACGGTGTCGACGCTTGGGCGTCGCGGCGCTGATCGAGGTCTACAAGACAATGGTTTCTCAGGAGATGTGGGTCAAGTTCGCGTGCACTCGACCACTCGACTATCTTAATCACGCACAAACAGCGTCCGTAATCATTGAGGTTGCTCATTGTGACTAATTTTGATTCAAAACTACACTAAACTCTCTCCGATCATACATATTTCTTTAACTGTTGGCACGCTGCGCCGAGTAAGTACTTTTACATCCAAACAAATTATTAGAAAATATTATTTTTAACAGCTTCGTAATGTGTTTATTTTGATGCCATACTTTCTTTAAATTCACAAAGTCGCACTACACAGCTTGTCACAATTAAATTGTTTCATATTACTTCAAATCCTTAAATACATGTGCATACATAAAGTATTGTAGGCAGGTCCTAGGTACTTACATACATATCTTTTTTAAATTTCTTAACAATTAAAACATTCTTACCATTACCATATCTTCGGCGTGAATCGTACGCAAGCGGATACAGAGCCCAAACCATTTCCAAAATAATTATAATATTTTTTGCTTTGCAGTTCCAAATTACAATAAATTAATTTTTCATTATTATTTTCTCACAATACGCAGTAAATATGCAAATTACAATTTGATAAACATCTAGTTCCGCGCGTTGACACGAAATAATGGATGTTGTTCAAAATGAAAAGAGACAATAGAAATAATCTTATCTTTCACGGATACCCTAGAATAACCCGGTTATCGATAAAAATAAAACTTAAGAGGAAAATATTTGCATACAATCTTGACATTGTGAAAATTTTTGCGATAGACTGAGCACGATGTAGACATTCCAAACTGTCGTGTTTTTTTTTTATTGTGCAAGAACGGAAAGTTATTTTTGTCAAAATATCCTACTTGAAATCTCACAAGTAGGTACCGAAGTTCAATATTACAGTCAGTCAAGTAAGAGCGTGGTCGTCATTACCGACAGGTAATGAAAGATTTCGCTCTAATTCCTTTGCGAGCCGATAGAGGGAAGCTTTGTCCTTGATGCATTGTCAACAAAGATTCAGTTGTCGTTGATCTTTTGAACGAGAATCACGTTAAGCGCCATGAGTGCTAAATACGCGTCGCGCTACGAGGCTGTGTTCCTTTGCACCCACCCGAAAGGTCCCAAAATGTCGCAATCAGCGGCTGCTAAATATATGAGAAAGTCAAAGGCATTTGTACAGAAGTGGGTATAGCGATATAAAGTGGCTAAAAATGTCGATGATTTACCAGAACGTGGCTCGATAGGAAAAGTGGACAAAAAAGATGAAAAAAGAATAGTGAATCTGTTTTCGCGGAATCCTGGTTTAACACTGCGGCAAGGACAAGCAAAATTAAAGGCAAAAGGTTTAGATATATCCTACGAAACTATCCGAACCCATCTCCGTACTCATGACGTGAAATGGCGCAACACAATTAAGAAGCCCCTGTTGACTGAAAAACATGTGAAAAAGTGACTCGCTTGGGCGCATGAGAATATCGATAGAGATTTTGAAAATGTCATTTTTACTGATGAATGTTCTATATGGGCACGTTGTGTCCTCACGCGAGCCTGGTCAACTTCCACCAATAGGCTTGTTCAGCGGACCGTAAAACACGGAATAAAGGTGCATCTTTGGGGCTGCTTCTCAAAGCAGGGATTCGGCAATTTGTACCTCTTTACCGACAACCTAAATGCCGAAAAAATGATTAAAATCTACAAAAAGGCTTTACTGCCATCTGCCAAACGTTGGTTCATCAGCAAAAATGAAGATTGGATTCTGCAAGAGGACAACGATCCCAAACACCGCAGCAAGCTCTGTACTGAGTGGAAGACTCAATCTGGCATCGTTACATTGGATTGGCCATCGCAGTCGCCCGAAGCAAACCCTATAGAAAATGTGTGGGCATATATTAAACAGAAACTTCTTGGAAGACGCACACACACTTTGAAGCAGCTATCTTACGAAATTCGTCGGATCTGGAGATCGTTGCCACTAGAATACGCCATCCAATTAGTAGAAAGCATGCCTCGGAGATGTCAGGCAATTATCGACGCCGATGGTGACTGGACACCATATTAACCGAATTGCATCATTGTTTGTAATGTGTACAATGTATTTATAAATATGAAAGTTTCACCAAATATTTTTTTTTATAAATTAATTCGGTCACGCTCTTACTTGACTGACTGTATACTAGCTGACCGGACGAACTTCGTATCGCCTAACAATGGATCAGTTATAGAGCGGGATGATTAATGACTGGGGTTGGTGGTAGAAGGGTGAAAATTTAGGGTTATATGTATTTTTAATGCCACATTATATAAAAAAAATTGTCCAAAAAATAAAATGTTAGGGGTGGACAACCCTTATTACTTAGGGGTATGAAAAATATATAGTAGCCGATTCTCAGATGCATATAAAATTTCATAAAAATCGATCAAGCCGTTTCGGAGGAGTATGGTAACTAACATTGTGACACGAGAATTTTATGTATAAGATTACCTAGCGATACCTACGGCTATTTTTAGTCTTACTTTTCCTTTTTCTTCTCTCTTTGGTGTCGCTGATGTCCACGACATAAACTTGTCAGCGGATCGTCAGGTCGTTTACCTATTCCGCCTATTCCATAAAAATAAAAATAACCTAATACCTAGTCAGTTACAGCCATCTCGTGTAACATGAGCATTTTGCGATCATTGTCCGAATTATTAAATTTCATTTATACCTCAACTGTATTCTTGATAACATTTTTATTAAATCAACAATTATATTATTATTATTTATTATTATTATATTATTTCCATATAACATTTCCTGTAATTTATTATTTGCTCGACTCAGACAGATTCAGATTTTTACTAACTACGTAAAATATTGCATTTTAAGCCAAGGTGATCTAAGTGTCATTACAACGTTGGACAAAATGTAACCATCACACCGTGCACCGTGGGAAGTTACTACTTATTTGGGTTACTTTGTTTCTTGGAAACAAATGAAATGATGCTTTAATTTCACTAAAGATTCTGATAAAATTCTTCAGAAAAGGGGTTTCTGTTGATCAATTAAAAATCCTCCTTATGAATTTTTAAAATTGGTAAGTAGGTATTTCAGGCAGCAAAAAACTATTCGATATCAAATGGGTACAGTACACAAGTTTGTGAAAATGTCAATAAACTATGGAAAGTTTATCAATAAACAGTTGTAGTTACTGAAAACGTTTTGAAAAAAAAAAACAAAATCCTTAATCATTTTATATTCAACACACCATTATTCAATGTCATTCGACCACGCACTGCATTGGCTGTAATCCAAATACCTGATGTAAATAATAATAACATCAAATAATTCTTATTTCGTAACATTTATCGATGACTAATTATAATTTCGATCGTACAAACCTACTTCATGTAAAAAGTTGCTTAATTAACATTGTAATACTATCATATTTATTATTATCACGGATGTCATACAATAGCGGACGAGGTTTAAATATTTACTTGGTAACTAAGTAGGTATCACATTTATTTTGTATAGCTGTTGGCAAGCGAAGCAACAACAGACGGTGGTAAACACACAGAGCCCACGCTCGCCCTTATAGGGCTTTACCGTCGCGAATGAGGCTCCTCTAACGGGATAATATTCGGTAATTGGATAAACAGTAACCAAGTTGAATCATTTGTTTATAGATACCCAAATCTGTGCCCAAATATTACACTAATGACCCCGATGGTAATCAGTGGCTTGTAGATTTATTAAAAAACCGGGCAAGTGCGTGTCAGGCCACTAGTTAGTTTTTCGACTATTACTCATTAACTACTTATGCTAATAGCCGTGATAGTTTTTCTTGTAAATTCATCATATTTTTGGAAATATTTTTAAAATTTTTTTCACTTGTTTTGTCCAACTGTTAACCGGCAGGTGGGGGACGCTAGTCTTTTAAAACCAAATTTAGCACTTTAAAGCCAAATATTTCGCAAACAGACTCCTAAATACAAAAATAGTCTTAGAAGACCAATAATATTTTTGAAAGACCTTTTCAGCGATACCCCACACTGTAGGGTACGCGACGAATTAAAAATGCATCCTCACGTTACCTGTAGGGGAAGTACCCTGAAAAAAAATATTTTTCAATATTTTATTCTACGATTCTGGAGTTTTAATAAATATGTATATCCATGCCAAATGACGGATGGACAGACGGACGGGTGGACGGACGGGCGAACGGACGGATATGACATGATGAAACTATAAGGGAACCTTAAAAAGTTTAATCACACATTTACGCTAAAACGGAATTGGATTTGGCACCCTGGAGAATACTATAAGGAAATGTGGAAAAATGGAAAATAATTTAATCTGAAAGTTATTACATAACACCTACAGCTGTTTTCGTTACTACTTAGGTACAGCTACACGGACTACAGAAGTACAGACGAAGTCGCTGACAGTATTTTATAAGAAATATATCAACAAATGAAATTTTTATTGTATTTTAGAACCATTTTCGTTAAATTTACTTTAATGGGATATGTATTTATAAATCTAATACATATAAAAAATTCTCTGTCACAGTAACAAAACTCCTGCAAAACGGTTTGACCGATTCTTATGAAATTTTGTATGTATATTCAGTAGGCCTGAGAATAGGAAGTAACATATTTTTCATACCCCTAAGTGATAAGGGTGGTTCACCCCAAAATTTTTATTTTTATTCCTTGGACAATTTTTTTTTATGATGCTGTTTAGTGGGGATTTCTAACGAGTTTTATAGCCACTTGTTGAAGTTACCATCAGAAGCGTTGGTTGGTTGTTCTTATTATTATGTCAATACAGGCATGGCAATCAATCTTTTCTTATCTAATCTCTTATACTATATTGATTGTTATTGCTGGATGATTTCGTCATAACCGGTGTATAAAACACAATGAATATGGAGCACCCTATGACGCTTAATAAAATTTTGTAGGTACCTAGTGGTTAGCCGTGGCGCAAGTTAGGGGAGGCCTGTGTCCAGCAGTGGACCTCCAAAGGCTGATTGATGGATGGATGATGGATGGTTAGCCTTCAATCATTAACTTGCTTGAACCCCCTAGCTCCCACTCCTGGATATGCCACTACCCTGAAGCAACTCCTTTATATTTATACTCATAAATATTTTTTCAATCTGATTGGCAGATGAACGCTTTCAAACAAACAAAAATTATTTATTATAGTATTAGTTATACATAATAATGTGTATGTAGGTATGTTAAATGGCTGGCAACATTTTCTAAAACCATCGAACCTGAATTACCTACAATGTAATATTTTTAAATATATTATGTACTCTAAATATAATTATGTTTCCTAAAGATTACTTTTAATCGAAATATGAAATCGGTATCTACAATGTTTGGAACTACGAAAATATTTCTTAACCAAGTTTCATTTTAAGTAAAATTTATAAAATACAGTCCAGAAACACTGCTGGGTTTCAGTTCAGCGTCCAGATAAAACCAGTTTTGTACGCATTTATATTCAGGGTATTTTACAGACAGAATTATAGATATAATTCCATTATACGTTGCGCCGCGGTGATCGATCAATATTTTCTTCATCAAATTACAAACAGAACGAATAAAAATAATGAGGTAACAAAAAAAATGAAATGAAACGACCTAGTTCAAATAACGACGGTTACGTAACAAAAAATCTATTGATTTAAATTTATTGAGTTCAAATTAATAAATTAAAATCAATTGTAAATCTAAATCGGTCTCGGACTTTTTGTACGCTATTCACAAGAAAGATAAAATCTTTAAGGGAATTTCCCTCCCTGATTCTGCGATACGATGTTAATTTTTTAAACACGAGTGCATATTATATTGCGTCATAAGACTTCTAGAATACACTCTAAACCATATTTAATATATTAATACTTTTTATCAACTGATTATTACCGACCGGATTGAAGGTTAGTCTTACTGTTGACGGACTTAACCCAACGTTACATGGTTGTTTTTTTACTTCCTCTGTAATCTAATCGAACTTTAATCGATTTTAATTTAGGCAAGGACAAGTCTAAAGATACTACGTTTCTGTACTATTCATGCCAACGAAACTACTAGAAATCATTGATAGGTACTTCATTTCAGTGCTGAAGTTGAGTATTGTCAACATTATTTTTCAATGTTGTTTGTTTCAACAAAAAATAAAAGTATATAGCGCGTGTGTCTGTAAATTCAATACTAAGCTGAGCTACGCAAATTTGATGCATAATAAGTATTTACAAAAAGATATTCACCAACACCGTCACATAAAATAATTTTCCTTCGTTGTCCGCGGGCTAGTAGTAAATAAATTAGGTAGACCGTACATTTTCATTGAATTAGTCCTATTGAAAATGTCACTTATCTATTATGTTTTAACACAAACACTTTATACTGTTTAATTGCAGTGCATGTGAATATTTATGACTTGTAAAAAAATATTACAATATTTAGATTACTAATGGATATAATATTTTTAGTAGACCTCTGGTTACTTAAGAGGCATCATTTCGCTCTTTTGGAAAAGCTCCACAGCTAAACAATTGTTTTAGTTTAATACTGTTTATTTATCTCCACAAATTACATATAACATCACCTGAACAATTTTCAAAAAGGGTCCATACATTAACAGTAATTTGTGGGAGATCTGGTGTCTAAACTAAGCCGAAGCCTGTAATATAGATCACCAGTTTAAGGGTATTGCGTCGTCTAGACACGGCTAGTTACTCTGAACAATAGTGAAACCAATAATTGGCTGAGACCGAGAGAGAGCGGATTGCACCGCGGTGTGTAGGTGTGTGTAACAGTGTTCCAATAGAAGGTCCGGGAAGTATAATATTATGAGCCATACTGCGGTGACCAATCGAAGAGAAAGTGCGTATAATTTGAATTTCGAATATTATTTCACAACTCTGAGTCATGGTAATTTTATTATGCTAAGGGTACTCACGATACGTATTTTGTACGCTTATATTTTCGACCCAGTTGCATCATGCATGGATTGTGGTCATATCACAGCTAAGCTAAGCGCCCCGCCCCTCAAAGCGGGGTCGCTTCCGACGAAGGCTTGGAGGTCGTAAGACCAAAGCCAAGCCAACTCTTCAGGCAGAGTTTAAAGGGTGCAAGTCCCACATAACCAGCACAGACGGCTGTGACGGCATAATGCATTTTCTTCCTCCCTCCCGTGAAGGGAAAAAACGGAGCGGAATAACATTCAAAATTCGATTTCCAACTTTATTGAATTTTATACAGGGATTGAATAAGATAGAAAGGTAGAGATCGTCTGAAACTTATATATAAATGAAATAAGTTCGGAATTTATAATGTTCTATTCTGTTTTTACCCGACTGACAGGAAGGGTTATGTTTTTCGCGCGTATCTTGTATGTACTTATTTATGTTTGTATGCATGCATGTAATATTCTTTATTACTTCGTATCTTCCAAACCGCTGAACGGATTTATACATACAATTAAGATATCGTTAGATTCGTCTTGATAACCCAAGTGTTCTTAGATAAGTAAAATTCATAAAAACAAATACGGTGGCTGTGAGATAGGTTTTGACAGCAGGCGGGTCTATTTATTTAAATTTTAAAATTTATGTTGTACTAGTTTAGGGTTCCGAAGTAATATGTAATAATAATATTCGTCATGTCATGTCCGTCCGTCCGTCCGTCCGTCCGTCCATCTGTTTGTCCGTATGTCCGTCTGTCCGAAGCAAAGCGACGCCGCGCCGCACAGTGGGACGAAAATCGGGTTTCATAGACTTAGGATTTTTTTGTTAAAATTTGTTTGTTTCTTGTCGCAAACTGACGTAGAACCTTTTTAGAAGCCACAACATTACCATATTTATACACCGCAGGCGACTATAACACGAAAAAAAATTTTTTAAATTAAATTTGTATGGAACACAACAGAAAAACCGATTTTATTCGAGACTGAGGAGAGTGCCCCTAATTCCCTCTAGTACGATTATTGCCACTATTTTTCTCTATTTTTTGACATATCGCACAATGCGCGCACTCGATAGACTTTGGGTGAAAAAAAATGAAATATGTTTTTAATTATTGTTTTTCATTTTTTGCACGTTATTTTTTATGCTTAAGGGCCTTTAAGGCCCTATTTGGTATTAGGCCCGTTATCTAAAACGAGCTACTACTATAACTTACCAATTTAATAACAGTTTACCGGCTAACCTGCCATTGTGTAATAGGTTACATGGTTATTTAATCAGTTACTAATGACAATACCTGTGTTCATCAATTTCGTCAATGAGCTCGACTTAATATTGTTTGTACTCGGCTCATTATTGTTACTATTTTAATTATTATTGCACCTACTTATCAACCATTATCTCATAGTCCCAAATACTTTATGATGGGCATTACCTTACAAATCCCATTGCTTTTTAAGGTTTAAAGCTTACATTTAAAACAATCATTTGTCATAATATTAATATATATTACATTATTCACAAATTCATTACCTACAAAATTACAAATAATCCTACTTATACGTATAATCCACAAGTTACTCACTAGGTAAATTACTAGAACAGGCTAAATTATGTATGGTTATCTAAAGTTGGTCCCAAAAAAATCATATCTAAAATCTTAAGATATAAAAGCCAAGAGCCAAGAGAGAGTAACAACACAAGTGACTAGGTTAGAAAAAAAATAAACACATTGATACAACTACTCATCCATTTCATATTCTGAGTCGGTATCTGTTTGAGGATCAATGTTACCTACATCGAAAAATTCTATGTCAACATGTTTTGTACTAAGTTTTAAAAGTCCTAGGGCTTCAGCACTTAACTTTTTCCTTTGAGCTGCATCGAGTACAGGTCTAGTGGAAGAAATTAATGGGTCAGATGAAAGAAGCATCATGTTCAAAATATCTTGATTAGTATTAACTCTGCTAGACTTCCGAGAATGAAACTCCCTGTACCTGCGGAAATCTTTATTTCTAGCTTCTGAGGCTTCTTCGGAAAGTTTTCCGATAGGTACAATTGCTACATTGGCTATGTCAGCACCATGCATAAGGATCTTATGTACCGTTGCTGACATATAGTACCAATTGTACAGCTCGATATACCTTTCTGCAGTTTTTCGAGTATATTCTTTGAATTTTTCTATGTCGATAATTTCGCCCGATGCTATCACTTGTAAAATTACTGCAAATCTTCGTATGAGCTCTTCATCCAAGCCGGTAATGGCAGC
Source organism: Thymelicus lineola (assembly GCA_963932265.1). Classification (NCBI taxonomy): domain Eukaryota; kingdom Metazoa; phylum Arthropoda; class Insecta; order Lepidoptera; family Hesperiidae; genus Thymelicus; species Thymelicus lineola. The sequence continues at coordinate 10,223,822 of OZ010692.1, forward strand.
AGTTTTTTCTGGAAACTCAAAAAATTTTCTTGCCGTGTTCCCATCGTTTGTTGTTCCTGATCCTTGTTTTACTTTATCGACCAGCAAACCTAATTCTTCCCGGAATTTAGATTGAATTTCCTTTTTCTTTGCCTCTAATACAAGCTTGTTTTCTCCTCTTATAGACCATGTTTTCAAATCTAGTCTGTATGAAATATGAAGCAGGCATTCCATACAATTAATACGAGCATGCAGAGAAGATAATCCAAATTTGTAGAGATCAGTTTGCACTTGTCTTTGCGCAACTGTCTCCAAGTCATTCATTTCAGAAGGTTTTGCCAAGCACAAATAACAAGTTGCAGGAGATTTGGCGTCTGAAAGATAGGTACATACCTTCCCATCGATCATGGTCATTAATAGACTATGATTGATTTCATTATTTTCGTATAGGGTAACTTTAAGGCTTTTTATTTCATCTTCCATTTTGGCCAACTGTTCTTGTACTAGAACTTTAGACTCTTTTAAGAAGAGAAACTGTATTGGACGGCAATACAATGCCGAACACGGTCTCGGGTTCTCCCATATGACTTCTTCCGCAGCAGTAAGTTTTAGTGGAACTAAAGTTGTCATAAAAACTGATTCATCACTGTCATCGCTGCTTTCTTCCCCTTCGATGTTTTGTTTATACCTGCTCTGGCTTGAAGCTCCATCGAATCCCCACTTTGAAATCAAAGTCATACACTTGCCTTTAGTTTCTTGTGGTAAACTTTGTATAATTCTAGCAGCAGTAATATCTAAAAGTGCTTGAAGAGACACTTTGGCAATTCTGTCTGTTATCATTATTGCTTCTTTTGGAGGGTAACAGTCCATCTTAGCTTGTCGGACTTTGTAATACGAAGGATATCTATCTGTGAAATCTTCACGTAGAGTAGATTCCCTCAAAGTCATATACTGCCACTTAGATAATTTAAGTGATATTAATAGGCCGAGTGCCTTCGCAGGGGTAAGTGTAAACTTCTTCGTTCCTTTTGTCCGTTGAACAATGTTATTAGCTTCTTTTGGGTTTTTTAAAAGAATATCTATTGCTGCTGCCAAATTATCTTTACCTTCTTGTTTAAATTTAGCAACAGTGGCATACGCCAATTCAAAGCCTTCTCGGTCTTGATATTGTAAATTTTCAATCCTTCGTATCTTCTGTTTCGTTCCAATATCTGTGAATGGTTTACGTGGACTTAGAGTTGAAGTTGATGTTCCAACTGATGCACTTGTAGAAGGTAGACAAAAATCACCGGGTTCACTCGTTACTTGAAGTTCAGTAAAAGACCACTGTGGCCGTAGATTTTCACGTACGCAAGTTGGCCACTCAATATTATGATCCAACCAATCCGCATAAAATTTTCGGAAATAGTCTGTGTTACATTTCGCCAACTTCCATTTCTTCAATACAGACTGACTAAATCTTCGACAGAATTCCTGGAGAATGTCTATATCTTCTTCTGACAAACTTAGACTCAACTGAGACTGAATAGTCTCGAACATTCTTAAATAGTTTCCAAGCTTTCCAGATTGCTTCAGTATCAAATAAAGGTCCAAATTTGTTTTTAAAGTAGAAGTTTCCATTTTCACAATGATTACTGGCAAAGTTTTACAGAGAGTAGTTAAAATTTAACTAAAGTAAATATACAGTGCTCCCTGTATTTATACTTGCTTTAGCCATCATAATGGGACTGGGACTATGAGGCGATAGGGTAATAAGTAGGTGCAATAATAATTAAAATAGTAACAATAATGAGCCGAGTACAGACAACATTAATTAAGTCGAGCTCATTACTAAATTGACGAACACATGAATCGTCATTAGTATGTGATTAAATAACCATGTAACCTATAATTTTACATAATGTTATCAGTTATTTCATGTACAGTATTCTTTTATTATGTAGGGATTGAAAGTTACATACTATACATATATCTATATACACAAAGAGAATAAATTAATATAAATCTAAATAAACTTACATGTAGATCTTATAACTAAATTAGTATTATATTAAAAAAGTATATTTACAAGAAATAAATGTCACCCAAAATTCCCAAATTAGGCATTGTACCCAGAACGCTGGCAGCATTGCCCCGCTGTATTGCCAAACTAATTCTTTGGGCAAAGTAGCTGCCAGCCTTCAGGTCTCCAGAAGTGCGGACTAGTCGTTTCGACACGTCTTTCATGAAACACTTCATGTCTGCCGACCACGTACCCAAAGTTTCCATTGCAAGCGCCGCAAACTCATAGTCTTCTGTAACAGAAGAGTATTTGCGACGCTTTAGAAACTGAGCGCGATCGGCTGCGGCCCCAGCTTTATTGCAAGTGTCATGCACATAAGATGGGGCCAAAGTGTCAACACATGTTACATCCCACACTAAGGTGCGACCTAATCTCCATGGCACAAGAGTTGCACCGTCGGGTCTCTTACCATCGTCTCTGCACATACCACATGGTTCTAGCGTGGCAGGTACAGACACCGTGACAAGAGCCCTACGGATCAAATCATTAATTGTGCCATGGCGATACAATCGGCCAGCACTCTTAGCGCAAGATAGACCATGTCGACCCAACCGATCCACACTTTGGCCGCAAATGCAATTGTGAGGTTCACAGACTTTGGCACCGAGCCTGAGACATATGGAGATACGTAGGGTTGAAGCATCTAAAATAGTGCCAAGATTATGTGAAGGCAGAGCGTGCAACCAGTAACTTGAATTCTCTCTTGAAGTCTCGCCCTGTCCGTGTTGTCCACTGTCTGATCAAGGAGAGAGGCAAACGTCGACTTGATTCCGGGCATGTCCCAAAATTTTTGTTTTGAACTGTCGACGGGGATAGTTTCCAACGGAAACATGGCCCTCCAAGCACTCAAAGCCTGACTCAAGCCAGTCACCCGAACATCAACTTGGTTTAAATTTAAAATATCGCTGATGAGCGTGATCGAACTGTGAGTCGAGGCTAAAAAAGCCGGAAGAGCCACACTTGCGGTGGAACGAATACCCAACCCACCTAATTTAATAGGTAGGCATGCCTGTCTCCAAGAATTAGATTCGAAATTTAAATTTAAAATTTTGGAAACAGTTTGTTTTAAGGCTGTGTCGATAAGTTCTGTAACCAAAGGGAATTTCCAAACAGGACAACAACGAAGAAGATACATAAATTTTGGGGTGAATAAGCAAAGCCGAAGGAAATATATTGCCATATGTGGTTTTATTTCAAAAAGACGATCAGAAAATTGATTAAACAAATCTAATTTTGAATTTACCATATGTGTAACTGCATCCTCGAAAATGGGAGCACCTAATAGATTTAAATTCATTTTAGATTTAATGGATATTTCAGGAGTTATTGTATTAAATTTATGAATAATTTCGGTACGTTGTATATCTGTGATGTCCTCTGAAATATACAATTCACATTTTTTGTCATTAATTTGAAGTCCTATTGTATTAAATTGGTCGATGACAGTTTTGAAATCATTAAAAACTGAGGATACAGTTCCACCTAAAGTACCATCATCAAGGTACCAAACGTTAAATTTTGAATTTAATTGAGTAATAACCGGATTAATAGCCAAACTGAAAAGAACAGGTCCAAGAGGGTCACCTTGTTGACATCCCACTGCGGAGTCGATTTCATTATTACCAAACATTAATTTTGAAGGAGTGCCATAACATTGCCAGACATAATCGAAAATTTCAGGAACTTCTTTTTGAATTTCAGATAAAAAAGCACTCCTGTGAACAGAATTAAAAGCATTTTTGATGTCTAATTTTAAAAGAATGTTGAAATCAACTCCATTAATAAAAGTACGAGCTGCATGCACAGTCGCCTCACAGCCGCTTTTAACTCCAAAACCAAGCTGCCGAGGTTTAAAATGATTAGTTAGCCTAGGGCGAAACTTTTGACAGCATACTTTGGAAGCTATTCGTCTGAGCGTACTTCCTACTGCAATTGGACGAATGCCTCCATCTTTTTTCTTCAGAGCTATAAGATTAGCACCGTACAAGATAGGAACTATTGTCTCTGGTACTTTTCCGGCTAACATTAAATTTATTAAGGCTGTCAAATGAGTTAAAAGCTTTCTCCCAGCATCACCCACCAACGGATTTGTGAGATCTTTTAAATGCTGAGGGGAGATAGCATCTAGACCACTAGCTGAGCCATTTGGGAAAGTACTAATTGCATTTAATACATCGTCCTCACTTACCGTTAGAGGATGACTCTGAGAGAAATTCTGTATGTCAAAAGGCTGTGTGTTATTATTAATCGTGGGATGTTTATCGCGGAGAACTGTTAGGGTTTCCGATGTCGGTGCAGCTAATGAGTCATCTGAAAATAAAAGGTTAGCCGCATTTTTTAAGTTGCCGTCTGAAATTTTGTTTTCAATATTTCTAATTAAATTATATTTTATTTTAGAGTGTTCAATTTCAATTGTTGGGAGATTACCTGCAACGGCATTACTTTTAACTACATTCGTGACATTTTTGTTCAGATATTTTTTATTTAAATTTAAAGATTTAAATGAGAAAGTAAGCAAATTTATCCATGTTTCAGAAGTATTTTCAGATACTATACTAGCTACACAATCAGATAGACACTGAGCTACAGTTACACGGGCTGCCCTCGGGATGCGTTTAATAATAACTGTGTTGTTTTTAAGTTTAGCCAAAGTCTGATGAAGCGACTCATGGCTTACCCCATCTGTGTGATTTATGGAAGCATTTACAGATGTATTGGTGAAGGATGAGCAAAGTAAATCGGAACGAGGAATGTGGCGACGGCTGCAATGTATGGATAAGCCACGGATGCCTTTGTATAATTTAGTATCACTGCAGATGGGGCAAGGCACTAACAAATCATAGGAATTTTGGGATGACATAAATAGCGATAAAATATAATAAAAATATAAAAAAATATTGTCACAATCATAAATACTAAACAATCATAAATACTAATCAATACTAATCTATTATAAATACTAAACCATTTAAATAAAATTATATAGAGTTCATAAAAGTATCTCTAACACTCATAACACAATATCACATTTATCACAATAACATGCACACACCAAAGTAATTATTTTGCTCCACTGAGAATCTATTATTTAGAAAATATCGTAATCTTGAACACTACATTTTGGAAAATGTATGTTGTAAGTTATATTATTTTGTTGTTATTATTCACGTCAGATTAATATTTTTCTAAAGCATCATTTGAAAACCATGGCAACAGCGTCCTTGTCAACAAAGGTAAACAAACACAACAATAATATTCTTTCAATGACGAAAAGGGATTTAAATGATAGCACTTTTCTATTCTTCATTTACAGAAGGCATATTAAATACATTTTGTAATATATTTTGGACTGTAATTATAAGAAATGATTATTAAAATGGAATTAAAACAGGAGTCACCACTATGACGTCTACGTCTTTTTGACGTTTTTTTATGTTTTATGACGTTTGTAACCTATTAGTTAAGTAGATGCAATAATAATTAAAATAGTAACAATAATGAGCCGAGTACTGACAACATCAAGTCGAACTCATTGACTTAATTGATGAACACAGGGATCGTCATTAGTAAGTGATTAAATAACCATGTAAACTATTATACAATGGCAGGTTAGCCGGTAAACTGTTATTAAATTGGTAAGTTATAGCAGTAGCTCGTTTTAGGTAACAGGCCTAGTACTAAATAGGGCCTTGAAGGCCCTTAAGCATAAAAAATAACGTGCAAAAAATGAAAAACAATAATTAAAAACACATTTCATTTTTTTTCACCCAAAGTCTATCGAGTGCGCGCATGGTGCGATATGTCAAAAAATAGAGAAAAATAGTGGCAATAATCGTACCAGAGGGAATTAGGGGCACTCTCCTCAGTCTTGAATAAAATCGGTTTTTCTGTTGTGTTCCATACAAATTTAATTTAAAAAATTTTTTTTCGTGTTATACTCGCCTGCGGTGCATAAATATGGTAATGTTGTAGCTTCTAAAAAGGTTCTACGTCAGTTTGCGACAAGAAACAAACAAATTTTAACAAAAAAATCCTAAGTCTATGAAACCCCTATTTTCGTCCCACTGTGCGCCGTGACCTTTAGCGCTAGAAAGCTGTAACTTAGCATGGATATACATATTTATTAAGACTCCAGAATCGTAGAATAAAATATTGAAAAACATTTTGTTTCAGGGTACCTCTGTCCTACAGGTAACGTGATGATGAATTTTTTATTCGTCCCGTACCCTATAATGTCGTTGAAAAGGTTTTTTAAAATATTATGGGTATTTTAAGACCATTTTTGAAATTAGGGGTCCGTTTGCGAAATATTTGGCTTTGAAGTGATAATTTTGGTTACAGTCCCCCTGCTGGCTAAACGGTTGGAGTTGGACAAGTGAAAAAATCTCAAAAATAGGTTATAATATGATGAATTTACAAGGAAAACTATCACGGCTATGTAATACTTCGGGACCCTACATTGCGCGCCTGACACGCACTTGCCTGGTTTTTTTATTTCATAAACTTAGACCAAACAAAAAACGTAAACAATCTATGATCATTGATCATGCTTCATTAGTTAGGACATGTTTATAGTTTTGTCAGCTATTTGTATTTGGCTATTGATGGTTATAAGTGATTTGAATTGGCCATGATAGAAATTGAGGGCCATAACAATAATTATATAATAGGCACAGGGACATTGCGACCTTTATTTCAAGACATTTAAAAACAGTTATCGTTATTAAGAGAAGCATTAGTTTAGTTCTAAGATATTTTGCAAATCTTGAATCTTGTCTTGTGGCGTATGGCTTATCGTTAAATTAATTCATTAACATGGATATGTCACCGAGTCCTTGTTTGATTGTTGAAGTTTGATTAAACGAGAACTGGCTAAAATATTTGCTATTTAAATTGATGCCAATTGTTTGTTTTTGTTCGTTGTTTTATATTTGTTTGTCAATCACATCACTTTGTGCCTCGGCTGTGTAAAGTCGGTAGTTACCTTGGCGTTTTTTATAATCAGTCCATGGTTTTGAATTACCTTATTTTACAAAAATTTCATATTATTAATATGCCAACTAATTTACTATATGTATAGAAGTTAAGTTTTATACAGGAATAAATAAATTTGTTTCTTTGACACCCATATTTTATTAACTTTCGATATAATGTTTTTGTAAAAATCATAACTTCACCTTACAGGGTAGGTACACCTATATAATATATATATAGGAAACGCTCGATACCTATAACTATATCGATATATAATATTAGAATAAATTCAAAATTCAATGTCTTTATTCAGTGACGTGCCTAGGCCATCAGAACAAGGCAAGCCCAGTCGTGTTTTACAATCCAGGATCTCGGGATCTTTGGCCCGACAACACAGAACACTCCATTCTATACGTATAATATTTACCAACAAATAATATGTGTTAACAGCTGCAGAGTGATGATAGTAAAGCAATGATAGTAAGCTGGGCTTTTCGGCTTGTACGGCTGTACTCCCACTGTCTTTATTGTATGTTACCTTCATTTATTGACACCTTAGTTAGGATTTGAGATAATTATGGAAAACAATGTCAAAGCTTTTATTATTTATGTCACAGACATGCACTTGAGATTTGTGTATAGACAAAGATGAAATACAGATAGTTGTATTGTCAAGTGTTGATAGAGTTGAGGCATGACGCGACGAGGCGTTCAACTTTGTCCTCGGGAAGGAAGGTTCTGTGATGTCACCGACCTTTACTTGACTTACTTTTTTATTTATTATAAGTAAATACTTAACTATAATCCCACCTGATGGTAAATGACGATGCATTGTTAGGTGGTAAAGTACATAAACTTGTTAAAAGTCTATTCGCTATCGACAATGTTACTGGCCGGGAAAACCAACGCGACGTGGGGAAATTAAAAAAAATACGATCACCGACTAAAAACTTCTACACGATTTAAATGTACTATATAACAGTACTTCTCTGATAAAAAATAATAAAGTAGGTATTAACTATTTCATGACGGCAAATTAAAGATACATCCAGGAAAATAGCTATTGAAGTGAGTAACATTCATTTAATTCCGACGAAGATGTCAATGAAATGTGGGGAGGTGATGAATTTGCCGCGCGCTTGAAAGTCAATACAGCGATGCCGGAAATACTCTGTGATAGTTGGCACTTGGCAGGCCCCAAAATTATCTAGGGAATAGATGGATTTTGTCTCTGACTTAAGCAAACACGATAGAAACTTTGCACTTATATTCTAGCTAGTGTAAAGGGCATGATTTTCTGTTTAAAAGTGTATTGTTTCCTGACAACCTACTGACAGGGAATGATTATAATTATAAGCCCGCTCTGGTTCCTTAGCATTACCTACTTACTTACAATGAAAAATTAAAGGTCCCAAACAAGTTTCATGATTTAATTGTTATACAGGTATTTATGTCAGCTTCATGAACCTACTTGGCCAAATAATTACAAGAAACATACAAAAAGTGCTGAAACCTTTTATGATATAGATAGATAGATGTGTCTAAAATTAACGAAAGACGCCATCATAGGAATGCTCGAGTGGTAAGAACTGACGGTGCTACTGGTTTATTATTATTCGTTATTTGTGCCATTTCCGCAAATTGAAAGATTAATGGAGCTGTCTTCTGTGAATAAACTTTGCTGAGCAAATAATTTTGGAACGCGATAAAATTAGGAGACTCCGTGAATTCGGCCAAAATACTACGTCTCCGAGGGTTCAATGACTCGTCTCAGATACCTATCAATTGGGTGTATGTTTATTTTACCTTTCGTGCTCTATCTATGGCACCCACCTCTTTCATTCGACTGCAAGAACGCATAAACACTGACTGAACACGATTGCGTAAGCGTCTTTTTGTTTAGTTTTCAATGGATATTGTTTGTATCCAACAGCGTGTAGAAAAGCACGTACGTATCATGCACAAATCGTACTGCACATACCTAGCTAATAGCTACGCGATAGTCAAACCATTCTGCGTAAAACCCATGCGAGGTTACAGTTGAGCCTATGTAAACACCATAATTTTACGCTTGTACTGATCAAAAACAGAGTGTTCTCTCGAGGTCATGTACTAATGGTATGCGATGGAAAATCTCAATTATGTATCAATTAATTGCTCGTTACTAAAATAGTGAACATCATTCCGAATCGATAAACAACTTGAATATTGGTTCATAATAAGTTTCTTAACCCAATAATGGGCTATACTGACTACAAATATCAGACACTACAGTTGTATTAAGTAAACAATATTTCATCTGAGTAAACAAAATATCAATGACCATGGAACTTCTAGAGATATTATTCACATAATTGAATTGAAATAAAATAAATTGTATTATTGCAAAGTAGGTACATCTACGATATCTAGGTACATCTTGTAACTAGGTTTTAGTTTCTGGGGTAATGTTCAAGAAAATAAAAATACTAAAAGTACATAAAATAACCCTTATATCCATAAGAAAATTGAGAATCGGGGAGTCCTGCTCGTAAAGGGAGTCCTTTTTCAAGCAGTGTTTATGTTTCAGGAGATTTAAAGATAAAATGTGTGGGGTAAATACATGTAGTAGATACATGTTAATATCTTAACTTTTCGGGAAGGGGGGGTTTGAACCCCCAAAAGTGGGGGTTCAAACCCCAACCCTCCCTCTGGCTACGCCCGTGAAACTGATGACTATTGTTCCTTAGATTTGATTTTGCAATTCATAGAAAGCTGAGATTAAAAGGCTTCTTTTCTTTCCTTCTTTTATGTTTATAAAATATATTATATTTATAAAATGTTTTTGAAACTACTTTTCAAAATAAATCTTTCATGGTGAATACATCAGTCAAATTTTGCATTAATTTTTTTGAGAGATCAAAATTCTTAACTTGAAGAAAATAACTATAATTAATAAAATTATGCTTTTTGCAATGAATACAAATGGCAAACATAATAATATAATAAACAAAACAAGATATGAAATTAATTCTGTTTACCGTACCTGGTAAGATAAGCAAAACAACTCCGAAAATCCAAGTATCACTAAATGGGAAAACACGTCAGCGTAACAGCACCAAGTTCTAAAAATATCGCTAGTTCAAGTAAATTACTTAAATCGTGACGTCGGAATCGGATAGCGCTAAGTCGACTGTTATAAATGATAAGACCAGTCAAAACACACGACCGTCTGCAAAGACGGTTAGTATACTTATACTGTGGTTCAGCACAATATGTACGCATAATAGTGAAACATAGTGACACAGCGTAGCGATTATCGTATGACGTATGTTTCTACGTATAAAGATCCGGTCGCGTACGTCTCTGCCTCCCAGCACCCGACAGGTAATCGAAAAAACCTCGGATTACTCATTGATCTAAATTAGATATATTTTTTGTAAGGAGTTAAAAATCTTTGCCAGTAACCGATTCTTTGAACTCTGTAGCACAGACGTTTTTTATGACCATAAGAGTTAATGATCTTTGTCCGGGAAGTGAGCCAAAATTTAAGTGTTTTATATGAAATTGTTTCTATTGTTTTCTATAGCGGGTCTATTGTTTTCTTTGAGGCCGGCAACGTATTGGTGACGTCCCATGTATTGCTAATGTCCATGGGCGGTGATCACTTACCATCACGTGACCCCTCAGCTCGGTTGCCTGCTCAAGGCATAAAAAAATGTATCAAGGATCTGCTATGAAAATAATTTCAAAGTCAAAGAAAGCGAAAGTAAATAACTAGGACATACAAGTCTAGTTGAACTCAAGCTACAGCTCTACAGGCACTTGTTTCGTTCGTCGTTAATACAAATTATATTATGTAATCACGGTATGTAATACATAAAAACTTATAGTTTTTACTCAAATTAAAAGTTAGAAATTAGAAGATAAATTTTGCAACGACATTTAAAAGATGATGTTGATTTAAAGCTGAATATTTCGCAAACGGGCCACTGAATTAAAAACGGTTTTAGCAGACTCTTAATATTTTTGAAAAACCTTTTCAACGATACCCCACAGGCCCCACACTATGGGGTACGCGACGAAAATAATTCATCCGCATGTACCTGTATGAGAAGTAGCCTGAAAAAAAATATTTTTCAATATTTTATTCTACGATTTTCGAGATTTTATAAATACAGCTTTTTTAATAAATCACTAAGGGTTTAGGCACTATGCTTTGGACAGACGGACGGACGGACGGGCATGACGAAACTATAAGGGTTCCGGTTTTACTTCGGAACCCTAAAAACTGGAAATAATAAATCGATATTAACACAAGGAATATTGCTTTGAGGAAATTTTGAGGAAATAATATAAATCTAAAAGAAGGAATCCCCACTATAATAGAAAATCTATACGTGCATACAAGCTCGTTCATAGTTCCAATGTTCCTATAGCTGTTATAACAAGTGTGCTAATAATTATTCTAAGAAGTATGACTAGGTGTAATGTAACTTAATCGCAATTTTCATAACTAATTCGTTCACGTTAAGCCTTTACAGTCACGTATCAGTGTTACACTAATTGTAAGTTTAAAAATATTGGTGTAACCAGATATATTATTTGATCTACAGACCATAACTGAAGAAAACAGAATAAAATTCTGCTAAAAAAATTAAAAATCTATAATCAGTATCTATATATACGTACTGCTTTAGAACGAGAACATCTTCAGATCATCATGCTGAATAATCTAACATTTTAACAAAAAAATAACCGACTTCAAATGAAGTACATTGTACTTTTGACATGGATACCATTGTCAGATCTCGCTCAAATTTATGTTGGACTACACGACAAGCAGCAGCTTTCAATTAAAAAAGAATCATCGAAATCGGTTGGCGCGATATTGAGTTATTCGTCCATTTATCGCGCACATACTTAATGCAAATGTAAGACATATATGATTTTAACATGGATGCCATTGTCAGATCTCGTTCAAATTTATGTGGGACCACACGACAAGCACCAGCTTTCGATTAAAACAAAAATCATCCAAATCGGTCCACCCAGTCAAAAGATCTGAGGTAACAAACATAAAAAAAATACAGTCGAATTGAGAACCCTCCTTTTTTGAAGTCGGTTAAAAAAATACCAGGGTACTCAATACTATAGCGCTGGATATCTCTTGTTATTGTTCCCAGTATTTTAGAGATGTCTCAATTCCAGATTAATATCCTTTATTAGCTGCATGTGAGTTCGAGAATAATGTTGCATAGAGTACCCTCTAGTCTGTAGTATGCTTCTGATCCTGATAAACTGGTTATAACTACTTCGTAGCAGTAACGTTACTTTCGATATACTTTGTCGCAAGGTTGCTGGCTGCACGTAATCCAATGGTCTGTACCATATCTGTACATCGTTATGTGGTCGCAGAAATTAAGGTCATCTTGCACCCAATCGTAGGTTGTTGGCTGTTGCTTACATACATACATTAAGAAAAAAAATTGTAATATTTATAAACTGAATTGTGGTTCAGTTCAGACCATAATATAACATAGCACGAGGTACATTGTACCGTGTACGGTACTATACAATAGCTCAATGTATTTATTCTGTAATGTAGTGTTTTACGAGCACTTGATAGCTTATTTCGAATTCCTCACTTCATATTGTTGTTTTGTTGAGATATTTGTTGAGACATTATTTATAGTTAAACAGTATAAAGTTGGCGTAATAAAATAAGCGTTTTTTACTGCTTCGTCAACAACTATGGGAACACAATATTTATAACGCTCATACAAAAATGAGGAATCACAAACCACGACCTGAAAACTAACGTTTATACCCTCCTGGCACTATCCTGGCACTGCCCGTTAAACGAACCCGGAATCCCTCTCTATCTCTGAGCATAGACGACGCCGAAAAAATCGTGTAAATGCACCTTAAAATTTAACGCAGATATTTCTTGCTGTTAATTTTACTAATGTGAACAAATAACACAAATAAAATGAAATCGTCGTCATTTTCTATCAAATGTATTGAACCCAAAATTAAGATAAACAATAAAGAAGGTGTGAAAATCTGCGTCGTAAAGGTAGATCTTGCAACGAATTTCAACGAAAGCCTACGTGTTACATCAACTTTCAACATAATTTTATTAATCATTAAAACAACCTAAACATTAAATTGCAGTAGGTACTTATCAGTATCCGCAATGTATCACTACTTTGTAGGCTTTGATTATGATTAAAGGATTACATCACTTTTAATTTTAAACCAAGTCATCGTAAACTTAAACAAGTGCTTGTATATTAACCACTAGCTTGAACTTTAGCCCTGTTGGTGATCTTCGTGGAAAGCCACTAAATACATACATGCAGTCATTGAAGTATTATTACTAGCGTATAGAACCGACACCGCGAACACCATGTATGTCCCAATGCATTGGCGCCACGTGGCTTCAATCTTCAATGGATTCGTTCGATTTTGAAAGGAGAACCGGGGCTCAATTTTGAAAATCGAACCTCCCGGCGGGACACATTTTGTTCGAGATGTCTGTTCTGTGACATTTTACTTCAATGCATGCAGTCAACTAACATTACCACGAAATATACATTACAGAGATCAAAAAACGCCCTAAAAATATTAATAGAAAATATGGGTTATGTTGTGCAAATTATGAAGTCCAATGGGGTCTCCAAGAAAACAGTTTCTGTATGTTGTTTCGTAATATCCAACAAGAACATACATAAACGAACTAGACGTAAATACGTATTAGCACAGGTATTAGTATCAAATATGTCGTCTGTCACCCTGTCAAGAGTTTCCCCACGCTGCACTGCATCACAGCAGTTTAGCTATGACTTTTGGTTCTTGCAACTTATTTGAAATAACGGTGTACAAAATAAAAATAACGAGCTCCTATGTTATAGAAAATAACACATTTATTTCATATTAAATACAATGAACTTAATTAGCCTAGTAAATTAAAGGCCTATGTTTTATGCGTTTGAAATAACCGAAAGGGAAGTTTTTGCTATCATTTAGTTAAGATCATTTTATACGAAGAGGCTATGCATAAAAAATGCAAATGCTTTGGAAATTTTTGAACAATCTCTCCATATAAGCGGGTAATGTCCAGTAAATGATATCTATACTAATATGATACAGAGGAAAGATTTGATTGTTTGCTTGCATTGAATAGGCTCCGAAATTACCGCACCGATTTGAAAAATCTTCACTGTTGGGAAGCTACACTATCCCCGGGTGACATAGGCTATATTATATTTTATTTTTACGAAGCGAGAGCGATTTCCTAGTGTGTTAATATTTGTATAATTAAAAGATCGGTATTAGCAACAATGTTTCCGTGATACCGTGATGCTGGAAATAGTGACAAAATATGAGCATAGCTGGTGTTAATGTGTGAAGCACGCCACCTTCAGATGTTAGAGCTGCGTCTATATTTGATCGGTGTTAATGACTCCATAGTCGTATATAGGTACGGTACGCGGATTGCTAGTTGACATTTAGGTCATTCTATTAAAGCTGTTGACGTATACAATGCTCAAGTGGGCGTCGAATATGACCATTCGAGACATCGGATGTTTAATGTTTTTTTCTTATCATACCTAATAGGCCCTTTGAACCCTTTATTATTTTATTATTATACATTATTAAAGTTTACTGACAATAAACTAAAGATTGTAGTTTTAATCCATGCATTCACTGCTGATTGCGCGGTAAGACTGTTTCTATTAATAGTGTTTTTAAATTGACCACAAATTAATATTAATAATGATTGTAAAAACCATTAGGTATACCTAAATGGGTAAATTGACCATAATACTTATATGTATAGATACATTATTATTATTAGAGGTATAATCAAGTTTGCCGTAGGTACAATTAGCGTAATTTTGATGTGTGATATTTAGGATAACACTTGAATAAAAGTCTTGTTTTCAATGAATCCCATCTGGAATCGACGTTCTTTTGCTTCCACTATTAAATGAAAAATAAACAAAAGATTTTACTCCGGCAAATATCATTGTTTGTTGGCAAATGATAAAAATACGGCTAGCATCTAAGAATAACCGCACATGACATTTAAAAACTGACATTTAAAAACAAGATCACAGTTTAGTAACTCCATAAGCTGTATCTAATATTTAACAACCGAAGTGTAACAACCTTTATTTATTTTTTGCAATAGATATCCTTGAATAAGAACGTTGCCCGTGAATATCAAATTATAAAGATCAACATGCCAGTCCGATAAGTTTTTTAAATTACCGAATAGGAAAGACTGCTATTTTTTTTGTCGCAGCATTGACGATATTAAAAACAATATTTGAATGTTTTCTAATTTTAAGTCTACCAAAAACATTTCATGTCAAATCGGTTGCCAAGACTCACAAACTCAACGCTTCGTTAAAATGTTATCAGATCTCATGTATAACCGAGCTTTAATTAACCCTACAAGGTCTGACTTTACAAGCTTTAACTCTATATCCTATATCGCGGTCAGAAAGTAATAGTTTAAAAACTAAATAAGTACCCACACGGTTTTATAATAGTATCAATATAGATACTGAAGAAAAAAATTGGGATTATGCTGTTAATCATTAAGAAGTTCCCGAAGCTAAAACCAAACCTGGATGTAGCTCTGGTCAAGCTCTGGTCAAGATCGTCATAAAAATGCATTGTCATTAGAACTAAAACAATGGAAAATTTCAACTCCTCATAATTAGTGGAAGTAGATCTAATTAGGTTTGCAAGATTTGACCCAATCAGGGCAAGCTAAAAACCGTTTAAAAAGTATGGCTAAACTAAGCCGTGACGCCCGTGACCTACTGGCAGGTATAAAATTTCCACATAAAAGTACTGGTGAAATGTATACCTATAAATGTATAAATCTCTAGTTTAAAGTTTGATCTGCGGTCGATATTCGAACGTAATCCAATCAATCAAGTGTGGGTTACCACACATTGATAGTAATGTTCTATTTTCTTTTATTATATACCTTGAATTAACTTCTATTCTTGTGATCGTTTTCGACAGAAACGTCCTTGCAAATTGTGAAATGAGCTACCTTCAGAGGTTTTCCCGGAGTGCTATAATATGTGGTTCTTCAAAAAAGGCATAAAAAGAGCTCCCTTCAATGCCGGCCAAGCATTGGCGACTCCTTTCGTATTGCTGATGTCTATAGGCGACTATAACCACTTACCTACCATCACGCGGCGAGTCTGCATTTTCGTAACCCCTCAGGCTATAAAATACCACGTATATAAACTACGAGTTTACATGAAAAATAAACCAATAAAAGGGGCCACAAAGCATATTTGGTTGTTAGCAGGTCGTCAAGCTGTCCCTCACCCCAGGCGTGAGGTCAATCAATAAAGGACTCCATGAAAAATGTACCGAATAAGTGGCCACGAATCAATACCCACTCTCAAATTGTTTGAAGCTCGCACTGCCGAGGGGAGGCCTGAGTTCAAATGCTGTAACGCTGAAAAGTCATGTGGGACTTGCTTCGGTAAAGGAAATAGTGAAATCCTACTACAACAAATAGCTCGTCGTACAACGAATATTTCGTTGGATATACCTGGTGTATTTTTCTTTAAGATTTTTGCCATTCGATAAACAAACCGATCAGTCAGCTGGGGCTTCCTTTCTACTCAGCCATCTCCATGTTGCAATGTGATAAATATTTAAACATATTATTTTCAATTTGCAGCTAATGATATAACTTGCGATGTAACGTCTATCAGAAGTTCCGTTTTACATACAAGAATTAACCCCAGCTTCAAAAACCTATACGAAACTCTAGAATAAACATAATATCTCAAAATGCGCAAATTACCAGCGAGATGTAAGGCGACCCTAACGGCATTGGCAGAAGACACCCGAGCCCGGCAATGAGACAGTTAAGGTTTGTGATGATTTAATCAATATCGATTCATTATTTACAAAGTGGCTCTGTTACCAATCAATGATTATGCGATATCAGGACTTGCAACTTGTATTTAATCGCTTAAACCTGTACTACAGGTATATAATATACTATAATAATATATTATAGTTTATGGAGCCTGAGAGTTGTTTACTGCGACGACGCAATAGGTATTACAATTATCTTAGTAAATTATTATCAATAAGTAGTATAGAATTATGATTGATCGACAGTATGTCTGTCTGTTTAGTTTACCTAGCAGTTAGATCATGGGATAAAAGACAAGAAGACGTATAAGGCATTTCAGTCATTATTTTCGTCAAATTGTTACTTTATTGAAGGATAGCGATTTTTTTGAAAACCTGTAGGAACCCTGAATTTTTCCGGGATAAAAAGTATGTTTAGACTATCTTCATTCAAAATTTCAGCCAAAATGATTGAGGAACTAACATTCAAACATCTTCACAAACTTTTGTAAATATTAATAATAATAGGATTAGTATTTTTTGACAGTGTAGAGAGCCAGTTTTTCCTTTCCTAGTACCTACTTCCGCGAGAATGAATTTGAAGTTTTTACGGGAGTTTTATGGCAATATCCTGTATACACCTGACCGCTCAATCCACCTGAAAAATATTAGTCAGACCAAGTGACCATACAAAAGCAGCTAAAAAGCTGTAACTACCGGGTACTCACTTTTTTGTGCATCAATAGGCTGATTATACCGGTCGGGAGAAGAGACTTTGTTTCGCCGTGACCACTATCCATGTAACTGGATTGAATAATCGTGCGAACCTCTTAAAATATCTGATTTGATTGAATATCACCGTGATATTTCACCGATATTTGTCAGCTTCTATTAAAATTAATACATAATAATATTATCTATACTAACACTTGGTTTAGATCATCTGGTTAGTTATAGTTCGCGTTATTCCTAAATTAGAATTCGAATGCGTGAAGGAAAAAATGTAATCTCGACTGTGGCCTTGACGCAAAGCGAAAATACGAGTTCTATTATTATAATTTTATTATGTTTTGCAGTAACCTTAAGAGTTAAGACGCTCGTATATTATTATTTATATTAGGTGTGATTGGGTGGATAACAGATATCGGAAGTCGGAACACAATTCAGTTCGAAAGTCGAAACGCACAAGTCGAATTCGAAGACTCCGTAGGCTAGTTGGTAGTGACCTACTTGCGAAGCGTGGGCTCTCGGCTCGGGTTTGATTCCCGGCCAAAGTAAATACAGATACGTGGATGTTAGTTGTCTTATTTGTGTTGACCATGCCACCCGCGACAGGAATCCTAGCAGAGGAAGGGGGGCATGAATGTTAAATATAACGCTTAGATACTACCCTTGTAAAAACTTCTGACTGACTAAAGGTTATTAAGAAAGAAGAATCGTGAAAATCGATTTGTTTTCTGCCAAGGTATTTTACATACTGGGAGCTTTAACACCATCTACATAGAAAACTAGCAATGGCTACAGATAAACCATAAAGTTAAACTAGGCATTAGAAATGTAGGTCGTCCGGTGCGGCAAGACCGTGGCAAGACGTCATCAGTTCCGTTTTTTGGGTGAAACAGTTTACGAGACGTATATTGTTTGACCCGAATTACCAAGCATAAAGTTAATTCAAAACATCATAAAGATTTTATATTGTCTACATAACATAATTATAGTTAGTAACACATTGTAAACTTTTGTTGATTTATCTAATTTTGAATGTTTTGTTTCCTTATGTTTTTCTGCTAACTTTAAACATTTTGTTTTCAGATTCATCGACACCTACGAGTATGATGGTGCCGGCACATATGTATGTGTGCCCCCCTGCCGGGCTTAGGTCTTATTTCATAATTTACAGGCCCGTAAGTGTAGATTTACAGACACACCTCTGATAATGGATAGAGATGCTCTGATAGAGGATAATGAAGAACTCTTAGGAATGCAGTTTTCTTCAGGATGTTTTTCCTTCACCAAAGGATGATTTTACCCAAGTGTAAATTCAGATTACTTTTCATTATTTTAATAATCTGTGATTAATAAATATTATAATTAACCAATATAGATGGTACAGTAATATCCCTCATAAACTTCAGTGTGAGGTAGGTATTCGTCATACAAATAATATGAGGTTCCGTGAGTAGCAAATAAATCCGTCTTTTGTTCCGGTGTATAATGTACTCGTCTGCTGCAAAAGGTAGGTAAATGCCTCAATTAAGACGAATTCTTTTGACAATCATGCATCTATGAAGACCTGAAAGGGATAGTTTTTTTTTATCTTTAATGATCAAACTTTATGCACCAAAATAGAGAATGGACAACGATGCTAATAGTGATATCGCACCTTCAGTGGAAAAAAGGCATAAGATGAAAGTTGCAATTTTACAGGAGAGCAAAAAGACTGTTTAAATATCAGTAAGTATAAGTAGTCAAAGGAATTTACATTACGATTTCTTGCACAAAACCGTCAATATTTATGATAAAAATTTGAAAAAAATTGAGCAGATGCAGCTTTTGTCTCTCTTTCCAATCATATTAATAACTAAAATTCAACGTAAGACGACTTATGCTTTTTTCCACTGAGGGTGCGATATTGTCCCTAGAACTATATCGTAAAAGTTGTTATTTATTACAATGGGATTAATAACCAAATGGTAAAATAAATGAAGGTTGAATAAATGTAATCTTATTTAGGTCATTAGAATCAATAACATGCATGCTGACATGGACAATAGTAATACGATCGTAAAAATCGTGCAGCGAATTGCTGCTATCGTATTTTGCGTGCTTATATGCAATTAACAAGTTAATGATAATATTATCCATAACACATTACATAGCATAAATCAGGAAAACACCATGAAACATTAAACCAGTTTTATTTGAAACGTTAAACCACCCGGTTCAATTTCAAGCCTATGCTACTAAAACGGAGTCTTTATTTTACTTCCACTTACTTACATAATACTATCGGTTATTTGTTATGACATAAATATATTCAGTGAGCCGTAAGTTATCGCAGGTCATCGCTATATTGAATAAATCAAATATCTATATTCTGTCCGTCTGCGTAGTTTCCCGAATTTTAAGTAATATAAAAGTTGGACTTACCCACGGGGAATTTTGTCTCAAGTCAACAACAATGAGTGTTTCCCAATCTCATAATAACAAATCGATCAATACAAGTAAGCAAATAGGGTAAAAGGTTAAAGGGAGGAATTGAGTGGGATCCAGAGAGCAATGAAGGATTTTAAACACTTGCAGGTTCTAAAAAACGATTTTTTTATGTATTATGTTACATACATTTTTAATTTTTATTAAATAAACTAATTGTTGCCCGCAGCTTTGTTTTTACTTATTTAAACTTTTATCCTGTTTTCCCGGGAAACCTTTTAATTTTCCGGGATGAAAAGTTGTCTAAAATATGACCCAGGGTATCAGTAACTTTACCAATTTTCATCGAAATCCGTTCAAGGGTTTTTATGTGATGCCTGGACAGACAAACAGACACTTTGAGTTTTATTATAATATAGATTATAAACTTATATTATCTTTAAGAATGCAATGTTTTGGGTTTGAGAGACAGCATATATAATATAAGGTACTTCGTCCACTTATTTACTTTCGGTTAGCGTTTATAGTATGTATGCTATTATGATTGAAGTAGGTAGTATTGATTTATTAATGCCTTGTTTCATTTTTACTGATTTAGCATTGAACTTATTAATAAAGAGTTGACAATTGATTAGTGATTTAATCGTTGAAGTAGGTACGAGTAATTGAAAAAAGAACATTATTTAGTTACTATTTGTGGTTTTCCATTCGCACTACAACCTAATTAATTATCTCAATTAATTGCTGCTTTAATACGGTATGAGTCCAGAGTAATTAGGCTTAATTTAGTCAATAGTTTATGAGATAACACTCGTTATTTCATTTTATATTTTAAGCAGGCATTTAACAGACGTGTAGAATTTTTTATGTTTACGTTTAACATTTTTTGAGATTTGGATCAGAAACTCTTTATTTCAATTAGTAAGCGAATTATACGCATACATAATTTTTACGCTTGCAACGAAGTTAGAACAGAAGCATTACATGTCGAGTAATATCTTAAACCTACTTACTTATTTTTACCGCAAATTTACTGGCGTCCTACTTTCTAGAAACCATGACATGAGAATAACAGTGTCTTTACAATGCCTTTTCTGTTGCCATGTTGTCATTTCTGCGCGACCTATGCTGTAAGCCTGAAAGGTTACGATAGGGTGATTAACTAGGCTTCCTTCCTCGCACAATGCGTCCTAAACCGGTAAAGTATTCGGTATTATAAATACGATCGCTGTAACAATAATTATTTTACCTACACCTACGCCAACTACTATAAGATTTTTCTATTTCAAGTGGCATCTCCATCAAGGATATCAGCACGAGCGACCATTTGTCGATATTTCTTTTTGTCAGCAGCCACACGGAATATTTTATCTATACTTTTTGCAACCTATATTCTACAAGCAGTTTTTTAATTCCCAGTCAAAGAGCCTTCTATAACGGGCTCCCGTATATAATTAACTTCCTTTTATTTAATTATCAAATAACCATTACCTAGCTTAAACTATTAAGAATATAATTATTATATAATATTATTATTATAAGTAATAACTCATAATTACATGATACTCATGGTAGATACAGGCGGTGGACATAGTCACACTCAATTATGACAATTTATCTGTCACGTAGATGGCTACCTCGAAGATCGAACCCGGAACCCTTCGCTCGGCCGACAGGGTCACCACTTACTCTACAGGGTCGCCAAACCATTGTTTTATTTGTCTTTAAATGTAATAACTGGTAATATCTGGTTTCCAGTTTGGTCTTCCAAATAGGTCATCCCGCATAACGTCGAGGTTGTTAATTAAAGTTGGTAACCTATTCGTGAATCTCCGAAGCAACTTACTATGTATGGTACATACATAAAAATGCGATTCAATAAAAAGAAAAGTAAAAGTAATTCTGCAATTCACTACTGTGTTGGTAGCATTGAAATAGGAATTTTAAATTAAAAATGTTATTTATAATGCAATGTTTTATTTATCTCGTAATATACATTTTTATTACCTACCTGTGATGAATGTGACAACAACGCTATTAAGAAAGATGTATAATATTAACTCCCTATAATTAATTGGTAATTATGGTTTTTGAAATATTAAACACTCATACAGACTTTTTGAAATTTACTAGGTATAGCATGATTATATGATTTTGAATTTTATAAAAACAATAGAAGGCACTGTGGATTGAGCCATCGAATTTGGTGATTGAACTTTCACCGGTGAGTCTGAGAATTCACTCATAAGTTATAACATACAATATGTACAGTGCAGAGCAATAGCAGGATATAACAACAGATTAAAATAAAATAATGATAAAACATTATAAGATAGACATCCGTATAGTAATTTATAAGATCAAAAATAACTCAAACCAGAAATACTTACCAGAATGTTCGCTTCCGTTAAATCGTTATGATACTTCTTAATAATAAAAACAATATATTTAACTATATTTTATTACGCTATGACGCAAATAAGTAAGCAGGTTAATTAAAATTCTAAAAACGTACCTAATTGACGTAATATACCTGTATCAAAAAGCTAAATTTACAATAACGACCATTCAAAAACATGTTATTTTCCGACTGAAGTACGAATTCGAATACGTAATACCATTTTTAGGGTTTCGAAGTAAAATTGGAACACTTATACATAGTTTCGTCATGTCTGTGTCCGTCTGTCCGTCGGTTGGTTTTTTTTTCAGGGTACCTCCCCTACAGTTAACGTGAGGATGAATTTTTTATTCGTCGCGTATCCTATACTTAGTGGAAAGATCTTTCAAAAAATTATGGGTCTTCTAAGACCATACATATTTGAATTTAGTTTTAAAATTACAGTGGACCCCCGGTAATCCGACAAACGTTTTGCAGGGCAGTGTCGGACTAGCGAATTTGTCGGATTATAGAGTACTGCCTAAAACCCCCTATAGTCCGGAATTTTTTACAAAAGAGTACCTTGTAATCCAACAAATTACAGATCCAATGATAAAATTATATATGTTATGTTATGTACTTTGAAGTACAAATCATACTTCATACATCAATCATACAAGCAATCAGAATCAAAACAATACCCTACGTGTCGAGCACAATAGTGGTGGTGCGTACAAGTATGTTCAATCATGCATTAGCGAAGATTGTCAAAAAATATTCAATAATAAATAATAGACCATGTCGGATTACAAGGGGTGCCGGATTAGACAGGGGCCGGATTACCGGGGGTCCACTGTATTAGAAATTATTTTTAAAATGCTAATTTTGGTTAGAGTCAAGTGTCCCCTCCCCCTGCCGGCTAAAAGTTTGGAGATGGACAAGTGAAAAAAATTGTCAATAAACTAATAAACTAAAATTTAAAAAAAAAACGATTTCAAATGAAGCGCGGCGAAAACGTCGCGGGGACGCGGCGCGTTCGCTGCGCATCCGTTCCGCTGGGAAACCGTCAGTGTAATAAAGCCCTAAGTCTGTGAAAGTTTGTGAGTTAGAATGAGATTAATAAAACCGAAAGTGGTTTAAGTAATTTCAATTTACACAGCTACTATTCAGCAAGTGAGAAAAAATACAACATTAAGTAGTTGAAATACGTTTAATAATATTATATTTTTTAAAAAATCTAATAATATCGCACCTCCAGTGGAAAAAAGGCATAAGATGAAAATTACAATTTTACAGGAGAGCAAAAAAACTGTTAAAATATCAGTAAGTAGTCAAAGGAATTTACATTACGATTTCTTGCACAAAACAGTCAAGAGTAATGATAAAAATTTGAAATAAATTGAGCATATGCAGCTTTTGTTCTTCTTTCCAATCATATTAATAACTAAAATCATTTGCTAAACAAGCAACCAATGACGGCATCCAATTGACAGTGATGCCTGCGTTTTCAGAATATTTCAAATTTATAAAAGGACAGTGTCGTCAGGCGTGGCAGGAATATTTTGATAAACGTTCCCTTGAGAAAGGCATAGGTATGGTATCGAACTATTCAACCACAAGTAGCACGGTTTCCATGGATTGACAATATAGCAGGCAGTAGACTTTATATAATGACGATACTAAGATTACGTTCCGGACACATTCCGTCAAATAAAGCATTTTTAATGAAAAAAACGCTATCTCCTAATTGTACTGTATGCAATAGTGTAGAAGACGTTCATCATTATCTTGCTGGAGTGTGTGCGGACAGAATCTGTAAGATCGTTGTACTTGGCAAGAACCATGCAGATTGGCCTGCTTAACAGTATTTTGGCCTCTCCCATGTCGGAGGAGGCCAAGATATTGTGCAGGCTGGCTGTTTTGGGTCTTGCAAAACGCTAATTAGTTAATTTGGAGTTGTATGCTGATTGTCTCGTGTTTTTGTTATTTTTATTTGTATGCTATGTTATTGCCTATCCTGTACGGGATGATGTGGTCGCTCAGCGACAAATTCCCTTTCAAATAAATAAAAAAAAAACTAAAATCATAGAACATCTAATAATTAGTTTAGATGTTCTGTGACCAAAATTCAACGTAAGACGACTTATGCTTTTTATCCACTGCGATATGAACAAGATGATCCCTGTTAACATATTCATGTTGGTTTGGTTCAAATGGTTGGTATTTTAAACTTGATCCAGATCACGATATTCAGTGACCTACAGCTAAACTTCGCAGGTACCAGTTTCTCATTGAGAATAATAAATTTTATTAAAAAAAATTGAATGCCGTATTTTAATTAACTTAAGCGGCCAAGGAGTTACTAGAGTTTGGCCTCCTACAAATGTGATTTTTTTGTAAAACAACAACTTTCAAGCCTTTAAAATATTTATACCTTATAGGTAAGTAAGTAATATTATGTAGGTAGATTATACATGTAAATTAATGTGTTTGGCATATACAGTATATGAATACCTAACTATCTATACATATGTATCTATTTAATATTCGTGAATGTCTGTATTTCTTTGTTTGTCGAGATACTGGCAAGGCTGAATCGATTTATATGGGTATTTCACTGAAAGAAAGATAGATGAGGTTGTAGGGCAAGATATTATAAAGAAGCCTTTTACTTTTTATCAAGGAATTCCTATAGGATTGGGATTCGCGCGCCAAAGCCTCCACGCGAGCGAAACCCAACTAGTTAAATAATAAAATACTTACTAAAATACTTAATAAAATACAGTACTTACATAATAATCGCAACTATGTTGTTTTCACAGACTGAGTTACGATTGCACAATTGGAAAACTCAAGGACTTAAAAACTGTCGCTTTGTTTTAGCACACCTATTCGCATTTTTTAACAAAATCCACGACGATGAGTAGCATTCAGCTAGTTTTTGATAAAAATAGTTATACCAATAAAAACAGCATACATAAATATTAATGACGCAAAGAGTAAAGACACGCCTTCGTCGGTAGACCCGGAAAATTGGCGGCAGCCGAGGACAAATAATGCAAATCATATTGAATCATGTGGTTCACCTCTAAACTTGATCTTGCTGATCGAGCCGTATGCTATATCTATAAACTCGTAGATTATGTAAATTGATTTATAAATATTGCAAGCAAAAATAAAGAAACATAAATGCCAATTTAGTAAAATTACTTCTTCTTAGGAAATAAGTCTTGTTTTAAATGGAGCGTACAGTATAACACGCTATTTTTGAAGCGTTTGCGTTTTTGTTAAATTGTAACACAAATCCTATTTCATTTTTTTGTTTCATTTTCTTTTTTTTTAAAGATGATAACGGTAACGTAAGATTAAATAGAATTTTATAGATTATTACGCTTCATCATTTTTCGCTGACTACTATGACAATAGAGCGTAGCTCTTCCCTGTGACTTGACGTAAATAACAACGGTCCAACACTATTGCTTGTTATGTGTAATTTGTTTGTACCTAGACGAGCATTGGTACTGTGATTGTTTTGCTAAGAACACACATACACAAATCTATTTCTTTAATGTTGTTATGTTTGAATCGCATATGTTTTGCAACAATACATCCAAAGGCAAATTTTAATGGTAGCATTTTTTTTTTGGATTTATGTTGTAAAAGAAATTATAATGGACACGTGCACAGCCGACGTCTGGTGACTAGCTTATTCAATTAAATATAATATAGGGTGGTGCAAAAGTTATCGCCAAGACCCAATCGGAAGTAAATGTTAGTTCTCCTGTGAGATTTGTGAAGTTAACGGATACAAAATACACGTCAATAAGACAAATGAAGGCAAAGCGCCAAGACCCTTAGTGCTAGAAAGCTGTAATTTGGCATGGATATACATATTTATTAAAACTCCAGAATCGTGGAATAAAATATTGAAATACATTTAGGTACCTCCCCTATAGTAACGTGAGGATGAATTTTTGGAATGAAGTTCCTTATCGCGCGTTGTGAAAGGGAGCTAGATGGAAAATTACGACACTTTTTGATTTTACGAATGACGACACTTTTTTGAAGTGATTCAGTGAGTTTTACAGAGATGGCGCTGTACTGTACAACTTTCTGAATCACGCTAGCGTGATTAATTAAGTTTTATAGAGATGGCGCTGTATAACAAAACAATACTTAATCGAAAGGAACTTCGTTCCATCCGGGTGTCCCTAGACACCTCTCATGTTTTTTTATTCCTCGCATACCCCATAGTGTGGTATCTTTGAAAACGTCTTTCAAAAATATTATGAGTCTTCTAAGATCATTTTTGGAATTAGGGGTCCGTTTGCGAAATATTTGGCTTTAAAGTGCTAATATTGGTTAGAGTCAAGTGTACCCCCCTCCTGCTGGCTAAAAGGTTGGAGTTGGACAAGTGAAAAATTCTCAAAAATAGGTTGTATGATGAATTTACAAGAAAAACTATCACGGCTATATTAGCGTAAGTAGTTAATAAGTAATAATCGATAAACTTACTACTTACTTCAGAACCTTACATTGCACTTGGTCTGACGCACTTGCCCGGTAATGAAAATAAAAATGTTGACATCAAATAATCACAATTCAATAGCCAAACTAAAATTTTTCATTTATAAAAAAAACAGTCAAAGAACGTTGGGTGACAACTTTTGCGCCACCCTATACTTGTGTCACCCTATACTTGTGTCACGTTTATTGTGTCACTCATTGTGACTGAATAAATAAAGACATTACTTGCAATTCATAATGTTATGAATGACATTTTTATGTGGTGATCCGTTTGTGTATTGTCAAATATGATTAATTATGACTCTGAAAATGAATTACAACACTTCATCAGCAAACTTGCTACTATTGTGTGACAAATTGTGACACAATATGGCAGACATCGTTATTGAATAACGCTGAAAATTTTCTGGTTATTGCTTAAGTTTTTCACTATTGTAATATTTTACTATACAATGCGGAACTAATAGTTAAATAATAGGTATACATATAAAGAATTTATCTTACGTTTCGTCCAAACTTTGAAACAAGGCAAAACCTATGTTTCATTATTATAACCCCTATAAGACTTAAAATATCGATTTGGAAAAATAACTTATTTATCTATCGATCGATATTTTATTTAAAGATCGAACGCGATGCTAATGTTTGAAATAACTACACATATAAATATTTATCTGAAAATAGCTATTACACATCTACATTTTTGGATGTTATTGTACATACGTTAGAGATTAATTTCAGAAATAAGACAAATTTTTGATGACGGCTCGGAAATGTACCTATCCCTCGCTGGGTATACTGATTTGGATAGATCACCGAGTTGTCCTAAAATGAAATTTAGTATTATAAATTATAACGGTATTCTACCGTTTTGCGTAAATCATTTCAATCTTGGTCAAAAGCCCTTTGGGAACATAACTCTTACCGACACAACAAATAGCTAGATTAAGTTTCTGTTCGACGTTAATAGTAATATTTGGGTCCAAATATGGCACAAAGTACCTACCTACCCGAAAATGTGTAAGTATAATTACACTAAAAATGTTAAGGGACCGTAAGAAATCGTACTGCAATGATGACGCTAAAACTATTAATATAATACGAACAAGATGAGAAATAGCAAATCTGTTCTAATAAAATTATCAAAATTTTATTTCAAATATTATTTAAACTATTATTTATTTATTTATTATAACTTACTACTTATATGTTGTTGTCCACTGCAATAATAAAGATACCTGAGGCTAAGGTGCGTTGCAAAGTCTGTCATATGTTTTTATTATGAGTACGTACAAACTAACTAAACAACATTTACCAGTAATAACTCTGACTTGGAATTCCTGTAAAGATAACTGTAACTATAACTGTTTTTATTTCAATAAAGATAAGCTTTCATTACGTGTCTATAAACACGTTACAACCACTAACCATACCCTAAATACCGGTATTTACGACCCTGCTGACAAATAAGGCGATAAAAGAAAAGGTGGTCAAAATCTATTCCATTTTCTAGGACACAAAGTCAGTTGCTCGTTTTTACAAATGTCAATCATAATTATAAACAAATCAGAATGTCAATATTTTTTTTATAATTAAATTATAAGTGCCTTATTTATACTGTATAATGATCTATTATGTACTTTAGAATGTAAAATAGTTATGAACTGTTTCCTGCCTTCGAAAATTCCTGTGAAGAATCTCAGCAGAGTATATCGAAATATTTCGTTATGGTTTAAGTTTACCGATAAATCGGTAAATTAAATTGGAAATCGACTTTATCATCACAATCCTTTACTGTACCACTGATCGGCGGGTCTCCTTTCACAAAGTGAAAGACCAGAGTCCACCACGCGGGCTAACTACGTATTGGCAGACTTCACACAGCTCTGACGACATGAGTTTTCCATAAAATCTAAGGTATGTTTTCCTCACGATGTTTTTCGTCACGAAAGCAAGCGAAGAAAAACATCGTGAGGACAAATGAATTTAAAAATGTTATTTTGTAAGCTAAAATTGACTTGCATTCGTGATATTTATGTCCTTGTATATCTTTTACTTTACAACATTTTTTTATTGTAGACACAAGTAAAACTTCTTAGGTCAGTTGGTTCAATCAAATTGATTCAATTGTGTGTTCAAATTTCAAATGCTCACAAATGAAGGCTACATGATTAATTTTACATTAATATGATTTAACTCGTTCCATTCAGAATCAACGGCCATAATGAACTGTGTATTTTTTGTATTAATATAAAGCCAAGATTTCCGCCAACAAATATTAAGACAGACGAAGTCGTGGGTATAGCCAGTTATAGAAATAACTGTTTAAAAATAATAATAATCATGATGTAACATTTACTAACCGAAGAAACATCTGGCATTGACAATGAACTTTTAAAGGAATAAGTTATTAATTTGTTTGTTATGTAACTAGTTTAAAAGACTTTAGGGACACTTCAAGATCATGGCCGCCCATGATTTAAATAGACATTTGAGAGTATTTAACCGGAATGATTCAAGTTGATGATTTTTATCTATTCCTACACTTTTTATCTGAAATATACGAAGATAATGCGCCGTAAATTAAATAATGTATGGTGAATAATGGTGATGGT
The DNA here is from genome assembly GCA_963932265.1 of Thymelicus lineola. NCBI lineage: Eukaryota > Metazoa > Arthropoda > Insecta > Lepidoptera > Hesperiidae > Thymelicus > Thymelicus lineola. The sequence goes on from OZ010692.1 coordinate 10,253,394, forward strand.
ATAATCAATACAAACTTTACGCGGAACATCACTGCAGCTCCATCGATCGCTAAAAAATCATGAACAGTTAATTTGTTTAGGGCGGCACCTAATGGACAAGTTACAGTGGAAATAGGGTACCAAATAGACCATAAAGAACAGTTGAATGGTTTCCCATTTATGAGACTATTACGCCGTGGATATATAATGTTAAAGACGAAAGTAATTAACTCAGAACATTTGTTATACCTTACGTGTCATACTCTGTTAACGTCAGAGGGTGGGGAAGGTCAGATTACTGCAGGTCAGTCACGATTTTTTAATACCCGCGTGGTCAAGAACAATTAATAATAATGAAGTACGCTTTAACCCTTGTATTTTTGGTGATATTTATAGAGTAGGCGTGTAATTTACACAATATATTCAAAATAACAGCTCTGCACATAATTTGGTGATATTAAATTGTGGGTAGTTATTTATTAAAATACATATGAAAGAACTTTTGACTATCTCCAATACTAAGTTGTGGTTTGATTTACTTAAGGGGCAACAAACCTTACAGAACATGAACAAAACTTAACATTCATCAGAGCGAATAATTGAAGACTACAGAACAGGAGATACCCAGAATTAAACAAATGATTGTAGCTACGTTGCAATCTTTTTTTTCGAAAAAGTATTTGGTAGGATATCGTTTGCAGTTCGGCTCAACGAAGGAGGTGATTGTTCTCACCTACGTTTCAAAATGTATGTCATTGTGGGAAATAGAATATCGCAATTCATATTGGATTACCAGCTCGCGGGCCGTGAGGCAAGAGTGTCGTGGCTAGTAACGCGATGCATCGGATAAGGACATTGAGCAAAATGTTTCATTATTCGCCTTGACTGAAGTACTTTCTTTAGATTGCAGCCACGATCGCGTACCTACTAGGCTCCTACCAGGATATTTTAATATTGTTTCCATTCATGTTGTTTGCGTCGGCGACCCTGAACAGAACACGCTTGACGCGGAACTACAATCTCTTCGCCAAATGGAAATCCATGAGGCATGATGGTATTATAGATTAAAGCTTTTTACATATCTTTGTTTTAATTTCATCACCCAATGTTGCCAACTTAGCACTTTCGGTGCTAGATCTAGCACTATTTTCATAACTCCAGCACGAAACAACAAGATACAGCACCTAGCACTAAATCTAGCACTAATTATTACTCATCTGATTATTTTAAAATAAAACTTTTACACACTAAGAAAAATACAAACAATTTAAAATGAACTTGGACACTTTAAATTCAATTATTATTTTAAGAACACTTGCCACACATACGAAATTCCTCAAGATATTATTCAAAAATAAGCAAGAAAGAAATGGACATATTTAAATTAAATGGTCGTGAACAACTATCGACTTCAACGGCAGCAGTAGGAGAAGAAAATTATGATTTATGGTTAAAATTTAATATATTTATTTAATAAAGTAATATTATACTAGTATACAAGAACAATGAAACTAAAACTAAAAACCTTAAAAAATATAATATAAGAACTAAAATATATTATTAAAAGGAGTCCCTTTAGGCAAGGTTCCGAAGATACTGGCAGCGTTTAAGAAAATACGATGGCGGATCTGGATGACAATGAAGATGACTGGATTTAATTTTTTTTTAATTTTTTTTATCTCCTAGTAAGTGCTGTAAGTGGCAGTAATTGGTCAAATAATTATGAAAAATTAAAAACATTTGATTAAAAATTATTCATTGTGATTTTTTTTTAAATTAGCACTATTTTTGGAAATTCATATTTATCTAGCACCTTTTTCGATATCATCTAGCACCTATTTGTGATACTGAGTTGGCAACCCTGTCATCACCGATTTCAGTGTCCATCAAAAATTGCCACAATAAAGAACATAATTTCTTGTGGAAGGTTTGTTCAATTATTTTGTGTAACAAAATAATTTAAAATAGAAGTAAACATACAAACTCTGCCAAAAATTCGTTAGTTATTCTTACTTAGATGATGATGATTCTGTTGTTATAGTTTGTCATACCTAAAATGTTGTTGCTGTTAAATGTTGTCTGTTATTGACTAATGAACTGCAGCTGATTTCATCCGTTCTTTTTATTGTAGGGTTCGTAAACTGGAAAGTAGTTCCAGATGGCTCACCTGCGCCACACGAGTTCTTCCAAAAGTCGTAGAACTTGCTGCACGAGCACATCTCGGACGAGCGGGGAGTGACGTGCACTAACGCCAAAGTATTTTTAAACTTCACTTGTACAGTTTCGCAATCTTTCAGCCGGTTAGGATTCGCACGATTTAGTTATTGCCAACGGCTGAGAAAACTTATTCACCAACTGACAAATAACCGTGTAAACATAGGTATCAATGGAAACTCTCGGAGCGTCGGTTCTGTACCGTTGGACCGTAGAAAGCGGAGGACGCGTGTTGACGGACTTGGACGGTCGTCATCGTATCGGACGGTGAGTGGCCGTCGAGAGTTGGCGCGAGGGGGCGCGGCGGACACACGTGCTGCCAATACAGGCGCCCTCAAACAACTGGCGAAGTCGAACAAGCAAGTCGAACAACTGGCTGGCGTGGCGGGCGACCGACCCGGGTCCCGCGAACGTAAACGTAACGTAAAGAACCGACTGGCGGTCTGGCGCGTGGCGGTCTGGAGCGATCTCTGATTGAAAACCACTGGGAAATAGACAAATTTTCGCCGTAATATGATGGGATTATAACCGTTGATGAAATCGATGCCTTACCTCCTAGCTATATTTAATGGAATATTTAACACGCGTGAAATTACAATTTGCAAGGATGGCGGCATTTTGGGTTTCGCGCCGTCTTTTAATGATGCTACGCCGAAGTTACCGAATATAATGTATACGCAAATTAGGGCATATTATCCTATTTTTTGGGATTCCGAAGTAAAATCGGAACCCTTATAGTTGCGTCATGTCCGTCCGTCCGTCTGTCCGTCTGTCTGTCCGAAGCAATGCGCCGCGGCGCCGAGACCCTCAGTGCCTAAAAAGCTGTATTTTGGCGATACTTAAATAGCGATTTATTAAAACTCCAGAATCGGAGAATAAAATATTGAAAAACATTTTTTTTGGATACCTCCCCTACAGGTATATTGAGGATGAATCTTTTATTCCTTGCGTACTCTATTGTGTGGGGTATAGTTGAAAAAGTCTTCCAAAAATATTATTGGTCTTATAAGACCATTTTTAGAATTTGGGGTCCGTTTCTGAAATACTTGGCTTTACAGTGCTAATTTTGGTTAGAGTCAGGTGTCCCCCGCCCCGCTGCTGGGTATACGGTTGGAGAAGGATTTCATTAAAATCACATTTGGTTCACAATAGGTTCACATTTGGTTGCAAAAATTTTAGATATTTTTAGTCAAAGTCAAAATATTTTATTCATATAATAATGTATCACTGATACACTTATTGCACGTCATAATTTTTTAAATCTACCAGCTTTTCGGAAAGGTGCTTTGTCAAGGAGGAGAAAAAAAGCCGTAAAGAAACTCCTCAGCACATCTTTAAAAGAATATTACAATTAAGAAAACATTAGGTACAAAAATATTTACTAATCTGAGCGAAACTGGTTGCAGAGCTGGTCATTTCCATGCGTCTTTGTCATTTAAAATGTCTGTGGTCTACACTATAATTTCCCTTGCCTAACAGTTGTGTTTTTAAACGTTTTTCAATGGTTCTATTGGCAAGTCACGTATTAATTTTGGGATTTTATTATTTTGGGATTAAACTAGCTGTTGCCTGCAGCTTCGCAAGTGGAAATTATGTTTATTTTTTGTACTTCCTGTAGGATAAAATTAAGAAAGAAGTGAATTTATATTGAAGTGCTTATATTTAGGAAATTACATACAGAAATCGTTAATATATACCAGAAAATGAAACGGACCCAAGATCGACCCCTATGGTACACCCATCACAGCCGGTGACCCCGATGACTTAATATCATTTATGCTAACTTTTTGAATTTTATAGGAAAGAGTAGCTTGATATAATGTTATGTTCCTACCTGTTTACCTATTAAATATCATAAACATCGACAGCGAAATGAATAAACTGAATAATAGAAAATTATTTTCTTTTTATTGGTTTTGCGAATAGTATTTTTTATAGCTTATCTCATTTTTCTGTTCACCGTAAGATACAGTAAAGAGTGGTATTATGTTTATATTTATAAAGATACATAATGCTTAAGCTGTATTGGTTGGGGAGGGTGGCCTTTGAGATTAAAAGGTTGTTGAGCAAGGAAGAAAATTAGGTTAGTGGGGTATTATAACGGTCACAGGATATTTCTTATAAAATTTCGTGTCTCACCACATAGTACACCCTATAATTTTTTTGTTAAAAAACCAAAATAAATTAAGATTTCCGATTCTAAAAATATAGTCAAGGATTTGTTGTAATTTATTTAATTCTTTTTCCGCATTTTTTAAATCCGCAGCTAAAGGAGACTGTCCACTATAACGTGTAATAATTATGTGATATGTGTCATAGTATATACTATAAAGTATAGTACGGAATAGTGCCCAGAATAATACGGTATAGTGGCCAGACTCCTTATAACATCATACAAAAAAAGAAAAAAAAGAAAATCAGAAAGGAGAAAACTGTACTAACTGTTTTATATTAAGTATTTCCTTTTCGTCAGTTTTAGCTTATTTTATAATTATAACAACACACAACGTGTGCTGGATCAGCTAAAATACTCGCAGACATAAAAATGTTTCGAACCTTGTGCGAAGCCGTAGACAATGTAAAAAACCTTTATAGCAATCATTCAGCAAAATTCTAACTCTAACGCGCGCCTTGCGCATCAGTTTTGGATTATTGTATTCGATGAATTTCATTAAAAATATATTAAATAAAATTTTAAATTTCGAATTTGGTATAAGTACTTAAGAAACATTTAAAATTTAAATTATTATTCCCGTCCGGATCCTTGTCAAACGTATTAGAAAAGCGCATGGGCAGCGATTTCCGATGATCATAATAACTTGCGTGGCTCGTCTTATTTGCCTGTTGCTACCATAACAAGATACATTTGGTATGTAGTTACGTGCAAAGTACGCGAAGGTCGTTTATTCATAGATAATTTATTATGAACGGCTTCTTAAAGTAACCGGAAGCGTTTGCGTCTATGACGTAGAGCCGAGACGCCTGCTACGACATAAATAATACCTATGTTATTTAATTATCGATAACATATCAATCTACCAATCGAGTCATAATAATAAATTCAGCAATTGAATTATTGTAATTGGATTATACAGGTTGTCCCGTAAGTAGTGGATCAACCGTAGATCATCTAATAATAGTAGTGTTTATCGAATAAACAATATTTTTCAAGCAATTCCCAGGAAATTTTAAATTTCTTTAATAGGTTGGAAAATCTCCAAATAATCATTATTTTAAATATTTATTGGAAGGTAATGTTAAGTAAAAACCATTTAAAAATTTCAACCCAAGACAGTAAACTTTCGATTTAAATTTGACATTAAAATGGCCATAACTTGAAAATTGTACTATTTTAGAATCCGCATTAAACAAGTAACTTTTTGAAGTCATGCCCAGTAAATTTTTTTTCAACCACCTCGCGTCAAAGTTCTGTAGAAGAAAATCAAATACAACTTCTAGTATAAATTAAAAAATAAAATACTGCATTATTCTATTCATTTCATTTTTTATTCTTCAAAAAATGGCATCTCAGAGTCACCTTTTTTTTTAATTTCACTTATCTAAGAATATTTGGATTATCAAGACGAATGTAACGATATCTAAATTAGGTATATAAATCCGTTCAGTGTTTTGGAAGATGTAATATGTAATATGTAATAAAGAATATTACATACATACATACAAGATACGCGCGAAAAACATAACCCTTCCTGGCAGTCGGGTAAAAATTTTCAAAATAGAGGTTATTTTGTCAAGGTTTATTGATAATTTCAACTAAATTAGATACTTATCATTGTAAAGCAACTATCTGAAAGTTTTTAAGAAAAAATATCATCAAAATATCTGCTCACTTGTGGATTCAACAGGAAAAAGTAGGGAAAAAGGAGCCGCATTTTCGAAATTTTAAAAAAGTTCAAAATCTTTAAAATGGTCAACCCTCGAGCTATCTGAACTTTACGGTTGATCCACTAATTACGGGACACCCTGTATACATTTGATATTATGATAACTTTATAGACTTCAAAAGATTTTCTAGGGATTTCCCGAGTATCAAGATTCAAGATATTGTAATAGGAATATTCCTTGAAACTTGAAGCACTAATCTTAAATTAACATTTAAAAAACCCCCGACAGTTCTATTGACATTAAACATAGCTAAGAACAGTCACCTTTTGAGGGTTAAAAATAATTTGTATTTAAAAATAATTGAAAGAACTTTGTACACAGGTTACTTTGAAAGAAACGTACCCTGAATATTGATGACGGCTAATACTGAAAGGAAACATTCCTTTATTTTAAAAATGAAGTATTATAAAACTGCATTCAATAACTTGAAAATTCACTTGAACCGGGTATCGAACCGGTGAAATGTAAACGAAACATTCTGTATTTTATGATGCCAACTGTCATTCATAAGGATCAATTTTAAATATATCTATACTAATATTATAAAGAGGAAAGATTTGATTGTTTGTTTGCATTGTTTGTTAATAGGCTCCGAAACTACCGAAACGATTTGAAAAATTATTTCACTGTTGGGAAGCTGCACTATCCCCGGTTGATATAGGCTATATATATATATATATATATATATATATATATATATATATATATATATATATTTACTGTTTTTCCCGAAGCGAAGAGCGATTTCCTAGTGTTAAATAATATGAAACCTAAAATAAAGGGAAACCCAAGAAAAATAAGTTAGTTGAAATATTTTTCGTGTAAAGTTCCTACTTTATCAAAAGTAAATAGTCCACTTACTCGTATTTAATATTTCTCAAAATGAGATCCATTTTCACGTGTGCACAGATATATTCATCGACTGAATTCTCTGCGTGTCGCCTTTTGTATCGAGTTATAGTGAATATTTAAAATAATAATTTGAACTTCGGTTTTTAATTCCTCTACTGATCCTTAGTATATTTTATACACGTGGTTTAAATTTAAATACTGTCTATAATAAGTGAAGTGATTATTATATTGTATTAGTGAAGTGAAGTGTGGTGATAACAAAATAAAGTGCAAGTGAACAGAATCTTCTTTATTTTATCGATAACCACACCCCATTCTTAATGTCCGATACCCAGAGAAGCCCGCAGATGCCTACACCGGCCAGCCTTGACGTGACAATTAAATTTTAAAAAGAAATTTAATACAAATCACTTAGCAAGATGGCATTTGCGACTCGCGACTAATGATATTAAAATTCCGCTAAACACCTGGAACCCGGAGGTAGGAAACTTTTATAACGAGTGATCTTCGCCAAATGCGGTCCACTCTAAACTTTGCTTGTTCATCCTCTTTCATACTTCTTTTATGAAGAGTTTTGGCTGTTAAGGTACTTTGCAATATACATGCTATTGATTTATGTACAATGACTTTATAATCTGTTAACAAATGCACGATATTGTTATTAACTCTAGGGAAATTTAAACTTACCTGAATATTGAAAAAGCCTTGTGAGACACCAGACTAAGGATAAAAATTCTAACCATGTATTCTCGAGCTGAATTAAATGAATTATTTTTACATATTTTTGTGTGAGTCCTTAAAAAAAGTGTATTATTTAAAATTTTTAAAGCCTCTGTTCACACGCATTTAGGTACATAATATCTAAATGTCTTTGATCATACGGCTACTCGCCATTACCATTTGATATTAATGACAGTACCGAAGAGGTCACTGTATTTTTTCCAATGACAATTTGCTTTCAAACACTAAAATCATAAAACGAACAAGTATCTACCCGAACAACAAACTTCACGCGATCCTATTATTGATAACAATATTTTAATACAAGCTTGTTTACGGGACTTTTAATAAATACGACGGTTAAAAATATTTTAATCTTTAGTCTCATTAAAAAGAAAGGATATTGCCCATGGACGGGCCCACCTTATGGCATCGTGTCACAACTATATTTATTTAATAAAAAGAGTTGTATTTTTATACATTTATTTATTTATATATCAGCGCTTACTTCACCCTAGCATTGAAACATTTAATAAAAAATTATTTTACTGAATCTAAAATATCCGCCTCAGAACCAAACAGAGCTTCAATGTTGCCAGGTAACAGATTATTCGAGTACACACAATATTTCGAACAAATAATAAAAATCAATTACGATGTCGATACATTTACGCATTTTTTAACTTTAAAATAGTTTCGAGTCTAGCTTAAATACCTTTTTCGACTCTTAGCAACTGTGAAAAATGTTATCCAAACATTATAGTACAAAATCTTAAAATTAACTACCACTGTTTTCTATAAAAATCAAGTATTGCTGTTGTCAGTAATCGATTGACAAAAATAAATAATCGATTGGCAAAAGCATTATTGATGTTGCCAGACCCAAATATCATTATTGGAACGGATTTAAGAAACTATATCTGTCATCTGTCAACTTGCTTGCCAAATGCCAACTTGCATGGTCGTTTCGTGCCGTTTGTTTGTTTTGCGTTGAGTTGAATCATATTCCTATTTCCTCCGTATTTACTTACCTACTTCTACGATACGATTTAATGTAATTGAGTTTTTGTTCATCGCGAGTGAGCAGTGAGATATTGGACTCTTGTTTTAGTTTTAAGTGAGCGATTGGACGCTATAGTGTTTAACTAGTTTAAGTGAGCATTGGACTCTTTTCTTAACACATCGAAAATGTCTACACCGGGTCGAGATCGCATAGATCGGCCACTCTTACGCAGATGTATCAATTGTTCCCTGTGTCTAACGCCTAATCTTCGTAGACGACAAATTGAAGGATTGGACGAACAAATGCTAATCATTCTACGGTCTTGGATATCGCCTTCAACGGTGAGATTACATAATTATTATAAATGATTTATTTACATTAACATTTACAATAACATGAACACTCCCAATCTTAAAACCAATCTGTCACAAAGTCTTAAGTTCAGGTAGAAATATCGTATTACCTTTTATAATATTGTATTACCTTTTTCAGGTGTCCCCTGATGATATTCTGTGTATTGAATGTTTTGTGCTATTACAAGAGAGGATGTCAGCAAACAGAACTTCATTTCAAGTTGATCTATCCCCTGCCCTTGGCCATCTGAGCGTCTGTTTTGGATGTGGTATTTCAATTGCAAATCGCAGAACTCACAGAGTTTCTCAAGACTGTCCTCAAAGAGCTTTCATCTTAAGGTGGACTCCAGCTCATCATGTAAGTTATCGTATTGTTTCTTGTTACTCATTCTTGTTGTTAATATGACAGTATTATTATAGTAAATAATATAAAAGAAGCTTCCTACATTTAATTATTGGCACTTTAAAGATAAATGAAATAAAAACTGGTTTTAAATTAGTGATAAAAAGAATTTAGTCATATTGGAGCCATGGGCTATCTATGAGCTATCTAACTTGCTGTCTTACTCCATAATGCCACGGGCATACCAAGTTGCTTCTTTATTGTTAATCGACAAGTCAACCTGCCTGATTTTGATAGGCCCATTGCATTAAAAAAAAATTAGTCAGTTAGCCTATTGAATTTTTGATTATAACAACACATACCTTCTTATTTTTTAGATCAGACATTTGGAAAAAGTTTGTCGTGCTTGTTGGGAGGCTGCAACAAGAAATGTTCAAAGACAGGCTAATTATGACAATAATAGACCTTTGCTGGAACCGATGGATGCTGACAGAATAGAAGCTGATAATTTAAATGCTGTGATACCTGAACCGCCTCCACAACCTCCCGCTAATGCAGATCTGCCACTTCAGGAACAATACCTTCCCCGGACACAGCCCAAAATTATTTCTCAAAAGTATAAGCGGGTTTCTGCAAGTTCACGTTATTGTTTATTCAGTGGATGTGACAATACTGAACGCCTTTTAGTGCCAGGCACTATAAAGGAAGTGTTGTTATTGCAGTACAAAATATACATTCCGTTTAGTGCTAGAATTTGTGAATATCATTTGCACAGCAATAATTGGGCTGAACTTGAGACCCCATATTCAGATTTTACTGGATATCAAGTTGATGATATCTTTTTAAAACTAGAAAAAGCTGCTGAGAGACAAATCAACTTTAGTGACATTAACTCGATGGATCCAAATCTATGCCATTATTGGTTGGGGCTTAATGCAGAGCAGTTCAATGAATTATTAAATGATATTCCAATGCTATATGATCATTTTACGAACCCTTCTGTTGCTCTGAGTATATTTTTGGTCAAACTCAGGACAGGTGACAGCAATGAAAGGCTGTCAACCTTATTTAAAATACCAAGATCCACTTTGGAAAGAAAAATGAAAATAGTAAGAGATTGTTTAAATGTACAGTTTGTTCCTAGATATTTAGGAATAAATCACATGACTATCCAAGATGTAGCATCCCGAAATAGGATTATACCAGAGGGGTTTTTTGGGGATGCCAGCATGGCTGCAAATATTAAACCTGCTATAGTAATATGTGATGGCACATATGTTTATGTTCAAAGCAGCAGCAATTATTCTTACCAAAAACAAACCTACAGTTTGCATAAGTACCTTAACCTTGTTAAACCATTTTTAATTGTTTGCTGCGATGGATACATTTTAGAATGTGAAGGACCTTATGAAGCAACAAAAAATGATTCATCAATTATGAGCTCTTTGTTTGCTGATGAAAATGGTCCAATGCGGTCATTTTTTAGACCCGGTGATGTCTTCATCTTGGATAGAGGATTTAGAGATGTAATTCCAGAATTAGAAGTGTACAATTATAAGACTCACATGCCTGAATCATTGTTAGAAAATGAATTTCAACTAACTACTTTACAGGCTAATAAATCAAGATGTGTCACTATGTGTCGATGGGTTGTAGAAGTTGTTAATGGGCGGATAAAAAGAGATTTTAAATTATTTCGACAGGAATATTTTAATAGAGCTTCAAGCCATCTTATGGTTGATTTTAAAATTGCTTGCTCCCTTTTAAATAAGTTCCACCCTACAATTGACGATAGGCCTGATGCTGTGGAATTATTGAACATTGCTCTGGCAAGATTGAACACAGTAAATTATCTGTCAGAATTTGTTCAAAGGGAGCATATAAACAGAAGACGTACGATTTTTGAAAGCATAAGCAGTAGTGCTCCCCATTTAGATAATTTCCCAAGGTTAACTTTAAGTGATCTAAGAAGATTTGCATTAGGGTCTTACCAATTAAAACAGGCAAGGTCCTATTATGGGGAGCATGTGCGAGCAAATGGTACTTATGTTATTGAAATAAGTAATGAATTAATAGAAGATGACTTGCCCTTAATATTAGGCCAAAATAATTATTTAATTAGGGGTAGAATAAAGTCAAGACATATAAGCAGTAAGACATATTATACATATTTACTGATAAGCAAAGATCAAAATAGGGCAAATTCTTTAGAAAGTATAATTGCTTATTACTGTAATTGCCTTGTGGGCAATCGTACTGTAGGGTGTTGTGCTCATATCATGTCTGTGTTGTGGTATTTAAGCTGGGGTCGTTTTAATGATGTAAGAGCCCCAGCTCCTTTTTTGGACAATATATTTTATGATGAATAACATTCATGTCTTTAACTTGTTTTTATTTTAATAAATCCTCGAGCATGAGTTTTCTCCTATAACACAATGGATAAGGCAGCAATCACCACACTGTCCCAGTCTAGTGAGTTTTCACACGCCATTAAGAGCTATTTAGGTGAAACTCCGGTATAGTACTGAACTCAGTAGGTTTCCTATTTCCATTAAATCAAGTGATATTTAATTTTCTATAACGCCAGGGCTCAAACTAGTGATCCTAAACAGAAGGCCAGGCTCTCCAACCACTACTCTAATACAGATTAATTTAAACCACATTTAGGCATATGCTCAATTTAGGGACACAAAAAATAGGATTTCTTTTAAACCTGGGTGAATAAATGGAAATGGTTTGGATATTTTAAAAAGATAATTAATAAGCTACAAAATAAAATAAAAATCATTGGGACATAACAACTTTTTGGGTGGGCCCAAACCCCATAGTAAAATGGGCATTTTCCTTTCAAGATTAAGGAACGCCTTCTCGTTTGATAACCCAGCAATCATAAAGTTCATTGTCGCCGACGACGCTCGGCGCGTACCGTGTACGACGGAATGGGTGCACGTATGAATTTTTAGTGGATGCTTTGTATGTATGAAACTTGGTGTAGAATTTAAGATACATACATTACGATATCTGTGGTATACCGTATATGTTTGTTCCTGAGGTGACATCATGCTTAAACTAACGCATTGTCTGTGGCAGGACACATATTTGTGTTTAACAATTTTGATGTATTGTAGAGTTGCCAACCGTCCTGTTTTCCCAGGACATGTCGTAGTTTTTGTAGTGTCCTGGGACTTCCTGAATAGTTTTTACGCAGCGTCCTGGGTTTTTTAATTTTAAAATTTCCGCGCCTCTTTTAAAATTCTTACGTTACGGGCGGTCTCACTAAAAAATATTATGATTATTTTAATTACTTGAATTTCATTTTACCTATTTTCACTAGATATTAATTTAACTATTGTACGTAATTTAACTATTGCGTTCTGTTTTTAAACTGAATTGTCCTGGTTTCTCTAACTTTAAATCCTGTTTTTTTAAATTTGAGGTTGGCAGCCCTAGTGAATTGTACGAGTAGTAACGCACTTCTTGTCTCTGTATTCCGTGAACGCAACTATAATTAATTATATTTCCCTAAAATAAATAAAAAATGCAAAAAACTAAAGATGTACCTATTATAGGTAGATACCAACCTGCTATAGGTTATCTCTGGAATTACTGAAGTGATGAGTAACAAAAGTAATTTTTGTTTATAAAATATTTGTATTATAGATTAAAGTTTCAATATTTATAAATTAAGTATGAAGAAATGTAATTACTTTATCAGCGTTACTGACTAAATGGATATTTAAAAAATATCCAATCATGACTTACTTTCCTGAATCTAAGCGATGGTGGGTTACACTTACGATCAGTTATGATGTTATTATTATACCTCAACGGTCATAACATAACTTTGATTTAGTAACATCGGTAATTATGGGCCGTTTGTAAACAATATGTTATGTCTTATATTGAAAACCACCTAATTCTGTTTAGGCTGATTCAAGAACCCTACAAAAACAAAGGTATTTTTATTTATTTATAACTTATTTTAAGATCCTTCGACGACCATAGTGGCGTGCCTAGGCCGTCAGAACAAGGCAAGTCGTACAACCCAGGATCTCGGGATCTTTGGCCCGACAACACAGAACACTCCATTCCATACGTATAATATTTACTGAGAAGAAGAACATGAGTGTTAAGTTATACTTCTTTGGTGTAACAGAACAAAAATAGCGAAAGATTTCATCCCGTATGTCACAACTTTTTGTTTGTAAAAGGAATCAGTTATCAGCTAACTTCATCATGTCGTTTTTTGGCTGTCGGTGTAAGCGCAATGTAAAAATTTTACTCTCATATTTTTTTCCAAACGTGCCAAAATAACTTTAAAACCACAGTTAGCACAAAGAGTAAAAGCTCATGTATTCGTATAGTTCGCACTTCGCATGACAAACCTTCAACTATCCACATGAGAAAGACAAAGAAAACTGTCCATAATAAATTCCCTTTAAAATATAACGATAATTCAAGTCGGATATTGTTCATTCGATGGTTAAAACAGCTTCCTGTGAGATGTGACTGACCTTTACTCAAACGATTCTGTTAGTAAGCGTCCTTCAGACTTCAACTTCGTACTTTTACGAAGACAAATAACTATAAGTGTGAAATAAGAAGAAAATGAGTGAATACACACATTCAAAACAAAATGGCTACACAATATTATACTTAGTGGTAGATAAGTATATTAAAATTTGATTTCCTTCAACCGTGAATTTAGGATTTAATTTTACAAATGCAATTTTTGTCTTCTTACCTGCATTAAGTTAAGAATTTATTAAATGTACATGATGAATCGTACCAACGTAAATAACATTTCGAAAAGGATATTAGAGCAGGGTGATATCTATAAATGCAACAAAATACCACACCATCATGATACGCGCAAGAATACTATCGGTATTAATCTGAGTAGTACATATTCTAGCGACTTGCACCAGAAGGCATTTTCATCAATAAGAGCCCAAGTTTATAAATTGCATTTCATCCATCCATCCATCATCATCATCAGCCATTGGAGCTCTACTGTTGGTCATAGGCGCGCCGACGCCGAACTTGCGCCACTGTGTAATGATCTAATGATGTAATGATATGTATTTGTATGTACTTGTATGTTATGAGTTATGACGTACCTATTTGGCAGACGTGAATGTGAGGCGCTGGCCCAACTTCGGTTCGACTGTCATCACGATCTCTGGTTCGGTACGACATATTATTATTGTCTGGCACCACACTTACCTGAAACAATCAAACGGAGATTAGTACAGCCCTAATAACTAAAAACAAATGATAAATCAAATAACTTATTCATAATCGTTATTAGGTATTAAAGATAGAAAATTATAAGGTGATCGTATGTGTTGTTTGATTTCGATTCACAAAAAAGAAAAAATATTTTAATACATCGCTTGATATAGAATTAATGCTACAATACATAAATAATTATGTATAATTGATATTATTTTTAGCCTCAGGGTTGCTGCATTCGAAATACGTATAATAATATAATTCTTTGTACAGAATTTTTTATTTTAATTTCCTTATCCTCAATTGAATTTTTGCTTGTTACTCACATCAATCGGCGCCGAATAGGTTTATTTACTTTTTTTATAATATCCACAAGACGCGCATGAAACCACGGATGAGCTAATTTTAACAAGCAATGCTCACATAATAAAACCTAGAGGAATGAATGCTATAGGCACCTATAACTAGTCTAGGTAAGATGATCACCAAAGATAGTAAGATGCTAACATCATCGATGTCATTGTCAGTAATGAAGCATGAAGAGCGAGAGAGAAAACAATAATACAAGTGTTAATTTAATTATAACAGAGTCGTAAACTGAATACGGATGTAACAGCAATGATTTTTAAATAAATATAGATACGTTATGCCCTTACAAATCAACCGAAAAATCTGTTCCGATGTCCGCAAGGCACGCTTATTGTTTTATCGCACGTCTTTATCGCTCTCGCGTCAAAACTACATCGCTATCTCTTTCTTCACCTGAATAAGAGTTCCCAATTGGGAACTTTTTGAGTCACACAACGCGCGCGCTTATGACATGTCTGCCTCTTTTTAATATACATATAATATCATTGTGTACATAACAGGGTTACACGCACTGTTGTCTTGTTTGCAATTGTTTAACTTTGTACATTCTGAATAAAAATATTCCATCATGTTATTTACTGAGGTAATTTCAGAAAATGTGAAAAAGAAAGCAGGAAATTCAAGTTGGTAACAGAATGTATTGTGAACGTTTACCCAAGTAAAGAAGCAAAAATAGGCCTTAAACAAAATATTCAATGAAGCTGTTTTGACTTCCGTGTTTACAAGAATCCCTCAGAGAGATTCTCAGAATGACATGTGTTGAGTGTGTTGACGACTGACGTATAACCTTTTTCATCGAATAATCGTGCCTTTAGAACAATTTTAACAGACATCTAAAGAGAAGAGGGTTCAATATTATTGGCTGCTTATATTGCTTAATTTGAAATGCTATATTTAACGATAGGTATGCGTGATAAAATTTTATTTTTAAAGTAATAACAACATAAACCCATGGCAATATGGTAAAGATCTTATGATAAAGTCCAGATATAAACAACTAAATTCCTCAACGGATGATAGTAAATAAGGCGCAATGAACGGGCATTTACTACTTAGTAGGTAATAGGAAAATTGGTATGATTCAGAAGATATTTTTCATCTATCTGTCGACATTCGAGATGTTATTTTACAGGGCTCACTATATAACTCACTACATTATTTATTTCTAAATAAAAATCCTTGTAAAAACGGGATAAAATTCAAATATATCTTGAAGTATTAATTATACAACGTTATTATGTGGCAGACTTTTCGGCCATTAGCATGCTTAAGTTCCATTTTTGCGCTTAATTGGACGAAGCGGCGTAAACGTTCTCATTATTTGCAGCTTTTTTCAGTACTACTTGATGTTTTACAGCAAAGGAAATGTTTATTGTACAATGTAATGTTATGTCATTAATGTTCAGAAAATTATATAGGTAATGAGATCATTATTAAATTATAACTACGTAAGGAGTTTAAAATGTAATTAAAATAGAAATAATAAATAAAATCAACAAATAAGTAAACATTACCAAAAAATATTGAGTGATTTTTTTTAAATGCAAATGAACTCATTAATAACTTATTTTTACTTCAAAATCATAATAGGAAATGCAAAGAACATTATTATTTTTTGAATAGCATGTATAAAACACGATTTTCTTCTATGACAATTCAAACGTAAGTAATGTTAAAATTTTTACGACTTGTTATTTTATGTTATTTTATTATTATGAACTTAGTGACATTACCGCATAATAGCCATTAAGTTGTATTTTTTCAGTTTTATTAAATCCACCTAAGGTACACGACGTACTCGTAGCTATTCCGTACTTCCGGCCTCTACCGTAGAGTCTAGACAAGTTGACTATAATTTAAACTACTGCTAAGTATGTATTGGAGGGGGTGAAGGGAACGCGTTTTACAATACAGTCTCGTGTGTCTCGTGAGTCTAGAGATGGATTATCTTTCCTTAACGATATATTAGACAAGGTAGACTGCTTCGTAGACGAGACCTACGTAGACTCTATATCTGCGTCTGGAAACGTGTTTTTATCTTGAACCATCAAATTAGATATACCTAATTCTTACTCCGTGCTCATAACTAGTACATAAAGTAATATTTTATTATGAACTTATACCTAATGACCCTTTATATGTACAACAAATAATTAGGAAAATTTCAGATATAGAGAAATCTGAACCTTCTAATATACTGAAGACAGTCTTAGGACAACTAGTGCAATAACATGTATAAAATACAAACGGTGATAATTTGTATAAATAAACATCACGTGAGGACTTTAAGTATTTACTCGTGTGGTACGAGTTTGTATTGAAATGATACGAGTATAATAGAAACAGACGTATTACACTGAAGGTTAATTGTGGGTACAAACTGAACAAAGTTATCGTTTACTTAGATAATACTGAATGTGGATACGTTCATGCGATTCACAATAAAATGATACCTATCATGTTGATATAACTACATATTTGCGGTGTGACACAGCACTGGAATGAAATTGAATCCTCTCATAGAACAGACGGTTTAATTAAAAGAGCGGTGTTTGCACTGAAAAGAACAGTCCAAAGAAGAAAAAAACTTCAATCCATTTCTTATTATTTTTATGTTGATTAAACGATGTAAATTGAATTGACTCTGTTCAATAAGAATCATTAAAAGCAAGTCGGAAATACTATAGGTAACTATTATATGTACACTAGGATTTCCTGGCGCGGTTGGCATGGACAACATAGGTAAGTAAGATACTAACACCCACAACCCAAGAATAAACAAACATCTTTCACATACATATCTGCCCTGTCTGGAAATCGAATCCGGGACTCCTCGCTTCGCAGGCAAGATCATTATCAACTGGACTACAAGATCGTCAAAATCTAAGAACCCAAGAAGAAAGCAAGGATAGGTACTGCAAATAAATCTCTTAAATTAAATAATGTAAATAAATCTCTTAAATTAAATAATGAAACATTAAATATAGAGGAATCCACGGTTTTTTTAGGGGTGACCTTGGACAGTAAACTGCAATGGGGCCCGCACATAGCATCTCTCACAACTAAACTTGCTAGGGCTGCTTATGCTGTTAGAAAAATAAGGCAGCTCACTGACGTCGACACTGCTCGGCTTGTTTATTTTGCATATTTCCATAGTGTTATGTCTTATGGCATTTTACTGTGGGGCAAAGCAGCCGGTATAGAACAAATTTTTGTATTACAGAAAAGAGCCATTAGAGCTATTTATAAACTAAAATCAAGGGAGTCCTTGCGTGTCAAATTTAAACAAATAGGTATACTTACAGTAGCTTCCCAATATATTTATAATAATTTAGTGTTTATACGGAATAACATAACTGCATATAAACAAAATTGTGATTTTTCAAATCGTCAAACAAGAAGGATGCATCAATTGGCTACCTCTTCGTACCGTCTTTCTAAAGTGCAACGTTCTTTTATGGGACTAGGTATAAAATTTTATAATAAAGTCCCAAAACAAATACATGACTTACCGGTGCAATCTTTTAAGAAACGTGTAAAGGCTCAGCTCTTAGGCAAGGGCTACTATAGCATAAATGAATATTTAAATGACAAGGATGCTTGGAAATGACTAGCTAGGCAACCAGTTCTGCACAGGTTAAAGAATACCTATTTTTGTAATAGATATAAGTTTTATTTTTAAAAGATGTGCTGAGGAGTTTCTTTACGGCTTTTCTTCTCCTCCATGACAAAGCACCTTTCCGAAAAGCTGGTAGATTAAAAAAATGACGTGCATAAGAGTATCAGTGATACCTACATGAATAAAGATTATTTCATTTCATTTCATTTCATTTCAAGTACCTGATCCTTCAACAGTTTCATACCAACCAAAATCAATTTCATGTTTGATTTCAGTTTTAACTTATACTAGCAATATAACCACGGCATTGCCTGCTTTCAGGTATGAAATGAAGGCGTGATGTATGTATGAGTTACTGACTTTACAATTATTATTGTTTGTTGTTATTTTTAGTATTGTATAATTTATATTTGTAATTTGTAAATTGTATCCATTAGTATAATTGGCGAAGCCTTTCTAAGAAGGCGTGATGTATGTATGAGTTACTGATTTAACAATTTATTTATTTATTTATTTAATGATTCATGCACACCATACAATTTTAAATAGAAAAACTTAAATTTAGAGACATTCGCACATGGGAGCTACTTATTTCGAAACGAAATCTCTTCCAGTAGCCCCACAAAAGGAAATTTGAAATTTGAGTGGCAAACTGAGTGCACACAAGAATGTATATATACAAAAATACATAAACAAATATAAAATATACATACATATACATAAAATAGACATATATTCATACATATACACATACATACACATACCACATACATATATATATCATATACATCATATATATTATACTAATAATACATACAAACAATAGCTATAAATACAATTACAATTATTACAATTATTATTGTTTGTTGTTATTTTTTTAGTATTACATATATAATTTCTATTTGTAAATTGTATCCATTAGTATAATTGGCGAAGCCGTTTAATGGAATTAAAATAAATAAATAAATAATAAGAACCCTGTATTTTATCATGATCTACATGTGTGCTAAATTTTATGAAAATCCATTTTTTGTCTGAAAGAGTAACAAACATCCGTCCATTCTCACAAACTTTCATATTTATAATATTAGTAGGATGTATTTGACGACCCGTGTGGCGCAATGGTTACCATGCCGGATCGCCGCGCCAAGGGTCCTGTGTTCGATTCCCAGCGAGGCGGAAATTTAAATGATGAGTTTGAATTTCTGTTCTCGGTCTGGGTGTGAATGTCCTTGTCTTGTGTGTTGTCCATGGCACCCACGACACAGGGAATCCTAGTGTGGGGCTATGAGTGTGAAGCGTTATTATTAATATTTATTATGTACCTTATTTTACTAATTGAGAGAGCTGAATTCAAAGCTTCAAAAACCAGTTAATGCCCCTTTATCCATTGAATATCTCAATCCAGTTCCCCGTTAACAATGTGTCTGGCGAAAGTAATGTCTGTGTGGAAATGAAAACCTCCATTGAAGCCATGTGCACTGACCTGGATTAGTTTGACTCAATTGTTACTGTACATGCACCTGTATAGGCGCCGTGAATAACCCCGGCCCGGTCACTTACGAGATCGATAAGCGTCTTGTTCGTTAGTATCACTTTAAATAAAAACATATGCTATAACGAGCAGTTGGGGAAGTATGTACTTATGTCCGAAACATAATTCTAAGTATTAATAAAGCAATTGGGATAGCAAAACTCATAATATTAATTCAAATTTGACTCGTTTTAATTCTAATTCAATCAAAAATTGCTCGCACAGCTTTGCAATGCGTTTTATGCTAATCCTATGATCTAACTACTATGTATTTGGGCCAAAATGTCGATAAACGCACAGAAACTGTAAGGTAAGTTATAATGTACAAAAAAAAGTGTTGTTAATAATGGGAATTGTTATTAGGTAGGTAATACTTATATCTTAAATCTGATTATTACATTAATGGAAAATAAATTTGAACCCGTTCGTTTTGGCTGAAGGGCGAAAGCGGCCGGTATTTCATCCACACCTCGGGCGGGAGGAAGTTTTCTAAAATTATCCCCCGGCCTAATCGATTCACTCTGGTTTCCCGGCTGGGAATGGTCTAGTCTAGACAGTAGACAGTCTTATACTAACGTTCATATATCGACTCTATCGTTGTAATGCGTCTTTATTGAAGTATAGTTTCCTATGATCTTCATAAGGCACGTTTATTTCATCACCATGAACATTATTTTTGATAATACATAACATATTGTGTTAAGTCACAGTACAGTATTGGGTAGCAAATCTCCGGTACCTCGATTAAGTATGTACAATATTCAATGACTGGGTTAAGGACGAACAAATTGACTTATTTTCACAAATACTTCACCTATTTCGACATCATTTAACTAAAAAAATGTAATAGTATTTTGTAAAACTTAAGCACCATTATTATTAGATTTAATTACGATTAAAGCATGCAGTGTTTACTTTTAAGTGATTGTGCATTAAGCTAAGTACAGTGTGTATTAATGTTGTATGTTGTATCGTTGGTAAACCTAATAAAGAAAATAAAAATAAAAAAATTAAAGTCAAGTGTTGAGGTAGCGATCCCTGTTCGCGTGAAGCTGTAGGCCACTAGGGCCAACAGCTACTAGGTACTTATCCATTCGAAAAAAAAGGTAGCGGCGTTAGTAAGAGGCTATTCACCTCTGTCTTTAAATATTTTTATGTACTGCACAGTGCACAAGTCCATGGGTTGCATTGACTGTGTAGCATTGAAGTTTTGTGTTTCTAATACATACAGGTACACTTATTTACATTATAAAGCTTTTTTGTTTCTACGGCAATTGTCGTCGATTTAAAATAGTATACTGTTATCGAACGATAATACGTATTATAGGTTAATGAATGAATATTATGGTAGTTTATACAATAATATCAAGAAGTAAGTTAAGTGATATCAATATTGAATTTAATGTACCTACTTAATAAAATTTGAAGTAGTTAACATAGCAACAGTAATTTAAATTCAAGTAAAAAGTATAATCAACTGTACGGTTTTTCTTCGATCTAGGGTAAGCACATAATATCGACCTTCTAGAACTGTTTGCATATTAACATCGTATAAGCACCTAAATTTTAATACTAAATAATTTTGAGATTAAAACACTTGTAACTAGGTAAAACTTTATACTTATAATTCTCACATAGCGAATTATACACTCTACTTCTTCCCCTAACAGGGATGGAGCTACATTTACTAATCAATTTATAAACTTTCGGTTTTTGCGAACAACACAAACCACTAAAAACTGAGATGAAACGTTTTTCTGTGACATTTTGTTTGCAAATGAATTTTATTAAGATCGGCAAGAATGTTGCCTCGGCAACATCTGATGTCATCGTTGCAGGCCAATAAAGACGCGATAATTAAAACACATTACATTTTATGAATGGTTTCAGTTTACGAAAGGTTAGTACCTACGGAAGGTAAAAACTTTACCGGTTACCACCAACCATTCAAAATGGTAATCTCATCGCCAAGCTAGCTTTAGGTACTACCAACTCGACTGAAAAGTCATTGCTTCACTTGGCTAACACTACCGCTAAGACTTAATTGCATGGCCTGTGTTCATTTTTACACAGAAAATAAGTAAAAATCATTACTAGCGTATAGAACCGACACCGCGAACACGATGTATGCCCAATGCATTGGGACATGCCACATGGCTTCAATCTTCAATGGATTCGTTTGATTTTGAAACGAGAACGGGGGCTCAATTTTGAAAATCGAACCTCCCGGGCGAGACACATTTTGTTCGAGATGTCTGTTCTATGACATTATACTTCAATGGTAAAAATAAACAATTTTTCTTACTTTTGCTTTTTGCAATAAATAACTTGATATCACTTTCGAGCACGGTAATTTAGCTAAATAGAAACACGTCTTATATCGTAAATTATTCGAATCTAACTGTATTCAAACGTATAACTGATAAATAAAGATGTCAGCTCCCGGTATCAAAATGGCGACGATTATAATATTATGTTACATTAAAATTAAACGGTCTCCATTTGACTTTTACGGCCAATCAGTACGCGTTACGCGGTATACTAAAGAATTCAACAATACCATCGTTATGGTAGCACGTATTAATCAATACTAACTTGGGTCAACGTCATAGATTCTTTAACCTCAAGTAGCCTTAGAATATCTTGATATACAGTGCGTCCAGCGACCAACTAGCGATATTTTAAGGGCATGAAATACACCTAATTTTATCGACAAAAATACCCATAAATGGGGGTCTAGCCCTCTTCCTTTCGGAATGGCTGCCATTTAATTTTTTTTATTATGTTAGACAACTCTGCAAATAGACTGATTTCTCTGGACAAGGTCCTAAAGATGTGAAAAATCTATTAATTGACAGGTAATAATACCATCTATTCAGTTCATTCTAGTTTCAAGTTACAAAGGTTGAAAGGTCATTAAGGTCATTTTTTTAGTTTTTATAACATACTTCAAAAACTAGCACATTAACACACCTTTAAAGTATGTACATGCATTGATTGACAAGGATATTATCAAAATCATTGCTCTAAGTTGCAAGATTGGTGACTTATTGGTGTTTGAATAAGAGCCTTTGCGAGTTTCCATACCTCTTGCATCCAGCTACGTGCTACATTGAAAAAAGATGGCTAAAAAAAGATGTTTTGTCAATAAAATTAGGTAATATCATCGATTTTTATTGTACATATTTATTGAAATGTTTGTTAATTAATTAAATTCCGGGCAAAACGGTTAGTCTTGGTTTGTATATCTACGCCACAAAATATTATAACATAAATACATTGATTAAAGAATAGGGCGCTTAGTAAAAAAATGTTTTCAACACATAGTTACCATTCAACTAAATCGAGTTGGAAATAATTAAAATATCATATAAAATTTTCGTATTTTTATCTGTACCTCTCTCTATCGACGCTTGAAAGGAAAAAATTACTAAGCGACATTAAGCTATAATAACTTTACAGGAAAGCAGTTTAAAGTTGAATTTTTAGAAAAGTTGTTGTATATATGCCACAGTATAGATCGTAAAATAAGGATTCCGAAAGAGTAAGAATAACGTCGGTAGGAGGATTACAAAAAATATATGATTTTTTTCCTAAAAATTCCAACTTTAAACTGCTCTCCTGTAAAGTTAGCTCAATGTCGCTTAGTCAATTTTTCCTTTCAAGCGTCGATATATTTTCGCCGGGCACTAGACGAGAATGCCAATAACTCCAGTTGCCAGTAAGATGGTTGGAAAGGCTTTCATGAAGTTTAAATACCCTTTAAACTGTATAGGGATGAGTTGAAAATTAACATAGGTACATATTGCAATTGTGAATCGAATGAATCTATCGAATGAATGAAATAAATTTAAATAGTCTAGCGTTTTCTGTATAAGTATGACAAGAAGATTTCTTTGATACGAGTATGTCGGAGAATGTTAAGTTTTCTAGCATCAATAGATTTTTTTTTGTATTGTGTAGTATATTGATTTAATTTCATTCGTCACGTGATGTGCTTAGTATTGATTAATTTCAGGACTTGAGTAACAGCATACTGCACTTAAAAAACGTAATGTATATCTAATATACATTACCTAAGTAGTTGTCAATGCACGTGTAAATTGTTGTCATTGAACGTACCTATATCTTGTCTTGTGTTTATTGTATCTATTTATTTATTTATTTACACTGTATTATACCCTTATAACTAAGTGGTAAGTACAAAAGGTGGACTTAAAAGCGAACTTGGACTTGGAACGTGGACTTTAAAGCTATAATAGCTATTTATAATTCATCTGTACAAGATACAGATTTCTCCAATAATTTTAATGTAAAATAGTATTACGCATCTACTCTTTTGGAAAAATTCTGACCGCATCAAAGTAAAGGAATGGAAAGGACGGCAAAATATTCTAAGTACCTATATTTTAGGTATACCTATTAAGCATTTCTGAATATTACATTAAATTATTATGGGAAAACATACATATCACTTACAATTTCTGTTGTTTACATAGGTACTTAAGATTTATTTATAAATAAGGAACTATATTCCGGAAGTGTGTTTGTAAACATGTCACCTTCGTCAGTTCTCCACAATAATTAAACGAGATTAATATTCATGGCAGCTTCTGCACATTTGTCTATTTGTCTGTCCAAACTTCTTAATTGTGTTAAAGTTTTGGCGAGTGTCCAAAAGTAGGGAGGTTGAGAGGTCCTTACCATTGATTCGTCTGTCTGTGAGGGTGTCCTCCTCATCCCACCAGGGTTGTTCCTGTATTCTGCGCACGGGTTGTCGTTCAAAGTTTCCATAATACTGAAACTCCATTGTCACTTTCCAACCATTGATCACTTAGCGATGTTCCGTCAATTTGCGACACAATTTATTGACACACACCGAGTCACGGTAAGCGTTTACGCGATACTGATTTGTTATTAACTTCTGCCGGCTAATTAACAACGAGATAAAAGTGTCATGACCGCTGCTTACTTAGTTGTAGGTAACTACCCTCTGCCTTGATGTGTTCTATCACAATCACTGTCGTCACATCGTGGTCGCTCCGTTAAAAACTAATATGTCAATGTGATAAACTAACTCCGAGCCTAAATATAATAATAATAATGAAATTAATCAGAAGTTCCAATCAATATCTATCCGAGATTATTATATTTGTACAATGGAGATAAATAATTTAAATTTAGTTCAAGAAAACTAAATAGCTTTTCCTAGTAGAACAAATAACTTAGAGATTTGACTTAGATTGACTAATTTTGTCAAATCTTGATTACTTAGACTAATTTTGCATAGAAAACATGCACCAAGGGCCTACGCGCGGCGCATAATTATATGGCAGAGCGCAGCGCAGAGCATTTTCACTTTCAAACTATTATCGACGTTGTCCCAATGATCTTAGAAAAAAAGAGTCCTTGTCCTCATTGAAATAACACCCAAAATCAATTAACACAACAATTAATTCCTGAAGAGCAAAGAAGCGACTACATAGGAAAAGTAGCGCACAAGAACGCGAATGCTCGCGACTACGCGCTACTCCGCGCGCATCCGCTTTCCGTCGCCGGTCTACACTCTACACATCTTGACTGCCTAATTTTGTTAACTAAAATTTTCTTTTTCTTCTTTTCTCCATAATTCTTCTTTTTTTAATTTCTTCCTCTTCTGCAATTAATGTAATCCCAATCCATAATTTTATTATCTAAAGTACACGTTTGGATTTTGAAAGTGTCGTCTTTGCGCAGTCTTGCGCATCTGAGTGGAAATTCGCGCATTTGCGCGCAGAAATTCGAATGTTTCTCACGTTTAGAAAACTTCGCGGGCATACTCTGCGCTGCCCTCCGCCATGTGTGACGTCCCTAAGGATGATTTATTAAGGGAAATAATGACGCAATAATCAAAAACAAAATGTTCATATTTAGGTTAGGCGTGGGGTGACGCGACGTGGCGAGCCCGACAGCCAACATTTGATTTTACCCCCCCCCCCCCGTATGAGACGTTTCGCATCAAAAAACATTAAAAAAACCAGGCAATTGCGTGTTAGGCCAAGCGCAATGTAGGTAAGGTACCGAAGTAGTAAGTATGACTATTAGTCATTAACTACTTACGCTATCATAGCCGTGATAGTTTTCCTTGTAAATTCATCATATAATCTATTTTTGTCAATTTTTTCACTTGTCCAGCTCCAACCGTTTAGCCGGCAGGGGGGCACTTGACTCTAATCATAGAAGAAATAATAGTACATAATATATCTAACCAAAATTAGCACTTTAAAGCCAATTCAAATAAAAAATAAAACATGAGAGGTGTCAAGGGACACCCGGATGGAACGAATTTCCTTTCGATTTAAGTATTGTATTGTTGTACAGCGCCTGTTCAGACTTAAGATATTTAGTTTGGTTAGTTGCGGATAGATGGCGTTAGTAAATTAATTCTGAATCACGCTACCATCTTATACTTGTAACATACGTAAGTTCAAGGAAACTATTAATTTTTTTGAATTCGCTCTGAATACTTAGTTTCATTTACCTTATATAGTTACGCAGTTTGTACAGCGCCATCTCTGTAAAACTTTCTGAATCACGCTAGCGTGTTCCTTATCGCGCGTTGTGAAAGGGGGTCGCTAGCGTGATTCAGAAAGTTGTACAGTACAGCGCCATCTCTGTAAAACTTACTGAATCACTTCAAAAAAAGTGTCGTCATTCGTAAAATCAAAAAGTGTCGTAATTTTCCGTCTAGCCCCCTTTCACAACGCGCGATAAGGAACTTCGTTCCAATAAAAAGTTTAAGTTTTTTACATACTCACATACATACATATTTGATAAGCAGGATAATCATTACGAGCAACAAACGTCCCACTGCTGGAAATAGGGCCTTTTTTAACAGTATGAAGGATTTGCTAAAGCCATAGTCATTGCAGTTACAAATACGTAGAGTCAGTGCAGAATTAGCCTAATTCACTAAGAATCTGTCAAAATGCAGGTTTCTGGTGATAATTATTCATTATTAAACGAATAATATGGAGATATTATTATAATATATCACATAATGTAACATATCACACGGTGTAACATGTTTGTATGTGTAGGGTTCGCTTGGTGCCAATAATAAACTAATCGCTTTCACTACACGTCCTACTCGGTCGGCGTCCGGACAGAGAGTGCCCGGCAAGTAGTGGTGGGCGATTATGAGATATACTGATGGAATCATTCGATTATGAAGATGTCTCGAGATATCTCGATTATGATCGTTAGTAATAACTAATCTGTATCGCTACTAATTCGCTATACACTACATCTACCTTTTACAAAATAAGAAAAGAAACAAAATATTATCTCTACTTCTGACACAGTTATTTAACTTAAAATAAGTCGAACTCACTTATTCTTTATAATCAATAACAATTATCACATTATTCAACATAACCTGCAACATCTGTTTATGAACCTCGTTATAGTGGTTGTACCAACAGAATGTTCCAGACTTTTATCTACATATACCTTCCACTGTCCATCTACACATTTCAGGTGTACTAAATTTCTCTATTGTCCATTACCGTCGTTTTGCCGTTCTACATCATTCCCTTCCTTATTGATTACTGCGTGTGTCGTATTCTCCTTCGTCACATTTTCCACGTATACTATTTCTCCAACTTGAATAGTAGATTCCGTTGCATGTCTAGGTCTACTTATTCTTTCCCTTTCGCCTTCACGTTTGCATCTTTATCCTTTGTTTCTAAATGTACTTCCGCAACTCAACATCCCCAACTTACTCGTATCTCTAAGTTGACAACTGTGATGAGAGTTGGATTAGATACATCTCTAAAGTTACTTCTCTGCACTGTCGTTCAACAATTTTTTTTTTTTTTTTTTGACAGCTCAAGAAGATTGCCATTTCCATTGCAACTAAAGATATTAAATGAAAATACTACGATCTTCTGAGTCTGTAAGTGCTCATAGGCTTGGATGAATCGTATTTTTCAGAGCTTTCTCCAAATTCTTGTGGATTGTTATCCACGAATTGTAAAGAAAAACATATAAAATAATAATTAAAAGGCGAGTCCGCTACCACGAACTCATAACTGCTAACTGTCGTTTGTCACACTTTAATCTGGCTCAAATATATGAACATCTACGAATCATTATAAAATACTAAATTGTCTATAACGAGGGTACGTGGATATGAGTCGTCATTGTACTTTTCATATTTATCTTGTACTTATCAATTGCAAAGATTAAATAAATAAGAATCTTTAATCCAAAATGAAGTTATGGAATAATAACACAATAGATTAATGGAATAAAATATAGCATGTCGAAAATCATTGTATTACTTTTATTCCTTACATAATTCTTGAATCCTGATTACATTAATATGTCTTTATTTGATATTTGTGATTCATATTTATTGAGGTGTTATTTGTTTTTTATTTCACGTTATTCCACGGTTTCACATCGGTATGGCCGACAGTATGGGAATAATCTCCATCAGACACCTTGAATGGATGTCACATGAATCATATCCACAGATATATTTGGCTTTTAATAATATTACCGTAACATAACGGCGAAATGCCTCCAATGACTTCCGGCATAGTAGTATTTCAATATATCCATTACTTTGGCTTATTCCTTAGAATTCGAAATCGGTTCAATATTTTTTATAGTTTGGTTGATTCTTTTATGTTCCACGTCACTTTATCCAGAACTTTGTTTTTATTTCTCTCACAACCAACTTTAAGAAATCGCGAACTTTTTTGAATCAAATACATTCAAACTGTTTGTTTTCAACAAATACCAAAACTCACTTTTATTTATACAACAAGGTATTAAGTATATGACAGTAATAACAGGAACCTGTTGCTGGTAGTTTTGTACACAAGTACATTAAAATACTCCTTGAGAGCCTTGTAAATGTTTTCTCGCCCTTTGCGGGCCTTTTAGTACACATAGTACATTAGTTTGCTCCTTAAGAGCCTTGTGAAAGTTTGCTTGCCTCTTGCCGGGTTTTCTGTACACAAAGTACATTGGCGTGCTCCATACGAGCCTTATAAACGTTTGCGTGCCCAATACGGATCTTGTACAATCTGTGTGAACCTTGATGTAGCTATAGTTACCAATATTACATTGAAATTGATATTGACTTTAGCAATAAAATAATTAATAAATTGCTGCTTCAATATTACTACGTAATACAGGTAGTAAAGTATAAACTTTTTTACACAATCATATGCATGTGATAGATACATTATAATATATATATTTATCACACACTTCGAAGTTACTTTATAGGTTCTTTATTAAAATGATTTTATAGGTGTGATCGTCAAATGGATTGTATTGCCATGACAAATAATATTTCTGTTGAACTGCTGACAAATAAGCAAAATTATGAAAAATAACAACCACAACGTTATACGTGGGGTAGATTCCCAATCGTTTCTTATCAAGTCATTCAAAGGGTAATGTGTTTTGCGTTTTTATTAATTACCCACCAAATACATAAAAACTTGTATATTATCTTATCTGACTGATCCGATATCGATAGCTTTATTTGAAATAAGAACCTCATATGAATTACTCTTCCATTTATTGGGACATATTTCTGATAGCCATAACATAGTTGTAATAAATTTATGGCTTATTGAAATAGTTATAATACTTGAGGCATGACTTTGTAAACGAGGTGAATTGCATGGCCTTCAATAGTAAGTATATTTGAATTATTTTTTTTTTTAAGCTTACAACCATATTCTGCACAAATCTGGCAGCACTTTCGTTACATAATTAATTAAGTGTACTTATTTAAGTACACACGATTTATTATACCCACGTATAAATAATGTTTTGTTGTCATTTCCATAATCCTTCCTCTTCCATATTTCCTTTTAGGATATTTTAGGTACCGTTCCGATTTTCATCGCACTACCTCTTGGGATATAATTGTAGGTACCGTTCCGATTTTCATCGAACTACCTCTTGGGATATAATTGTAGGTACCGTTCCGATTTTCACGAACTACCTCTTAGGATATTGTAGGTACCGTTCCGATTTTCATCGAACTACCTGTTTAGCCTTTATTCATGATTATGTAATTATTCTTTTTACTTTACCATCATTATAGCTTACCAACGCAAAAAGATCATTTAAGTACATTGAAGTATTATTACTATTTAGGTACCGTTCGGTTACCCAAACTATCTCTGACATTTAATATTAACCTATTAAGGTTGTCAAAATAGTAATACGTTTTAAAGATCATCATCATAATATGCACTGATCTGACTACGAGTATAAATTAATTAGTAATTTAAGCACTTGGTCATCAAAGGTATTATTAAAATAATAACTTGTGGGATAGACTTACTAAATGTGTCTTTATAATTGTATTTCATTGGTCTAAAATAGTTACCCTGCAGGTTTTTTTATATGTAATTATGATGATTAACTACGTAACATAATGCCCATCTAACTGTTGGCGCGTCTGTGCAGCAATAGTACCGTACGCAACATAATTCAGGATTCCGTGTGTGTACATATACTAGACCAGTCTCGACTTACCTTCAAGTTGGGTGCTGATGACGATGAATTCTTCACGGGACTTACTTGTTTCAGCTTGTTTGTTTGTCCGAACTGTATCCAATACACATACACACACGATGACACGACCTTCGATAATAGTAGACTGTATGGAAGCGGTACGACGCGGTATAGAGAAAGAGTTTCCACGATGGTGGAAGATCAGCGGCGCGGTTGGGCTCAGAGTGCAAGCGGTCAGCCCGATAGCCAGGTATGGACTGGTTAACAACCGAACGCGCAGATTACCGCGTTATTAAATGTAGTTGAGGGTGGATTTAAGATTTTGCCTTACGGGCGCGAATACTAACAAAGTTAGATTATTTGTGAGTCTAATAGGCACCTGCGCATCTTTGCCGGCCAGTGAGAATAATACAAGTTGCATTCCAATTGATATAAGCGGCCTACGATTAGATACAATTTATAATCTAACCGATGCAGTTATTCAAAATCGTTGTTTCTCACGGCACTTATATATATTACTTTTATGCTGACAACAACTCGTAATATAATTACGTGACTAGACGTTTCTAGATTTTTTAGGTACCAATCAATACTACAAGACCGGTTTTATATTATCGAAATAAATGCTACCGTAGCAGCCACTTTTCATAGCAAGTTAGCTTACTAGATCATCTTCATTTCATTATTATAAATTTAACAAATAAAAGTTTACATTAAAGTTGAATAATGACAGCAACACAATATTCGCAATAAAACGTAGTAATAAAATCGGTCATGTTTAGTGATTTACCTCTAAGTTTCATTTTGTGATTTGTTTACTGGCACATACGTAAATTAGATCTTAGAGATTTTAGATCCTGGCAGGGTCGCCACTTGTAGGGTTCGCTTGGTGCCAATAATAAACTAATCGCTTTCACTACACGTCCTACTCGGTCGGCGTCCGGACAGAGAGTGCCCGGCAAGTAGTGGTGGGCGATTATGAGATATACTGATGGAATCATTCGATTATGAAGATGTCTCGAGATATCTCGATTATGATCGTTAGTAATAACTAATCTGTATCGCTACTAATTCGCTATACACTACAGTATGTAACAAGTTTCCGAACTAAAACCTGGTGGAGCGGTAAGTCACACTTACAATACAATGCTGTTTGATCGACATGCACGATATTGCACGCTGTGTCAACTGGTTGTCTTGTCCAATATTGCGCCTGGGAGGCGTTAGCACTGTTAGCAGCCCTCGGCAAACACAATCAGGTGCTTGCAAATACAGGTACTATTTGATTTGAAATTGACAGATACGCGGTTTTAAAAATAACAAACGCCAAGAAACGATCACTAAAGAGGAATGATGTTTATGAAAACTACTTGTTTTCAGTTTTAATATTGTTTTAACCAGCGTACTTTTTTTTAATTATAATGTCATAATCATAATCATAGCTGATGCCTAGGTAGATACTTGGTAGGTACTATTTATTATTTTATTGGTTTACCTAAAAATATTGATTTTCATGATTGATTGATAGATATAAATAAAGTATACATCGTAATTTGTTTTAAATTCTTCAGTAGGATCCAATTAATTTTAATTTGTCGGACAAGTGTAACATTTTGTAAGTGCGTACATTTTAGGTTTTATTTTACACCATAATAGATCTCTGAACTTACTCGCGATTGGTAACAATAACACGCTAATATGAGAAATAAACGAGTAGAAGTTTATTGATCCAATATATTTGCCTGAGTTATACTGGTCTTTTTAACAAAAATACTTAACAGGATACAAATTTATTCACTTTAGTAACGCGAGTATTTCTGTTAATTCTAGTTCTTCTGTTGTTTCAGTTTCTAGTAAGGCGGAAATGTTCTTAATTAAATCTATTTATTTTGTTTATCAGGTTCAACCTTGTGAAGTTAAACAACCACACTTTGTTGTTTTTAATCCCCAACGCAAAAACGAGGGGTGTTATAAGTTTCTCGTGTATGTCTGCGTATGTGTATGTATGTCTGTCTATGTGACATCGTAACTATCGAAAGGATGAACCGATTTTGATTTAGTTATTTTGTTTGTAACAACATTACATTATATAAATATATATATGAGACGCAAAAAGCAGGTTATGAATGCCCAATGTTTAAAACTCATCATTATTCAATTAAGATACGTGTCATGGTTATTATGAGCCACATTTGATGGATTAACGACTTTTTTATTAGCATTGTTATCATTGTTTTTATCATTATCATCACGATTTTCAAAATATTTGGTCAGGTTGTTTGTGATGTATTAGATCAACAGTCAACACTCTATCACCCAGTAGAGACTGTCTGTATGACGAGCTGAGATGCAATGGGATCACCTGTTGCAAACTTCCAATGTTATCTAAGTAGTTCATTAAACTCTATGCTACATTAAAAGGATAATAATAAATAATAATGAGGTAGCAGAGACTCTATATTTCAGGAGCGGTATTTATCGATACACTGAGCTACGAGATTCATTATTACTGGAACTAATTATACTGTAATTATCATAATATTATAAAACTTTAAAGGAAACTACTTAGTACTAAATACTTGAAATTAATCAACATTAATATTTCTATACTAAGTTTACTATAAGTAATTTCCCCAGATCACTAGGTAGGCATCAGTTATAGGAGGGATAGAGCTTCCCTAACATTTACATGGGGAAATAGACGTTAAATGATTCATTCAAATTCAATTAGGCATTCCTAATTATTAATATAAAATAATAATTATTTACTATTGCTAGTTCATACTTAAAAAAATAATTACATCTTGGCTACTCTTATATCTTACAATAAGTCCTACTTATTGAATATGAAGGTTTGGCAGATAAATGAATATCGACGCTTGGAAGGAAAAATTGACTAAGCGACATTGAGCTACCTTTACAGGAGAGCAGTTTAGAATTGAGTTTTTAGAAAAGTTGTTGTATATGTCACAATATAGATGATAAAATAAGGATTCCAAAACAGTAACAATTACGTCGGTAGGAGTATTACAAAAGATATATGATTTTTTTTCTAAAAAATCCGACTTTAAATTGCTCTCCTGTAGAGTTAGCTCAATGTCGCTTAGTCAATTTTTCCTTTCAAGCGTCGATATGTATAAAATTTCGCCAGGTATAAACTATAAACTGGATAAAGTAGGTGGCGCTATAAAGCGCTGAATCAGATTTCAGATTGCTTTACTGCCATAGACAGTACTCACGTCGTAGGAAATTGGGTGGAATAATTAACTGCAATGAAACTGGAAATCTTTTATTTCTAGTGGCAAAAAGAAAAACAAAGCCCAATGATAGAGCAGAAGAAGCTCAAAAAACTGGTTTTCTAAATTTGGAAACTTTAAACATTAACAAGCAGCGACGATAAAAAGATTGTCGATTTCACAAAACCTTTTAACTATTATTAATGCTCCTATGAGCATCAAGTGTTATTTACGTCACTTATCTTTAATTTAACACATTTAAAAGTTTTAATTATGATATTATTCATATATTTTCTTAAGATCTGAAGTAGACCTGTAAGTATTATGTGCAGTAACATAAATTAAAGTATGTACTGTAAGTAATATATGTTCACCGCGGATATGTTACATTACATATCTCCTATAAGCGTAACTTTACGTTGACGTTACAAGGATTTTCTGCAATTACTACATAAATAAATTGAAGACGATAAACATGTCAAACAGATATGGTAATTAAACATTGATGATGAAATAGCTCATACGCGAAACAACTGCAATGATGAGTAAGTAATTCTAGCCCACGATCTCTTCACAGGTACTAAATAATACAATAGTAATACTCACGCCAGTATTACTATACAAGCCGTACATAATTTCTGTATATTGATCGATCATCTATGTCACCGAAAGACAGGTTAAGCTGTATTTAACCGAAATACAGTCGAGTGCGTGCGACCGAGTCGTCGGTGCCGAAATACTGAGCGCTGTAAAGATAACTTGCAATGTTTGAGCACAACGTAGCCTTCAACAAACAGCCTGTGACAAAGTGATAATTTTTCATGTTAGCCCGTAAGCGACGTGCTAAATACTTAATTCCTTATTGATAACTCACGTACGCGGTATTTATGCGCGCTCTACATTCTTTTTTCGGCCCACGTGATGGTAAATTAACTGCCGCGTCGCCCAAATTGTTCTGTATCACCTTAAAGTCATTGACGCGTTGCCGATTATGAAGAGTAATCTATTCTTAGGGTAAATTGGGTTCATTATAGGGTGATAGTAGATAGGAGTACGAGGTAGAGCAGACTTCACTACCTATCATCTAAAGAGCTGAAGAACGAGAACTCTTTACATTTCAAACCTTCAAATAACATTACTTTAAAGGGTTTAACGTCTTAGAATAAGTCCTTAGGTACATAATTAATCAAAACCTTTACATACAACCTACTTGTAGGTATCTCATTTTTTTATTAGGATAACGTAACGAATTAGTCTCAAGAGCTCTTCGTAGCCTTGCAAATTCCCAACATAGGACACAGATACATTCACAGTGTTGTAACGTCGAAGAAGATTAGTATCGTGTCTGTATTATCATATTAACTGAACTATATGGACTGTAATATGGCATCATGAACTCTTTTACTTTTTTATATTTCGGATATAAAGGGTCTTTGATCGGCTACCCGTTTTTAAATCCAGCCTAACCTCTTGCGTTCAAAGACCGTTGAATAAAGGCACACATAATGAGAATATCCTCTCTTTAGAGGTCACTGGTTTCTATAAGGTCTGTCTGTTCATTAGTTATACTGAAGATAAACCGTTATATAGTTATCTTATTTTAACGTGTTTCAATAATGGTACCTATTGATTTCCAACGTCATACGTGTCGGTTACACATTTGGTGCTGATGGGGTGGGCTAACGTACCTATGTACTTACATAAGTGTAAAATATGAAAACATTTAATTTGTTATGTTATTTTTCAAGGACTAAAACATTTTTACGGTGTCGCTTCTTCTTCCGATATAAAAGTCGGTGGATCGCTCATCGCTGTGATGCCTATGACAATACAAGAACGCGAAAGATTTCCACTACATCACGTCTTTGTTTAGTAAGAAGCCTTATCGGTGTTTTTGTTAGGGACGTGCCTTATTCTAAATAATTGTATAAATAAAACCAATGTCATTATTAAAATCTTCTTTGCAGTTGTTAATTTTTAAATGTACTTAATCTTACAACAGTGAACATCTTGGTATAGAAAATTCTATAATTTGTACCTTGCACAAGTTTTTTGTTATTTCTGGATTAAAATTCGCTTTATAATATTTCCACCTTATTATCTGGATTAGGTTTATTTTATATAAAAAATTAGGGTAAAATTAGGGTAGGTAGCAACATAATAATTGTGGTCTGTCTGTAGCAAATCTATAGCATAGCCTAATGTGATTGGGCGCAATGAACTGATAATGATGCGAAGGATATGGATAACTTCCTCTTCAATGTTTAAATATAATAGTTATATAAATATACGTCTTTATACAATAAATTCCACTTACTTGCATATTTGCCTACACAAAGTCAGAACTTTACTGTAACCTCTTTAGTTTAAGACTCGTTAAAACAATAGAAAGATTGTACTATTTGCAATAAACTTTATCAGTACATGTGAAGATCACAGAGTATTTTACGTCAGTCATAAAATATTATAAGCTCGCGTAAATATTGGAGGTGTTATACGTGACAGAATACAGTGTTGATTTACCTTTTCTTACCTACGTATAACCGGATAACGTCTTTTGTTAAACGCTTTTATTTAGCTTCACTTCGGAGCATGAAATCTTGTAACGTTAATTTGAATGACTTCCCTTTAATGAAAATTGATGAAATTTGGCAGACATGTGTATTTCCGATGACAATACACGAAAATCATATTTTAAACTAATTTTCATTGTTTATTTGTTGTTAAATTAAAAAAAACGATTTTCAGACTTTAGACGCATAATTCTCTATGTTCTATTTTACGTAGAGACTTGAAATTTTCACAACTTGTAGCTAATTTTATAAACTAAACATTATTGAAATAAAAGCGTTTAAAAAAAAAAATTTTTTTAGGATTCAATTATTATTGTTTAATTACGCATTTATGGATATATATTTTATGACTAGCTCTTGCCCGCAGCTTTGCATACGGAAATCAAACTTTTATGATGTTTTCCCGGGAAACATTTTAATTTTCCGGAATGAAAAGTTGTCTAAAATATGACCCAGGGTATCAGTAACAACTTTACCAATTTTCATCGAAATCCGTTAAATTTTTATATGATGCCCGGACAGACAAACAGACACTTTGAGTTTTATTATAGTATAGATAGTAATATGCATTGTGTTGTGACTTTGTACAAATTAGTATAAATAAAAATAAAACATGGCAGATCATGTTGCAGAAGGGCAATCGATCCATCATCGATCGATCGTCGATCTTGATCGATTGAGTGCATTGCATATTAAGCCATAAACATTTTTGGTCTAGAATTGAACGGCATGTTTTTTTCTGAATTTAATGCTGCTATGAAAGGATTTAAAAACAGTTAATTTAGGATGCGATCCAGTCAATGTTCACTCAGTCGCAGTAAATAGAAGAGAAACCTAAGTTTGAAATTTTTGCATTGCCTAGCAAGCGTATAGACAAGTAAATACAAATTAACTTTATTGTACCTACACATAACAAAACATACACTATTGGTCTTAGGGGGCATTTTTATTTAGACCTTAGGAAGGCACTACAAAAAACCCGGAATCCCTAGTGAAGTGGTTTCGACGATTCGATGGATTAGCGACGATCGATTTCATCATCAATCGATTAAAAAAAAAACTAAAAAACGCGCTTTTATAGAAAATCCAACTAAAAAAAAATAGAAAATAAATTTGAATTAGGAATCGTGTAATTGTAATAAAAGCGTGGGGTGCATGGTGTCAACGAGTAGAAGGATTATCATTTTGATAATATATTAAAAAGCACCTCACGCTTTTATTACAATTACACGATTCCTAATTCAAATTTATTTTCTATTTGTTTTAGTTGGATTTTCTATAAAAGCGTGTTTTTTAGTTTTTTTCAAACCATTATTTATTTTTTAATTTTTTAGTTTGATTTTGTGAAATGAAATTTAGGTTTTTTCTTTCTTTCTTTTTTTTCTTTAAATATTGAATTGTCATCGGTCCTCGATAAGTCTACGAAGTTTGAAAGAAATTTTTTGAAATAAAAGTTAGATTTTTTTCATTATTTATTTCTTTTTTTCTTAAATATTGAATTGTCATCGGTCCTCGATAAGTCTACAAAGTTTGAAAGAAATCTGACCATTTAAAGGTAATTAAAGCGTGTAATTAAGTTTTTCTTTCTTTCTTTCTTTTTTTCTTTAAATATTAAATTGTCATCGGTCCTCGATAAGTCTACGAAGTTTGAAAGAAATCTGACCGTTTAAAGCTAATCAAAGCGTGTAATTAGGTTTTTCTTTCTTTCTTTTTTCTTTAAATATTGAATTGTCATCGGTCCTCAATAAGTCTACGAAGTTTGAAAGAAATCTGACCGTTCAAAGCTAGTTAAAGCGTGTAATAAGGTTTTTATTTATTTATTTATTTCTTTAAATATTGAATTGTCATCGATCCTCGATAACTCTACGAAGTTTGAAAGAAATCTGACCGTTTGAAGTGGGTCAAAATCAAGTCCAAAGAGAAGTTACAAACAAACAGACAAACAAACAAACATACAGGTGAAGCTAATATAAATCTTGTAAAAAAGAATAGCTATTGTAGTTGTATCCTGTACATACCGGATAGTGAAATGGTATGAGTCACGTTACTGTTTTCTAATCGAGTTAATTTTCTATGGTTTAGTCATAAAATATGTATGTTTATATGCAGTGATTTCCATTGTAATTAAAAGTGACATCATAACTGGAATAATGTACTAAATGTATTAATAGGTAGAATAGTACTAATGAAATAATTTAAATATAACAAAAATATCTTCAGCTACGTGTACGTGGTTAAGTTACGCGTACGGTACCTACGCGTGTATCATTATTTCCACATTTTTATTGACATCAATATTTTATGAAATGACAAATCGAATTTTCATCTCCTACAAATTCATTTGCAATTTTTATAAAAATGGTTTTGGAAGTTTTCGTCTTCCTATAAAATCTGACATGATTATTTATTAAATTTGGTTTTCTTATCTAAGTTTTTTTTGTTGGAAGAGAAAATACGTACGGGCTTGCTAGTCAGCTCCATTATCTGCTTTTACTATCAACGTTCACATAAAATATATAACTTAACAGTTGATTAAAGATTATTTATAAAATTAACGGGGTCATTTAAAAATAAATCGGTGTCGGTAGCTACCTCCCTACACCACAAATGTCATCTAGACCAAATTAATTGATGCAGTAAAGTTTGTATCATTTTACTATTTAAGTAGGTAGGTAATTTAAAAACTTGGAAAAACGACATTTAAAGTCAAGCGGTTAGTACCTATATTATCTAATGTATTATATTAAAATATACAGATTTTGCTCCTTACTAAAATAAGTTAAATTTAAATACTTACAGATGAAAAAATTAGAAAAGTAAACTTACGATGGATTATGTTTTTTCTGGTCACGTTTTATGTAGTGTAAAAATAACTTAAGATCACTTATTCACCTTAGTTACGATATATCTTACTTATGACAATTTGAAAAGGTAATATTATTTCGCGACTAAATGAACGGAAGATGAAGGAACACTGATAGTCCAGTCAAGGAATGACTCAAAAGAGGGTATAGAGTGCGTGAGCGGGAACCTAAGCGATTTCTTCAGAAACTTGTTCAGGATGCTTAGGGTGATAAAATACTAAAAGTCCCCGCGTCTAGGAGGTGAGCCGGAGGGAGGGGGGGGTTACAAAGGTCTCAATTTTAGGTTTTTCGCCAATATCTCAAAAACGGTGCGTTATAGCGAAAAATCTTCTAAGATGAAATGAAAGCTTATAAAATTCTCTATAACTTTAATTCTATACACTTTTTCCGTATCTCCGACCGTTTTTGAACTATACGCTCCAGAAATGTGGCAATTGAAGTTATTCAGCGTGATAACAGCGTGATTCACATCAGCTGTCGTAAAAATGACACCTGAACTGATACCATTAAAAAGATGTTAGGCAGGCATCTTTATATAACGAAGAGGCAGTTCCGTTGCAGCTCAGATTTTCTGCTGCACCAATTGACTTCAAAAATCATTGTTTTTATGTACATATTGCCTCAATGAAAATATAAAAAAGCCTTTGAAAAAAAGGCGGGTTGTACATTCAGTTGAGACTCTAGCTGCTAAATATTGTATCAAACAGGTATGTTCTTCGAGAAATGATGCCTGGTGTAACGAAGTTCTTGATATTTTTTCCTGCATTACCGATATTGTTGCTGAAGGAGCAAAATATCACGAAGACACTATTACTCACTTGTGAAGCCTGTCAGTTACCCAAAACTCTACAAAACTGAGGTCTCTAGAGATACCCATGTCGTAGAGGCTATGGAAGAAATATTTGCTTACATGGATTACTTTCCCACGATGAGATACTCGTTTTTTTTTTGTTTGTTTTTGTTAAAAGGCTTTTTTATATCTTCATTAAGGCAACATGCACATAAAAAACAATTATTCTTGAAGGCAAATGGTGGAGCAGAAGGTCTGAGCTGCGATTGCCCTGCTTCTTCATTAGATAAAGATGCCTGCCTAACGTCTTTTTTAATGGTATCAATTTGGGTGTCATTTTTACGACAGCTGATGTAAATCAAAAGGGATGTCAAGTCAAGGAAACTTCGATATTTGCCGTCTTTCCTTTCCTTACTAGCTTTAATACGACCCGGTATTCCCTTTCCTTTCCCTCAGAGACATCGTTACTTCCTTCAACGACATTCTCGTCATACAGATTGCATACAGGACTCTTATTAGTACTCATGTTGGATAACCCAATTGTGTTACTAATAACAGTGTATATATATCTGAAAAGAATATTTTGTGGCTGCCCCCCTGCGTTACCGGGTAGGCTACCGTGCCAGACAAAATAAAATTGCGAAAACCTATAATAACATAAGCCTGAAGACAAGTATACAATATCAATAGGAGCTTTAGCCAAGAAGGTCGCGTTTCCTACAGCGAGCATTAAAGATATTGAGCGAAAAGAAATCTTCATCAATATCATGATTGTTTTCCCGCCTCTGCTCAGTTATCCACTGTTATAAAAAACGCGAT
The DNA here is from genome assembly GCA_963932265.1 of Thymelicus lineola. Taxonomy (NCBI): domain Eukaryota; kingdom Metazoa; phylum Arthropoda; class Insecta; order Lepidoptera; family Hesperiidae; genus Thymelicus; species Thymelicus lineola. Next base: position 10,294,333 of record OZ010692.1, read on the forward strand.
TTCTTACTGTTACTGCCTTTACTACGTGGAGGTACTCCCAGCTTAGGTTACTATAAATTTTAAGATAATTTTCGCACCAGGTAATGGTTATCACGCTGAATTACTTTAATTTCGACATTTCTGGAGCGTGTAGTTCAAAAACGGTTGGAGATATAGAAAAAGTGTACAGAATTAAAGTTATAGAGAATTTTATAAGCTTTCATTTCATCTTAGAACATTTTTCGCTACAACGCACCGTTTTTGAGATATTGGCGAAAAACCTAAAATTGAGACCTTTGTAACCCCCCCCTCCCTCCGGCTCACCTTCTAGACGCGGGGACTTTTAGTATGTTATCCCCCAGAGCACCCTGAATAAGTTTCTGAAGAAATCGCTTAGGTTCCCGCTCACGCACTCTACAACTACTTTATTGACTGTACTATGAGGACCACAGCTAAAATTCTAAAGGAAAAGCATGGTTCCTTTGCTAAGGGATTTTAACTGTACCCACCTAGTTAGTACAATGCAGAGGTCACGTAGGTATTGCATTTGTTCAATAATAAATCCAGATGCATAACTTACATAAATAATAAAGGATGATTCAAGGCGTTATTGACTCAGTCTTAACGTACTAATTATCACGTGAAATAGCTCATTGTGTAGGTAATTGACGGCCATCGATCACAATGGAGAGGACGGCATAAATTAGTTATTGTAGTAAGATGAAGTTGTTGGGAAAATTTATAAATAATTATCATCATCATACATACATTATAATAAATCTCCAACTGGTCCAAGTCTATACTTGGAAATTATTTCAGAATTTTATCTGTAAGTGTTGTGTCGTGTTATGCTCAGTTATGCTCAGAAACTGTTTAACCGATATGAATGCGGTTTTCACTAATGTATTGTTCTACTTAGGGTAACATTTAATGTTTGTTTTGTTTCAGTCGGTTTCAACACTTTCAACCAGATAAAAATACCGCTCAAGTGCATGAAAATTGAGTGTAAGTAGGGTTTCGTAGTTGTGAGCTGAACTGAGCTGATTGTATTAGATCAACGTGCTTACGCCTGCCAACGGGCTGCCGTAACCTAGATCAATGTTGCGCGATAAAAATTTCAAAATCCTCTGACATTTGGACGAAATTCAGATTTTTCCTGCACACCCCTCTAGCTCCTTTTTTATCTGTGTACTTTGTTACACTGCCCCTAACACTAAAGACAACCGGACCCTTTTCGACATCCCCGCTCGGACGCTCCTCAGACACTTCATAAACTAGGGCCCCTATGAAGAAAACCGGACTATGGCAACTCTACCCATACGGCATGTTCGTCACTTCACATCTTTAACCGTTTAGCTAATAGGGTGGGACTTAATATTTCGCAAACGAATTTGTGAGCCGAAAATGGTCTTCATCATAATCATCTATCCATACATCAGCCTTTAGAGGTCCACTGCTGGACATAGGCCTCCAGTTAATAGTCTTCACACACCCGCAATTGTATGGAATTATCCTTTCGATCTTCTGTGTGTATCTATTTTTTAGTATAGTTCTACAACGCAGGACGCTGGACAGTGTGCGACCAAACTGGACTAGTGCAGATTCTGCAGCGAGGCAGAAGAAACATCCATCCATATACTCTGTGACTGCCCTGCCACTGAGCTGATTGTATTAGATCAACTTCTCAGTCACTGCAGAAGTTGCATCTTAGGAGGCCACCTAATCCCACCCAACCGAGTAAAAGATCTGGAACCTAGGAACATCCTACTGTTCATTCGGGCAGTAGGAATTGGAGACCAGATCTAACTCAGAAATGGGTACGGCCACCACAATAGATCAAGTCTGGTCGCAGTGGCCCCTGGGATAGTTGTCCCGGGCCCGAAAATTCAAATAATAGGAAACTGGACTAGCCGTAGCACCATAGAGGGCCGATCACACAGACATCAAGTCTAGCTAATTAACTAGGAGTGACGTCTACGCGTCTGTGTGATTAAATAATTGTGAAATTTTCCAAACATTTTTCCTACCTAACCTACCTACCTTCCAAATTTTATCAGCACAAACACATTTAAAAGATAAAACGGAGGCTAAATTGGCGACAGTGGCTTAAATATTATAATACTAGGTTAGATACCCTACATCGCTATACACTATATACACTGTAGTTAATTCTTTTTTAAACAACAGTCGCAAATTGCATGTCTGCCGTCTGGTTCTATGCTAAGTTTTTTACACTACACTATAATTACATATTATTAGGAGCATTGAAGTATAATGTCATAGAACAGATATCTCGAACAAAATGTGTGTCCAGCCGGGAGGTACGATTTTCAAAATTGAGCCCCCGCTTTCCTTTCAAAATCGTACGAATCCATTGAAGGTTGAAGCCACGTGGCGCCAATGCATTGGGACATACATGGTGTTCGCGGTGTCGGTTCTATATACTAATAATAATACTCCAATGATTAGGAGGAAGTTTTTCCATCCTCGCCATATTTTATAGACTTTATTTTGAAATGTTTATGTCACAGACTTGAAGTTCTTTTTTTCAAGTCTGTGGTTTATGTTTATCAATTAAGTACCTACCTTTTAATATTGTACTCAAATTAGTGAAATAATGTTTTTTAACGTCCAGTGAAACAAGTGCATTACAGGAATTTAGGTTTTTCTTACTCTACTTAATGAAAACAATTTGGTATTATTATTTTTACTAAATAAAATATTATTTTGAGTTGTTTTACTTCGAGATTCAAATCATTTGCAAATAAACTTGATTTTTATGTGTACTTAATTTTGAAGAACAAATTTAATAATTATTAATTTATACATACTTATATCTAATATCTACCGAATATTTAATCCTTCTAAAACTTATCACAAACAGTTAAATCTATAAAGAGCACAATATGTTCCATTATTGGAAAATAGTAAATACTGAACGAAAAGCTCGCTGTAAACCATTGAAGTATAATGTCATAGAACAGACATCTCGAACAAAATGTGTCCCGCCCGGGAGGTTCTGTTTTCAAAATTGAGTCCCCGTTCTCCTTTCAAAATCGAACGAATCCATCGAAAATTGAAGTCCAATGGCGCCAATTCCTTGGGACATACACCGTGTCCGCCGGTGTCGTTTCTATACGCTAGTAATATACTTCAATGGCTGTAAATGAGAATAAAATTGATTCTTACCTTCAGCGTCATAATCCTTTCCCATTCCAATCACGAACGCGCTTCTCATGAGATGGCCCATTTTCTAAATCAGTTTACTATGCTGAAGTTGCACAAAATTTAATAGTAAGGCTGTATCTCATTGAATAACGTTATCTAGGTCTACGTGTTGCGAAATTATAAACAAAAAAATTATGGTTAAAACAAACTACATGAAAACAATATTACTAACAAAGTACCGCTCTAGTCGGCTCAGAAAGTAAACGGCTACATTTCTGCTGCGAAAATTTTCGTAAGCACGCGCTTCTAGAAGAAAGCCCGTAGAATGTTGCTGGTATCGTTAGCGATGAACGAATGCTGTGAACGGTGCTCTAACCGAAATTATAGGTCGCGTAAGGAAGTTGGATAGAGCAAGCCAGGGAGTAGTATGACGACACATTTGTTCAGATTAACAATAACGAGAGTGGAAAATAAATATTGTGAAAGATACTACCTACTCACAGAATAGACATCATATTTGTATCTGAAAAAATTGTACTAAAGTTATTAATTATATTTTCACACTAGGAAATTGCCCTCGCTTCGCTTCAGGAAAAATGTTAAAAAAATATAATATAGTCTATGTCACTCGGGGATAGTGTAGCTTCCCAACAGTGAAAGAATTTTTCAAATCAGTTTAGTAGTTTCGGAGCCTATTCAATGCAAACAAACAAATCTTGCCTCTTTATAATATTAGTATAGATAAATCAAATATTTCAAAACGTAGAGAAATTATGGCTTTTTTGTGGTAAGTCCACCTACTAGATTAATTAAATAAACGTCGAACTTCGGTAAGTACCTACCTATTAGTAACCTAGTCTTAGTTTCCGTCCATTTCCGGCTGTCAGTTTTACGATATCTTATTCATGCACCTGCCTTTAACCCATTAACGGACCACGGAGCACGAGTCTCTCTTCTTAAGGAGGGCTACAGCATACTCTGCCACGCTGCTCCATTGCGGATTGATGAGAGACTAGCCGGACTATAACTATTGGCCAAACTAGGCGGCGGATGTTTTCATGCCGCCCGAAAGTCTCCGGCACGATTTAACGACTTTTATCTTACAATAATAACCGGGGCCAACGGCTTCACGTGTCCTCCGAAGCACGGAAGTACTCATGAAATTTTTGCCACTAGCGGTCATCCATCTACCGACCGCGCCCGCTATTGTTTAATTTTGCTGAACACTGACGATGGACGCAAGCCGCTGGTCTATGAGCGCTTCCATTTGTATGTATACCTATGTCCACGTAACTAGTTTAACTATTGATAGCACAGCTTATATTTATTTAGAACAATGTACAATATATTTTCAACAACAGATCAAAACTACCTACTCTAGATATTCAGCTGTTCTGTATTAGTTTGTTGATTCAAGTAAGGGAACAATGAAGCTATCTTCGTGTTCATATTATTGCGATTTGCGTGCGACGCCCCTGCAAATACGCGTGCTACGCGAATCAGTGGCAAGAGCAACATGTAGTTAACAATTAAATAGTAAAGTAAATCAGTAGTACTACTTAATGTACTTAATAGAATTTTGTATCTGCAACACTTGTTAGCACTAACACAATGGCTACGTAACGAATGCCATACAAATATTATTCACTATTTAGCTTTAGTCAGTTTGAGGATTCTGCGCAGATGCATACCTAATTTTACTTCATGCAAATAACTATATACCTATTTAGGTACTATATGTTTTACATTTTCATGTAAAAGTTATGTACGACTAGCTTTTACCCGCGGTAGAGTGGTTTCGAATCGAAATTTTTAATTAATTAATTTAGATTCAGCTCGTGAGTTCGCGCGCGTGAATGTCGATTTTTTACAATTCCAGTGGGAACCCTGAACTTTTCCGTGATAAAAGTAGCCTATGTATCCAGGGTACCTATAGGCTATCTCCATTCCAAACTAGTGTTGCCAATTTAGCCCTTTCGGGGCTAAATCTGTCCCATTTTACGGTTTTTCAGCCCTTCAAATTATTTAGCACCTAGCCCAATTTCTAGCCCCAAAACCATTTGCTGCCATCTTGAAAGAAAAAGGGATAAATTCAGGTTTTCCACGAACTTTTTGATGCAATCGATCGAAAAAATCAATTTAGGTAGTGAAAGATATCGAAAAAATTACCATTATCATTCATTGTACGTTGTAGAGCGTGTTAAAACCTTTTTTTTCGCGCTCACCTCTATTATTTAAGCAATAGCCCTTATTTTCAGTGTATTGGACGAATCTAGCTCTTTATAAAACTCTGTTTAGCCCGAAATCCTGATACCGAGTTGGCAACACTGTTCCAAATAGCCAAATCGGTTATGTAGTTGTGGCGTGTTTGAGGAACAAACATCTTCACAACTTTCACATTTAAAATATTAATAGGATAACATCTAAATATACATCTAAATATATCTACTTAGTTAAACTCTAACACTCTATGAAAGACATTTTCAAAATCTATTTTTGAATAATGCTCGGGTGATAGTATTTTTTGAATGGTCAGTTGTCTATCGGCCCTTTAGAGGAGTTCCGTTTGAATATATTTAAGGTTTCATCTTAACATACTTGTTCAAAATAATTGGTTCCTGAGCGGTAAGTAATTGTCTATGAGCAATGAGCATCGTCTAGACGGGCTAATGTTGTGTGGGACCTCATTGAAATTTTAGTTGAGGGATCTTATTAAAATTTTATTTTCTTTTAAATTGTATTCTTATTCCGTAGAATTTCATTCTATATTTTATGTAAATGTATTTAAGTTAGAAAGAATTGGACACCAATATTTACAGCCTTACTTACAGCTTCACTTAGATAGAGGGGCGTGCTTAGGAAGTCACAGCCGAAAGACTACTTGCAAAGAGGAGAACCTAGACAGGGGACGACAAGGGTTGCGAGTATCCTAATGGCACCCCCTGTAATTTTTGTAAAGGTTCTTTATTAGTAAGATAAGCTAGGAGCATTCCAACTTTCGTGGTTTTTGAAGTGTTTGAAATAAAACATCGACGCGAACTGTATATGGGGCCTGGGTTTGGTGTTTTAAAAAATATATAATTTTCACAGGAACAGGGGTTTATTCACAAGAAATAGAAACAGCAAACAAAAGAGAAACAGCGATAAATCAGAGAAGAGGTGTGGCTCACGTGAGAGATGGAACCAGACTCCCTGTCTGTCTTGGAGTCAGAAGCTTAGGGCTGGAAGGTGCGAGTCAGCACCTTCCGGTCCTGAAAAAGCATAACTCTTTCATTTCAGGGTTATAACAGAACGAAGTTTTGGTCCCCAGCTATAATACTCATATATGTAGGTACACATACATAGGTACAAGCAGGATACAGGTGTTTAGTTCAAGCCAGTTTCCTAACAACAACCGCTAAACCAAACATGGCATTGAATCCACTATACCTACGTTCTTCAAAGAACATTCTCATAATTTCTACGAGGAGTAAACAACCTGGGTCGTACAATGTGACTCGTCATACATACTAATTTATTACAGGTATTATGTACATAACTATTTATAAATGGCAATGATTAATGTTAAAAAATATGAGGCAATTTGAGGTGAAGTGAACGACTACCTATGTTCACTCATGGAATTTTCCAGCATCCATAATATTAATTAGTAATTAGATACCTATTTTATTGTATGGATATAGTTTTTTACCCGCCTGGCTTCCCATTATAGTGCGTTTCACGTAAGAGTTCCCTTCACTTTCATTTTAATAAAATGGTAGCGAGGCCAGGCAAACTCACGTTACGTGGAACGCATAGTGCGACCCTCCCCCAATAATTTAGTTATAATAAATATGTACCTACCTAAATCCATGCAAAATTATAAGTACATTATTTTATAGGGTAGACGAGAAAAAAGTTACCTGTTGGGTTACCTACCAGTCCTACCACTTATGGTGAAAGCACATTTATCGGCACCGTAGGCGCTGTCAGCATCGCATTTGTATGAAATCATATGAAAGCCCGATGCGGATGACAGATGCCGACGCATATGACAGCGCCTACGATGCCGATAAATGTGCGTTCACCATTAGTTTTAACGTTAACGGACGAACGGACATGACAAAAATATAAGGAACTAGCTGTTGCCCGCAGCTTTGCATACGAAAATTTATTTATTTATTTATTCTTTTGCAACACCTTAAAGTAGAGGTTACAAGGGCGAACTTAACGCCTACTAATGCCAAACTTATTGCCTTTTATTCAAACTTTTATCCTGTTTTCCCAGGAAACCTTTTAATTTTCCGGAATGTAAAGTTGTCTAAAATATGACCCAGGGTATCAGTAACTTCACCAATTTTCATCGAAAACCGTTCAAGGATTTTTATGTGATGCCTGGACAGACAAACGGACACTGAGTTTTATTATAGTATAGATTAGTTTTCACTACAGAACCATAATACTAGAGACCTGGCGCCATGCACAGCGTACTCAGCTATGAATAGGTGTCGTTGATCAGGGAAGAGTAAAATCGTCTTTCATGCCACCTGGGGTATCGAAATTATCAGATGTGAAATACGGACATTCTGTAAAAAGGAATATTAGGTACCAAGGTACATACGTTGTATTGTGGCCGTCTTATCGGTCAGATCCTGACGATATTGCGAAGCCAATGTTTAGCAAGCGTTGCTATGGATTCGGCCTTTGTCGACAATCTTAATTATATACCTAGGATATAGGTACTGCTTTAAACTACGCAGCTAGTAGTATTAATGCTTAGGTCAAGGTTAATAGATATATTTTTTTATTAACAGACTTCAAAAAAAGGAGGAGGTTCTCAATTCGACTGTATTTTTTTTATGTTTGTTTAGTTACCTCAGAATTTTGGACTGGGTGAACCGATTTTGATGATTCCTTTTTTTAATCGAAAGCTGGTGCTTGTTGTGTGGTCCCACATAGAGCGAGATCTGACAATGGCATCCATGTCAAAAGCATAATAAGTCTTAAATTTGCATTTAGTATGTGTGCGATAAATGGACAAATAACTCAATGCCGTTTATAATTTAAAAATATTTATTCTTCAATTTTTCTTCTCCATACAGATTTCTTATTGTTTCAATTACTTACTTCAGATTCATGTTTATCTAGTTCGTATTTGTCCTTGCTTTTCATTTTGTCACACATGTTACACGGCACCTTAAACTTCGTACAATTCCCTTGATTTTTAATTAATTGTGTTGGTAATAGAGTTTTATTTACAGTCGAAGCACACAGGTAGCACTTGAGCAGACAAAGTCGCGGACAGAGGGCCGAGGGCTTGTGTATGTATATACCTAGTGTAGGTAGAAAGGCCTTGGATTGTTGGATGTTAGAAGGAAATAAAATCAATTTGTATCTGCATTATGTAATTCCAGGTAAACCAGTCTCAGCAAATAAATATTCACTTGATTCTATATTTAAGTATACATCAAATTCCCAGGCACTTACATATACTTCAATCAGATTTTCATCTCGGCAGTGTGCAATGTTTTCTGAAATTTATAACAAATTAATTTAAATACATTATTTTGTTTATAACTTAGTAACAGTGATGAGCCATTGTTTCACAAAAATTAGTGACGTGTGTGATTTTCAAACATTTTAGGTTACACTAGGGTTGCCAACCTCAAATTTAAAAAAACAGGATTTGAAATTGGAGAAGCCAGGACAATTCAGTTTGAAAACAGGACACAGTAATAAAGTTGCAATAGTTAAATTAATATTTAATGAAAATAGGTGAAATTAAATTCAAGTTATTAAAATAATCATATTTTTTGTAAGGCCGCCCGTAGTGTAAGAAATTTAAAAACCCAGGACGCTGCTTAAAAACTATTCAGGACGTCCCAGGACACTAAAAAAACCTGGAAAAACAGGACAGTTGGCAACTCTAGGTTACACAAATACTTGCAAATTCACAACAGATTTTAAATATAAAGATAAATAAAAAACCTTACCTATTATAACAAGCTTTATTGCATATTCTTTTTGAATAGATGTGAAGATATTAGAAACATTGTCAGATATCTGTTCTGCAGACCATGTGTAGATTACAGGAGAACTTTCACGCTGTAGCTTTGCAAGGGCTTTAAGTTGATTGTTTAGTATTTCAATACCTGAAAAAATATATTTTGATTAATAATATCAGTGGACTTACATTTTCATTTTCAGTTATAGGTATAACTTGACCACAACAATTTAATAGAAATGCAGTAGAAGTTATTGAGAAAAAAAAGCAAAGCAACAACCCATAAGTATCCCACAGCTGGGCTCGGGGTCTCCTCTCACAATGTGAGGGTACAGGCCATAGTCTACCATGCTGGCCAAGTGCAGATTGGTAGACTTCACACACCTTTGAGAACATTATGGGGAACTCTCCGGTGTGCAGGTTTCCTCACAATGTTTTCTTTCACCGAAGCAAGTGATAATTAACTTCTAATACGCACATAATATGAAATTAGAGGTGTGTGTCAGGATTTGAACTTGGGCCCCCACGATCGGGAAACTAACGTTCTAACCGCTAGGCTATCACTGCTGTGAAGTTACTGCATGCTCTCACTTAATAAAAGCCTACTCATTCTTATTTGAATATTCTCACATTGTATGTGGGCAGGAATACCAACACAGGCAAGCTATTCCCATCATGTGACTTGTGTACTAGTTTGAGATGAATGTCATAAATAAGATAAATGTACTATTTACTGATTGTTGTACATAAGATTCATTACAGTAATTTTATACAAAGCAAATCATTTCATAGTTTGACCCAGTCTGCCAAATGATGGGTCCCGGGTTTGATTCCCAACCAGGGCAGTTATTTATGTATTAAATCAATATTTGTGCTCGGGTCATGAGTGTTATAGTGTTGTCTTATTTGTTTGTCCATGCCACTCGCAACACAGGGTATCCTAGTGTGGGGGTATGAATTTAAGCATTTATTATTTATTTTTTGTACCCTGATAGTATTAACTACTACTGCCATATTTAGTATATTTTTTTACAGCTACACTCTACTTGTCATGTAAACTTACCATCAACTATGTTTTTTAGACCGTCCTGTATTTCCAACAGACTTTCAATCAAAGGTTTGGTCTGATGTGGATAATAATGTTCTTCACACTCATACAATTTCAATGCAGAAATTGACTTGCATATCCTTGTACCTTTATCAATGAGCTTTATCCAACTGGATAACAAGCTATGCAAGCTGGAAACACGCATAAATATTGTTTTGGATACCTCAGTATTGTCTTTGTTAGGCGTAGCTAGTTCTGTAAAACGAATAATTACAAAACATCAAAGTATTAGACAGAAAACTCTCTATCAGATTAAAGAGATCATTATATGTAATAATTAGTTGCATGTGAAATGATATAACCTCTTGGTTTATAGCTGAGGGAAGATTCGTTTGATTTTGTTGGGGTTTTCGACATATTTTATTCTTATTGATAGCCTTTTCTCGATATATATAATATGCTCTATACTTTAAAATACCTAAGATTCTAAGTTAAAAAATATAGTAAAATATTTTTTATAAAATTGTAAACAAATCAAAATAAGTACCAAATGAAATTTCTAATGTCATTCATGTCATGTCCACAAACTTAGTCATGTCAATGTCAACTGTCACTACTGCTTTGTCAATCTAAAACACAAATTGCAGTCTTATTTATTTTTATACCTATATTTTTCAAGGTTTTTAGTTTTAGGTTCATTATTCTAGTAAATATATTTTTTATTTCTGTATAGATAGCAAATTGCAGTCATATGACATTTGCATGACATAGGACTTGAACATGGATATAATATATTACTCTATCAATATGTCCATGTCTATGGTCTTACATAGTCTGTGAACTTGACGTTGTCACATTGACAATGATGCAATGACAGACATGACATGACATTAGTAATTGACACTTGACAGTCCGAGTCCGATCCGATAGGATGCAGATGCACGCACTTTCAAGAGTTTCATTTCATTTCATAAAGTAAGTATATAGGTAATTAAAGTTTAAACTTTGTTGACAATTATTATATAGCAGTCATATAAAACGTAGTGATTATCACTGTGTTGGCAGTGGCACCCCGGAGGAGTATTAATAGTGTTCTGTGCACCCCGGGCCGGGCCGAGAAATCAAGTGATTGATTCAAATTCCTAGTAAATTTAAATAAATAACAATATTTAGAAATTGTATAATCTCCATGTCGAGCTTGATTGACTGAAATTTTTCTCGTTCTTTAGTATTTCATTTATTTACAGGTTTGAGTTACTGATATAGAAAATTCAAGAACTCTTGCATTGCCGTAGTTTGTTATTGAAAACACTCGTCACCATGGTTGGACCCATTCAAGATGTTGTTGAAGAAGATGCCGCAGATTTACAGTTCCCCAAAGGTAACGAAATTTATTGAGTTGAGTCTTCTTCTTGCTTGAGTCAGTGGCCTAACGACTCGTTGTGTTCCGGCTGGGGGCTAGAGAGCCAGTTCTTTCTTTCATTTGCTTTCCTCTTTCTTGGGTGGCAATGATGCCTTTGGTGTTGCTGATGTCCACGGGCGACGGTACCCATTTACCATCAGGTGGATTCTGAGCTTGTTAGTCGGCTATATCCATGTCATATAATTGTAATTAATTAATAATATTATATTTAAAGAAAGGAAGCACTTAAGTATCCCAAACTATGTCATTATGTTTGTTATAGAATTTGAAAATGCTGAAACCCTGTTAATATCTGAGGTAGACATGCTTTTGGAGCATAGGAAAGCTCAAAATGAATCTGCCGAAGAAGAGCAAGAGTTCTCGGAAGTGTTTATGAAAACTCTGACATACACAAATATGTTTAAAAAGTTCAAAAACAAGGAAACCATTGTTGCAGTAAGAAAGTGAGTATAAAATCAATAAGTCACATTAATCTCAGTAAAAAGTAAAGTATAAACCTTTTTAAGGCTTAAAAGGAAAAGTATTGGCCTGACATGCACTTGATTGGTTTTTTATTTAGATTTCGTAAGATGATTGATTTCCATTTATTCAACTTCCAAATTATCAGCATGCTCCTAAAATTGTCTTCTCTGCACCAACATGTGCACAAAACATAAATATTTTTTTAATATTAAAAATACATATAAAAATTATAATTATGTAACATTTTATTACAAACTTGAATTTAACTTGTTTTGGTGTTTATATGTGTTTATATATGAGTACATAAAAAAAAGTTCTGCCGAGCACATTTCTAAGGTCAAGCCGTTTCGGAGGAGTTTTGTTATAAACAACTGTGGTACATGATAATTCTATTATTAGATTCAATCATTATAGCTCATTCTAAACTCCATTATGAACTAACTGCAGCAGTCAACAGCACAAATACAAAATTTTAAAAGATTGATTAAAAAAACCACTTTAATTTTAAAAATACTTATTTTATTTCTCTGCAGCTTACTCCAGTCAAAGAAATTACATAAGTTTGAAGTAGCAAGCTTAGCAAATCTTTGTCCAGAAACACCAGAAGAAGCTAAAGCCTTGATACCTTCGCTAGAGGGGCGATTTGAAGATGAAGAACTAAGGATACTCCTAGATGATATTCAAACAAAGCGAAGTATACAATACTGAACTGGATTTGTAGTAGTTGTGTGTGTGTGTGTGTGTAGGGATGTTATGTTTTAAAATATATGCATTTGAAAAGCTTCATAATACAATAATCAATATTTCTAATTGTAATAAAGTAATCTCAAAAATCATTTATACCATTTATTTACATTTAATGTTAGACCATAAATTAACTGTTTTGACACAATTTAAATATGATTAAGGACCCACTTTTGTTTCTTGGCGTAGCAAATTGAAATTTATAGGGGATTTAGTTAAAACTTAAAGCAAACATAAATTTCTTAAACGTGAATTATTAAAGATGTTATGGGCAAATGTTTTGGGCCCTCAGTTCAGATGCCTACAGAATAAAGTGGCATAGTATAAATCTCAGAAAGTACTATCTTTGTGTCAATAATTTTTATTCTAGAATTTAGTTATGAATTTCTTAAAATGATTATGTCATTCTCAACTGGTCAGAGAGTAACATTACAGATTTATCGCAGTTTTACTTGGGCCCTCAATCCAGACGTTTATGAACTGAGGGCCCAGGGCCCCAGGCGATATTTTCGGTTTTATTGAAATAGGTACAACCTCTTAGTTTGAAATAAATTAGCAGAAAAGTTTTTACTAATTCTTAACTAAAATCTTACATACGGTTTTTTGTTCAAACTGCCATACAGAGAAAATGAACATTACATTTTTTATACTTGAATAATGACCATTTTTTTGTTTTGTGTCCATAGTCCCAGGATATATAATTAGATTGTGTTAAAATATTTTTATAAGTGCAGTGCACTTAAAATAAATAAATGTACCCTAATGAATAATATTTTTTTTTATATCATTATAACCTTTTACAAAAATAATCATAAACATTAGTTTTCATGATTTAAGGGTAATTTTGAAGAAATTATAATAAAATGTGTTTTAAATAAATAAATAACGCTTCACACTCATAGCCCCACACTAGGATTCCCTGTGTCGTGGGTGCCATGGACAACACACAAGACAAGGACATTCACACCCAGACCGAGAACAGAAATTCAAACTCATCATTCAAATTTCTGCCTCGCTGGGAATCGAACCCAGGACCCTTGGCGCGGCGATCCGGCATGGTAACCATTGCGCCACACGGGTCGTGTTGTTAATGTCGGGTGTTAATTCAATGTTATATTTTTTACCACTATAAATTAGAAAGCATTTTGAAGAACCATTTAAAATAAGACATAATTTTTCTAAATAAGTGTGGACAACCTCAATCCGGCCTGTGATTGGTCGAATAGTCATTCCGTTGTGACTATCTATCTTCAAGTACCTCTACGAAGTTATGTATCCAATTGTAGTAATATATCCATGGCACCCACTAACGAACCATAGACTAGGAGAACAGTGTTATCCCTACATTATCCAGGATAGTCTGTGATGGCTATAAGTACTCTATGGTGGTATTTATTTTTAAAATAAGGCGCATTTGAAAATATTAATTGTATTACCAATATTATGACGAGGTCTTGGTTTATCTGAACTTTAATTAATAATTATTTCTAGTGAGATAAATGCCGGGTACTCTGGTACACTCCATAAAATGACTCTGTGCAGCTAGGATATAGAAAAAAATAAACACTACCTACCTACGTTTACTCTATGGACAGTAACCTGTCATGGCGGAGTAATCAGCTGTTAATTGCAATGCCAACGAGTAGCTATAAATTGTTTTAATGTTAATTATTCCAAGTTAAAACCTCTTATTTTTATATCGTTTCTTACATAAATTTGTGACTTGTTGTTAAATGATTAATTGCAGATAGACAAAGAATGGCGCGATGTTCGATGTCATCTGTCAGTTTTATTCATTGAATTCATTCATCCATTGTACCTAGTATAGAAAAAAATGTGACTCGTATAGAATACTGTTTTATCTAATAAGTGCTAGATGACGGTCAAATGTAATCGGTTTAGGCTTGTTGATCGATTTACGGACTCTCGAGTTACCATATCGCGTATTAAAAAAACTTAGCATTCGGACGTACCTATTTCACTGTATTTATCGGGCCCTATCAAATTCCCTCTACAAAGAAGCTGTGCGGCGTCGTTGATTTTGATGATTTTGTGAGACATTGAACGCTTGGTTAAGTTTGAATGTTGGGTTTGGTGAATTAGTGGGCATTTGAGTTTGAAGATAAAGGTGAAGATATATAGCGAACATGTCGGGACGTGTACGAAAACAGTCGGATTGTCCGGTGGGCAAGCAGGGCCCGATGCGTGCGACCTTGCCGGTGTCCTCGGTGATGAAGGGCGGCGGGCTGAAGAAGAACGCTGGTAACAGCCCAACGCTGTCGCCGACGAACCTCTGGCGGCGGATATCACCAGATCATGCGCTCTCGGGCCAACGGAGCCCTGGTGCTGTCAACTACAAAGGTGAGCCTCATTTACGCAACTGTTACTGCATCTTTACATAAATGCTTCATTTTGTATGGTGCCCTTGAATTTTTCTATAGAAACACCTTTATACTTATGTATGTGAACAAAGACTTATTGTTACACCTGCTGATACTTGCAACATTGAATGTAGTTGTTTAAGATATCTATATGGATAACTATGTATCATTTGAAAGCTATTTAACATCAGCATCAGATCATTCATAAATATATAGTCATTAAGACCTTTGTTCATATATGGATAAAATCTTGCTCGACAGGTGCCATTATATTTCAGTCAATGATCATGGATACCACACATTATTTCAAACAGAAAAATTACTTGAAATAAAAACATCTGCACTGTATTCTTGTAGTTGTGAAGGTTTTAAAGTAATAAGGTTAGGACCATAGTATTTATACAAACTTATTAAGATCCATTACTGTATATTCACACATGGTTTGACAAAACAGTTTTGTATATGTTAACATTATCTTTGTATTCACACTGTACTGCAAAAAGTTATATGTAAATGATATGCAAACTTTAATAAATATGTAAGTGAACACATAATTATACATTTTCCTTTTACTGACAGAGATTTTGTTTCAAAATAGTAAATTTTTTAGACAAATCTTATTTAGTAAACAATCTTACATTGCTTTTTTATCGTAATTAATAATTTACAAATAAAACAGAATTTCTTTATGAAAATAGCCTACAAACACTGACAATTCGCCTGATGGTAGGTGGCCATTGTCTCCCGTGGGCAACAGTGACACAAAAGGCATCAGTGATGTGTTGCTGGCTAAGAAAATTAGAAGAAAAAAAGAGAAAGAAATGAAAAAAGTTTAAGAATAAATTTGTTATCATGTAATGCTAAAAGTTGATCAAAAATACCAACTTTGCCGCTGTATAATTTTTATATTTAAATAATTCTCATGTCACTATGTTCATACACCCTAATTAATTATTCAAATATTAAAATTATACAGCTAATCAATTGTACATATTCTGAAGGAATATTGTAGGTACCCACAAAAATCTAATCTAGAATACTTGATATGGAAAACTCAACTGAAACGATAGCCATTACCATCAGGTGGATTGTAAACACATTTGCTGGCTGGTTAAATTTAAAGAAACCTCATATTTTTACCAAGTGACTGACAATAGGGTAGGTCATCTACAAATCGGTTGGTTTGACTCTTGTTTGTTGAACAAATTTCATCTTCCTAAACACTAAATTAAACACATTGTTGTTCACATGTAAAGAATTGTTCACACTATATAGAGTTTGTTAACATGTACTTGATAAGCATACCTAATTTATTTTTTTTATACTTTATTTTTATTATTTGACTGTAGTTTACAGTTGTATTAAGCTGACCATACACAATCAAGTTTACTTATCTTGTTAGCAGTTGGACTTGAGGCTTCATAAAGTTTGCATGCAATATCTATATAGCCAGATAGCCACAGTGGCCATACACTGTTAAGTTTACTGGATGCTGCATCAAGTCCGCTGCAAAATTGTCAAGTATACTTGATTGTGTATGGCCAGTATTATATATGAAACTTTACTCATATTATCTGACATTGTCAATTCAGGTGCAAATATTAGGAGTCCTATCCTACTAATATTATAAAATATGTGACAGTTTGTGAGGATGGATGGATGAATAGATGTTTGTTACTCTTTCACGCAAAAACTACTGAACGGATTTTCATGAAATTTAGAACACAGATAGACCGTATTCTAGAATAAGATATAGAGTACTTACTATCCTGTAAAATGCAGGCAAAGCCGCAGACAAGGTTCTAGTTATAGATAAAGGTGTGCCTAGGGCTAGTGTTTAATACTATGCATTTCTTTGATCAAAAATGTTAGTGGACATTGTGTTAAATGTTTTTGTAAATTATTGTTATTTAGGGACTAAAATAAATTAACTGCAAGTTCATTGTATTGTTTTTAGGTAAAGGAAGGTTTGGTGCCAGCGTGATAAGGCGCACAGCTTCCCTAGATACACTATATCACAAGGGGCAGTGGTCCAGGGATTATTACTATCACGCTGGACAACTGCAAGTGGACAAATCTACTCAAGTAAGGACTGTTTTGTATTTGTGTTGCATTTTTCATAAATTTTCATTTGATTGTTTATGACAAAGGTGAAAAACCTGCTTAATATTAAAGGCTACTGTTAAAATAAGTAGTAACAATAAAGCTGCATTAGTTTTATTAAAGAATTATTGAATACAAATTGAAACATGCGGTTGCAAGTATGCTGTTTTTTTTTAAATTATACTCTTCAAATGAAATGTAGGGATTGAAACCAGTAATTAAGGTTTCTTGTTTGAAAGTAATTGAATATTTGAGTGAAGCTTCATAAATCATAATACATGATATGCATAGAAATGAAATATATGGTAGTTGGATGGTGCGATGAATATCCATTCAATTCTGTTTTAATAAGCATCCGCTTATTAAAACAGTATCACTCGCAAGTCCCGACGATGCACTGTTTTCGAGAAAAGTAAAAAAAACCTTCCCTAACCTCCTTTATAGTATGACGCAATACTCAAAATGAAACGCAAGAAAAGTAAAAATAAAAAAACTTTGAGCTGTTTAATCGGTTAAGAATATGTTACTCATATTTATACTATTAATAAAGTCATAATAATAATTTGACTATGTTACAGATGTTGACGGAACCCCAATTTGCGGGGTCCCTTTTAATACATAAATAAAATCAGCGAAATATTGACTATCTTTTAAAATAAATGTCATTTCAATGTGACAAGAATTACAATGATATGTTAAAGAGTATGTATGTAGCAGCAATAACACAACAATTAAATTATTTAATGTTTCTTTGATTTGTTTGTTTTTGTACAGTTAACTGACATAATATTTGGAATTAAAGTAACAGCTCTAAGTACCTTTTTACATTTCTGGCGGATTAATATTGAGTTACTCCAGAATCTCCTAATACCATACTAAATCCAACCGTTGATTTTTGTTACGATCTGGTACTGTAGCTCTCAAAATGTTTCCTCCAGACTGACGAGGGAGGTGGAGTGTCAGGTCGGTCGTCGAGGGGTTCGGAAGATGATAAGCTGGACCGGTTCCTCCGCAGCCGCTTACAGCGACCGCACAAGCCCACCGCAGCGGGAGACTATTCCACGCACACTATGAGCCCTGGATTCTGTAAGTTATATGCAAGATCCACCATGATTCATACTCAAACATCCATCATTGTAGTGTAAGTTACGGTATTAAAAAAAAATTCATTGTTTTGTTTATTTTTCGGTTTTTTGGATGTTTATAATGTTTCTATTAGCACTGAAATATAGATACTGTATTATTAGTTTCATCAAAATCATTAGTAGTAGTAGTAGTAGTAAAAAAGGGGCATATTGGTTGGATGGTTTCAGTCTACAGAGGACAGATACGTACAATAATTTTTGTGTTTTAATATATATAGATTTATATAACACTAGTATATTTTATAGCATAGCAACACTAGTATTATTTTATAGCTAGCGTAGAAGTTTGTACACTTTAAGTATATTTTTTATTCTTCAGGGTCCAGGTTTGGAAGTGGCAGTGGGCCTTTGAGAGCAGCAAGATCATCAGTGGAGGGGCTCAACCAGGAGATCGAGAGGCTTGTGCTGTATCCGGCTAGCGGCACACAAACTCCTCATATTGACCGACTACGAGATAAGGTATGTTGTATTATCGTGCATTTTTAATCGACTTCAAGAAAAAAGAGGTTTTTCAATTAGAGGTTTTTAAATTTTTTAATTATTTTTCATGTTTGTTATCTCAGGACTCCTATCACTTATCAACTGATTATTAGAAAGGGCATACTTTCAGATCAGTCCCATATATTTCAAACTTTAATTTTAATAATAATCCATGATTATGGCGGTTATGATTTAGCTGTATTAGGGCGGCTTAGAATACTAAAGCCAATCCTATGCTGGATTGTTGTCTTAAGAGGTGAATCAATCCGGCTCGCTGGTGGTAGTGCCCCTTCGAGGGATTGTACTGGTAATATTAACTTCAGAAGTTCACTAATACCATTATTACTAATATTATTTCTCTATAGGGTCCACTTGGATAGCTACCTCCCTCTTGCTTGAGTGAGTCGCCAAACAACTCGTGTTCCGGCTGGAGGCTTGAAAGCCAGTTCTTTTTTTATCTTCTCTCTTTTTTGACCGGCAACTCATCAGTGATGCCTTTAAAGTATATATGGATGTATTATTGTGACTACCTTTAAAGTATAGATGGATGTGTTATTGTGATTTCCAGGTGACACCCGAAGGCCACCGAGCGCCTCTCGCTGAGCTATTGAGACGCTCGGTCAACACGCAGACTCCGCACGATCTGTGCCATACCGCCCACTCTTCAGGTAATGACACTAATGACAGACCGTATCCTTCCTATTTTTGATTTATTTATTTGGTTATTTAAACTTTACTGACCACAAAATCACAATACAATTGCGAGCTGTAATGCATTTTCTATCAGCTAACCATTAGGCCAAACAGATATGCACGAAGAGCGAGAGTATTAACTACTGTTGGTAAATTAAAACATAAAGCAACAAAAAAAGCGTATAGATCATATTCAAGTACACTACTATTAATATCCTACTATTATTGTATTATCCTACAAAAATTATAAAACTGAATGTTTGTGAATATGTTTGTATGTTTGATTTCGATCATGGGCTAGGAGTTGAACAGATTAAGATGAAACTTAGCAGGAAAGACCATGGACAGGATAAGAGATAGTTTGTGATTAAGCCAGATGTGTAAGGTTGAATGGTTTTGAATGAAACTTAGCACACAGAAAGATCATAATTTTAAATTAAAACATCATCCTGGCATATTTCCTTGGGATGAGGCAGATTATAATGCAGTTTTAATTAAAAATGAGTTTTGTGGGACCAGTATGTACCGGTAAAGGAAAAAGTCATGCAAATATTAATTAATTATTGCTTCGGAGGAAACCTGCACACCTGAAACTTCTCCATAATGTTCTCAAAAGTGTGAGTAGCCTGTCAATACAAACTTGCCTATTAGTATTACTTAATGTATTCAATACATGTAACCATGTATACCAATACAACCATGCTTCTCACGTTGTTACAGCAAATCGGAGCACAACTGTGGTATAGTTGTGAGTTGATATTGTATTGAGTTATACAATATAAAAACAAAGCAAAGCCATGACCCATAATTGTCCCACTACTGGGCTCGGGGTGTTCTTTTACAGTGTGAGGGATACACGCCATATTCTACCACGCTGGCCAAGTGCAGATTGGTAGACTTCACACACCTTTGAGAACTTTATGGAGAACTCTCCGGTGTGCAGGTTTCCTCACGATGTTTTCCTTCACTAAAGCGAGTGATAATTAACTTCTAATACGTAGATAATATTCGAAAATTAGAGGTGCGTGCCAGGATTTGAACTCAGGACCCTGCGTTCGGGAGACCAACGTTCTAACTAAGCTATAACTGCTGTTATACAATATGATATAGTTTAAATATAAGATGTGTAAATGAGTGTTGGGACGTAGATTCTCCATCGCGGGGGTCGCTGTCCAGCGCGGGCTCCGCCGAACTTCTCGCGGCAGGTCTATACATTATATTATAAAAGAGCTTCTAATAGCGACTAAACGGGCTATATCACGTGCTATATACCTATTGACTTATTTGTACGATACTTTTCAAAAAAGCGTAGATTCCAAGTTTTGTCCCAATTTCTAATCGCAGTTTTCGACTTTTCGCCTTGGAAAATTAAGATTATAGTATTATTTTTGTCGTGTATTTTTTTCATAAAATAATAGTATGTTTTTTGCTTAGTAAAAGTAAAAAAGAAATTTCAATAAATAAAATAATTATTTACTGCATTTAATAACATGTTTCTAATTTTCTATACATAATTAAATTGTTACATGTTAAAACATGAACACAAATGTAATTTAATTATACTAAATGAAATTATTTTCTAAGTTGGAAAAATGCCCAAATTTGATATTAGGTATATTTTTTATTCAGTACGTGTAATTAATTTCCTAAGGTGAAATAATTCCTAAGTCAAAAACCATGTTCAAATTTTATTGGTAAATCATCAGTCAACGATATATAGCACTAAAATATAACCTATGTAAATGCAGTAACGACATCCCTTGCAACTGTTTGCGTCAAATACAATGCACCGAACATAACTAGTTGGACAGACCCAGCATGTACATCCTCAAGCTTAAAGCTGGCCATACACGATCATGTGTACTTGTCAAGTTTACAGTTTGACTTGATTCGGCATCCAGTTTGCATGAGATAGCTATATAGCCAGATAGCTATACCGTAGCCATACACCGTCAAGTTTACTGGATGCCGCGTCAAGTCTGCTGTAAACTTGACATGTATACTTGATCGTGTATGGCCAGCATTAGTTTAGTTTTGTTAGAGTTTTGTTCTTAGATTTGCGATTAGCGCGACCCAACTGCAGGTAATAGTCACCAATCGATTTAACATTTCATTTTTAACGTTGACTGACCTGTATATTTCTGGTTTTAAAATATCATAAATGGCCGATTTTTCAAAAACCAGAAGTAAAATTCGATTTTGAATTAATTTAAATGAGGGGTTAACTAAATAAAAAGACGAAGAATTATAAATAATAGAAAAAAATGTACAACGACTGTAAATTTTAGAGATCCTTGTGCACTAACTTTTGTCTCTATCATTGTGTAAGAAGAAGCAGATTATTAGTATTTTTTTAACAATTTTTTAATAGTCTATCTAGATGGCCTCTTTTAGGTCCCACTGATATTTTTTAGTGTGATAAAGTGCAATAAGCACAGGATCAGGAGTCAGCATCAGGAGTAATACAGACATTAATCAATGCAACAAAATAATCACTCCTAAAATAATGTGGTTATTTTATTATATTTAAATTGGTAATTATTTAACTAAAGACATTACTCATTTTTTGTAATTATATCAATATTTTAAATTTAAAAAAATCTGAAAATTATTGAAAAAAATGTTACCAATTAGCTGATCACTCATGTGATGATCAAAAAATTGGCCTTTAATGCATTATTACGATGTTCTTGGATTTGACCAAATTTTTTAAAAGTATATTTGTATTAAATATAAAATTTGCCAGGTTTAACAGGTCTACATCAGACATGATTTTGGATCACCATCTAACAAAATTAAAAACATCGCACACAGATCATGTAACAGAAAAACTAGTTTTAGCTTAAGATACTAAATGGTATGTTGATTTGGTACACGTTGCATTTGATAGATTATTTAGTATGTCACTGTAGCGTGTAATTATAATGATTTTTTTTTGTTGGCAACCGGCCAGCAGCAATACAAGAAATGTTATGGTCTGGTACTTGCTTTTTACTGACTACAGTTTTTAAGTTTATTTATTTAATTTCGGTAGTCAATAATATAATGTAGATAAAAAAATTAATAATAATACAATATTTGTATTCTTTCAGGCGGTAGTGTTTGCTCGTCTCCCGATCTTGATGGGTCGAAGCTCGGCACCTCGCCCCAGATCAACCGATTCTTGGCTCGTGAACCACCGGATGGCTGTGAGAAAGTATGTATTTACTTTTTTAACACACTTCATCTGTATTCTGTGTAATATGAATTCTGTGGTCTTGGGCAATAGTTTGTCCGTTATAAAATATAGATACTACAAAATGACAATATATTAAAATATATAGTAATTGCACAGGACGTGAATAACCGTAGCATTGTCGTATTGCAGGTTAATCTTAAAGCCGGCGAGGGCGCCTACACGGAGCCCAGCGTGTCGCTGATGAAGCCGTCGGCGCCCGCCTTCACCCTGCGCCCCTCGCTCGGGTCCGCCTTCCAGCCGCTGCAGCCGGCGCCCCCCCCGACACCCGCGCCCACGCCGCACTGACTAGACGCCCCCCCGGGCCCCCCGCCCGACCCGCCGCCGGACGAGCGACGCACCCCCCTATCTACTATTACTGTGCTAGATTTAACTGATGTCATCACCGAACTAATCCTCAGCTCCCAGGACAACTCGCCTCAAGAGTCGGATGCGGCCGAGTGCGATTCGAAGCCCGAGTCGGTGAGAGTCTCACCGATGCCCTTGAATGATTGTACTAATGTCAAAGAGACGTCCGTCGGACAGAATGTTACACTGCATGACGTGGACTTGGATATTCCGGTGGTGTGCGTTACGGCGGCTGCATCGGCTGCACCGGCGCCCGACTGTTCTGATGGAGCCGATGTGCCCGCGACCGAGGAGCTAGGGGCCTCCGCCCCCGCCCCGCCCAGCAACAGGTACGTGACGCGGCCCGCCCGGCGAGTGGTACCCTACACGCTGTTCAAGAGTCTCGTATGCTGCTTCGCGCCGCACACGGCGACGCGGTAAATGTCTATATTATGGTGAATTTATAAGCAACAGGTGTGTTATGTACTCCCAGTGGCCGGATCCAATCGATCGTTTTTTGAAATGGTCACTTTTACAATCTGACTAACGCCCCAACTCCAGTGTTGCCAAGTTAGCCACTTTTTGGCTAGATCTGACTACAAGCTAATAATTACTTGTTATTAGCTTGTCAAGTCATGAGTTGCTAAAATTGTGGCTAAATATGTAGCCAGATCTAGCCATAAAGTGGCTAACTTGGCAACACTGTCCAACTCAGAGTCACTAACGGTTGTTTAAATCGCTCCTTAGTACAGAATTTATGGTGATTCTTTACTAAGGAACGATTTAAGTAACCGTTAGTGACTCTGACTTGGGACGTAAGACATGTATTACGCTATTTATGTAACATCACTGTGTAAGTTTTATACTGGACAAAAATGCAATATTGCAAGTGATTCTCGCGAAATTCTAATATTTTTTAGTTTTTTTTTTTGTATAGTTCTCGTGCTTTTCGTGCTGGGCAAAATGCGATTCGCGAATATAGCGACATTTTAAATAGTGAACATAGTATCTTCAAACGTATTAGTTATAATCATAACTCTTATATTTCTCAGTTATATTAATCTCATAATATTTATTTTAATTTCTGGAGTTCTTATAATTGCTCTGATTTCTATGATTTATTCATAAAATAAAATAAAAAACAAATTATTTCACTTTTTTGACTTATAATATAAAAATAAAGAAATTTAGAATTTTGCGCGAATTTTGATGAATTTACTTTAACAGCTACTAACATCCTTAACATCGCTGTTTTTCGGTAATTTTAATGTTAGAAAGGACGAATTTACTTACATGATGTTGTTAAATCACATCTCAGTTGTGTCAGTAAACACCAAATTGTACTGTATTACGATACTATTCCTTCTGAAGTAATGCTGGTGAGTATAACAAAAAAAAACCAACTAGCGTATCTGATTTAAATGAAATAATACGTTTAATTATGATAATAATAATATTATTATGTGTGTAGTGTTCAATGTATCCATAGGAAACTTTAATGATTGAGATTCAGTATTTTAACGTTTCGCTGAAAATATAAGCTTTGTTGCAATCGGTAATTGAATCGGTGTTGTAATAATTGAATACGATATATCAATTTAAATGGGATTAATGTTTCATATTTCATCAGAATGGTCATTGAGAGGGATGAAAGGTCTGTTGAGGGCGATCATCAGAAATGATTAATCATTCGCTACCCTGTCACATTGTACATATCTCATTTACTAACAAAAATATTAAAATAAATAACGAATGTACATAATAACTGTCTCAAGACGAAAAACTTATTTTGGTGTATGAATATAACGGGAGTATGGAATAGGAATATTGTCCAGGTTAATGATAATTCTTAATGTAGGGTAGTACCGTGTCGCTTTGCGGTTTACTTAAGGTATATTTGATTCTATTAATTTACGCCTATATCGTAGTATTCTCAAGACTTGTATGTATAATGAATGTCACAGTTTAGAGGACCCTTGTAGCCCAGTTGTGGTCCACCAGAGTAAAGGACCCTATTATTTAAAGGGGCCCCGATGCACACAGTTGTGTGAAAGCTATAATATAAATATGTGAACCGATCTTGGTTGCTCCCAAAAGTATTGATGTTTTTGTGTATGTGTCTCATCCAACTAAACTTGGGACTACTGCATGAAATATAGGAGGTTCAATGGACTTCCTTTAATTTGAGGAAATACGAAATAAGCACGTTGTGTGCCGAATGCTTGCGCACTGTAGCGTCTATAGTATTTATATCTCCATGTCCCTAACATAATATCAAACTGCAACAATAGTTACCGTGGTGATAGTGCAAATGTGTTACCTTCTGTCGGCTTCTCCATTCAAACAATCGATCTATCATTTCGCGCATTTCTATTTTGGCCAATGGTTAGCTGGTAGAGAATGCACTAAGCATTAAGCTCGCCATTTGTACCGTGATATTTTATTGTGGTCAATAAAGGTTAAATAAATAAATAAATCTAGTGTTGGCCAACTCATTCATTACCCCATTCTTAAATAAAAGTTCATTTTTGATATAATACGTGCGCGACGACTTAGGACTTTTCCGGTTGGATATAAATGATTAATACGTTGATTGGCATTAAACTTTATATAAAATAATAAACAGGAATAAAAGAATATTCAATATTAATGAGTTAATAATAAAAAAAAAACTATGCTTTTGGAAGCTTAGCTGAAACGATTCAAAACGATTACTCACTTAGTTGCACTTTAATTTATTATTCAAGTCAATCCAGTTTTTGTGAGAGTGCTTGAATGGCTACATTGTGGACTTACGATTTTACTGTATTGACAATAAAGGTTGTATAATTATGTTAACAATCTAATGAATACTAGCGTTGAAACGTGAAAAATAAATTACAGTATAATATCGCAGTAAAAATGTGTAGGTTCGATTTCATTGACCCCTGATTAAAATGATCAAATATGAAAAAAAAATTGGTGTGCATTAAGCTTTCTGGAAATTATTCAAATCGCATCGCTTTAGGAAATGTTAAGTTTTATACTTCGATTGTTCCATTAAAGTTTGCTTTGAGACAATATTCCCTTTGGACTCGTTTTTTAGTTGTTGACCAATTCACTTTGTGACAATGAAGGATTCGATCAAAATATTCAAGAACATTATTTAATTTAGACATTACTTTGGCTGAGAAAATTTGGCTCGGGTTCATCCCGCTCCAATGAAGAATTACCTGTAGTGTGATACACATTTCGTGCGTTGTATTGTTGAATTTCCCGTGCCACAAGTAACTTCTAGCAGTGCCACAGTTGAAATTCATTTACTGTCACTACTGAATTAATACTAGTATTGATACTCATACTCATAGGTATGTGCGAAGAGAATGTACATGTTGTACATTACCTGTATACATTTCATGAATAATTTTGTTGTATTCATGAAAAATATTTGTTAGCGTCTTAACGATTTCATTATTGCATCTCACAAGAGCGGATGTACCTACATTACATACATAATTACATACCCACTTGATCTCAATATTTTTTTTAATCATGTACATAATCATTTACATAATTACCTATATGTATTTTCGAAGTTGTAATTTGTTAGTACATTATTCTTAAATTGTAAACAATTGTTTGATTCACTTTGACGATGAATAAACTTGGACCAAAATATTGCAAACGGTCAGAGAACGGACGGCGCGGCGTTTAACTGATCGGTAATTGATGCTGGTAGCTTTAAAGGCAGATTTTGAATAAAAAAAAGAGTGCGATAGACTGATTTTTTAAACTTTACTCATGCTTCTATACAGATATCTTGACATTGTATGTATTACTGCTACAACACTGCAAATTCTATTACGTTGACTGTTGCCCTGCGGAATAGTAAATATAAACATGCTCAGGAATATACTACTCAGTTGACTTACGCCCCAACTCAGACTTACTAACGGTTACTTAAATCGCTCCTCAGTACCGAATCACCATATAAATTCTGTGCTAAAGAGCGATCTAAGTAACCGTTAGTGACTCTGAGTTGGGGCGTTAGTTATGATAGAATGGATAATCTTGATAAAAAGGGTCATTATTTTTCATGTAACCTGTTTACGCAACGTCCATTTACATAAGTAATAGCACCCGCGCGTTCGCGGTATATACTGCATGTGAAGTATCTGTATAGAGTATTGTGGATGCACATGGTATTTGTTTTATATCATTGGGATAGGAAAGGATGGACCATGCCAATTGGATCTCTCATTTTGGCCAAACGCATTTTTATCATCGAGACTGATAATGTAGAATGTTGAAAACATAGTTAGATCTGCTTTATTATTTTTTAAAGTTTTGTAAATTTCGACGGCAAATTATATATTTTTGACGGCTCACCTTTGGAATATAGAGTATTTTAAATCTTGTCATTGCTCAAATCAAAATTTTTATTAAGAGCCCAACTTATGATGTAACGCCGAATTTGAGAATATGATGAATGTGATTGTAAAATTCAAGTTGCTAATATCTATATACTTATTGATATACATAAATGTACCTATTAATTATTTAAATGAATGTGATATGTAAGTGAATCGTTCGTGTCGTTTGTTGCGTGCGGGACGTGGTGCGGACGGACGGACAGTGATCGTAGAGTACGGCAGTGTAGTGCGCAGTGGAACTGGACACTGGAGCTGGCTTGTGACAAACAAATTCCCAAATTTTGGCATCCATATATACATTTGATTGCATTTTTATCGACGACCAAAAGACAGGACCGGACTAAGTGAACAATAAATGTTTTATCATAAATATGTACCAGACACAAGTGATCGCTATTGTTTTTGTTTCCGTGTGATATGTACAGACGATCTGATTAAGCAGTAGTGATTCGACACCATCGATCATCCGACTTCATGTTCATTAGTAGTATATGTGTAATTATTAATATACGCCGCGCAAAAAGGGAGTAACATTATAATGGAAGAAAATGCCGAGCCAGTATTTAAAATTCGGATATCTGTGTAATTTTCTCAAGTAAGTGCAATATCTAGACGTAATACTGAAAATATTGTAACATTGAGTCGTGTACGTATACATCGTTTGGATAATGCTTTATCTACGTGCTTGTTTTCTTCGTATGTTAAATCCCGAATATGTATTTAGTTGCACATCTGTACAAATTGTAATTTCCTGTAATAATCGTGAGCTTTATAGTTATATTTGCATCGCTTCCCGTTCGCTTTGTGACGTCATCTTGCGTCACGGACGTTATACATTTAGATGTGTCACAGGTCCAGAATGTAATTTAGGATTTATCTTTTTCCAATGTCGTTACCTAATTTAAGGTTAGTAAGTTTAGGTGACCCGGATATAATTATTAGCTATTAATAAATGTGTGCTATAAAACTGTTCTCCTTATTGATTTTGTAAACCAATGGATGTGGATGAGGATTTATTTCTACATGAAGCTGTTGTGTACATTCCGCCAGGTTCCAACGCTTTGGTATTTACTTTAAGGACATCATCTTTATGTAGAAATGTTTACCGTTTTTTAAAGAACATAAAAATATTTTTGTATGTTCAGGGTAGGAGTTATGCGAGATGTACCATAAAAGTAACTTTGCTAGGACCTTAGATTTGATAGTTCTTTTATAGATGGTTAATATGATTTTAAAGTTTGCTTTTAGATGAATGATAAGTTTGTAATTTTTATTACTATGATATTAGAATAAATATGTATTAACATTTAAACTAAACCAAAAGTGCCCATTGAGATAAGTTTATGATACCAGCAGGCCTTTTGTTTAGCATTCTATTGAAGTAAGATTAGGCGACAAAATTAGTTTAAGGAAATTATCGAAAGATTGTTGAGTTTTAAGTTATCTAAAATTGTTAAGGTTTAAGGATTAAAATTCATTTAGTTTTTTTACAAGCGATGCGTAACAAAAGGCTTGCTTAATTAGAGGCATTAATTAACATCAATAATAATAGTGTCGATTTTAAGTAATAATAAGAATGGTTTTATTATAGTTTTGTTTCAGAGAAGAAATTCTAATTACTATTTTTGTTTCCAATATTTTATCACTTTTACCTGTTTTCATTGTATTGTATCTTGCTGTATTGCAGACATATCCAATATACAGACTGATTTAACACTAATGTTTTTTATTTATTATAATATCTATTTGTAACTGTATGTACTATATAACTGTGGTATGTTATGTAGCAATGAATATATACGCCTGTTTAAACAGGTTCTTAAGTCAGACTAAAGTTAATGATCTAAGGGGCTACCCTTAGATATGAAGCCAATGAAATTACAATACTAATTCCGAAGAAAGGTGCTTTCAATCAAGTTCAAGAAATGTTTCAATCAAGTTGTCCTACAGATTTATGAAAAGGGATAATGAGAAACCAAGTGATTATTTTTATATTGTATTTATTATTTAAATACACATAGGAAAGAACAGTGTATATCTAAATACCACAGACAAAATTATATTAAAACAAATATATTAATAAAAGTATATAGATGAGCACATCAAATGTTATAATACAATCATGTACAGAAAGTTGTGTACTTCTCTATTATATTGTATCTATAACCTAACTTTACCTATAACGTATCACAATCAAATTAAAATGAACTTAATATAAATAAACAACGCATTTTAAACTTACAATTTCGTCATAGACAAAAATCATTACATGATACCAAAGTCAATATTGAATAACAATTTTAAAAGCCCTAATGTCTATTGGTACGTAAATAAATCTAAATAAAGTAACTGCACCATTATATAATATGTAGAAAATAAAGGGTTCAGAAAACCATTCCACGACAAAACGATCTTTACAATGTTATCGCTAGTTTGTACAGTACGGCCGACGTATCTTGGCGCGTCTGAACTTCGTGCAGAAGACTGCCCAGTTACATAATTCGGCAATACTTGATACGCGGCGTATTATGTCTCAGTCACAGGTTAGCATGTTCGTGTCGCTATCTTTGTCTTACAGACGCTAAAGTTCGCAAAGCCTATGTTCAGACGCGCCAAGTTAAATTGGCCGTACTGTACTTGTCACTGCGTCGCTGAATCGTGTAACTCTTAATATTGGGTAGCATATTATTGCCTCCTCAGCGGGACAGGTAGAAAGAACAACGCAATTAGCTTTGGTAATTGGCAACCTCAAGATTTGGGATGAGCGACACATATAGTCATTCGTTTAACCATAGAAGTGATGTATAAATTAACTAGACTATGGTACTGTTTAAATTTAACTATAATACGGGTATACTCAGGATATTTATTTTGTCACAATGAGTTAAGTTTAAGATTTCTACATCTGTCCTGTGTTCGGGATAATAACTTCGAGCCCGATAGGAGACACCGCTATTTTAAATATCTATGACCTCGAGTGGCTTTAAAAGAAGGTACCTATTCAGCAAAATAATTTAATTTATAATTTTTTTTGTTAAACAGTGATATGTATCAAACTTAAAATAAAGGTGACAAACTTAGCATAACTCTCCGTGAGGTAGGTATTATAATTCGTTTTTATACTTCACATAAATATACATATTATATTTTTCGGAACTTCGTTCTACAACAGAAAAAATAATAATTTATATATTTATAAGAAACCGCTGTAAAAATAACTTACAAACAAAAAAACCATGGAAGCTTTAGGGCTGCTGCCTAGCAAAATTATGATGACAATTTCAAATTAAATAATAATTTTTATTCTAGGTTCTTTATATCTAAGCAAAATTAGTTTATTTTACAAAAATGTAGATTCAAGTATATTATAGACAATCATCATATATGCGGGTATATTATTATATTACAACTAAAGGCCTTGAAAAAAGAAGAAATAACATAAATAGTATGGCCTTGAAACAAATAGTTTGAAATTCTACTTATACTGGAAACTGAATAAACATTAAAATTCATAATTATTATCATTACTTAGTATTTCTAAAAATTACATAAGGAACAATAACTAACTAATGACTGGTGATATTGCCCGTTAATTGGCAAAAATTATTTGTTTATTTAACTGTTACTCGGAAATAAGTTAATTCACAAATAAACAGTTAATTATAAGTGATATTTCATGTTTACGACACGATTATTATTTATGTATTACAAATAATATTCAAAGTGCACTTCTTGAAAAATACATTTTTTCTAAGAAATACAACATAGTGGTGTAATCTTTTAAAAATACACTGAAATTACTGTTTTGTTAAAATTCCATCCGTAACTTCTAAAATCCTGAAAGAAATGTAAAGTCAAATGTACAACAGAAAAAATATGTTGTTTTTCTTTAATACTGGAGATTTGTATGAAAACTTTAAGATAAAAATTTTAGTAATTTTTTTATTTTAGGTAATCAAAGTACTGGTCCAACTTATCTATTAAAAAAAAGATTGTATTTGAAATTAAAATAACGCGGCTTTTGAATAGAAATTATTTGAATTTCGAATTGCGCGCCAATTCACAATTATTGAATGTGAAAATGCTGGTTATAAAAACTCCAATTTCATAGGTAAAGACCTAATATTTAAACTCTAATTGACGATTGCATAATGTATAACAATTCAAAATTTCATTCAGTGTGTATAACTTTTTTTAAATCAAATATGTAATAATAAATTATAATAGCCCGAAAAGCACATTATAGGTTCCTTATGGCTTGCTAAATAACGTGGGGTGAGTTGAGTTTCATGTGAAAAAATATTTCTAACATCTGTTATAGCTTGTAATTCTAGTAAACAGTATCCAATGATCAAATATTCAATACAAAGATAACCTAAGAATAGGTTTCAGTTTTATCCTAGCAAGTGGACGTGATGTTATTCCAGTCTTCATTCAATGACACTTCGCTAATGATTTCGTCCAAATAAAGTTAGTAAAAGATTACTCCTTATTATAGTGTTAGGGTCATACTACCATAAAGCTTTACAATCCATTTTGTAAAACGGATATCGATGGGACACATGGCAGGTTTTTAATAATAGTCTATAGCACTGACAAATTCTTCAAAATCGTTTCAGCATTTTTGTGTGACGCTTGGATCAACATTCAAAGAATTATCAATAATTTGTGTTAGAAGACATCTATCAAGATTTTTTTTTCAAGTTTGCAGTTTAATGACAATATTGACAATGATCAAATTGTATATTGATTCGTTTTACACCTATCGTAATTCTAACCAACATTATGGTTAGGTCGGCATAGACGTACTAAAAGCTTACAGGTCACTCATATTTGGTAAATGCAACATATTTTCAGTACTCAAAAGTAATAGATTGCAAAAAACAGATTGTTGTTTTTCTATAGAGCCAAAAATGTATCTATTGTAGTACCAATTTATTTTAAAATTTCGACTAAACTGGCAAAGCTCATCAAAGTACTCTTAGGAATTATATAACAATAAAGGCAATTTTTAACAAAATTCCTAAGTCATACTTGAATAATATCTGCGGAATCCCGATTTGTATGGCTCTCTGTCTACGTCAATTTAATAAATCAAATTTATCAAAACTGACTATTTTATAATTATATTAATGTTTTGAAGTAAACTAAATTGGTGAGCGTTTAAATTCTTATTTTCTTCAGACTCGAGTATTAGGATATTCACACTTGTAAAATGACAGCACTATATCCATACACAAGAGTAAAAACAGCCTTACCACAATATCGTATTTTTAATTTAAAATCGATTATTTAAAAAAATCCACGATTAAACTATTTTAAATCAAAAACTCGATGTAGTAAAAAATGTTCTTAGGCTATTTTGACTCATGGCCTGAAGAATCAAGTTTATATCTTACAAGGTTTCTTCTGGGTCCCAAACGAGTCAGCAACGTCTCAAGCAGTGTTATTGTCGGTGGCATCAGTCCGCTTCTGTTTCTGCTCAGCGATCCACTGGTGTATCCTCTCCTTCAGCTCGGTGTTAGACTTCACTTGGTCCATCGATAGAGGAGATCTGTTGAAGGGGTCCGATTGGTCGCTCAGTAGATGCCTGAAATTAGTTGTTATATTCGTAAATATATTATGTGGAGAGTAAATTATAATTTGACGATTATTCGGCTCGCTTCCTTATCTATTATCGATATTATAAAGTCACATTATTTTTATGTGCGCTTCAACATACATAGTAATTTAAGTGATGTCAAGATGTGATATGGACTATAGTTTAACTCTGGCAATGTGAATGCTGCAACCACAACATACCATGGAGTATGGAGGTAAGGAAAGCCATCTCTGTGTACGAAAAGTGTCTGTCAAAACGCGTCCAATAACGGGTGGCGCTGCGGTAGCCTAGGATAAATTTTATTGAACTCCGCAAACTACACTCCGCAGCTCCGTCTACAACAGCTATGTTCATATTATGAATAGACGATATTATCGTAGTTATTCCGACGCCAGCGCTATTGTAGGATGGTGTAGGTACTGGAACATCTGGACAATATTTCAACTTTCCCCTCTTATGAGATGCCTCTCCTTACCTGCTATACTCCACGCAACATACCTGGCAATAGTGGTCCGGTCCACAGTGGTCCTCGAGCTGGGCAGCACGACGGGGTCCAGCATGAGCGTGCTCATGATGGGGTCCAGGAACTCGTCCGGCGCGTGCGCCAGCAGCTCCTCGTCGCGCGCGCGTGCCGCAGCCAGCGTCGCCACCCGCGCGCCCACCGCACGCAGCGAGGAGATTAACCCACCGCCGCCGATACGGGCTGAGAATAACGATTTAAGTTAAACCAAAAGAAATAAGGGAACATACCAAAACCACGTGACCCATTTAGGGGGGGGGAGGGGGTCTGCAAAACACCACGATTGGTCACAGAGGGGGGGGGGGGGGTTTAGGTTTTTGTCACGTAGTCAATATTTTAGCAACCATTGCGCCACACAATTCGTCAAATAATAATAATAATAATAATAATGTTTATAATATAATATAAGCAAATAATATAAATGTAATATAATATAAATAATAATAATGTTTATAATATAAATGTAATATAAGCAAAATTATTAGTTTTTAACTTTGTTTTTGCAAAAAAGTATTGAAAACCGTATTTGTGAATTACCACGTGAAAACTAGGGGGGAGGGAGGGGGTCTTTTCATATACTACGGATGGTCACGAAGGGGGGTAAAAAGTTGGAAAAAATGGGTCACGTGGTTTTGGTATGTTCCCTAATAGTACAGAAGACGCACTCCGCAAAATCATTTAAATAAATAGCGACGCTAGCTCCGACGCAATAAAGTGTAATTCAGGTCGAACAGCGCTAATCAAAAACGCGTAATGTGTGATGACGTCATGTGTGATAGATTACGAACGTGTGACATTATCTACATCTTATGAATTTTCTGAATAAGCCCGGAACGTCGAACGCGGCTTGTACTTGTAACGTCATTGCTAAAATGCGGAGTGCGCCAGGCCTGGTTAAACTTTAGGTCTACTAAAATTTGTTTTTTAAGCGTAAAACATACAGAGAACGGTTTGGAACGGAACACACATGGAACGCGTCCACGGGTCGGGTGTAGATCCTTTGTGTATTTAGCGCTTTATTCCCACGGAGAACTTTGAAAGGCGCTAATGTCAAAATTTACGCGTGGCTGTCTAGTTGAATGGCTGACTTTTCAAAATATTATCGAAAAATGTATACTTAATGTTGTGAAGTATACATTTTTAATTAAAACCCTGTATAATTCAAATATTTTTTAACCACTAGAATATAAACAAATAATTAAATAATGCTTTTTTAATTTATTTCCAAGTACGTAATAAAAGTGTCTTTCCACTGGGGTAACGTCGACATTACTCGGTAGCAAGCATAGTTTTATTCAGACACGACTTTTTTATCGTACCTCCAAGGCAACATCATACAAGGCACATCGAAGCACGCTACTCACCGAGAACATCCTCAGCCAATGTAAACAGCTGCGGGGAATACGAGCGGCCGTCGTCCGACACCGCCGCGCAGAACCGCTCGTTGTTCCCCAGCTCCACGTACATCGTACAGATGTCCAACACCGTCACCGCTGGGTTGAACTCGAACTCCTTCATGTCTTTCACCTGGAAATGTATAATAGGGTGTCCCGTAATAGTGGAACAACCTTAGGGGCACTGGGGGCAGATAGCTTGAGGGTAGACCTTATGTAATAGAGGAAAATTCGGCTCCTTTACTCTACTATTTCCTGTTGAGTCCACAAATGAGCAGATATTTTGAATTTTTTTTCATCAGTAGGATGTAATTTAGCTGAAATTATCAGGAAACCCTGAAATATAGTCTTTGGATATTTTTAGAATAATAATACATCAATCGTTCAATTTCGATGCGGCTTTGTGCAAACAAAACTGTCGGGGTATTGTTAAAATAAAAACATTACATGCTCAAAAAACCAAAAATTATCTATCTCACCTTAAAGTTTTTCTTGTTCGGTCCAACCAAGTGCAGCAGGAAATAGTTGAGCATGGAGGCAATACGTTCCACCAGCGTGGGATGGCAGAACACATATGGCGCGTGTGCCGTGAGCTTGACCAGTGTTCTGATGGTGTCTCGGCCGAGGATATTGTCGAAGCGAGCCAACATGCCAGTGTGGGCCAGGTTGGCGAGGTGCTGTTCGCGTTCGTTCGCCGGGAGGGTCGCCCACTGCCCCGACTCTCTGTAGTCAACAGTCGATGTAATAATATCATACTCTCAGTAGGAAAAGGCGTAAGATGAAAATTGCAATTTTACAGGAGAGCAAAAAAACTGTTATAATATCATAATTATATGTTAATATGTTATAAATAAATTGTTAAATATTGCTACGCCCTAACAGGGTTCATGCTCAGACCATGTACACTGTATACATTAAGAAGTAAACATTATAATAATGTGGATAAGACTTGGGATGGGGATTATTACAATTTATGACTTGTTACATGTTATATGTGTATCTGTAGGCAGACGGTAGCCAGCCTGCCGTTGCCATGGCAATTATATTATTAAATCAGTGTGTAACTAACTAGCGAGTTTGTTCCTGTGAATTCCCTTTTCCTCTCAATATATAACAAGTGGCGACGATCGGACTCACATTTTATTAAATGCACTATGGCTACCGGAACGACCTTTGGGGTACTTGCCACTTTTGATCATAATTTGCAAGATTGGAATAGTTTCAAGGCGCGATTAAACCAATGGTATATTGCAAATGACATTACCTCAACAACTGACAAGGCGGCAGTCAAACGAAGGGCGATATTATTAACATCATTAGGGGAATCGACCTTCAAACTCGCAACTGACCTGGCGTTACCGAACAAGGTGGAGGAATTGGAGTACGAAGCAATATTAAAACTATTCGAAAACCATTTCACACCAAAAAGGTTCGGGTTTGCGGAAAAATCCATCTTTTATGCTGCAACACAACGACCAGGTGAAACTCACACTCAATGGGCGGCTAGAATTCGAGGATTAGCGACGCACTGCGGTTTCAAAAGCTTGGAGGAAGCCTTGCTGGATAAATTTATCATGGGCATGGTGGCGGGACGTGAGCGGGACAAACTGTTCGTGCAGGATCAGCGGGAGCTGACCCTCGCGAAAGCCATCGACTTGGCAGAGAGCGTGCGCTGTGCGCGCCTGGCCTCGACGATGGCAGCGCCGGGGCCGGGGGCAGCCGGCAGCGACGCAGCGGGCCCGAACGACGTCTTCAGCATTTCCAAGAAGGATAGATGCAGAGTGTGCGGATTTAATAATCATATGTCTAATCAGTGTCGCTTCAAAAACTATAAATGCAAAAAATGTGGTATTAAAGGCCATCTACGTAAGATGTGTCCTAACGAGGGCAAAGTGAAACACGTAGATGAAGGTACTGTGGAGAACGGTGATGACGACGGTGAGTATTTTAATAATATTCGGTGCGTGTCAGGGAAGCCTATGACGGAAAGTGTAACGATCAGTGGTCTAGCTTTAGAGTTTGAAATCGATAGCGGGTCAGCGGTAAGCGTAATTTCAAAAAGAACTTACGAGTCGAGTTTTAAACGTTTGCCATTGTTAGTCACCAACAAGAAACTTTATAGTTATACGGGAGAAAATATCGAAACGATCGGAGTTGTCTCAACGCCTATATCATATCTTGGGCGGACGCATACTTTGAATGTGTATGTGGTGCGCGCTGACGGACCGCCGTTGCTGGGTCGCGACTTCATTCAGAAGTTTGACTTGGAGCTCGCACCGGCGCCGTCCGCGTCGCCAGTACAAGCCGTGCTCGACAGGGTGCAAACAAGATGCGAGGCTGACAATAACATAGTTAACGAGCTGTCTTCCATGTTTCCTATAGTTTTCTCAGGAAATTTAGGTTCATTTAACAAGTATAAAATCGATCTACAATTAAAACCCGACAGTAAACCAATTTTTTTTAAAGCCAGACCAGTACCTTACGCGTTGAAGGAAAAAATAGACAAGGAACTCGACCGATTAGTATCCTTAGGAATTTTAAAACCTGTTGCACATTCAGAATACGCATCACCTATTGTACCAGTATTAAAAAAAGACGGCAGCATTAGATTATGTGCTGATTACTCCGTTACGATTAACAAACATTTACAAGTTGATCAGTATCCCTTGCCGAGTGTAAATGATTTGCTAGCTAGACTACACGGGGGCGTACAATTTAGCAAAATAGATTTGTCGATGGCGTACAATCAATTTATTTTAAACGAAGAATCTCAGACATTTACATGCATCAATACTCATCGCGGTCTCTTTAAGTTCACTCGATTAGTGTTTGGATTGTCCAGTGCACCAGCAATTTTCCAGCGTGCAATGGAATGCTTGCTCTCGGGTATTGACGGAATCATTTTCCTACTTGACGACATCCTCATAACAGGGGCAAGCAAAAACCAGCACAAGCACAGATTAATAAGGGTGTTACATCGCTTAAACGATGCCGGATTAACAGTTCAGATGAGTAAATGTGAATTTTTCAAAAATGAAATTGCATATTTAGGTCACGTCATAGATAGACATGGAGTGAGGAAGTCGCCTGATAAAGTCAAAGCTATTTTGCAAGCTCACAAGCCGACAAACGTGTCACAATTGCAATCGTTTCTAGGTCTCACTAATTATTATAGGAATTTCGTACCGGATGCGGCATCCGTGTTAAGTCCGTTATATAATTTATTACATAAAAATACAAAGTGGGAATGGAGTAGGATTCATGATGAAGCATTTATCAAAATAAAAAACATTTTGGCATCCGATACAACTTTAACACATTTTGACCCGAAAGCAAAATTGATATTAACTGTGGACGCGTCACCCACAGGGCTTGGAGCTGTATTGTCGCAAATCAGCAGTGACGGGGTTGAAAGGCCAATATCGTATGCTTCTCGGACGCTTTCATCAGCAGAAAAAAAATACGCGCAGATCCAAAAAGAAGCAACCGCGATAATATTTGGTGTTAGACGTTTCCACCAATATTTATATGGTAGGTCTGAGCCCTTCGTGCTACGCACAGACCATAAGCCCCTTTTGACTATTTTCGGGCCTCACAAAGGCATCCCCGAGGTGTCCGCCAACCGGCTGCAGAGGTATGCCATTTTTTTATCCGCGTACAATTATACAATCGAGTACATTAGTAGTAAAAATAATAGCGCGGATTATTTATCTCGGTCTTGCGGGGAGGAGGATGCGACAAGGACGTCCGACGAGCTCGAGGGGTGCGAGGATCACGCGACTTACGTTAATTTTGTAGTGGACGGGGACCTACCGGTGTCACTGAGCGATTTGCGGCGCGAGACGGCTAGTGACAATATTTTGATTACTGTTACGCGTTACGTTTTAAACGGCTGGCCTAGGAAAGTTAACGATGCGGGTTTAAAACCATTTTTCAATTGTAGGACACAATTATCTTTCGAAAAGGGTGTCTTAATGCGCGGTCATAAGGTCGTGATTCCCGCGTCTTTGCAAGAAAGAGTATGCAGGGAACTACATAGTTCACATTTTGGAGTGGTGAAGATGAAGGCCGAGGCTCGGAAACGGCTGTGGTTCCCTGGCGTTGACGCGGCGCTGGAGCGAGTGGCGGGGGCGTGCGGCGCGTGCTGCGCGTTGCGCCCCGCCCCGGCGCACGCCGCGCTCACGCCGTGGCCGCTGCCGCCGCACTCGTTTTACCGCATCCATATAGATTTTTTGGGCCCATTTCACGGATATATTTTTTTGATTATTGTAGATGCCTATAGTAAATGGGTTGAATGTCACGATATGTCTGTAACGTACAATTCAAAGGCGGTTATAACCAAGTTATATGAGTTTATGTCGCGGTTCGGTATTCCGCACACGTTGGTGAGTGACAATGGCACATCTTTTACATCCACAGAGTTTAAGGAATTTTGCATACGTAACGGTATCAAGCATGTTCTATCCCCTGCATATCACCCGGCCAGTAACGGGCAAGCAGAGAGCATGGTGAAAATAGTAAAAAAGGGGCTTAAGTTAATCGTGTTTGAGGGATGTAATAAAAAAACTATACATGAAAAAATTATGAAATTTTTATTCGATTATAGGAACTCTAAAAATAGTACCACTGGTAAGTCACCAGCGGAGATAGTTTTTGGGCGTTCGTTGCGCTCGCGGTTAGATTTATTAAACCCTATCGCGCCTTCACCGTCATCCACAGACCTCACTCATACCGTCGAACACAATCAGTCCTTACAGGCTAAATACTACAGGGGAAAACAGAAAAAAGATTTTCTAGAAAATGAAAATGTTTGGATAATTAAAAATACAAGTAATAAAAAATTCTATTGGGTTCAAGCGGTCATTAGGAAGAAAATTGGGAAATCAATGTACTCGGTATACGTTCCAAAAATAGGACGTGAAGTCACCAGACACATCGATCAAATAAGAAGCCGACTGGACGGCTTGTCGGGTGACTACACTGACGACCAGGACGAGGACCCGGATCTGGTGCCCGACGTAGCGCCGCTTGTTGCCGCTCATCCCAATCCGACGCCAGTGGGGGAGGAGGGGCTGGGAACGAGTCCTGAAGCTGCGATGCCGTTAGGTTCTCCGGTGACTCCGCAAGGCACTGCCACCGCCGCTAGAAGGCGTCGAGCGATTAGCCCGATCTTCTCGACGCCGACATCGATTCAGTTTGATGAAGAAGACGAATAAAACTGGATAGCATTTTAAGTTGTAGTTAGTAGTTAATATGTTTACATTAAGGTGGTTAGTTCTTAGTTTAAGGGGAAGGAGTGTTATATATGTATCTGTAGGCAGACGGTAGCCAGCCTGCCGTTGCCATGGCAATTATATTATTAAATCAGTGTGTAACTAACTAGCGAGTTTGTTCCTGTGAATTCCCTTTTCCTCTCAATATATAACATTACATTACGTTGAAAAAATAACGATTAAATACTTAATTGCTTAGCTTTTGTCAAAACATAAAGGACTAAATAAGAAACATTGCGAAAAATGTATCGTTTGCCACAGAAAGTGATTATGCGAATTGATCAGTTCCTACTTGCAAAATTTCTGTTTAAAATATTTTCCAGGATGTTTTGCTTAAAAGAAACATGCCAGAAAATCAGGGATAATATTTGAGGTTTAAGAATCATCATGAGGTTTAATATTTCTAACGGTTTAAACGATATTACAAAAAAAAATTGAAGTCACTGAATGATTGAAAGAAAATATTCGCCCTGCAGCTTAGACTGTAATACAGATAAATCAGGTTTTCCCGTTGGTATAAGGTAAAAATAAAAGTTATAATATGACAATTAATTATTGAATAATTAAATAATAGCCGTGTCAAAAAACAAGAAGAAAAAAATTATCCATATTAAGAATACCGAAAATTGCACTACCTATTTCGACCTATGGTGATAAAGGATGGAAATACAAGAAAATTAAACAGAGAATCTTTAATATAAAATACTATGTCAATGTATCCTATAAGTGTGTGTGTGTGTGTGTGTGCGCGTGTACTAACTGCGCGGCCTGCAGCGTCCTGATCTGCGCCATGTTGCCGAGCGCCTCGTCCAGCAGGAAGATGGCGTCGTTCATCAGCAGGTTGACGAACCGCAGGAAGATGGGCGGCCGCACCGCCTCCATGTTCGCCTCCGCCTCGCGAGCCAGCCGACTGGCGATATTAGGTATTGAAGTATAATGTCATAGAACAGACATCTCGAACAAAATGTGTGTCCCGCACGGGAGGTTCCATTTTCAAAATTGAGCCCCCGCTCTCCTTTCAAAATCGAACGAATCCATTGAAGATTGAAGCCACGTGGCGCCAATGCATTGAGACATACATGGTGTTCGCGGTGTCGGTTCTATACGCTAGTAATAATACTTCAATGGTATTAGGTATATTGTTTTTTTTATGCATATAGCTGGCAAACGAGCTGACGATCCACCTGATGGTAAGTGGCTATCGTCGCCCATGGACATCAGCAACACCAAAGGCATCTCTGATGCGCTGCCGGCCAAGAAAGGGTGGCGAAAAAGAAAGATAGCAAATATATTGACTATACTGCGAAACATAACTTGTTTTCGCAACATCTTTCAATCCCAAACAATTCAAGGTTACTAATAAATTAAATAAAGAAACGAAGTTGTTATCATAACGGAAAATAGACAAATAACTAAGTCCACAGACGACGATGACCTTCCATCAACAGCTCTGTTTGTCGGCTACTTAAATAAACAAACACGATAAAATCATGTTACTTCAGTTTAAAACATATTTTTTCCGTCTTTCTCTCTTTCGTTCTCAACTTACCGCATCACAACATTGTTAAGATTTAGTGAAATTAAATTGTCAACGATGAACATTGATAAATGTTAATAATAATAACTCTTCAGCTACTTAAATCAAAAAGAAGTTGAATCATTGAAATATTATCACTAACCGACACACCGTCAACAACATGTATGTCCCAATGCATTGGCGCCACGTGGCTTCAATTTTCAATGGATTCGTTCTATTTTGAAAGGAGAACGGGGGCTCAATTTTGAAAATCGAACCTCCCGGGCGGGACACACATTTTGTTCGAGATGTTTGTTCTATGACATTATACTTCAATGATTTGAATAAATAACTTTTTTCTTTCTTTAATTCCTTCGTTGATTATTTGTTTGTGTGTAAACTCACGTGAAAGCGTCCCGGTGCTCGTCCATGTCCCACAGGAAGTCCATGACGAGGTACATCGGGCGGCGGTAGTTGAACTTCTGCTCGAACTGCACGCTCTGCCCCGTCATCTCGATGCCCACGAACACGTCCAGCAAGCACGGGACCAGCTGCCGGCACAATACATACCGGATCACTACTCAAACTCTACAGTAGATTCTACACTCTAATATACATTTTGACATTTTAATAGTATCTAATAAGCAATTGACATTTACTTCCCTAATTTATAATTGTAATTTAATAATATATTATTAATTTTATTGGTCATGTGTAACACTTTGCATGGCCAAAGAGGCAGAACATAAGGTTAAATTGTATTTTTGTGAACCACCTTTATGCATGTGTACTATGTTCTAGCAATAAATGATTATGATTATACATTAGTACCGACTTCGATTACGTTGATGATGTTCTCATTTTTAACCGACTTCAAAAAAAGGAGGAGGTTCTCAATTCGACTGTATTTTTTTTATGTTTGTTACCTCAGAACTTTCGACCGATTTTGATGATTCTTTTTTAATCGAAAGCTGGTGCTTGTCATGTGGTCCCATTTAAATTTGAGCGAGATCTGACAATGGCATCGATGAAAAAACCATAATATCTTAAATTTGCATTAAGTATGTGCGCGACAAATGGAAGAATAACTCAATATCACGCCAAACGATTTCGATGATTCTTTTTTTATTGTTATTGGAAAGGAATGAAGTACATTTGAAGTCGGTTTTTTTTATTAATATTACAAAATGATTATTCATCTCTCTTTCTTGGCCGCATTAGTCTAGCCTTTGGCGACGATAGCCAATTACCATCAGGTGGATCGTCAGCTCGTTTGTGGGCTAGTCGACATCAGCAACACCAAAGGCATCTTTCATGGGATGCCGGCTAAGAAAGATGGAAAGAGAAAGAAAGCAACAAAGCAGTGCAATACTAGTAGGACAGTCGGGAAAAGAATTAGGTATGCAGGGCATGATTCTAAAAACTTCTATGATTATTGATATTATACATTGTTTGTGTTATTACGAATGTTAAATCATACCCGTATAAATAAGGTATGATTTAACATTGTTAATAACGCTAAAAATTTGTGACATTAAACATTACAGAAGGTTTTAGAATCATGCCCTATATACCTAATTATTTTGTCGACTGTACCTGTAGCCGGTGCGGATGTTCCTTGAACAGCTGCTCGCGGTAGAATGAGGCCAGGTTACTGAGCGGCTGCTGCTCGTCGGGGTTGTTGGGCAGCATGGCTTCCAGACACTCAGCCAGCCGGGCTCTGGGACAAAACGAACAACGATTAACAAACAATCTAGTTATTTATTTGCAATTTATATAAATTTTCATAACTCCCAGAAAACTTTCCAAGTATACTACCATATGACTGTATTATATTGGAGTTTGACATTTTGACAGTTAGACAATACGCGTACCAGACCCGTTTCCGCTGAAAAATTATTAATCTACTAAGACGTCAAAGATATATAATTAATCAAAGTACCTCAAATGCGGGTTGTATGTGCGACTCGAGTCCCCCATGAAAGTCAGCACGAGGGTGAGCGCGGGCTGCAGTAACCCCGCGATGTCGGCCTCCTCCGACACCGCACCCACGGAGCGCCGCGCCATCGTGATCAGCACTACTATGTTCTCTAGCACGAACTCTGGCACGCATCTGGTGAAACACGGTTGGTGGTTGGTGAAACTCTGTTGTGAGTTGGTGAAACGCGGTTGGTGGTTGGTGAAACACAGTTGTGTGAATTGGTGAAACATGGTTGTGTGAGTTGGTGAAACATAGTTGTGTGAGTTGGTGAAACATGGTTGTGTGAGTTGGTGAAACATGGTTGTGTGAGTTGGTGAAACACAGTTGTGTGAGTTGGTGAAATATGGTTGAAGTGTTAGACATGTTTATTTTAGCATTAGAAAAAGGATCTAAGAAATCGCCAAAATTTTATATTTGTGGGATTTTTTAGCACTGAATGATTTACCATATGAATCAACCAATAATTTATACCTTAATATATATAAATTACGTGTCACGTTGTTTGTCCGCGATGGACTCCTAAACTACTTAACCGATTTTTAATCAAATTTGCACACCGTGTGCAGTTTGATCCAACTTGAAAGATAGGATAGCTTACATCTCAATTTATAGTCGCAATATTATACATAATTTCAGCGTGCGAAGCTGCGGGCACCAGCTAGTAGATCAATAAATTTCAATAGTGTTGCCGATCGATAGTGCACTATTGATATCCTATGATTGTACAGATATATAAAAGAAATAGTATTGATTAATACGCATAAATAAATAACATCGATTTCGATAGTTTGTGCTACTGTCAGGTGCAATACTATCGATAGATTTAAGACCGATATTATCCACAGTATGAATTGGATACTATCGATAGTTCACCACAACTACTTCAATTAGTCACCTGAGTGTATCCGGCGGCGGTGTAGTGATGGGCATGTGGACGGGCATGAGGGTCGCCGGCGCGTAGCTCGCTTGCGGCCCGGCGGCGGGCCGGATGGCTACCTGCACCAGCCAGGTACATGTCGTAGCTTGGAGACGATTCAGGTTGGTTAACATGTCGTTCTCCAGGACGGCGCAGCGTAGACTGACAAATCTGCGTTATTATATTAAAAAGTAAAC
Organism: Thymelicus lineola; assembly: GCA_963932265.1. Classification (NCBI taxonomy): domain Eukaryota; kingdom Metazoa; phylum Arthropoda; class Insecta; order Lepidoptera; family Hesperiidae; genus Thymelicus; species Thymelicus lineola. The sequence goes on from OZ010692.1 coordinate 10,339,315, forward strand.
GATTACGTTAAATTTGCACTCTATAAACTCTTTCGTTTGATACCCAAAAAGGTTGGTTCTGTATGTCCATTACAGGGCTTGTGACGTTGCTAAACCCATTATCAACGGACGATCAAAACGTTTGCACGTTTTGTCATCTTTCAAGTATTTATCATACGAAATTTTATATGATTAAAGTACCTATATCTTTTTTGTTACTAGCGCCACGATTTGTGTATACTTTTCTTCTGGAGCGGCTTATGATTTCCTTTGTTTTATAGTCCGTAGTCCGTACCGTACAATACTGTGGCACACTATACACAACATTCATTTTCACACATTCTCACGCACACAGACACACGCGCGCACGCACTCACGCATCTACGCACATACACGCGCACGCATGCACTCATACTTTAAAACTCATACTTATAGACAGTATTATATAATATTAAGACCAGTGTATTATAATAAAAAAAAAATCTGCTAAGCTCTTCACATTAACAATACATAATATGTAACATTCCGGAAGAGTGTAGTTACCCACAACACAGGGTATCCTAGAGTGGGAACTACGTGTCTTGTAAAAAATGTTTTTGTACTTCTTTTTATGCAAATAAAAAAAATATTATTATAACTTTCATACACACACGCACACACGCTCGCACAGACACACATTCGCACAAGCTCGTACACGCACTAACTTGGTCATGAGGTGCTTGACGCGCTGGCGAACGGGCTCGAGCATCATGCGCGCGTCGGAAAGCGCTCGCTGCGCGCGCCCCAGCTCCTGCCCCACGCGCCACATCTTCTCCGCGACCACGCGCACGCCTGGACAGTGAATCATATTTGATAGTCAATGATTATATACAAGATATGCCAAGACGGCGCTGAAATTATGTCAGTCGAATTTAGACAAGTGTAGCGATTTCAATTCAGACAGTTGATAGCTGCCTCTGAGTGAGGCCGTCTAGCTGTCTTTTTCACTATTATGGTTTTAGTAGTGCCATCCCTTTTACATAATTTACCAATGTAATAATGATTAGTGTAGTGAAACAAAAGATAAACGTGTGTGTGTGTTGTAGCTCGGTCGGTGTAGCAACCAAAAAATCTCTTTTTGGTTGATTTGTAAGGGCATAACGTATCTATAGTTTAATATCATTGTTGATAGTCCTTTTTACCCAAATATTAGGAAGTTATTAACCGATTTCAAAAAAAGGAGGAGGTTCTCAATTCGACTGTATTTTTTTTATGTTTGTTACCTCAGAACTTTGGACTGGGCGAACCGAGTTTGATGATTCTTGTTTTAACCGAAAGTTGGTGCTTGTCGTGTGGTCCCACATAAATTTGAGCGAGATCTGACAATGGCATCCATGCCAAAAGCATATAAGTCTTAAATTTGCATTATGTGCGTGATAAATGGACGAATAACTCAATATCCAACTGATTTCAACGATTCTTTTTTCATTGGATGTACTTCATTTGAAGTCGGTTATTTTTTTTGTTAAAATTTTATATTATTCGCGTGTATCTTGTATGTACATGTACGTATGCGTGTAATATTCTTTATTACATCGTATCTTCCAAACCGCTAAACGGATTTATATAATTAAGGTATCGTTACATTCGCCTTCACAACCCAAGTGTTGATAAGCGAAATGAAAAAAAAACAAATATGGTTGCTGTGAGATGCCACTGTTTGAAGTATCAAAAAATAAAAATAAATCGAATAATGCAATATAGGTATCGAAGTAAAGAGCTCATCATAAGGGGTTCAAAAAGGTATATAATGATAGCTGTTTAAATAGCAGGCGGTTTTTTTTTAATTTACTTGTATGGATTATGGCAGTTAATACTGATAGATTACGCCCAGGATTAGGATGTGATTAGGATATACGATAGAATTTATCTCGGTTGTATTTTCCATTTTGATAATGTCGCATAAAACGTATGTCCCGGCCGGGAATCGAATCCTAGGTTCCTCGCTTTTCAAGCAAGGTCACAAATAGGTTACAACACTTACAACGAACAGATTAATTAGACCTTACTTTATACTTCAAGTCATTACTAGCCATATTAAATGAGCACTAAATAAATTAAATTTTACCAAAACATAACCGACTTCAAAGAAACATTCTTCGAAAAATGTATGCCAAAATTATAATGTCATGTACCCAGAATATTTAAGTTCCCTCAATTCCTCACCAAAAACGCAACATGCTAAAATAGGTTTATTAAGCGTTTATGAATAAGGCCATAAGTCGTTTGGAAAACAAATGAGTCCCTCACCCAGATCAATACACTTCTGCGTCATAAAGAAGCATTCAGTAACAAAGTTGTAGGACTCCGCTGTAGGGCGCTCCACCGGCCGGCCCTCCTCGTCCTCCCGCGCCGGCAGCAGGCACGTCTCGTTGTACAGACAGTCGAGATGCACCGACTTAGCTGCACATTGCTCAGGCTGAAAAAAGTAACATATAAGTGCATCAGTTTCCCACTGGAAGTGACAGGTACATATATTCGATTTTTTTAGACGACTTATTTGGAAAATTTGGCACTACTTTTTTTGAAATATTCATTTAAATTACTTTTTAAAAATAACTAAAAGTAAACATAAATTAAGTTTGCCGTTAAATTAATATTTGTCTTTAAATTCTTTTCATATTTTGTCAGCCTTATTTTAAAATTACAAATTATAAGATTGTTCACCACATAAGACTTGTGTAAAAAAATGAAACTATAGCTAGCTAAGTCAGGGATGTATGACTGTGTCTAATCCGCCAATAAAATTGGTCCTTTTTATTGTAATTAACTTACTGGCGGAAACCTAGCTTAGACTCCTTTTTGGCAGTGCATCGATTGTACTTGGGGTGTTACAGATGTTCAGGACCACATACAATATAAGTATCACATAAATATCTGCCCAGTCGAGAATTGAACGCGGGGCCCCTCATTTTAGTCACAACCATCTAGGCTACCATATTTTGTTTGTAACGCTTAGTAGAAAGTCCCTAAGAAATATTTTTCAACCAAAGAAAAAATTTTGGTCTCACAAACTAATTTGAATTCAGTAAAAAATTTTTTTAAGAATTTTTTTATTTTTTTTTTAAGATTAATTGAATATAGAATTGTGTTAGCATTTATTTTTTTATACTTACAGGCACAGCACCATACGTTGGGTCAATTTTCAGCGCCTTGGGATCCTCAGCCGTATTGCAGAACGGCTGGCATAGCTGCAGTAGCACCGCCCCCAGGTTCAACATGAATCCATCCGTCACACACGTGAGAGTCGCAGCGCTCATTTCAGCTGCCTAGAAACGAGAAATGAAACGTATCGGACGAAGTAAGGGATGAAGATTTATTACAGTTGACACTTTGTTGTACTGTACATGACAAAGTAATTTTCGACTATAAGGTATTTTTAACGCTATCGCCATTGACAAAGTAACTCTTCTCGATAAGGTTACTTCACCCCAAAAAAGAAAACATCATCCGAAAAGAGGATAATCACTCATAAAATGAGTATAGAAAAAAATCTAATATTTTCCTACTATATCCTAATTGATTTTATTCCGATACAAAAAATATTATTAGATATAAAATTATTACAGAATTATGAGTACAATTATATTATACCTGCACATTCCAAAGTTTGCCTCTTGCAGTATTAGTCTTCAAACATTTGCCAATCCATTTCAAGAGCCGATTTCTCATATGGGGGCCCGCTTTCAGTAGAGTTAGAAATATTTTGTGCAAGTTGTTGGTGAGATGTGACGAAGCACTCCATATTGATGATTCTATCATTGAAGTTGCAGACTGTAATATTTATATTAATGTAATAATATTATTAAAATTGGTTATTTTTGAGTGTCTGATTGTGTACATACTTAAATAGGTAACTATGGGTAGGTATTGTGCACATACTTGGGTAAAGATTTAAGGGATGCTAGACCGTGCCAGGCACAAGCTGTGCACCATACGAGGCACGGATTCAAAACTTCACTATTATTTTATATGACGCGGACATCGAGTGTTTATGCTATACCGTGCGACGTCCACGTCAGAGCCTCGTAAAATGTTAGTGAAGTTCTTGGTTGCCGCCACGGTCTAGCATAATTCATCCTTAATGCTGGTTTTCTGGCTATTTAGATATTTTTTTACAGAAGATGGATTATCCAAAACCATAATATTTTTCTGTATTTTAAATTCAATGGACGAAAGCACATAAATCAATATACCTACAACTATATAATATTGTTTTGTATAGAGAATGTAAATTAATGTTTACAACAAAATATTTATATGTATATATGTACCTGATCCATAGGATTATCGAAGAATTCGTGCATTGATTGTGGAGTGCGTGGCAGAACTGACAAGCTAAGCAGAGCACCCAACACTGACTCTTGGTAGAGCCTTCCATTATTCTCTATCTTTGGTTCACATGCCTCCATCAGAATTGGGGCTAAGTGTGGATTACCTATAAAAATATGTTGATTAAATTTAATATCATGAATATTCCTTAGTAAATGGACTTATGTATAATGATGTATCAATGTAGTTGAATAGAAGCATACAACTTGTAGGCTTGTATCAATCTTAGGTGATTGAATTAGTTAAGCATCTGCAACCATGGTCAGTTGTATGGATGGAGTACTACAGAATACAGTTTAATATGTATAGGAGAAGTATACTATAAGCGTTTTTCTTAGCAATAAAACACAAGTTAAACATTTCTCAAGATTATCCTAAGTTTAACTTAGGTTTTTCAATTAATTTGAAAGATAAAAAAAAGATTTAAGATTCATTTTCAGTTTGCTACTCACTTGCAAAAACTTGTACCGAAGGCAAAATATATATGGGTAAATTGATTAAATTGGATTTGTTGATATGTGCATGGAGCCTTCTTAGCACTGGTAGCATAGTGTCTTTCAACTGAGCGTGACTCTCTTCAGAACCTGAAACCATGGAAATATAACTTTTTAGGGATAATCTAAAATCTATATAAATAGCAGTAATATCCTTTAGGCATTGTATATAACTTTGGCATGGTTCGATTAGGTAAAATTCAATAATTTGGATGTATATGTTGGTTAAAAAGCTACTTGACTTAGTCGAAGAATGCATACATCAACTGGAATGGAAACCAAATTGTGCGAAGTGTGGTAAAATATGTATATGAATCTCAACCGGAGTGACGGGCAGCTTTTTGGATTGGCTACAGCAACAGTGATTATTTATGTGTAGTCATGTAGTGATAGCTTTGTGTCGGGTTTGTTGTTTAACAAATACTGCTAAAATAAATGTGCTAAGACAAATATGGGTGTAGGATCCCATAAATTTATTTATTTTTAAAAGTTCTTAAAGGTTTATTGTTAAGTTTAACTTAGTCTGAAATTTTAATGACTCAGCATTTTCTTTTGAACAATATAGCCATCATAGTCCCCCGCTCATGGTACCCTGTTGAAATCCAAAGCTATGGTGAATGGTCACAAAACCTAATACCACCCAGTTTAATCCAAACACTACATTTGTAACACCAGGCTAGCCTCTGTTTATGATATAAATTACTGCATGAAGAAATTTTATTTTCTCTTCTAAGTCTACTGTTTTTTTGTTTCTGACAATTCTGTCAATTCAGCAGTACACAAAATTGTAAAACTCAACTATTTTGATTTCCAAAATTACACCTGCTCCATACAGCTCTATTGTGTCTTTGGGCTCGAAATGCCAGTATTGTCTTGGCATTTACTATACTTAAGTATTTTAAATAATTAACAAGTACAAATTTCAGATAGAAGATTCATTTGAAATACAGGGAAGCTCAAAACAACTAATTATCAAGTAAAAATGATGTAAACACTCACCATCGGAAACAAATGCTTTCACTAAATCTAAGAAGAATGTATGACTTTGTGGATCAACATGTTGCAAAAGCTCTACCAGTTGCATCGAGAAGTCTTGGTTCTCAAATAGAGTTGGTTGTTTTAAAGCCGTCACTGCATTTCTGAAGATGAGCTCTTTCATCTTTTCCAATGCATTCTTTACAGTGTTGCTGTTATACTGGTCATAGCTCTGGATGTTCTGCATGGAACTGAAGAGATAGGGAAATACCTGCTTCTGTATTACGTGCTCCTTGTACGATCGTACATTTTTTGGTATCACACTCTTCTCCGTATCTATAAGTAAAAGCCTCTCAAACAAGGCCTGCTCCAATGCTTCCAAGTCAATGTGTAGCCGTGGATTCATGGCCTGAGCCAGTTCTTCGAGATAAATAAGCTGTCTATCCGAATGTTCTCCTACTGCATGTATATTGATGGTGAAATGGAAAACATTTTCAACAATACCATTAATTGTTCTAACTTCTTCACTGACTACCGAAGGTTTAATATTCATTTCTAATTCAGCATTTCCGGAGTTGAAGTCTGCCTCTTGTGAGGATTCTGCTCCAACAACTCCTATCAAACCCGCGAAAGGATTGTTGAGTTCGGACATAATGAAGAGTTACTGTTTCTAGCAGAAAACAATAATAACAATCAAGCTTTTGAATCGAGAGAGTAAATTAACATTCTACACTCGGCCGTATGTTGCTTTAATCTTAAAAAATACAGCTCAATCAATTCCTTTCAAGAGTTACTAAGACAGGCTTGACTTTGACTAAAAATGATTAGCGTTCACCTGTAATTTATTATGCTGACTGTAAGTGACTATCATTATCCGATCCGATAACAACAAATGACAAGTCAAGAATATTGATTGACATTTCACTTGATTTGACAATCTTCTTCGTGAGCGTGACTTTTTTTTCTGACGTTTGTCACATGCATGCTGAAAGTAGAAAAAAATATTTACCATAAAATATAATAATATACAAATTATAAAATAAATTACAAAACGAATTAAGTTTTGGTAAAATATTTGTAAAAATTTAATTTTTGAAATATTACGGTATTTTTTGTCAATGGTATCCACTCTATAGTCTATGATAAATTGTAACGTTGATATGTTTATTATTTCAAATAAAGCCGTAACTTATTAGAATTTTGAGATAATAATTATTTTTATAGTTGACGTCGTAAGTTTTACAGAGACATTAATTTCCTTACTTTATGAGAAATACAGAAAGCCAAATGACCGGAAATTAACTGTTTACCGAAATGCGCCGCTACGCGAACGCCACTAGTACAACCTGTGACTAAACGAGGAACTAAACATCTACGCATTTTGCCCTCGTTCTGTTGCAGTCGTCGTCCGAATCCGAAATCAATACTGCGTATTCGAATTTGTTACGTCGTCTTTATGCAGCAATGCTATGAAAGAATTCCATTTTACATGGCGTATAGTAGTCGCACATAGTGAATCGTTCATTTAAATGTAAGATTGGTAACACTTAATAATTATAATAATAATTATTTACTTGCTAGGCCATTATAATGAATGCGTGTCCCTTATTTGTACATAAAAGTGCTTGATCAGCTAAAGAAATAATTTGCCACACGTGTATTATTTTACACAATTTTATTGAGCCAATTTTTATTTTAACATTCATGTTCGTAAATTCATTAGTTATCCTTGCAATTTGTGATACTTTTATATTTATCTTGACATTTTGAATTGACACAGTCAAAATGGCGGACTCAAACTAATGATAGCGACTTTATTGTGCTAATTTCACAACTAGATAAAATTGAGTAGGTACCTTTTATTATTTAATTGCATGCAGCATTTGACATTTCTCACTGTTTTCATCCTTAATTCAGGAATGAGGAATGTTTGCCTTAAATTTAAAAAGTTAATTATTTTGGTGTTGGACATTTTTAGACTTTTCTAAAAGCTTGTGTACAGATATATAAAAGGTCTTTGTATCGAAATTATATTATTATATTAATTAATTAGTTATTTTCATTGATAGGAACAGCGCATTCATAAAAAGCATTATCCTGCGAAATGAAGTAGGTAGTTACGTACTTCGTGTATTTCATAGTTATATCTGTGAGTCACTATACGCCAGTAGCCAGTACATAAAATATAAATAGAACGCATAATTGTGTTAGTGTGAGTGAGCATCGTACTCTTCGTGACCTCGAAAAAGGAAGGACAGACTATCCTGCCTTGCCGTTCTAGCAAGCTGACGTCATTCTACCAAGTACCAATTCGTGGCGAGAGCGCTCAGCGCAATGCGCAGAAAGACATTGTGAAATGTGAACGGCCACCCACTGTTTGTATTACCTGGCCGTATCTACTAATTTACTTGAAAGTAGTGGCTATGAGCAGTTGCTGTACTGACTTCTGCCATTCATGTTGAACTTACAACTACGCAACACTTGATATTAGTGATACCTGGACAAACATTCTCAATGCTAATTGTATCGACGAATATTAGGTATAGTATTTATGCCAAAAACAAGCAATCCATTGCGACATGGACAATTATCGAAATATTGTCTTTGTTCAAATTATGTTAAGATTTCTAACATTCACTTTAATTTGTAAAAATGTACACGGGTTCTATAAAAATAGGACATTAGTCCGTAAATTCAGTATAGATTACGTCATCATATTGGTATGTGTTTGTTAAATTCCAATAAGATTAGATTTTTTTGTGTGCGTCGGTGCTTCAATGGAGTGGTATTTTTAAAATGATGTGATTCATTTATGGTTTTCAGCCCGTTTATTAAAATTTTGATATTATTATTTCAAGGATTAATTTTCTGGCTGCATTAATATCATGTTTTGTTCTTTTTGAAGGTCTTCTTAAATTAACTGGATTATACTGTTCAAACATGGCGGACAAGCAAATTAGCAAATGCGACGTTGCCAAGTTCACTGTACTGACGCGCCACTAGTCTATTGATAAAATTTATACACATTTAATGTCATTTACATTACATTTTATGGCAATAGAAAATCGGAAAAAGAGTTTCCAAAATTAAAGAGTATTCCGATAATATTATGTTGTAATTTGCGCTGTTTTGTCCAAAAATGTCTAATTTGTTTTTTTAATGACTAGCAACGACCTTTGACACATGATTCCGAAAACGTACCTACTTATAATAAGTACCTATTGGGTCGATGGTACATTAATTCATATTCTTGACTAACAAATTTTCCAAGTGTAGATATGTACCTACTACTTTAATTACTTGCTTTTTTCATTTTTTAACTACTTTACATTGCTTGAAATTTTAATCCAAGTATTTGTAGTTTTTTACAGGGATTTAACATTTAATGTCATAAATTAAGTTTGCCTACTTATTAAATAACAATGTACGGCATATCTAATATACTACTAGTCTAATATTCTATTTCAATTATTGTAGCCTTATCGAACTCATAATATATGTTATCAGTAATTTAATGTTCAATGTAATTTAAACAGATAGTCATTTGTTTCCTCTATCAGAGGAAGTTTTAACTGGGTTAAGTTAAACTTAAATTTTTAATGACATTGTAATAGTTATAATAATAAAAGATAACGAGTAAAAAGGGCTCAAAATAAGAGTACAATCTTCTCCCGAAAAAAACTGGTGCAACTCTGGCATCGATCGTAGATGTACAAAATTTACGATTTATTGTTGACTTATTGTTAGTAAATATTTTATTCAAGATTAATTATTATTATCCTCCTATTGGAGGATTTTACAAAAATTGCAATAATAATAGGCAGAATGCGTAATAATGCAGGTTTATTCTCAATTTCAGGGAGACATTCACGATGACCGAAGCAGTTGCCAACACGGAAGATTTGGAGGATGGAGAGATCGAGAGTGAAGGTGAAGAAACTCCTGAAGTCTCAAATGAATCCAAAAAAGAAGAACCGGCGCCCGCTGTTGAAGAAAAAAATTCTTCCGAAAAATGTGAAACGGAAGGTTTCTACTACTCGAAATCAGGTAAGAAAAAGAAGATAAAATCTAAATCAAAAGGAGATCAAAAGTCAAAAGAGAAAAATAAGAAAAGTCGAAAGCATTCAAATCCCGTTGAAGATGATTTTGCTGGTAATATTGAAAAGGCTATAAGAAAAGCTATGAATAAAAATGATGACGGTGAGTCTCAGGTAGAAGACGATATTGACGAGCGACGAAAACATAAAAAGAGAAAGAAATATGATAAAGATGGTCCAAGTAAAAAGCGTAAAAAGCAAGAATATTCTGATGAAGTGGATGAAACTGAAATGATGTGCGTTAGAGGGGCATCGCCTGTTCAGAGACAGTCAACTGATGAAACGTATGCTGATGACGACAGAGATTCCTATGCATCTGATAGCAGTCATGATTCCAGAGGAAATCAACATCATCGTCGGCGACCGCCGCAGCGTGAACGCAATAAGAACAAAAATGACAGGCGTAGATCAGCACACCCGATGCAAGATCCCGATGGCGTCTGCCTATTTTATATGCAAGGCAAATGTCATAAAGGAGACGATTGTGTTTATTCACATGATGCGCAACCTCCTAGAAAAATGGAATTATGCAAATTTTATTTGATGGATTGTTGTGCGAAAAGGGATAAATGTCTTTATATGCATGCAGATTTTCCTTGTAAATATTATCATACTGGGCTTCCTTGTATTTATAAGGACGATTGTAAATTTGCGCATGGAAAACCGCTGAACGAAGGTCTGAAAAATATTCTTCTCAAACATATTGAATCGGCTCCCAAAGAAATTTTAGGTGATTTTCCAAGATTAAATAGAGAAGGCGCTTTGAAAATGATTCAAACAACTCAAATGAAGTTAATGCAGCAATATTCAGAAAATAACGATAGTCAAAACCGGAATATACCATCTCTATTTGAACTAAATATTCCAAATCCGCAAGGAAATCCAGATAATTTTCAAATGAATCAGTTCAACAATGATAGACAAAACAAAATATCTCCAAAAATCCGTCAGTCTAGGTGGCAAAATGAACTAAATCAAAGTTACAACAACAGCATTTCTCCCAATAGTAACACGGGTAATACAAATGTTTTATGCATTAAAAATTTAACTGGGGTGTTAACTCCTCGGCAAATATCTGATCTCACAAAGATGGGTATCGATAATTTAGATCAATTAGGACAACTGACAGTATTGCAGTTGAATAGTATTGGTATATCCTTAAAACAGATTACAGAAATTCAACTTAACACTATGAGTATACAAAAATTAGGTTTAATAAATAATGAACAACAATCTCAACAATTACTCGGTTCAACTGGTACGCAGGATCTTGATTTACGAGTACCACCTATGGTGCCGGTCACCTCTAGTTTGCCAGTATCTGAATTATCTGGACAAGATATTGATATGCGGTTTCAACCTGCAGTTGCACTGAATGCAAATGAAGATTCTATTTCAAACAAAGGCCTTATAAAAGAGACACAACCTACCCGAGATGTAATTGATATTGATCAGTATACAAAAGACGCTTTAAAATTTGCATCAAAAGACAAAGAGAATATTGATATATCCAATGAACCGTATGAAATCGAACCTTCAGTTATAACAAACGAAACAAAAGACGTTGATCATAGAGTTCTTCCCTATGCTGAAGACGATCAAAGAACACAAAATTCTATTACAGATAAAAAGATGGAAAGTGAAACCGATACCGATATTCGTTTCCTGCAACCTGAGCCGCTTTTTAAAAACCCTGACAAGAGACATCGGCGCTCTACTACTGATGATGAGGATAACAATTTATTAATTGATGAAAAATGGTACTCCAGTGACGAAGAAAAAGGAAATAAAAAGAAGTCACCAGGATCATCTCCAAGACCTACATTGATGTCTCCACCACAAGTACCAGCCCCGCACGTAATCGAACCTTCTGCTGTTTTAAGTAGACTAGGTGATCTTTCTAAGATAGATATAAGTGAAGAAGTGACAAAGTTATTGAATACTATGAAAAATAATTTACACGAAAATAAACCGAACAATCCAGAATCTGGTGAAAGTAACAAATTAAGAGATCCGCGATCTAGAAGATCTCCCGTCAAAACCAACGAAATTACCAAACCTGTAAAGAAGCCACCGCGAGTATCAATTTACGACTGTGTCGACGGCGAACCTACAGATGGGCGTCGTAGAACAGACGTTGATTTACGCCAAACAGACTATAAACTTCCTGCGTTCGGGGACACTGATTTAAGACAAAGTAGCAGCGGAGATATTGATTTTCGCTTAGGGTTACCTTTTAAACCCATACCAAATTACACACCAGCTTCTGAAATTAATGGGTCAATAAATAGTCATCCGCCAATACTTTATAAGCTTGTACCTATACATATACCGCGCCCAGACTACACAGATATTAGAAACAGTACTGCAAAATCACAAGCTTTATTAGATCCAAGATTACGAAAAGTATTCCGTTTGTCAGTAGACGAATCCAATAGCGATAGTGAAAAATCAACGAAAACTGCAACCACAGCAGCTCCTCGAGTAGATCCTCGCAGAAAACCCACTACTATCGAGGGCCTCAATCAAGAACAAAAATCTAATTCCTTAGATATACAAACAATATTGCAAAATTCTAATTGGTATAAGGAATTAAGTTCCACACAAAAAATATTCGTTAACCAACATTTAGCTCCTGTAACTCAAATGATCAAACAGTATCAACAGGATAAAACTCCTGGAAAAATGTTTGATTTGCCATCAATACAGAGTAACTCTGTTTTGTGCAGTATATTTACAAATTTAGGTATCACGCTAGGTGAAAACGGTGAGTATACATACTTGCCCAAACCTAAGGAAGCATTATTAAAGACACCTATGAATTTGAACCAAAGTTCAAATCCTTTCGGTATTAATAGTAATATGGGTGGACCTCAAGGCACGATAGAACCTAACATGAACATGATGAATATGCCTTCAATTGGCATGGGAGGCATGAGTAACTTGAACGTGAGCCATATGCATGGCTTTAATCAGTCCTTACCGGATCATAGAGGTGGTCCAGCGCCTGGATTACTTGGCATCGCACCAAACATCCCACATAATTTTAATAATAACTTTGGTAGCCCTGGCCCTAATAATTTCGGTAATATGGGATTCAACGGTCCACCGCCAGGTAATGATTTCAATTACATGGAAGGAGAACAAAATTTTCAGCGATATTCTAATAGGGGCGGTCCTCGGGGTCGAGGCAATGATCGCTGGAATCGAGGCGGGTCAGGAAGAGGACATAGAGATAGAAAAAACTTTAGTGATAGGAGTAATTGGAAAAATGATAATAGACATTAGCTTATTTATTTTATAGTACATTGTTGAGATAGGTTAAAAATGTTAGTTTAATATTGTTAGAAATCTAAACCCTTCCACATAATACGAAATGTGATCAAGGTGATAAATATTAATAACGACAGACTTGCATAGTGACAGTTCTTTTACAGTTTTTAATAATCTATTGTAGGAAAATAAGAAATTGCTTTATTTGTACAAGTTATAATGTAAATATTTTAAACTGTAGGTTTTAGTATCGTTAGTTTCATACTAGTCCAGGGTCGATAATTTTTGAAAACAAAAAAAATTATAATAGGATGAAACCTATTGCAAAAGGAAGAGAATATAACAAAAAATAAAGGAAAAATAATTTACGGGCGATCTGAGGTCGGGAAGTGGGGGGGGAGGGGGGGTTTAAGGGTAAAAAACGGTTTATCTCAATTTCCAGCAAAACTATAAGTCCTATGGAAAAAAGTTAAATGGCAAAGTTATAGGTAATAAAAAGGTCTACAATTTTTGTATTTACACTTTTTTCACATAACCTCAAAATTTATGTGAAAAATTCAAAAAACCAAGTTTTTGGTTTTTTATTTTTATCTTTTACAAAATTTTTTTTTTTTTAACGAAATTTTGTGAAAACTTACCTTTCTATGTCCCAAACATACTGTAATTTTTTTGATTTAAAATATTTATTTTTTCACCTTATTTTGACTTAATATCGAAAAATCACCCTAATTTTCAATCGAAAATTCACCTGTCAAAATATCCGCTTTTTTAAAAAAATCTGTGAGCTTTTTATTTGCTAAAATCTCTACTTTCTGATGGTATATAAAAAAATATACACTGCCATGTTAAATTTTCTCAGAAAATGCAATGAAACGACAACTATTATTCGAGTTCGAGTTTTTAAATATATATTTTTAATATTTATGTACAATTTTGAGCCATTTATTAAAATTTACACTTTAATTAATCGAAAAAACGTCAAAATCCATGTTAAATTAATAAATTAATAAGCAAAAAAATTACAAATCCATAAAGATTGCAAGAAACATGCAAAAATAGTTGTCGTTTCATTGCATTTTCTGAGAAAATTTACCATAGTAGTGTATATCTTTTTTATACCATCAGAAAGTAGAGATTTTAGCAAATAAAAAGCTCACAGATTTTTTTAAAAAAGCGGATATTTTGACAGGTGAATTTTCGATTGAAAATTAGGGTGATTTTTCGATATTAAGTCAAAATAAGGTGAAAAAATAAATATTTTAAATCAAAAAAATTACAGTATGTTTGGGACATAGAAAGGTAAGTTTTCACAAAATTTCGTTAAAAAAAAAAAATTTTTGTAAAAGATAAAAATAAAAAACCAAAAACTTGGTTTTTTGAATTTTTCACATAAATTTTGAGGTTATGTGAAAAAAGTGTAAATACAAAAATTGTAGACCTTTTTATTACCTATAACTTTGCCATTTAACTTTTTTCCATAGGACTTATAGTTTTGCTGGAAATTGAGATAAACCGTTTTTTACCCTTAAACCCCCCCTCCCCCCCACTTCCCGACCTCAGATCACCCGTAAATTATTTTTCCTTTATTTTTTGTTATATTCTCTTCCTTTTGCAATAGGTTTCATTCTATTATAATTTTTTTTCACTTTTCATTATTTTTAAAGGCTTCTACCCTGGTCTATACATAACCTGTCATATTATAGAAATTATGTTTGATTTAAATAATGAATTAAGTTCATTTTAAAAGTACTCATTATACGGGCCAAATGTTTTAAGACTGAGTGCAAGTTTATGATTGATTTTTTACGCATATTTGTATTATATCACTAAATGTGGATGTTAAAAACTATGAGCCACGTAATTAAATACTTCTCAGTTATTTGCATTATCGTTTTCTAGACGAGTTGGAACATTTATCTGTGGTTCCACTTGGTAAATTAATGATTTAACACATTGTGTATGAAAAACATGTTTCCGTTGATGTGACAATAAATAACTTCAAACTAAATAATGTCCAGTCCTATTGTTATGCTTTGTAAGTTTGTTACAAATGTTTATAACCAATTTTAATCAAATTATTAAAATGGTAATACCATTGAGGATATACTGATAACATTCAGTTATGATCTGAAATCAAATCAATTTAACGAAATAGGATAAATCGTGTGGCTCAAAGATTTTAACATTATGGTGAGATTAGGTACCATTAAAACTTTCGGTTGTTCGCAAAATTTTGTTTCCATAAAAAGAAGAGTTTAGTATTTTAAATTTAATTTATTGAAATAATATTTTATTACTTATTTTGTATGACACTAGGAACAACCAGCAATAGTGAAGGTAGCTACCTATCTCGTTATTTGCATAAATTGTTGAGGATGAAAATTCGGTACCTGGTATTGGTAATTGATAGGGAGATACCATCCATGTATTAATTAATTTTAGAGCCATTCTAATTTTTAACTTTTACGTCATTGTTTTCGCAAAGCGAACAATAAAATTAACTTAATAGTTAAATGTATTAATCTGAAGTACACACGGATCTTGATAACGAATTTTAAAGCGAACTAAACATTATTATACATACCTACCAATGGTTTGGTACCAATTGTCATCAATTCTCAGGATTTATGTTAATTGAAAATAATTTACGAATAACCATTGAAGTATAATGTCATGGAACAGACATCTCGAACAAAATGTGTACCGCGCCGGAGGTTCGATTTTCAAAATTGAGCTCCGGTTCTCCTTTCAAAATCGAACAAATCCATTGAAGATAGAAGCCACATGGCGACAATACATTGGGACATACATGGTGTTCGCGGTGTCGGTTCTATACGCTAGAAATAATACTTCAATGCGAATAACCGATTTTTTTGAGATTGTTGAGCATATGTCACGAATAATTGAGCAATAATATATCAGTAGCTGTTAGGAATCTTTTGTACGTGTAATGACAGTGAATCATTAGTCCAGTAGGTATCAGTATACATTATTATAAATACATGAAGAGCAATATGATATTCATATAAATTGATTTATATTCGTTTCGTAAGTTATTGTTTCTAAGTTTTTTGTGATAAGAAATAAACAAATGCTGGACTGTAATTACTGTAGAATAAAATGTTTATACAAAACTAATTGATTACGAACGTTTTATTCATACAAATTGTAAGTTTTCCATTATAAATCTATTTTTATTCGTTCATTTAAGATTCATTATCTTGTATAGATATCCACGTAAAATGCTACAAGAGGATGGTCACTGAATGAATGAATGTTTTTCAGGATAATGCTCAAGATTTCAACAGGAAATATGCTACACTATTTTTTCCAAGGTAGGTATGGACGGGACGTATCTTAGAAACTTTCAGGTATTGCAGTAGGTATATACCTATTACATATTTTAAAGTATAGCATTAGACTCTTGAATCATTTCCCCTTCATCACTTTATTTATTTTAACCACGCTGAATTAGTATTGAGGTGACTGCCCGGTTTAAAATTGTAGTTGTGGATTTCGAGCAGTATCAGTTCTATTACGCTTCCGAATCCCGAGAGATTTCCCGAAGAGAAGCAAGGGGGGGTTGTGAGTTTAATATAAAATAAAATTATGTTTAATAGTCAACTTCTTTATTAAGTACTTGCAAAACTGATGCAATGAAATTTGTAAAATCAGTTTTGAGTTTCTTACTTTCAGATTTTAAGTTTACCGCGACTTGTGATACTTTTGAGAATGTTGGAGCTGAAACAACGATAACAGTATATTTTAATACACAATTAATTACGTAACCAATGATTATGAGGTGATAAGATTACCTATTATTTATAAATGACAAAAAAACAACATACATAACTTAAGCGAATCGATATCCTCTTGATTATCTTCTATATTATAGAACACAACACATTGCTTCGGCGATAATTTGGTTTGAGATACGAAGTAATTGTAGAACAGTTCTAATTCTCTTGCTGCAGTATTAGCGGTATTTGGAGAACATACCAGTATAACACCTTGGATGCCGAGTCGTAGAGATGGCCAACATGATTCAAATCTAAAAAAAATCCAATGCATGATTAGTAACGCGATTTCTGTAGCACCATAAAAAATCGAGATCTATGATCGTGCAACTAATCTTATTTATGTCTGCAAAGGAATTCACATTCACAACAAATTATTATAGTGTCTTTACAGTGAGTGACTTATGTACACCCGGCAAAACAATTAGGTATGCAGGGCATCTATAACCTTTTGTAATTATCGATAGATTAAAAAAAATGGTAGATTAAAAAACGAGTGCATAAGTGTATCAGTGACACCTATATGAATAAAAGATTTTGATTTGATTTGATACTACAAATTATTGTGCTAAAATCAATGCTAAATGATACCTGCATACTTAAGGTATGACTTAACATTGATAATAACATAAACAATATTATGTAATACGTTACAGAGGGTTTTAGAATCATCCCTGCATACTTAATTCTATTGTCGACTGTACCTAGTAGGATCGGAAATCAGAAGCTTAGTATTATATTTAGATTTAGTGTGGTCCTGCTTACACTTGAATTACATTCTTGGGTTAATGATCTTAGTACACAAGTTTTATTTACGTTAAAGCGTTAAGTAATAGGGATGTTGACTAATTTTAGGATTCAATTTTATTTTATAGATAGAACCACAATATTCACGAAAAAAATATAATAAAAATAATAATCTTCAATTTAAAAACAAAAATTGATAAATAAAAATCAGTATCAAATTTCCCACCAAAAACGTCACGTGACGTCACTAAACGATATTCAATACTATCTGTCTGCTAAGTTTGTTGAATTTCCATATAAAATTGTTCCAATGACGTCATATTCGCAAAATGGCGTTTGAGGTCACGTGACAGTGAGTACAATTTTTAACATTTTAAATTAATGATATTTAATTTATTGTGATTGATTTCAATAAAAGAATCATATTTTAGGCCTTTAAATGTTACCACTAATATTTTAAACATAAATTTATATTAATTTATAATTAGTGTCAACATCCCTATTGTTCTTGGGTATCTTTTATATCTAGATAAATAATACTTTATTTGCTATTGAATAGATCCGTGATTGAGTTTGACATTCGATATACCAACTTAGTTTAACTTGAACGCAGTTGTGTAAATAACGCGGAGTGGGATGGATCTGGTGTCGCAGTGGGTGGATTTTATTATCGCTTTGGAATAGGTACCTACCTATTCACAACTCAGAAACACGACGTAGGTAATTTTAGAATCTAAGATCAAAATCATTCCTGATTCCGTTGTGAATGAAAAGAACCTAATTTGTTAAACAAAATGATATTAGAGCGTAAGAGACGACTGCTTTGTATTTTCCGCCAACCAGCTGCTTAGAAATGACTGACCTGCTTTCTAAAACATACCTAATTAACTATTGCATAATTTTTAATAAATAATTAGTCATACTTATGATCACCGCTGCAGTCCCATAAATCTACATCAATTTTACTTGTTTTTCCATCTTTGTTTAAATTTGAAAGCTCAAATTCAACAATTCTTACACCTTGTGTGGGCCTGGTTGGTCCCGTTTCTTCAATGTTCATGCATTCTGATACAAAATTTGCTATTAATGTTTTCCCACTCTGAAAGCATATTTATTGATTTATTTTATTTATATAAATAGGGAATTACCTATTATAAAAGCAGAGATAACTGCTGCATTCGCCATTCATTGTTATCTGTTTTAAGACTTAGTAGGTACCTACCTATCTACTAAGTTAACAAAAAAAACCGACTTCAAATGAAGTACATCATTTATACTAATATTATAAAGAGGAAAGATTTGATTGTTTGTTTGCATTGAATAGGAAAAATTCTTTCACTGTTGGGTTGGGAAGCTACATTATCCCCGGGTGACATAGGCTATACATATTATATTTTTTTTTACAATTTTTCCCGAAGCGAAGCGAGGGCGATTTCCTAGTTTCCAATAAAAAAAAATCATCGAAATCGGTTGGCGTGATATTGAGTTATTCGTCTATTTGTCGCGCATATAGGTACTTGATGCAAAGGAGGTGGCCAACATGTACCCCGGAAATGGTTAAAATACTCTTATTTGTACAAGGCTTTAGTCCCTTGAAAAGACATGTTTTCCATTTATTAAAACATAACTAGAATTTTAATTTTCTTCTGAACTCCGCCATTAGTAGTCATAATAAATTAACAATAAAAATAAGTTGTATAATCTTCTACTTCCTCCATTGCTATTACTGGAGGTTGACAATTGGCTGACATAAATGCAAATGTCTGCTATATTGACATTTGATTTTTGAGTTTGATTTCTGCAAAATAATAATTGTGTTTAATTTTTTGCCGTGAGATGCATTAATTGCGCGGGTGATATTGAGTGTATGGCGCGTCACTCAATATCTTCGCTAGCAAGAAACCTTCAATCCATATTGGTAGAATGGATCACTGCAGTACAGGTATGGCATTTTTCTTTAATATTAAGTAAGTAGTGCTTACAGCTAAGACTAGGTTCACGTACGCAATGTACAATATTACTATGTTTTTATTGCAATATTACTCATAGAATATCTCGCTATTTTTACAAAAAAAATCTCTCTTTCAAACACTTTTCCACAATTACTTATGTTTTGCAGAATGTCAAACTACAAAAGCTAAAACTCCCCGTAAAAGGAGAATCTCAAGTTCTGAAGATTTTTATTGACGAAATTATCAAAGTAGATATTGTAAGCTTTAATGTAAGGTAAAATTAAAATGTGTACATTATATTTCACAAGTGGGGCAAATGCCTATACAGATGTTGGCCATATCCTTTGAGACTATGGTTTTCTCATGAATGCCATTGTCAGATCTCGCTCCAATTTTAGTGGGACCACATGACAAGCACCAGCTTTCGATAAAAAAAAAGAATCATCAAAATCGGTTCACCCAGTCGAAAGTTCTGAGGTAAGAAACAAAAAAATACAGTCGAATTGAAAACCTCCTCCTTTGTTTGAAGTCGGTTAAAAAGAAACCCGGGCCCTGCAGTGGGGCAAATGGCTTCTGAATAAGCAATATAATCAACTTTTAATCAATCTAGATTAATCAATACATTGTGTTGGTAATTAACTGGCTAGTTTTAAATCTGTTGGCAGTTAATTAAATTAAAATATAAGTGTAAAAAAGATGTAAAGATGTCCATTGTGATTCGCTCCATCAATCCGGAGACCACACATTAACAAACAAGACGAAACTGATCTGGAAGCAATTATCAATTTATCAACAGAGCCAATGAAAGGTAATTTGGGTACCTACGGATTCACATAGAGTAGGTACTACCTAAGAATGTAAGTATGTAACGTAATGTAATGTAGGTATTTAAGAATGTATGTGAATGAATGTATATTTGGTAATGGTGAGGCCAAAAAAGCGTATTATTTTGAGCTTTGAGTCGCGAAAAATGAGTATGCTGCATTCGGTTTCATACTAAAGTCCTTTGTACCACACCGCGACGTAAAATTTTGACGTTTAGTATCTAACCGACTCATTTTACGGGACTCATAGCTCAAAAAATGCGCTCGTTTGGGCTCTAAGTAGGTACTTTGAAATTAGAATTGAGAGATTATGTACATCCGTTGAGAATTGAAAAGCAGGAAATTAGGTAGGTAGGTGCCTAGATACGCGCGGATTACATCGAGAAAGAATCTATGCCACTGGGTCAAGTATAAATTTAAATGAGTGTTGATGCTGCACGGAACTTGATCATTTTATTTAATATTTTTGCTATTATAATCTGAGGGTAAGTGTATGGTAATGAAATTAAACACATTTTCAAATTCTTCAATGATGTTTTAAGTCTGATGATCTAGAGTCTAGAGTCTAGACCAATAAGTAATAGTTTAATATCATTGGTCTAGAGTTCTAGACCAATAAAACATATTACAGGAAACAATACGTCTGGACAAACATTATGTGAAAGGACCTAAAGGTGAGATCTATAAACCGTACTTAGGATTTGCTCACACTTAAAATTATCCGAATAAAAACAAATGGGAAAAAAATCCCATTTGTCACCAGTGGTGACAAACGTGGTAGGGACAAATGGGAATAACCCAAATATGGGTCTTAAGTAAATAAAGTACCTACCTATACACCTAAGTACTTATTATATCGCACCCTCAGTGGAAAAAAGGCATAAGTTGAAAATTGCAATTTTAAAGCAGACCAAAAAAACTTAAAATATCAATAAGTAGTCAAAGGAATTTACATTACGATTTCTTGCACAAAATCGTCAAGATGAATGATAAACACTTGAAAAAAATTGAGCATATGCAGCTTTTGCCCCTCTTTCCAATCATGTTACTAACTAAAATTCAAAGTAAAACGACTTATACTTTTTTTTTTTCACTGAGGGTGCGATATATTTTTCCGTTTTAGTTGAATGGCTTCAACCGTTCGCGCGTTCGATAAGGCTACTTTATCACTATGCCACTAGGACGTCTATTTAATCTCCTAGGAGGCGAATGATAAAATTAAATAACAATCTTACAAGTCGAGTGAAGCACTTACTTCTGATGGTCCTATCATCACTATTTTTAATTTTTTCTGCTGCATTTTAATACACAGTCTTGTAGTTTTGTACTCCTTTTAATATCCTCTTGATCCGTTCTCGTGGGGTAACTATTAGGGAATTGCCACTACTCCAGAAATTCTTAACAACGTAAGTAGATATCCTTATTCTTTGTTTTGCTTAGTATGTGCGATCCACAATTTTATTGTAGTACCTTTTATGCACCACCTATTAGTATATGCAATACCTTGTATTGATTATAAACAACTACTTAACAACTGACATTTTGTATACTTGTCTATCACCTAGGCAACCACATATTTGACATATTCATAGATTAAAGTAGAAGACACATTTGGCATTTTACAGTTCTAAAAGAAAAATCTTATTCTGCTATTATTATTAGGTCCTGTAACAGGATTCCTGTTCGATCCACTTAGGAAATGTCTTCGAATTACTAATCCACCAGACCGATTTAACGTTTAAGTTGATACCAGTTTTTAATGAAAATAAATAGTGTGATTAGTTAAATAATTCATTCGTGGTGATTCGAAAAACATATTTGTGTACTAATAAATATAAGATAAACAATTATTAGAGTTGTAGATGAATTCGATGGTTTAATAATGGGGCATTTATGGCATTTTATTGACAAAATAATTTTATACAAATACAAGACTGAATTAAATAAAACATATTTATGTAATTACTAAAAATCAGGTCCCACCGAGATTTGAACTCGGATCGCTGGATTCAGAGTCCAGAGTGCTAACCATTACACCATGGAACCGGATATGTGTAGTGGTCAAATTTTATTACAATCTTTGGATATAATTTCTGGGATAAGGGATAGCGAATAGCTAAATTTATTTTCGAATAAGAATCATTTATTAGCATGAGTAGTAGGTAGCTCTTAAAATTACGTAATTGTTCATCAACATTTTTATAAGCTTAACCTTTCTTTTATCCTTTAAGAACATTGAAGTATTATTACTAGCGTATAGAACCGACACCGCGAACACAATGTATGTCCCAATGCATTGGCGCCACGTGGCTTCAATCTTCAATGGATTCGTTCCATTTTGAAAGGACAACGGGGGCTCAATTTTGAAAATCGAATCTCCCGGGTGGGACACACATTTTGTTCTATGACATTATACTTCAATGTTTAAGAACAATTTAATAGGTAAAGAGGGTAGTTTGAATTGGTGACCAGATGATCAAGATGTGGTCATGTCATTGTTGTTTACCTACGTTAAATACCATTACAAGAGGCTTTGCTGTATGTGCTCGGCTTTCACCCTAGGCCATAAGTCATGAAGTTTAAGTTTTTGGACATAAAATGTAAATGTTTATACTATTATATTTTGACTCACAAATCTGTGCCGGCTCATAAACTATTGTACGCATTGCTAGAAAGTTTTAAATTCAGAACATTTTGGTTTTCTTACATTATACATTCACGAGTAACCGCCCTCGCTTTGCTTCGGTTTTCTTTATTTTTTACACCTTGGGTTACATTATTGGAGTTTTATTAAGGATCCCTAATTTTTTTGAAAATGTAATATAGCCTATGTTACTCGGGGATAGTGTAGCGTTCCAACAGTGTAAGAATTTTTCAAATCGGTTCGGTAGTTTCGGAGCCTATTCAATGCAAACAATCAAATCTTTCCTCTTTATTATTAGTATAGATATAGATATAGATTATTATCACATACTAGTGGATACCCAGCATGTTCCACTACACTAAAAACTTTTCTGATGAGAATGACAGATCAGTGTTTTTGTGTTGACGTTGACGTTGATGCGTCATCTTTACTATTATTTTCAAATTGTTGTATGGGAAAAATGGACAATCGACTTTATCAATGGACCGAATGTGCCTGATTCATTGTTTTAGGGATCTCAAACCACCTCGGATTGTAGCCTTTCAAATGAAACCATTTTGCGTCATATCGGTTGAATGGTTTCAGAGTCTATAAAGGACATCCGTACATAAAATTTTTGTCTCTTATTTAAATGGATAGATAAATAAACGTAAGAAGAAGAAATGGCGTAAGTAACCCCATGGTATTTTTATAAAGAAAGTTTCAAAGTTCGGAAGTCGCAGCCGTTCTGGACGCTATTGTTTCCAGAAGTTCAGGGCTAAGGGCTTTTTAAAGCCACTGCAAATCTGTGGAGTGCGTCCACTAGATGTCCAGAGTATGTCCACTAAAACTAGATGTTTTGTAGAATTTGTACAAAATTTATTCTCTACGACGACTTAATCCTATAGAAAAATTAGTGCAATTATGATCCAAGATCCAACTAGCAGCTTCTAGAATTAAACCTATAAAATATTATGTGTATATAGCACAGGGCTCTGTGGAGGTATTCATTCGTATGAACTCAGATCATCTCTACAAACCATGTTTAATCAAAGATTACTTCAGTACTATGAACATGGATCTCTCTCTGTGGGCGTAGTTATATGTCAGGACTGCCAGGATACTAAATAAAACACACAATTCGACAGGCACAAGGATACTATTCGTTTATTGCCTGATAACACCGGATTTTATCAATTCAACGTTATTTAGTTATTCTTTGATTCGCGATCCCTATCAATCTGTCTGCCATCTTGACAGTTCCCTTTTTCTTAATTTCAAAGATTATTACGAACTTATTTTAGACTGCACCGATATATACATAAATAGATAACCTAAATAGAAGTGATTCTATTATATTCATTTTAATCAAAGCGGGTAAAAGTCGACCTTGCGGTCAGCCATCAACTCGGAGTCAGAACCTCGGAAGCTGACCGTATAATCTTCAAGCACCTACGCAATTTACGCAGCCGCTCAATTAATTGTCCCGTTAGATTTGCAACCATGCTAACTGCAAATAAATTGCAAATAAGTAGGTATCTAAGTCTTGTCAGTATTCAAATTTTGTGTCTATGGATATCGATAAATTTTGTATTATAGTGAATATTTACATTTTATATACATTTTGTTATGTTGTCACATCAAAAATTTGCAATAATAAAATAAGTTTAGGTACACACATCAGCTCTCACTTTTAAAATGTTATCTCTCGTGAAGAGCCAAGCCCCTAACTCTACAAAGCTAGACTCTACATCTCTATAAGTTTAAATTCTACCTACTGATCTTACATTTTGATCAAAAAAGCAGCATTTACCATTTCTGTAATTTTAACTTGCGAGATGTCGTTAGTTTCGATTCGATAGTTCTCTTAATTCAAATTACAAATGTAATAATAACTATATAACACATTGTCTAATAACATAAATAACGAATTTAATCAAATATTCAAGTTTAAGTATGTAGATCTAGCTAAAAATAGTAAATTTAGTGATTGGGCTACTGTAGGTATTTATAAAAGTAGGAACAGGATGTATGACCTTTACGCCGAGAAACAATACAATTTTTCTCCAACTTTCCAGGAGCACGTGAGAAATTATTCTAAAATCTTTAAAATTGTTTGTATTCAGGCGAAATCAATGTACATAAAGAACAAAATTATTAATTCGGATAACAAGATAAAAACCACTTGGAATATAATTAACAGTGAGAACGGTAACGCAAAGTCCTGTGATTTCAATTACGAATTATTGATTAATAATAATATAATCAGTGCTGATAAAGACGTGGCAAGCGAGTTTGAAAATCACTTCCGTAATATTCCTATAACATTAACCAGTTCACTAGCTTCTTCACCGACGGAAGCACTTTCTATATTAAAAAATCATATTAATGAATGTAATATTTTATTTGAATTTCAACATATAACCGCTAGAGACTTAATTAAGGCCTTTCAGTCTCTGAAGGTAAAGAATACGGGTGATTTGTGGGGCATCTCGGTAAAAATAATACAGCATATTATAGGTATTATAGCTCCATATTTGGTCGTAGTTTTTAATAAATGTATAGATCAAGGTATCTTTCCAGATCTTATGAAATGCAGCAAAATCATTCCACTTTTTAAAACTGGTGAAAAAACTGATCTTAATAACTATAGACCAGTTTCTGTTTAACCAACCCTTAGTAAGATTTTCGAAAAGATAATATTGAATCAAATGCTAACCCATTTCAACAATAATAAATTATTACATCCTGAGCAATACGGTTTCACTAAAGGCCGTAGTACAACCGATGCCGGGGCTAGGCTATTAAAGCATATATTTGAAGCATGGGAGGCGTCACATAATGCCATAGGAGTATTTTGTGACTTATCTAAGGCATTTGATTGTGTTGAGCACGAAACATTGCTGTTTAAACTTGGCCACTATGGTATAAAAAACAAGGCCCTTAGCTTGATCGCGTCTTATTTGAGTAATAGAATACAAAGAGTTAGCATAAACGATATTAAGTCATCGGGGTCACCGGCTGTGATTGGTGTACCGCAGGGCTCGATCTTGGGTCCGTTTCTTTTTCTGGTATACATTAACGATTTACCACATTATGTAAAGAACCAAGCGGATATTGTACTATTTGCTGATGATACATCACTAATATTTAAGTGTGAAAGGAATAAAGTAAATTTCGACGACGTAAATAGTGCTCTTTCGAATGTGTCGCGTTGGTTCACTATCAATAATTTACTATTAAATGCAAAAAAAAACGAAATGTATAGAGTTTGTGCTACCTAATGTTAAAAAAGTCAGCAAATCTCTTAAACTAAATAACGAAACATTGCATATGGAGGAATCGACGGTCTTTTTAGGGGTGACCTTAGATAGTAAACTTCAATGGGGCCCACATATAACAAATCTCGCGACAAAACTCGGTAGGGCTGCTTTTGCTGTTAGGAAAATAAGGCAGTATACAGACGTCGAAACTGCTAGGATAGTCTATTTTGCTTATTTCCACAGTGTTATGTCTTATGCCATCTTGCTGTGGGGCAAAGCAGCCAATATAAAACAAATTTTCATACTCCAGAAACGGGCTGTTAGGGCTATTTATAAACTTAGGTCTCGGGAATCTTTGCGTGAAAAGTTCAAGGAAATAGGTATACTTACAGTAGCTTCCCAGTATATCTTCAACAATGTAGTTTTTATACGGAAGAATATAAACGCGTATAAACAAAATTTTGATATTAATAATCGCCATACGAAAAGAATGCATCAATTAGTTACGCCTTCGTTCCGCCTAAGTAAAGTGCAGCGATCTTTCATAGGGCTTGGTATACATTTCTATAATAAAATCCCAAAATTAATACGTGACTTGCCAATAGAAACTTTCAAAAAACGCGTAAAGACACAATTGTTAGGCAAGGGATATTATAGTGTAGACGAGTATTTAAATGACAAAGACGCATGGAAATGACCAGCTCTGCAACCAGTTCCGCTCAGAATAGTAAATACTTTTGTGTTATTATCTTTTTTTGTAATATTTTTTTAAAAGATGTGCTGAGGAGTTTCTTTAGGCTTTTCTTCTCCTCCACGACAAAGCACCTTCCGAAAAGCCAAAAAATGACGTGCATAAGTGTATCAGTGATACCTATATGAATAAAATATTTTGACTTTTGACTTTTTTTTTAATAGAGCAAGCGCAGGTGATACTATGGTTACACCTGGTGTCGCCTGGTTAAAATAATACTATTACTATGATTAAATTTTTTTCAGTTTGATTAAAATTTGTAATATATGCTTTATTTGAAATAATATTAAATATCCGTACTCTGTGGAATTGTTTATTTGAAAGAATTTTTTTTAGTTATACCTATCAAATTAATATTTTAAAATTCCTATTTTAACAAGCTTTAAAAATCTTGTGTTTATGCTATAAGCCGGTGAGGAGAGCATTTTCTTCGTCAGCCAACCCTGAGTGTCGTACATACATACATATTACATATTAACAAACTAACGAACAAAAGACGTTAAATAAAGGCTTTACTTGTATTTCGCCTGTATGTACAAGCCTTAAAGGTTATGTTCGCAGCATCCAGTTCAACTAGTCGGGGAACAGTTACGTAGCTATTTATATAACACGACTCCAGTTCAACTTCCGGGGGCTTCTAACTGTACAGGCTCATCTACACTTACGCCCCCACTCAGAGTCACTTAATGGTCATTAAAATCGCTCCTTAGTACAGAATCACGATTAGTCACCCCCAGAGTCAGTTAATGGACCTTTACAGGCCCTTAATGGCAATTAAAGTTAATTATACAAATACCATTACTTAAACTCTACTTAGGATTGATTTTGACGTTCAGTTGACATTAGGTTTTCAATTTCAGTGATTTCGCAAGCAAAATGTCTGTTTCCGCGGATTTCGCCGATTTTATTGAATTTGTTGATTACCCTAGAACGCATAGACATGTGGGACCAAGGCGATATTTGCGAGATTTCTCTGATCCGTTTAGAAAATACTCGGTCCAAGAATTTTATGCACGATACAGGTTTACACCAGAATGTGTAAAAATGGTTATATTGCCCATACTGGTGCCAGTCTAGTAGCAGTAGAAGTAAACGATACACATATTGACGTCGGTACACAATACAACTATCTACAATTTGCGAAAGCTTGGCAATAATAACGACTGCCCTTTATCACCATAGAATCATTGAAGTATCGACTAATCTGACATGACCAAACTGAAGGGCGTACAGTTTTTTCATGTCAGAGTAGTCCTACCTACAGTGTAGGGTAACATTACTAAACGGTGCGTTAAGTTCATAAGTTGTCATTTTAAGTTGTTATTTTAACCGACTTTAAAAAAGGAGGAGGTATTCAATTCAACTGTATTTTTTTATGTTTGTTACCTCAGAACTTTCGACTGGATGAACTGATTTTTATGATTCTTTTTTAATCGAAAGCTGGTGCTTATCATGTGGTCCCACTTAAATTTGAGCGAGATCTGACGAGTAGTTTTTGAGTTATCTCTATAAATAAATAAATAAACAAATAAATGTGTGTTTAGGCACAGTGTATTTAAAATTTTATAAAAGATAATATTGATTAAAATCATTTAAAAACTTTTGTTTACTTTAGAGTGTCAATTTTTGTAGCGTACATTTCATGGAGAATCGCGCCGTCGCGTGGTGGGAAAACTTAATTCATAATTAATATATTTATTTGCCTTCGGTTCTCTAATGGGAGGTCCAAGGCAAATAGATGAAACAAAGGATGAAATTGTTATGTCTGATATTGAGGAATGTTTGGACTTGCAAGACCTTATGCAAATAGCTGTGTAAATAACTAGGTAGCAAGTTGGTTTTCTGGATAAATGGTGGCTTGCCACTACTCCAATTTTACTAGAAAGAATCTATTAGGTACATCCAGTTTCCCTCGAAATCATTATAAGCTAGACACTTTGAAATATGGGAATAACCTGAGAACTATTAAATGACTCGGCTAGTGTTGTAATTACGGCGCAGCCCTATAATTCCTATTGCTGGAAAACTGGCTCTCACGTCCATTATTGTTGTCAAATTATTAGTGCTTTTTTTCCATTAAGGCATTCACTAAAGGTGGCAGTGGCTTTTAAACGTAGGTAATAATCATTACATAGAAATTTAAAGCATCATCGCAATAAAACGCTGGGCTGTACGGCATGGTTTCCCGTGGCATCTAACACTTGATGTGCCAACTCTGAATCACCATCATTACATTAATGCCCCTTTGCCTATGATATATTAGCGTCTTGGCTTATAGAATTTCGATGCCTTATGTTATAATGCATAATGCATATGCTAAGTTTCTTCAGTTAAAAATGTGTGTGTAAATCTATATTTATATTATAAAGAGGAAAGATTTGATTGTTTGTTTGAATTGAATAGGCTCCGAAACTACCGAACCGATATGAAAAATTCTTTCATTGTTGGGAAGCTACACTATCCGCGGGTGACATAGACTAGGTACGAGTTATATTTTTTTATTTACTATTTTTCCCGAAGCGAAGCGAGAGCGATTTCCTAGTTAGTAATAAACAACTAAACATTATGAAACCTTTCAGTATTGGCTATTAAGAAAGAAAGAAAGAAACACTTTATTTTACAATACAATACGATGCAGGGTAGACATAATACATGTGGTACATAATATGTTTTTTTACACAATTTACACATTATACAGCAGGTATATTTCGAGGATTATTGCTTCGCCTAATTGCCTGTGCCGTAGAGTTATATTGTAAAATGGGACTTGACTCAGCTTGTGCTGCAGTTTCTATATAGAAGGCCTGCAGCGCTGGTTTCCTGTGAATCCCCAAGAGCTGTAGTACGGGCAGTGCCGAGGGTAATTGGTTTATTTATAGTACTACATTATATAAAAGAGACTGATAAGTGATCTTACAGTATAGTTAGTATGGTAAAAAAATGGTAATGGTGGAGTGGCAACAGCTGTAGGTTTTATTTCAGGACATACCTATTTGACGTAAGTGGGTAGTTCAGGTCGAGCAAATACTGGAAAGGCACTAATACTAACACGCCAAGACGGCTCAATAATAGTGTCAAAAATTGTGAAGATCAAAAATGTACTGGACTAGATTAAAATAAGGAAAACGATGCACCATTTTTACCAATGCTCGACAGAAAATAACAAAAGGGTGGTTTTAAGTTTATGATATCTTATTTTTGATTAACATCGGTACTTAATTACGATATGCGGCAATTCGAAAGGATTCCCGTCTTAAAGTTTGGAAAAAAATCAAGACGATACCATGCGGCTACTGACAGTCGTTCAATAGTAAAACTGAAAATATGAGTTCCAAAAGCCATAATTTAAGGGCTTTGTTTGATTCTTATAGCTACAGATTTATGAAAGGATTATAAGAATGAACGAGAGAGCTATCGTCCTGGTATTGATGTTATATTTATAAATGCATATCGAATTGTATTTTAAAGGAGTATAATTTCTGTATTATCCTTTTCGACAGATTTATGTTTCGTGATAAAATAATTGAGATGTTTATGGTTATTACTGCAAAATACGTTATCGCGTTCGTACCTTAATATACTTAATAAAACCGGTCAAGTCCGAAACGGATTTGTGTGGGATAAGCTCAGGTACAGCTAATGCAGGTGACCCAGCTAGGAGTGGCAAGTTCGATACCCGGCCGGGACAAACATTGAAGTGGGCGATGTGGCAGATATTTTTTATGTAAATAGCTGAACATGGACGTCAATAACATCAAAGGCACCATGACGCGTTGAAGACTGACTCTCCGACACTGGCACCGGTACACGTGAGTATAAAATAAACCGGGCAAGTGCGTGTCAGGTCTTGCGCAATGTAGGGTTCCGAAGTAGTGAGTTTATCAACTATTACCAATTAACTACTTTTGCTAACATAGCCGTGATAGTTTTCCTTGTAAATTCATCATATAACCTATTTTTGAGAATTTTTACACTTGTCCAACTCCAACCGCTTAGCTAGCAGGGGAGACACGACTCTAAGCAAAATTAGCACTAAAGACAAATATTTCGTAAACGGACCTCTAATTCCAAAAATGGTCTAAGAAGATCCATAATATTTTTGGAAGACCTTTTCAACGTACCCTACACTATAGGGTACACGACGAATAAAAAATTCATCCTCACGTTACCTGTGTACGTTACCCTAAAAATGATTTTCAATATCTATTTATTATACGATTCTGGAGTTTTAATTTTGTATATTCATGCCAAATTACAGCTTTCTAGCGCTTTTCTTCGGACAGACGGGCGGACAGATGAACAGACGGACGGACAGACGGACGAACAGACATGACGAAACTATAAGGGTTCCGATTTTACTTCGGAACCCTAATAATCACGGGCAATTTAAGAAGCTGCATGTAAGCTAGCGTGGCGGACAAAATACTCTACTTCCATGCAAGTACTGTCGGGATTTATCTGGCTGGTTCAAGGCCCAGCGACCTCCAACAGTGACCTCTGGTGCCGTAACTTCATCCCTTGTTCAGCTGACTGCACCTCTAGTAGGAGTGGTTAGGATAGGTTTTAAGGAGTGGATAGGATTTAAGGATGTAATTATAGAGAGCGTAAAGTTTTAGTGGGTACCGACTGTGTGTGTCTATGTGTGGACTTTTAAAAAGTGTCATTTTCCTTCTAAGAATAACATTAACTGTGGATACTTTAGATAATGTAGTTGGTAAGTAGGTGTATAACCAACGTTAGCGTCCCTAAGTCCCCATTATCCTACAACATCCGGGTTCGTCGTGCGCTCTAGTCAGCGCAGCGGGCTAGGGCTAAAGTTCCCGAACATACTCTAGGTCGTTGAACTGGAACCTGTGCCATAGTATCTATTCTATAATATAATAGTAGAAATATTAGTTCGTGAAGAGAATCGGGACTTTTTGACTTTCGTTTAAGTTTACAACGTAACCCATTTTTGCTTCGTAAGATTTTTTGGATATCACCGACAGTAGGTACCTACATCTACTCACCGACCATAGAAGATTAGAATAAAATACTGCACATTTAAAACTCAGATTTGGATGCGTTTTTAGCAAAGTTAACCATAGATCAGTGACGTTACCAACGCATTGCGACCCCTTAATGAAACCATTTTGCGTCATATCGGTTGGATGCTTTCAGAGTCTATAAAGGACATCCGTACATAAAATTTTTGTCTTTTATTTAAATGGATAGATAAATAAACTTAAGAAGAAGAAATGGCGCAAGTAACTCCATGGTATTTTTATAAAGAAAGTTTCAAAGTTCGGAAGTCGCAGCCGTTCTGGACGCTATAGTTTCCAGAAGTTCAGGGCTAAGGGCTTTTTAAAGCCACTGCAAATCTGTGGAGTGTGTCCACTAGATGTCCAGAGTATGTCCACTAAAACTAGATGTTTTGTAGAATTTGTACAAAATTTATTCTCTACGACGTCTTAATCCTATAGAAAAATTAGTGCAATTTTGATCCAAGATCCAACTAGCAGCTTCTAGAATTAAACCTATAAAATATTATCTCAGATTAAAGAAATATTATGTATATATAGCACAGGGCTCTGTGGAGGTATTCATTCGTATGAACTCAGATCATCTCTACAAACCATGTATCAAAGATTACTTCAGTACTATGAACATGGATCTCTCTCTGTGGGCGTAGTTATATGTCAGGACTGCCAGGTTACTAAATAAAACACACAATTCGACAGGCACAAGGATACTATTCGTTTATTGCCTGATAACACCCGATTTTATCAATTCAACGTTATTTAGTTATTCTTTGATTCGCGATCCCTATCAATCTGTCTGCCATCTTGACAGTTCCCTTTTTCTTAATTTCAAAGATTAGGTATTACGAACTTATTTTAGACTGCACCGATATATACTTAAATAGATAACCTAAATAGAAGTGATCCTATTATATTCATTTTAATCAAAGCGGGTAAAAGTCGACCTTGCGGTCAGCCATCAACTCGGAGTCAGAACCTCGGAAGCTGACCGTATAATCTTCAAGCACCTACGCAATTTACGCAGCCGCTCAATTAATTGTCCCGTTAGATTTGCAACCATGCTAACTGCAAATAAATTGCAAATAAGTATCTAAGTTTTATCAGTATTCAAATTCTGTGTCTATGGATATCGATAAATTTTGTATTTTAATGGAATATTTTACATTTTATATACATTTTGTTATGTTGTCACATCAAAAATTTGCAATAATAAAATAAGTTGACACACATCAGCTCATAACGCTTCACTTTTAAAATGTTATCTCTCATGAAGAGCCAAGCCCCTAACTCTACAAAGCTAGACTCTACATCTCTATAAGCTTAAATTCTACCTACTGACTTTACATTTTGATCAAAAAGCCAGCATTAACCATTTTTGTAATTTTAACCTACGAGATGTCGTTGGGTTCGATTCGATAGCTTTCTTAATTCAAATTACAAATGTAATAGAGCAAGCGTAGGTGATACTATGGTTACACCTGGTGCCGTCCGGTTAAAATAATACTATTACTTACTATGATTAAATTTTTTTCAGTTTGATTAAAATTTGTAATATATGCTTTATTTGAAATAATATTAAATATCCGTACTCTGTGGAATTGTTTATTTGAAAGAATTTTTTTTAGTTATACCTATCAAATTAATATTTTAAAATTCCTATTTTAACAAGCTTTAAAAATCTTGTGTTTATGCTATAAGCCGGTGAGGAGAGCATTTTCTTCGTCAGCCAACCCTGAGTGTTGTACATACATACATATTACATATTAACAAACTAACGAACAAAACACGTTAAATAAAGGCTTTACTTGTATTTCGTCTGTACAAGCCTTAAAGGTTATGTTCGCAGCATCCAGTTCAACTAGTCGGCGAACAGTTACGTAGCTATTTATAACACGACTCCAGTTCAACTTCCGGGGGCTTCTAACTGTACAGGCTCATCTACACTTACGCCCCAACTCATAGTCACTAACGGTTACTTTAATCGCTCCTTAGTAAGGAATCACCATACAAATTCTGTACTAAGGAGCGATTTAAGTAACCGTTACTGACTCTGAGTTGGGGCGTTAGTCTAGTAACAGTAGAAGTAAACGATACACATTTTACGTCGGTACACAATACTATTATCTACAATTTGCGAAAGCTTGGCAATAATAACGACTGCCCTTTATCACCATAGAATCATTGAAGTATCCAAGACTACCCTGACATGAAAAAACTGTAAGTAACTACATTATACGGTGTGTTAAGTTCATAAGTTGTCATTTTATTAACCGACTTCAAAAAAGGAGGAGGTATTTAATTCAACTGTATTTATTAATGTTTGTTACCTCAGAACTATCGACTGGATGAACTGATTTTGATGATTCTTTTTTAATCGAAAGCTGGTGCTTATCATGTGGTCCCACTTAAATTTGAGTGAGATCTGACGAGTAGTTTTTGAATTATCTCTATAAATAAATAAATAAATAAATAAATAAATAAATAAATAAATAAATAAATAAATAAATAAATAAATAAATAAATAAATAAATGTGTGTTTAGGCACAGTGTAATTAAAATTTTATAAAAGATAATATTTATTAAAATCATTTAAAAACTATTGTTTACTTTAGAGGATCAATCTAATTTTTGTAGCGTACATTTCAAGACGAGACCATGGAGAATCGCGCCGTAGCGTGGTGGGAAAACTTAATTCATAATTAACATATTTATTTGCCTTCGGTTTTCTAATGGGAGGTCCAAGGTAAATAGACGAAACAAAAGATGAAATTATTATGAGACCTTATGCAAATAGCTGTGTAAATAGCTAAGTAGCAAGTTGGTAAATTTCTGGAGAAATGATGGCTTGCCACTACTGCAATTTCACTAGAAAGAATCTATTAGGTACATCCAGTTTCCCTCGAAATCATTATAAGCTAGACACTTTGAAATATGGGAATAACCTGAGAACTATTAAATGACTTGGCTAGTGTTGTAATTACGGCGCAGCCCTATAATTCCTATTGCTGGAAAACTGGCTCTCACGTCCATTATTGTTGTCAAATTATTAGTGCTTTTTTTTCCATTAAGGCATTCACTAAAGGTGGCAGTGGCTTTTAAACGTAGGTAATAATCATTACATAGAAATTTAAAGCATCATCGCAATAAAACGCTGGGCTGTAAGGCATGGTTTCCCGTGGCATCTAACACTTGATGTGCCAACTCTGAATCACCATCATTACATTAATGCCCCTTTGCCTATGATACATTAGCGTCTTGGCTTATAGAATTTCGATGCCTTATGTTATAATGCATAATGCATATGCTAAGTTTCTTCAGTTAAAAATGTGTGTGTAAATCTATATTTATATTATAAAGAGGAAAAATTTGATTGTTTGTTTGCATTGAATAGGCTCCGAAACTAACGAAACGATATGAAAAATTCTTTCACTGTTAGGAAGCTACCCTATCCGCGGGTGACATAGACTATATTATATTTTTTTATTTACTATTTTTCTCGAAGCGAAGCGAGAGCGATTTCCTAGTTAGTAATAAACAACTAAACATTATGAAACCTTTCAGTATTGGCTATTAAGAAAGAAAGAAAGAAACACTTTATTTTTCAATACAATACGATGCAGGGCAGACATAATACATGTGGTACATAATATGTTTTTTACACAATTTACACATTATACAGCAGGTACTTATATTTCGAGGATTATTGCTTCGCCTAATTGCGTGTGCCGTAGAGTTATATTGTAAAATGGGACTTGACTCAGCTTGTGCTGCAGTTTCTATAATAGAAAGCCTGCAGCGCTGGTTTTCTGTGAATCCCCAAGAACTGTAGTACGGGCAGTGCCGAGGTTAATTGGTTTATTTATAGTACTACATTATATAAAAGCGACTGATAAGTGATCTTACAGTATAGTTAGTATGGTAAAAAAATGGTAATGGTGGAGTGGCAACAGCTATAGGTTTTATTTCAGGACATACCTATTTGACGTACCTAAGTGGGTAGTTAAGGTCGAGCAACTACTGGAAAGGCACTAATACTAACACGCCAAGACGGCTCAATAATAGTGTCAAAAATTGTGAAGATCAAAAATGTACTCGACTAGATTAAAATAAGGAAAACGATGCACCATTTTTACCAATGCTCGACAGAAAATAGCAAAAGGGTGGTTTTAAGTTTATGATATCTTATTTTTGATTAACATCGGTACTTAATTACGATATGCGGCGATTCTAAAGGATTCCCGTCTTAAAGTTTGGAATAAAATCAAGACGATAACATGCGGCTACTGACAGTCGTTCAATAGTAAAACTGAAAATATGAGTTCCAAAAGCCATAATTTAAGGGCTTTGTTTGATTCTTATAGCTACAGATTTATGAAAGGATTATAAGAATGAACGAGAGAGCTATCGTCCTGGTATTGATGTTATATTTATAAATGCATATCGAATTGTATTTTAAAGGAGTATAATTTCTGTATTATCCTTTTCGACAGATTTATGTTTCGTGATAAAATAATTGAGATGTTTATGGTAATTACTGCAAAATACGTTATCGCGTTCGTACCTTAATATACTTAATAAAACCGGTCAAGTCCGAAACGGATTTGTGTGGGATAAGCTCAGGTACAGCTAATGCAGGTGACCCAGCTAGGAGTGGCAAGTTCGATACCCGGCCGGGACAAACATTTAAGTGGGCGATGTGGCAGATTTTTTTTATGTAAATAGCTGAACATGGACGTCAGTAACATCAAAGGCACCATGATGCGTTGAAGACTGACTCTCCGACACTGGCACCGGTACACGTGAGTATAAAATAAACCGGGCACTTGCGTGTCAGGTCTTGCGCAATGTAGGGTTTCGAAGTAGTGAGTTTATCAACTATTACCAATTAACTACTTTTGCTAACATAGCCGTGATAGTTTTCCTTATAAATTCGTCATATAAGCTATTTTTGAGAATTTTTTCACTTGTCTAACTCCAACCGTTTAGCTAGCAGTGGGGACACTTGACTCTAAGCAAAATTAGCACTTTAAAGACAAATATTTTGCAAACGGACCCCTAATTCCAAAAATGGTCTAAGAATACCCATAATATTTTTGGAAGACCTTTTCAACGTACCCTATACTATAGGGTACACGACGAATAAAAAATTCATCCTCACGTTACCTGTGTAGGTACCCTAAAAAGTGATTTTCAATATCTATTTATTATACGATTCTGGAGTTTTAATTTTGTATATTCATGCCAAATTACAGCTTTCTAGCGCTTTTCTTGGACAGACGGGCGGACAGATGAACAGACGGACGGCCAGACGGACGAACAGACATGACGAAACTATAAGGGTTCCGATTTTACTTCGGAACCCTAATAATCACGGGCAATTTAAGAAGCTGCATGTAAGCTTGCGTGGCGGACAAAATACTCTACTTCCATGCAAGTACTGTCGGAATTTATCTGGATGGTTCAAGGCCCAGCGACATCCAACAGTGACCTCTGGTCCCGTAACTTCATCCCTTGTTCAGCTGACTGCACCTCTAGTAGGAGTGGTTAGGATAGGTTTTAAGGAGTGGATAGGATTTAAGGATGTAATTATAGAAAGCGTAAAGTTTTAGTGGGTACCGACTGTGTGTGTCTATGTGTGGACTTTTAAAAAGTGTCATTTTCCTTCTAAGAATAACATTAACTGTGGATACTTTAGATAATGTAGTTGGTGAGTAGGTGTATAACCAACGTTAGCGTTCCTAAGTCCCCATTATCCTACAACATCCGGGTTCGTCGTGCGCTCTAGTCAGCGCAGCGGGCTAGGGCTAAAGTTCCCGAACATAATCTAGGTCGTTGAACTGGAACCTGTGCCATAGTATCTATTCTATAATATAATAGTAGAAATATTAGTTCGTGAAGAGAATCGGGACAAGGTTTTTTGGATACCACCGACAGTAGGTACCTACATCTACTCACCGACCATAGAAGATTACAATAAAATACTGCACATCTAAAACTCAGATTTGGATGCGTTTTTAGCAAAGTTAACCATAGATCAGTGACGTTACCAACGCATTGCGACACCATAACGAAGCGGTTATGGGTTGAACCGCACTGCACTATTTTGACTGATTCTTTCGCACTGCTACCTGCAGTTGATGAGAGTATTAATTAAAGAATGAAGAGTAAAAAAATGATACGACATATTACTAAGCTTTTTGACTTTAAATTTGTTACGTTCGGTAACTTATCCTGTCATAAGGCTCAAGACATCGAAATCCTTAAGCAGAGACTTTCGTAACGTGTTCCCAGGTCGGCGACCGGGGCCAGCCTCGAGCCGGTAGATTCGCAGGATACGATAAATTTCAATAGTACATTGACTGCATGCTTTGCGCCGGTCTAGCTCTAGTCCTTCATCGTTAGGCTAGCGACGGAAACGGTATGGTTCTAAGCAAGTAAGGCTCGCTTCTTTCTTGTGTATGCGCATCTGTCATGTAGATTTACTTGATGTCATGTAAGCTGATTCCACATAAAGTTAATTATAGGTATTATAGGTATACATCCTCTGTACTGTGACATGTTATTAAATAAACGTAATTAAATAATTAATAGCTTCACTGGCTCCGATGTATAAAATAATGAATACCTTGCATAAAATAATCTGTTTTTTTAAGTATGTGATCACGAAAATTTTGATACCATTTACGTGTAGCCAGATTTTGCCTAGAATTTAATTACATTTTTTGAAAAGGACCGAAAACTCAGTTCAGTAAAATGAAAAATATTTCAAGAAATAGGTATGTAAAAATTTTCAGTTTCCACAGATTTGATATGTTACCCATATTACCCTATTACCCTCACACACAGCGTGAAATGGTACTAAATCATAGAAGCTACATCACTACATGATGAGTGCCTGATCGAAATGACTGGGCAAATTGGTCACTTGAAATCTCTGTTCTCGGACACTATGTTGCTGTATAACTAATGAGACTTATAAAACTGCAAGAAAAACCATATTAAATATCTTTTCAATGCATACACTTAATAATTTTACTTATTAACGTATTAATTTTATTAATTTTACTAAACGTATTAATTTTACTAATTTTACTTGGTAACGGGCCGTACGTAGTTCTTCGCTCATAGCAGTGCTCAACTTAAAACTTTTAATGGTTCTATAATGCATTAAATTTTTCAACATAGTTACGTAATGTAATCAAAGTAAATAACATTGGAATTGACACAAAAGGATAATGGGTCTATAAGCATGCATTGACATTGCAGTAATTTATGTGATAACTGATCACTAAAAACTTAATTTGAGAAAACTGGGGTAGTTCTTCATTATATTCTTCATATATGTAGTAAAAAAAAATAAACAAAACACACGTGTAGTAAAACATCAATTTAGGCTCCAAAGATCTGGCAACAGGTGTCATT
The DNA here is from genome assembly GCA_963932265.1 of Thymelicus lineola. Lineage (NCBI taxonomy): Eukaryota > Metazoa > Arthropoda > Insecta > Lepidoptera > Hesperiidae > Thymelicus > Thymelicus lineola. The sequence continues at coordinate 10,378,904 of OZ010692.1, forward strand.
TAAATTAATATTAATTACAGAGATTTTAAGATAACGTCAAAACAAAAAGGTATGGCTAGCCGTGGGAGGTCTACTACAACCTACTGTAGCAAGATACAGCCTCTGTGTTGTCGCAGGCGTTCACGTCACAAGTATGCAATTGATGTGCAACGGTGCATGACTCAATCAATGTTTGCATCGTGAATACACGAATATAAAAACCAACAACGCTGCAGAACTATTTTGCCTTAATTATTATAGGTTCTTGTCCTTTAGTTTATGTTTATAAATACTTTTATTAACTTGTTTGATTGTTATTATATCTATAAGAAGTACCTATGCTTGTAAATTGCAACATTCATCAAGTAGACATATTGTGATTAACTTTACATGCGAGATGCTTAGAACTACAAGTTTCATTTCATTTTTAAGTTATAGCATAGTTAGATAGATAGCCTTCTGGAGTCTAATAGCTTTATATCGGTTAAGATTTGTTTTTACATCATAAAGGTATTAATAAAAATGGATTTTATGCATGGATGCATGCATTTGTTGGTAACCTGATGGTTTCTGGTTCCAAATGGTTTATTTATTTATTTTATTTATTTAAAATTTATGTCACCTTATAAAAAAGGATGAACAAAGGGCAAACTTAATGCCTAATGGCATTGTCCACCAGTCAACCCTGGGTGGATGTGGAAAGAACTGATGGCAGGTGTTAAAACTATTTAAGGAAAAAAAAAGATAAAAAAGGAAAAAAAAAAACAAATACTACGTATGTACAATATTCATAAACACTTATAAACTATACATACCTACTATTACTTTCGGGTAATGTGGGAGTCTTACCCATTAAAACTCTCTCCAGTGATATTCCTCGCGTCGTGAACTCCTACAAACGTACAGACGAGCCACCTGGTAAGTGGTCACCGTCGTCTATGAATACAAGTACCTAACACCAAAAGCATTAGGTACATTGCATGTTGAGAAGAACCGAAAATTGTGTGTGCGACGCACGACTGGAGTTTAACGCCGTCTAGTTTGCAATCGTCAAATCAGTAACAACGCCATTTAGTTTGCAATCGTGAAATCTGTAACAACGCCATCTAGTTTGCGATTGTCAAATCAGTAACAACGCCATCTAGTTTGTGATTGTCAAATCAGTAACAAGATTATTATTATGATAGATGGCGATCTTATCTAGATTTTGTGTTAAGAATTACAACACTAACGTATAACGCGTAACGGAGAAAGTTTGAATATACTCCTCATAAATTTTCATACCCCGGGCTCAAATATGAAAATCGATTCTAAAGGAGTTAACTCCAAAAAGAAATGTCACGATCGGCGTCTTACTTATTTATTACATTTTGAGTATGACGGAACGATTTTGCTTTTAGATATTATTCAATAGCATTCGTGCAAGCCCTTAAGATATAAACGTGTGATATAAGGTAAGTATATTGCGCATGCGCATTGGTCTAACCTAGCGCCTCAGGGAAACGTCCATAAATCATCCGTCGGCTGTATTGGACAATCTGAACGTCGATAAATAACTACCGACTAGAATAAAATTACCTATTACTATTCTAGCTTCCATGTGTTGACGTCAATTTATGAAAGAATCTCATCAGAATGAAATAAAAAGCCATATAAACTATTTAAATGAATACCATTGAACCGGCAATACACGTTCTAATTAGGTATAACGAAGAGACTAGTCTATTTATTTTTTGCAGGTAAATAGTTAAGTACTCGTTATTAGATGCAAAGTAACTTAATTGATTAAAATCATTATTTTTTTGTTATAACTACTTAATAATAAAATTACAATGGATAAAAATTAAATTTTTACTTAAGATTTTTCAATTTAGAAATAATATTTGATTTTCTCCTTCTGAATTTTACTGATATTACGGTTGTACACAAAATCTAAACACAAAACGTGCATAAGTGTATCAGTGATACCTATATGAATAAAATATTTTGACTTTGACTTTGAATTTGAATTTGACTATTCAAAATTAAAATAAAACCCGCCTGCTATCATTTAAGCTATCATGATATTATATTATACCTTTTTGAAAACGTGATGATGAGCTCTTTAATTTGATACCCATATTGTATTATAGTATTATACAATATTTATTTATTTTTATTTTTGTATACTTACCTGTATTGTTTTTTTTTTAATTTCACTTATCTAAGAACAATTAAACTAATAAAGAATATTACATGCATACATACAAACATACATACATACATATAAGATACGCGCGAAAAACATAACCCTTAATAATAATAATATAACATCTAATTCGTAATCGGTAACTATAATAACTATCTATAGATAGATACAACCGACATGCGGCTATCACCATTTGATACTTATGTGTATATTATTATAGAAAAGATGGATGATGAAAATTTCTGTAAATTTAGATACAGAATCATATTTTTGTTTGGAATTGATAATTGCTATTGGCCCTAGACGCTTTTACAGCTTCACGAGACTTCTAGAGGCTCAAGAGATCACAGGTTGACTTTACTATTTCTGCTCTATAATCTTCTCTAGTTAGTTATAGGTATAAGTTTTACTTAATTAGATTTAGATTAAAAATAAATAAGTATAATACTGTAGATATTAAATGTCAGTCTTAATATCATTGAGAAAAACTGTATCAGCTTGCAACAGCTTGACAAGTTACGTCCGCTCACGCATTCGCGTAATGATCTCGAATTACGCAAATATTCTCTAATTCACCCACTTAGCATAATAGCATTAATAGCATTCCGTAAAAGGCATTTTGCTATAATTCACTATGTACTAACTTACTATTATTTATCGAAGAAATCCTGTGGGAATCCAAATGTGGTAGGTAGTTTAAACTGTAAACAACACTATATCACAGACGATAGTATCCTACTAATATTATAAACCAGCTGACCTGGCGAATTTGGTATCGCCTAACAATCAATGAATGTACCTACTTTGTTGTTACTTTTAACTTTTATAGTTTTGGTAGGTTTAACAAATCAGTGACAATTAAATTCCCTCTTCTTCTCCCTCCCCCTTACCTTAAATTAGCACTCCCCCATATTACCACGTTCAACCAAACAAACAAACTCTTCAGCTTTATAATATTAAAAAGCAAAGCAAAGCTACTGAACCTACTTCTACTAAAAACTACTGAAAGGATTTTCATTAAATTTAGCGTACCATGATTTGGAATAGGATATTCGCACCTTCAGTGGAAAAAAGGTATTAGACGAAAATTGCAATTTTAAAGGAGAGCAAAAAAACTGTTAAAATATCACTAAGTAGTCAAAGGAATTTACATTACGATTTCTTGCACAAAACCGTCAAGATTAATGATAACAATTTGAAAAAAAATGAGCATGTGCAGCTTTTGTCCCTCTTTCCAATCATATTAATAACTAAAATTCAACGTAAGACGACATGATTGTTTTCTACTGAGGGTGCGATATAAGATACTTATTATCCCAGAAAACGCGATCAAAGTCGCGGGCTAGTTTCAGAATATTTCCGTTTTGGGTAGGTACGGTACTTGGAAAGGAACTACGAAACATAAAACTGAAGTCGATTTTCACAAAACTATAAAGTAAAATTGAAAAGTTTCTGAACGATTTCATGGACCACTGTCCTTGAGGTTAAAAGTTTGAAAACTTTTCTGCCGAGTATCGAGAAATAACTGGTCACAATGTCTCTTACGCCCCAACTTAGAGTCACTAGCAACAACCCATAATTGTCCCACTGCTGGGCTCGGGGTCTCCTCTCACAATGTGAGGGGTACAGGCCATAGTCTACCACGCTGGCCAAGTGCGGATTGGTAGACTTCACACACCTTTGAGAACATTATGGAGAACTCTCAGGTGTGCAGGTTTCCTCACGATGTTTTCCTTCACCGAAGCAAGTGATAATTAACTTGTAATACGCACATAATATTTGAAAATTAGAGGTGCGTGCCAGGATTTGAACCCGGGCCCCCGCGTTCGGGAGACCAACGTTTTAACCACTAGGCTATCACTGCTTAGAGTCACTAAGGGTTACTTAAATCGCTCCTTAGTACATAATTTGTATGGTGATTCTTTAATAAGGAGCGATTTAAGTAACCTTAGACTTTGAGTTGGGACGTTAGTTGTTTTTCTGGGATAAAATGCTAGTTAGATACCGAAGTGATTCCGTGAACTTTTTTTTATCTTTTAATTAAATTTAATACCATTCTTATTTTGGGCAGCTGAATTTAATGTGGCTAATAAAATAAGCAAATATAAATCCGAATATATAATATTTAAACTTTATATAATTCAATACAGTCATATTTGTTTATAAACACTACGAGTATAGTGCGGATAATGACACTTTAGTATTTCAAGTAATAACAAAATGTGTTTATTTTTGTTTAATTACAGTTAAAGGCGAGGACAGCCTTAAAAAAATAAGTCAGAAAGGCTAAATTAGTATCCTGACATAAACCTTTGTCTCTACTTTATACCGATAATACCTTGTCAATAAAACGAAGTCCTTTAGATTTGAAACCATCATAAAATTTGTTTTATTTCATCACAGGAGTAGTTACTTTTAAACACATTACATTGTAACTATATTACTGCTTAATCTATTTTGTAATGAATAAATCATGAGTGCTTTTATAAAATGTCAATTTTTTGTACATAGTACCTAAATGGAGGGCAGTAGCACGGATCTCTAGAAAATACCCTATTATAATGTCCATGGCCATTACTTGAGACTTGATCACAGTGATAATAAACCATCATAAAATTTGTTTTATTGCATCACAAGAGTAACAAACTTATACGAACAAAGTAAGCAATCATATTATTATACTAAACTAGCTGACCCGGCGAACTTCGTATCTCGTTTTGTTTTCTAAAACTATTTTTTTTACTAAAATAAAAGTAGCCTAAGTTACTTCTTGTTACATCAACTATCTGCCAGTGAAAGTCCCTTCAAAATCGGTCCAGCCATTTCAGAGATTAGCCGAAACAAACCGACAGACAAAATTGTAAAAAATGTTGTTTTGGTATATGTACCGTGTATACCCAAATGCACTTAGTAAAAAGCGGTTATTTTAATATTACAAACAGACACTCCAATTTTATTTATTTGTATAGATATCTAGTTAGATTAATAAACGAAATGTAAATTGTAACTTTCATTTCCTATTAGGGCAGATATTCTTTCCAGGATCGAAAGTATGACATGATATCCATCCATGTCTGTCAAGGTAAATAAACAAAAAAAAATACCTTGTGATTTATTAAAATTAAATTGACTTAAAATGCTGGCTTAAAATTGTATGAAATAATAAATTAGGCACCTACAATATTTTTGAGGTAGTTGCTAGCAAAGACTATAAGTACTATTATGATTATGTCTTCTGCGGTAATACACGTAGTCCAGGATCCCTGGTACATTTTTGCTCTTGATGCATTTTTGCATTTTGATGAGACGCCCAACAATTTCCTGTAAGAAACTCTCGATTGTGATAGCTAACAGAGGTTGCGAGGATACAATATTTCGGTTTGATGATTCTCAAATATTTATTACTAACAGATTTTTTTTATTTAATCTCACGATATTTATCTAAATTATTCGAAAAAATATTTGTCATATATAAAATCTATGGTTTGATCAAAGATTCCCCTCTTTCCAAAATGTATCGATAAAGAGGTCATCATAAATGATTACTAACCAGCTGATTTTTTTTCTTTATTTAGTCAATATTTATATAATTTAACTGTCACATTGTCCTACAAATTGTGTGGTACGGTATCCCGGTCTCATCAAAATGAACCTACTCACGAAAAATTAACTTGATAGTAATAAAGTGCAAAAATGTGCCAGGGATCCTGAACTAACAACAGCATCGGCCTCAAAAAGTTTCTTTATACGTTTTTTGAGGTAACTTTTTTCTAGTGGTTCAATAATTTGCTCATTTGTTAAATTTGATACAATTCGATTTCATTGCTACACATATTAAGAATATGTGTAGGTACCGTGCAATGATATTATAAGTAAAAGAGAATATTATTGGTACCGTGTTTTGCTTTTGTAATGTGAAAAAAAATACTTTCATATTCTTATTTTTATTTTACAATTTTTAGTTTCAGCTAAAAACTGGAATAATTGATAATTTTAAGCTTCTTACCTGAGCACTAGAATTTGACGGTTTTGAGCCGTTTTTACATTTCAAAACGTATGGCGTTGATAGAAGCTTAAAGTAAAACAAGACACCAGCAGGAAACATGAACGGATATTATACGTGGGCGAGGGTAGGGACAGACCTGGTTCATTATTAATTTTATGGTTGCGCGAGAGGAACGTGGCGCCTACAAATTATTATGCTAATGCACAAAATCGTCAGTAATGCATGGGCGTGTATTATAAGGCTCACCTCATACTTAAGAAAATTATGAAACTCGCTAAGAGTGCTAAGAGCTCTGCATTGTGCATCTTATAAAAATATTTTAATACATTAAAACAGTGTTATTTTAAGAGTTCGATATTATAATTTATATATAACTAGGAAATCGCCCTCGCTTCGCTTCAGGAAAAATAGTAAAAAAAAATATATATAATATAGCCTATGTCACCCGGGGATAGCGTAGCTTCCCAACAGTGTAAGAATTTTTCAAATCGGTTCGGTAGTTTCGGGGCCTATTCAATGCAAACAATCAAATTTTTCCTCTTTATAATATTAGTATAGAAGTATAGATGAACAAAAATAATTTTAAACTTTACATTTTCCAATAAATTAATTTTGCAGTAAATAATGTCCATAAATACATAATATGACGTTGCTACTGTAGCTAAATGCCCTCCACCAGGCGACTTCCTAAGCCGAGGTCCGAACCCCTTACCTACCTCACTTCCCACAGATGTTAGGCCGTCGTATACCCCTACTTCTCGGAGTATGGAGTTTATCACTCCCACAAAAATATTATTATGTCTTCTCAATTGAGTCTCTCCAGGCTCAGCCATCTGTCTACGTGATACTGTAAAGGCAGCCAGGGTCCAGAGCAACCATCCATTAGAGTCAAATATATCCTGTAGAATATTGAGTTGTTATTCCGTCTATCGAACATGAATCCTGTTGTTTGATACTCAATCGGGCCTTTCAAGTAGAGCCTAATCCCACCAAAAACATAAATGTAAAAAAGGAGAGCCAAGTTCAATACAAAAATTATGCTTGGCTGTGGGCTTCGCCGCAAAAAGAATGGAGATCTAAATGAGTGCCAAGTTCTATGCAAAATCTAAATATGTATTTATAGGAACAAAATAATATTATGAACAAGTATTAAACTCTATTTCTTTGCTTTATTGGATACCTATAACAATTGCTGTTTTTAAAAAAGTGAGATCTTAAAGTAGGTTAGATTTGACTTGGCCAGTTTTTATCAGAATTAAAATGTTGAATAACTTTATAAAACGACTGATGTAATGAAAACTGGCCAAGTCAAATCTAACCTACTTTGAGATCTCACTTTTTTAAAAACAGCAATTGTTATAGGTATCCAATAAAGCAAAGAAATAGAGTTTAATACTTGTTCATAATGTTATTTTGTTCCTATAAATACATATTTAGATTTTGTATAGAACTTGGCACTCATTTAGATCTCCATTCTTTTTGCGGCGAAGCCCACAGCCAAGCATAATTTTTGTATTGAACTTGGCTCTCCTTTTTTACATTTATGTTTTTGGTGGGATATCATTACTTTTTGTAAAGAAAAATATACCCTGTTCACAAATCTTAGAGACTAAATTGACGTTTCATGGGTGACCAGTTTCGGGTGTAAATTAAATAGTGATGACCATAAACCGGAAAGTGAATCGGAAAAATATGCGGTGCACAGAGGCCTTAGTGCGAGTTTTACGTGACATAATGGGCTCACAATGTAAATGCGAGTTGGCTAAAATTTGTATGGGACCGAAGCTTTTCTTTTCACTGCCACTAGATGGCTCTGCTTCGGTCCCATACAAATTTTGTATGGGGACACCACTTATTTTTCAACTTTTTTAATTTTTTGATTTTTTCCTACGCTTGCACATAATTACCGAGCTGGATTCCAAATTTCATCCTTCTAGGTTATCTGGAAGTAGGTTAGATTTAGGTACTATATGTCAGTCAGTCAGTCAGTGCTAAAATTTACGACTTTTTGACCTTCATATCTTTATAACCGTTTGAGCAAGCTTCATGAAATTTGGTCTTCTATATGTGGTTCGTGTAATATTACACTCGGCGCACATACGGCAAAATAACCACTTTAGAAAGAAAGAAAGAAAGAAAGAAATTATTTATTCTGTTAAGCACTGCAACAAGAGGGTCAAAAATCAAAGATGTGAAAAAATATGTGCATTTATGCTTAGAAATGTTTCTGAACTATAAGATTACTTTGTGTTGAGGTTGAGAAGATTTCTAGGTTCCTACCTACCTATAAATTATTTATAGCTAGAAATAAAATAAGTTTTTAAAATAAAATTTAGTATATTTTATTTAAAGTAGATACACATAATTATAATTGACACATCGATTATGTTGTAAACAGTTACGTAGTTAATTACTATCACTGTCCTCATGATCACCCATTGTTTCTTCGTCAATATCATACGTTCAACATTTCCAGCGCCTCCTTAGGAAATGGTTTCCTTTTTTTATTATGACTCCTCCTCTGGATGCAATAATTGGATCGGAAGCTATTAGCATCCAGTGCACAATGTCTGTATTAGTATGAATTCTGGAGGTTTTTTTTTAGCATGGAAAAGTATATTCCTTTATATTCTTTTCGACTAGTTTCCAGCACATCTTCTGAAAACAACCCCACAGGCAAAGGTAGCTAGCTCCTTTATTATGTCTGCACTGTATTAGTAGTTTGTGCACAGATGCACTCATTTTGTACATTGTTCTACACACTGAGATAATGATTGTTTATAAAAGTTTTCGCTTTTTAACACTAAAACTAGATCAATTTTTGTAATATTCAATTCCGATTGAATTGGTCCACTCCGTCTTCCTGTGAAAAAAAGGGTCTCGTGTCACAATGAGTTGATTTGAGTTTCTAGAATTCACATTATTAGTGGTCAACGAATGCACAAGTGTAAATAATTAAGAAAGAAAGCGGTACTAAGCGGAACTTTTTTTGAAAGTCTATGGATTTATATCTATTTTTATGAAAAGTAGCAGTAGAATGAAATCCTCATTTATTATTGCATAAAGTGTATAACTAGGGTAAAAAAAAATTGTAATTAATAAACATACCTGTGGCTTCTATGTCCATTATGAATATTTAGATTTTTTCAAGAAGTTAACGAAAAAAACACGTTATAATGCTTCCGGGTTTCGAATGCAACTACCGTACACTGCTCAATGCTCATGTGTCGGAGCCTCCGGTGCCTTTGTTATAAACATAACAAAGGATATTTATGGCCAGCGTGATGGACCAAGTACCTGACTCTAAGATTACAAGAATTTTTAGACCTTATATTAAAGTAGAAAAATGTATTTTTGACCGCCTAAAGTGGTCATTTTGCCGTATGTGCGGCGCTGGCTAGCCAGTTCCTTTGCTTGAACTTGGCTTGACACGCTGCCGCGTGTCTAGATACTGTTAAAGGACAGTCTAGCCAGTATGCCCATCTTAATATATTTAATTACGAACACGTTGTTTGTCCGCAATGGACTCCTAAACTACGTAACCGATTTTAATCTTTACACACCGTGTGCAGTTTGATCCAACTTGAAAGATAGGATAGGTTATATCTCAATTTATAGTCGCAATATTATTTATGATAAGCATAATTTCCGCGTGCAAAGCTGCGGGCAACAGCTAGTATTATTATAGAAATGATTGTAGTTAGTACCTACTTATGTGCCTAAGTACTTACATTTATTCTCTGGTGTGTGCTGCATATTATTATCATTATACTTCTGACGAGTGTTGTCCGACATTGGACAGTAAGTGGATGACACCATCGCCACGCGATGAGTACTGTTTCTTCTTATTGCATTTAAAGATGTAGTTTCAATATATTTACTATCACCACTTTGCTCACGGCTTTGCCCGCGTTTTCTGAGATAATAAGTACCTTTAGTCTTATTCCAACTCATCATCATCATGGTATATATTATTTTATTATTATAATATATAATCCTAGACTTACCACTGACTCACCTATACAATTGATCTCCCAGAAGGAGGCGAGATGGGATTTTGTTGTCTATGGGGAAAGTTCTCCATCTCCTCCCGACACCTCGGGAAAAATCTGACATTTCCCATTTTCAAGATGGCGGCTGCGCGGCGATTGTCAACTTTTTTGTTTATGGCCTTTTGCAAAACGTTTTTGAGGTCATTCGTAAAGCTTAAAAAGGGAATTACGAAAAAATGAGAAAAAATTTAAAAAACAAGATGGCCGCCGAGTTATTATGGTTTGAATTTTTTCGATTTTAGAGGTGACTTTGAGGGGTCGCATCGGGGAGGTTTTTCAACTTTTTTGCAATATTTTTTTTGTGTTGTCTTGAAAGTGTCCTCAATTTTGATATTTTGGAGATATTTATTTTTTTGACAAGATGGCGGACGCGGTGGCGGCCATTTTGAAAAATGTACGAAAAACGACATTTTTTGGGTGCATTTTTCTTCTGGTTGGCAACATATGAGCGGGTCACTTTGTTCCGGGCGGTTGTGTAACTTGACCCAAAGTGTTGCCAGGTTTCATTTTTTTTTTCTTCGTTCATACATTTTTTTGGACTTTCTATTCAAAAATATGAAAAGTAGAAGGAGCAATATTTTTTATCAAAAAATCACACATGCAAATGTGTCGCGGTCGTCGCTATGACATTTGACCATTTTCGTTGATTTCACCTGGCAACACTGACTGCTGGAATTTTTTTTTCGTTTTACAAAAAGTCGTTTTGATCTCCCAGATGGAGTGGTGGGGGTAGATATGATGTATGGAATAATTTTTGACTAACCCTCTTGTCTATGGGAAAAATCCGACCTTTCAAAAATCCAAGATGGCGGCCGAGGTGAAATGACCAACTTTTTTTTTTATTATGCAGCTACCCGAGATTGGTGTTGTTTTCGGCTAATGTTGGGAAAAGTGTTACGAATAATTTGGAAAAATTTGAAAAAACAAGATGGCCGCCGAGATATTTTGATTTAAAAATTTTCAATTTTCGAGGTGACTTTGCGGGGTCGGATTGCGTTGGGTTTTTTACTTTTTTGCAATTTTTTTTCTTTGTTGCCTTGCATCTATCCCCAATTTTGACGTTAGGGGTATATTTTTTTTTTCGCCAAGATGGCGGACGCCGTGGCGGCCATATTGTAAAATGTACGAAAAATTGCTTTTTTTGAAGGAAAAAATTTTTAGGTTGGCAACATTTTAGGGGGTCAATTTGTATGGGGCGGTTGTGAGTCTTGGTCTGAAGTATTGCCAGGGTATGTTGATTTTTTTTTTGTTCATACATTTTTGTGAACTTTCTATTCAAAAATATTAAAAGTAGAAGGAGAAACATTTTTAATCAAAAAATTTCACCAAAAAATTTTTAGTGGTTGTCGTAATGACATTTGACCATTTTCATCTAAATTAACTGGCAACACTGGGAGCTAGATTTTTTTTTCCCGTTTTTTCACATTTCGAGTAGCCCAGCCGAAAGTATTGGTGGGGGGTTATAATGATGTATGGGAAAGTTGCTTGACTATCAATGTTTACTATGGGAAAAATCCGACCGTTCGAAAATTCAAGATGGCGGCCGCTCGGCGATTGTCAACTTTTTCATTTATGTGAGCACCTACCCAATATTGGTATCATTTTCGAATAATTTTGGGACGACTAATACGATGAAATTAGAAAAAATTGAAAAAACAAGATGGCCGCCGAGATATTTTTCTTTAAAGTTTTGAAATTTTAGAGGTGACTTTGTAGGCTCGCATCGGGGTAGTTTTTCAACTTTTTTATAATATTATTTTTGTTTTCTCTTGCAAGTATTCTAAATTTTGATATTTTGGAGATAATTTTTTTTTCCAACAAGATGGCGGACCCCGTTGCGGCCATTTTGTAAAATGTACGAAAAATTGCATTTTTTGAAGGAAAAAATTAGTAGGTTGGCAACACTTGAGGGGGTTACTTTGTATGGGGCGGTTGTGTAACTTGACCAAAAGTGTTGCCATGTTTGGTTTTTTTTTCTTCGTTCATACAATTTTTTGGACTTTCCATTCAAAAATATGAAAAGTAAAAGGAAAAATATTTTTAATCAAAATATTTTACCAAAATATTTCAAGTGGTCGTCGTAATGACATTTGACCATTTTCATCTTAATAAACTGGCAACACTGGAGTCCAGAATTTTTTTCACTTTTCGAGTAATTGAGCCTAAACTATAGATCAGGAGTATAAGAAATGTATGGGAGATATTTCTTAATTAAATCATTCGTTTTGGGAAAACAATAAAATTTTAGTGTTGCCATACAAAAAATAATATTTTTCATACAAATTTATTTTTGGATTGAATATTTCGCTACTATAATGTATGGGGAATTTGTAGGTACTGATATTTTGTGAATTTTGGTGAAAAATATTTCAGTGTTGCCATACAAAAAATAATAATTTTCATACAAATGTTTTCTTTTTTCAAATATTTGAGGCGGTTGTCTTCATTTGATGGCCTTATAATGTATGGGGCGATTGTAGGTATCAATAGTTTGTAAATGATGGTGAAAAAATATTTTAGGGTTGCCATACAAAAAATTAAAGTTTTCATACAAATGTACTTTTTTTTGTAATAGTTCAGGCTATTTCATCAATCTTATGTCATTACAATATATCACGAGGTTGTTGGTACTTATAGATCGTACACATCGGAGGAAAAATGTTGTAGTGTTGCCATATAAAAATATTAATTTTCATACAAATGTATTTTGTGTCGAATATTTCAGATTGTTTGTCCATTGAATGACAATACAATGTATGAGGAGTTTATTACTATTAAGGGTTATTATCAGTTATCAACTAGCTGACCCGGCAAACTTTGTACCGCCTGTCAATTTCTCCTTCTCCCTCTCCATCGCTTTCCTTCCCCTCTACCTCCCCCTTGCCCTCCCTCTCCCGCTACCTCTCCTCCTCCCTTTCCCTCCCCTCTCCGTCATCCCCTCCCTCTTCCTTTCTCTCCCTCTCCTTCTCCCTCTTCCTCCCCCTCTCCCTTCCTCTCCCTATCCCTCTACATCTTCCTCCCTCTCACTCTCCCTCCCTCTCCCTCTCCCGCCCACTCTCTCTACGTCTAACTCTCCCTTTCGCTCTCCCTCACCCCCTCCCTCACCATCTCCCTAACCCCCTCCCTCACCCTCTCCCTCTCATATTCTGTTAATCATGCCAAACAAAATTGACAAACCAAAAGTAGTAGTTTGAAGCCAAACATTTCGCAAACAGACCCCTGAATCGAAAAATAAATTTCAAAGACCAATATTTTTGAAAAAAAAACTATTTATTTATTTTGTCTTTTGCGAAAGAGAAAGGCACGCGCGCTGCTTTAGCAGCGCGCGCCCCACGCGAAAACCTAGTTATTATTATAATATATAATCCTAGACTTACGGGGAGTGAACTATATAATTGTTCTCCCAGAAGGAGTCGAGATACGATAATGTTGTCAATGGCAAAAGTTCTCCATCCCCTCCCGACACCTCGGGAAAAATCTGACATTTCCCATTTTCAAGATGGCGGCTGCGCGGCGATTGTCAACTTTTTTGTTTATGGCCTTTTGCCCAATGTTTTTGGGGGTTTTCGTAAAGTTTAGGGAGGGAATTACGAAAAAATGAGAAAAATATGAAAAAACAAGATGGCCGCCGAGTTATTTTGGTTTGAATTTTTTCCATTTCAGAGGTGACTTTGCGGGGTCGCATCGGGTAGGTTTTTCAACTTTTTGGCGATATTTTTTTTGCGTTGTCTTAAAAGTATCCTCGATTTTGATATTTTGGGACTATTAATTTTTTTGACAAGATGGCGGACGCGGTGGCGGCCATTTTGAAAAATGTACGAAAAACGACATTTTTTGGGTGCATTTTTCTTCTGGTTGGCAACATTTGACTGGGTCCCTTTGTTCCGGGCGGTTGTGTAACTTGACCCAAAGTATTGCCAGGTTTTATTTTTTTTATCTTCGTTCATATATTTTTTTGGACTTTCTATTCAAAAATATGAAAAGTAGAAGGAGCAATATTTTTAATCAAAAATTCACACATGCAAACGTGTCGTGGTTGTCATAATGACATTTGACCATTTTTGTCGATGTCGACTGGCAACACTGACTGCTGGAATTTTTTTTTCGTTTTACGAAAACCCGAATTGATCTCCCAGAAGGAGTGGTGGGGGGTGAGTACTTTGTATGGGAGAATTTTTTGTTCACGCCCGGATCTATGGGAAAAATCCGACTTTTCGAAAATCCAAGATGGCGGCCGCGGTGAAATGACCAACTTTTTTTTTTATTATGCAGCTACCCGAGATTGGTGTCGTTTTCGGCTAATGTTGGGAAAGGTTTTACGAAAAATTTTGAAAAATTTGAAAAAACAAGATGGCCGCCGAGATATTTTGATTTAAAATTTTTCAATTTTCGAGGTGAGTTTGCGGGGTCGGATTGCGTTGGGTTTTAAACTTTTTTGCGATTTTTTTTCTTTGTTGCCTTGCATCTATCCCCAATTTTGACGTTTGGGGTATATTTTTTTTTCGACAAAATGGCGGACCCCGTGGCGGCCATTTTGTAAAACGTATGAAAAATCGGGTTTTTTGAAGGAATTTTTTTTTAGGTTGGCAACACTTGAGGGGGTCACTTTGTATGGGGCAGTTGTGGGTCTTAATCTGAAGTATTGCCAGGGTATGTTGATTTTTTTTTCGTTCATACATTTTTGTGAACTTTCTATTCAAAAATATAAAAAGTAGAAGGAGAAACATTTTTAATCAAAAAATTTCACCAAAAAATTTTTAGTGATAGTCGTAATGACATTTGACCAGTTTTATCTAAATTAACTGGCAACACTGGGAACTAGAATTTTTTTTCCCGTTTTTTCACATTTCGAGTAGCCCAGCCGAAAGTATTGGTGGAGGGTTAAAATGATGTATGGGAAAGTTGCTTGACTATATATGGTTACTATGGGAAAAATCCGACCGTTAGAAAAATCAAGATGGCGGCCGCTCGGCGATTGTCAACTTTTTTATTTATGTGAGCACCTACCCAATATTGGTATCATTTTCGAATAATTTTGGGACGACTAATACGATGAAATTAGAAAAAAAATAAAAAACAAGATGGCCGCCGAGATATTTTTCTTTAAAGTTTTGAAATTTTAGAGGTGACTTTGTGGGCTCGCATCGGGGTAGTTTTTCAACTTTTTTATAATATTATTTTTGTTTTCCCTTGGAAGTGTCCTCAATTTTGATATTTTGGGGATAATTTTTTTTTCAACAAGGTGGCGGACCCCATGGCGGCCATTTTGTAAAATGTACGTAAAACTGCATTTTTTGAAGGAAAAAATTAGTAGGTTGGCAACACTTGAGGGGGTTACTTTGTATGAGGCGGTTGTGTAACTTGACCGAAAGTGTTGCCATGTTTGGTTTTTCTTTTCTTTGTTCATACAATTTTTTGGACTTTCCATTCAAAAATATGAAAAGTAGAAGGAAAAATATTTTTAATCAAAATATTTTACCAAAACATTTCAAGTGGTCGTCGTAATGACATTTGACCATTTTCATCTTAATTAACTGGCAACACTGGAGTCCAGAATTTTTTTCACTTTTCGAGTAATTGAGCCTAAACTATAGATCAGGAGTATAAGAAATGTATGAGAGATATTATTCAATTTAATCATTCGTTTTGGAAAAACTATAAAATTTTAGTGTTGCCATACAAAAAATAATAATTTTCATACAAATTTATTTTTGGATTGAATATTTCGCTACTATAATGTATGGGGCATTTGTAGGTACTGATATTTTGTGAATTTTGGTGAAAAAAATTTCAGTGTTGCCATACAAAAAATAATAATTTTCATACAAATGTTTTCTTTTTTCAAATATTTGAGGCGGTTGTCTTCATTTGATGGCCTTATAATGTATGGGGCGATTGTAGACAACAATAGTTTGTAAATGATGGTGAAAAAATATTTTAGGGTTGCCATACAAAAAATAAAAGTTTTCATACAAATGCACTTTTTTATGTAATATTTCAGGCTATTTCATCAATCTTATGTCATTACAATATATCAGGAGGTTGTTGGTACTTATAGATCGTACACATCGGAGGAAAAATGTTGCAGTGTTGCCATATAAAAATATTAATTTTCATACAAATGTATTTTGTGTCCAATATTTCAGATTGTTTGTCCATTGAATGTCAATGCAATGTATGTGGCGTTTAGTAGCATTAAGGGTTGTTATTAGTTATTGTTATCAACTAGCTGACCCGGCAAACTTTGTACCGCCTATTAATTTCTCCTTCTCCCTCTCCATCGCTTTCCTTCCCCTCTACCTCCCCCTTGCCCTCCCTCTCCCTCTCCCTCTTCCTCTCTTATTCTGTTAATCATGCCAAAAAAATAGACAAACCAAAAGTAGTAGTTTGAAGCCAAACATTTCGCAAACAGACCCCTGAATCGAAAAATAAATTTCAAAGACCAATAATATTTTTGAAAAAAACTATTTATTTATTTTGTCTTTTGCGAAAGAGAAAGGCACGCGCGCTGCTTTAGCAGCGCGCGCCCCACGCGAAAACCTAGTTATAATATATAATCCTAGACTTACCACTGACTGAACTATATAATTGTTCTCCCAGAAGGAGCAGAGATACAACTTTTTTGTCTATGGCGGATATTCTCCTTTCTCTCACCACACCTCGGGAAAAATCTGACATTTCCCATTTTCAAGATGGCGGCTGCGCGGCGATTGTCAACTTTTTTGTTTATGGCCTTTTGCAAAATGTTTTTGAGGGTTTTCGTAAAGTTTAAGAAGGGAATTATGAAAAAATGAGAAAAAATTTAAAAAACAAGATGGCCGCCGAGTTATTTTGGTTTGAATTTTTCCCATTTTAGAGGTGACTTTGAGGGGTCGCATCGGGGTGGTTTTTCAACTTTTTTATGATATTTTTTTTGTGTTGTCTTGAAAATATCCTCGATTTTGATATTTTGGGGATATTTATTTTTTCGACAAGATGGCGGACGCGGTGGCGGCCATTTTGAAAAATGTACGAAAAACGTCATTTTTTGGGTCAATTTTTCTCCAGGTTGGCAACATTTGGGTGGGTTCTTTTGTTCCGGGCGGTTGTGTAACTTGACCCAAAGTGTTGCCAGGTTTTATTTTTTTTATCTTCGTTCATATATTTTTTTGGACTTTCTATTCAAAAATATGAAAAGTAGAAGGAGCAATATTTTTAATCAAAAATTCACACATGCAAACGTGTCGTGGTTGTCATAATGACATTTGACCATTTTTGTCGATGTCGACTGGCAACACTGACTGCTGGAATTTTTTTTTCGTTTTACGAAAACCCGAATTGATCTCCCAGAAGGAGTGGTGGGGGGTGAGTACTTTTTATGGAAGAATTTTTTGTTCACCCCCGGATCTATGGGAAAAATCCGACTTTTCGAAAATCCAAGATGGCGGCCGAGGTGAAATGACCAACTTTTTTTTTTATTATGCAGCTACCCGAGATTGGTGTCGTTTTCGGCTAATGTTGGGAAAGGTTTTACGAAAAATTTGGAAAAATTTGAAAAAACAAGATGGCCGCCGAGATATTTTGATTTAAAATTTTTCAATTTTCGAGGTGACTTTGCGGGGTCGGATTGCGTTGGGTTTTAAACTTTTTTGCGATTTTTTTTCTTTGTTGCCTTGCACCTATCCCCAATTTTGACGTTTGGGGTATATTTTTTTTTTCGCCAAGATGGCGGACCCCGTGGCAGCCATTTTATAAAATGTACGAAAAATTGCATTTTTTGAAGGAAAAAATTTTTAGGTTGGCAACATTTGAGGGGGTCATTTTGTATGGGGCGGTTGTGGATCTTGGTCTGAAGTGTTGCCAGGGTACGTTGATTTTTTTTTCGTTCATACATTTTTGTGAACTTTCTATTCAAAAATATGAAAAGTAGAAGGAGAAACATTTTTAATCAAAAAATTTCACCAAAAAATTTTTAATGGTCGTCGTAATGACATTTGACCATTTTCATCTAAATTAACTGGCAACACTGGGAGCTAGATTTTTTTTTCCCGTTTTTTCACATTTCGAGTAACCCAGCCGAAAGTATTGGTGGGGGGTTATAATGATGTATGGAAAAAATGCTTGACTATCTATGATTACTATGGGAAAAATCCGACCGTTCGAAAATTCAAGATGGCGGCCGCTCGGCGACTGTCAACTTTTTTATTTATGTGAGCACCTACCCAATATTGGTGTCATTTTCGAATACTTTTGGGACGACTAATACGATGAAATTAGAAAAAAATTAAAAAACAAGATGGCCGCCGAGATATGTTTCTTTAAAGTTTTGAAATTTTAGAGGTAACTTTGTGGGGTCGCATCGGGGTGGTTTTTCAACTTTTTTATAATATTCTTTTTGTTTTCCCTTGTAAGTGTCCTCGATTTTGATATTTTGGGGATAATTTTTTTTTTCACAAGATGGCGGACCCCATGGCGGCCATTTTATAAAATGTACGAAAAATGTAATTTTTTGAACGAAAAAATTTGTAGGTTGGCAACATTTGAGGGGGTCACTTTGTATGGGGCGGTTGTGCAACTTGACCGAAAGTGTTGCCATGTTTGGTTTTTCTTTTCTTCGTTCATACAATTTTTTGGACTTTCTATTCAAAAACATAAAAAGTAGAAGGAAAAATATTTTTAATCAAAATATTTCCCCAAAACATATCAAGTGGTCGTCGTAATGACATTTGACCATTTTCATCTTAATAAACTGGCAACACTGGAGTCCAGAATTTTTTTCACTTTTCGAGTAATTGAGCCTAAACTATAGATCAAGAGTATAAGAAATGTATGGGAGATATTTCTTAATTAAATCATTCGTTTTGGGAAAACAATAAAATTTCAGTGTTGCCATACAAAAAATAATAATTTTCATACAAATTTATTTTTGGATTGAATATTTCGCTACTATAATGTATGGGGCATTTGTAGGTACTGATATTTTGTGAATTTTGGTGAAAAAAATTTCAGTGTTGCCATACAAAAAATAATAATTTTCATACAAATGTTTTCTTATTTCAAATATTTGAGGTGGTTGTCTTCATTTGATGGCCTTATAATGTATGAGGCGATTGTAGGCTCTAATAGTCCGTAAATGATGGTGAAAAAATATTTTAGGGTTGCCATACAAAAAATAAAAGTTTTCATACAAAATGTACTTTTTTATGTAATATTTCGGGCTATTTCATCAATCTTATGTCATTACAATATATCAGGAGGTTGTTGGTACTTATAGATCGTACACATCGGAGGAAAAATGTTGCAGTGTTGCCACATTACGAAAAAATGAGAAAAAATTTAAAAATCAAGATGGCCGCCGAGTTATTTTGGTTTGAATTTTTCCGATTTCAGAGGTGACTTTGAGGGGTCGCATCGGGAAGGTTTTTCAACTTTTTTTCAATATTTTTTTTGCATTCGCTTGAAGGTATCCTCGATTTTGATATTTTGGTAATATTTATTTTTTCGACAAGATGGCGGATGCAGTGGCGGCCATTTTGACAAATGTACGAAAAATGACATTTTTTGGGTGCATTTTTCTTCTGGTTGGCAACATTTGAGCGGGTTCCTTTGTTCCGGGCGAATGTGTAACTTGACCCAAAGTGTTGCCAGGTTTAATTTTTTTTTTCTTCGTTTATACATTTTTTTGGACTTTCTATTCAAAAATATGAAAAGTAGAAGGAACAATATTTTTAATCAAAAATTTATACATGCAAACGTGTCCTGGTTGTCGTAATGACATTTGACCATTTTCGTCCATTTCACCTGGCAACACTGACTGCTGGAATTTTTTTTCCGTTTTACGAAAACCCGAATTGATCTCCCAGAAGGAGTGGTGCGGGGTAGATTCTATATATGAGGGTATTTTTGGTTCACTCTCGGATCTATGGGAAAACTCCAACTTTTCAAAAATCCAAGATGGCGGCCGAGATGAAAAGACCAACTTTTTTTTTTATTATGCAGCTACCCGAGATTGGTGTCGTTTTCGACTAATGTTGGGAAAAGTGTTACGATGAATTTGGAAAAATTTGAAAAAACAAGATGGCCGCCGAGATATTTAAGTTTAAAATTTTTCAATTTTCGAGGTTACTTTGCGGGGTCGGATTGCGTTGGGTTTTTAACTTTTTTGCGATTTTTTTACTTTGTTGCCTTGCATCTATCCTCAATTTTGACGTTTGGGGTATATTTTTTTTTTCGACAAGATGGCGGACCCCGTGGCGGCCATATTGTAAAACGTATGAAAAATCGCGTTTTTTGAGGGAAAAATTTTTTAGGTTGACAACATTTGACGGGGTCACTTTGTATGGGGCGGTTGTGGGACTTGGTCTGAAGTGTTGCCAGGGTATGTTGATTTTTTTTTCGTTCATATATTTTTGTGAACTTTCTATTCAAAAATATGAAAAGTAGAAGGAGAAACATTTTTAATCAAAAAATTTCACCAAAAAATTTTTAGTGGTCATCGTAATGACATTTGACCATTTTCATCTAAATTAACTGGCAACACTGGGAGCTAGAATTTTTTTTCCCGTTTTTTCACATTTCGAGTAGCCCAGCCGAAAGTATTGGTGGGGGGTTATAATGATGTATGGGAAAGTTGCTTGACTATCTATGGTTACTATGGGAAAAATCCGACCGTTCGAAAATTCAAGATGGCGGCCGCTCGGCGATTGTCAACTTTTTTATTTATGTGAGCACGTACCCAATATTGGTGTCATTTTCGAATAATATTGGGACGACTAATACGATGAAATTAGAAAAAATTTAAAAAACAAGATGGTCGCCGAGATATTTTTCTTTAAAGTTTTAAAATTTTAGAGGTGACTTTGTCGGCTCGCATCGGGGTAGTTTTTTAACTTTTTTATAATATTCTTTTTGTTTTCCCTTAAAAGTGTCCTCAATTTTGATATTTTGGGAATAATTTTTTTTTCAACAAGATGGCGGACGCCGTGGCGGCCATTTTGTAAAATTTATGAAAAATGGTATTTTTTGAAGTAAAAAATTTGTAGGTTGGCAACATTTGAGGGGGTCACTTTGTATGGGGCGGTTGTGTAACTTGACCGAAAGTGTTGCCATGTTTGGTTGTTCTTTTCTTTGTTCATACAATTTTTTGGACTTTCCATTCAAAAATATGAAAAGTAGAAGGAAAAATATTTTTGATCAAAATATTTTACCAAAACATTTCAAGTGGTCGTCGTAATGACATTTGACCATTTTCATCTTAATAAACTGGCAACACTGGAGTCCAGAATTTTTTTCACTTTTCGAGTAATTGAGCCTAAACTATAGATCAGGAGTATAAGAAATGTATGGGAGATATTTCTTAATTAAATCATTCGTTTTGGAAAAACAATAAAATTTCAGTGTTGCCATACAAAAAATAATAATTTTCATACAAATTTATTTTTGGATTGAATATTTCGCTACTATAATGTATGGGGCATTTGTAGGTACTGATATTTTGTGAATTTTGGTGAAAAAAATTTCAGTGTTGCCATACAAAAAATAAATATTTTCATACAAATGTTTTCTTTTTTCAAATATTTGAGGCAGTTGTCTTCATTTGATGGCCTTATAATGTATGGGGCGATTTTTTTTCTGGCTTCCCCTTCTAAACCTCTCTCGCTCCCTCTCCATTTCCCGCTCCCTGTCCCTCCCTCTCCCTCCATCTCCTCTCCATCTCAAGCCAAATATGTCGCAAACAGACCCCTGAATCGAAAAATAAATTTCCAAGACCGATGACAATTTTGAAAAAAACTATTTATTTATTTTGTCTTTTGCGAAAGAGAAAGGCACGCGCGCTGCTTTAGCAGCGCGCGCCCCACGCGAAAACCTAGTTATAATATATAATCCTAGACTTACCACTGACTGACTGACATAATTGTTCTCCCAGAAAGAGTCGAGATACAACTTTGTTGTCTATGGCGGGTTTTCTCCATGCCCTCCAATGAGTATGGGAAAAATCTGACATTTCCCATTTTCAAGATGGCGGCCGCGCGGCGATTGTCAACTTTTTTGTTTATAGCTTTTTGCCAGATTTTTTTCGGGTGTTTTGTTAAAATTGCAAGTAGAATTACGAAAAAATGAGAAAAAATTGAAAAAACAAGATGGCCGCCGAGTTATTTTGGTTTGAATTTTTTCCATTTTAGAGGTGACTTTGAGGGGTCGCATCGGGGTTGTTTTTCAACTTTTTGGCGATATTTTTTTGCGTTGTCTTGAAAGTATTCTCGATTTTTATATTTTGGAGATATTTATTTTTTTGACAAGATGGCGGACGCGGTGGCGGCCATTTTGAAAAATGTACAAAAAATGACATTTTTTGGGTGCAATTTTCTTCTGGTTGGCAACATTTGAGCGGGTCCCTTTGTTCCGGGCGGTTGTGTAACTTGACCCAAAGTGTTGCCAGGTTTTATTTTTTTTATCTTTGTTCATATATTTTTTTGGACTTTCTATTCAAAAACATGAAAAGTAGAAGGAGCAATATTTTTTATCAAAACATCGCATGAGCAAACGTGTCCTGGTTGTCGTAATGACATTTGACCATTTTCGTCGATTTCACCTGGCAACACTGACTGCTGGATTTTTTTTTTCGTTTTACGAAAACCCGAATTGATCTCCCAGAAGGAGTGGTGGGGGGTAGATACTATGTATGGGGGAATTTTTGGTTCACTCCCGGATCTATGGGAAAACTCCAACTTTTCAAAAATCCAAGATGGCGGCCGAGGTGAAAAGACCAACTTTTTTTTTTATTATGCAGCTACCCGAGATTGGTGTCGTTTTCGACTAATGTTGGGAAAAGTGTTACAATGAATTTGGAAAAAATTGAAAAAACAAGATGGCGGCCGAGATATTTAAGTTTAAATTTTTTCAATTTTCGAGACTACTTTGCGGGGTCGGATTGCGTTGGGTTTTTAACTTTTTTGCGATTTTTTTACTTTGGTGCCTTGGATCTATCCCCAATTTTGACGTTTGGGGTATATTTTTTTTTGTGACAAGATGGCGGACCCTGTGGCGGCCATTTTATAAAATGTACGAAAAATTGCATTTTTTGAAGGAAAAATTTTTTTGGTTGGCAACATTTGACGGGGTCACTTTGTATGGGGCGGTTGTGGGTCTTAGTTTGAAATGTTGCCAGGGTACGTTGATTTTTTTTTCGTTCATACATTTTTGTGAACTTTCTATTCAAAAATATGAAAAGTAGAAAGAGAAACATTTTAAATCAAAAAATTTCACCAAAAAATTTTTAGTGGTCGTCGTAATGACATTTGACCATTTTCATCTAAATTAACTGGCAACACTGGGAGCTAGAATTTTTTTTCCCGTTTTTTCACATTTCGAGTAGCCCAGCCGAAAGTATTGGTGGGGGGTTATAATGATGTATGGAAAAGTTGCTAAACTATCTATGGTTACTATGGGAAAAATCCGACCGTTCGAAAATTCAAGATGGCGGCCGCTCGGCGACTGTCAACTTTTTTATTTATGTGAGCACCTACCCAATATTGGTGTCATTTTCGAATAATTTTGGGACGACTAATACGATAAAATTAGAAAAAAATTAAAAAACAAGATGGCCGCCGAGATATTTTTCTTTAAAGTTTTGAAATTTTAGAGGTGACTTTGTGGGGTCGCATCAGGGTGGTTTTTCAATTTTTTTATAATATTATTTTTGTTTTCCCTTAAAAGTATCCTCAATTTTGATATTTTGGGGATATTTTTTTTTTCAACAAGATTGCGGACCCCGCGGTGGCCATTTTGTAAAGTGTACGAAAAATTGCATTTTTTGAAGGAAAAAATTAGTAGGTTGGCAACACTTGAGGGGGTTACTTTGTATGGGGCGGTTGTGTAACTTGACCGAAAGTGTTGCCATGTTTAGTTTTTCTTTTCTTCGTTCATACAATTTTTTGGACTTTCCATTCAAAAATATGAAAAGTAGAAGGAAAAATATTTTTAATCAAAATATTTTATCAAAACATTTTAAGTGGTCGTCGTAATGACATTTGACCATTTTCATCTTAATTAACTGGCAACACTGGAGTCCAGAATTTTTTTCACATTTCGAGTAGTTGAGCCTAAACTATAGATCAAGAGTATAAAAAATGTATAAGAGGTATTTCTGAATTAAATCATTCGTTTTGGGAAAACAATAAAATTTTAGTGTTGCCATACAAAAAATAATAATTTTCATACAAACTTATTTTTGGATTGAATATTTCGCTACTATAATGTATGGGGCATTTGTAGGTACTGATATTTTGTGAATTTCGGTGAAAAAAAATTCAGTGTTGCCATACAAAAAATAATATTTTTCATACAAATGTTTTCTTGTTTCAAATATTTGAGGCGGTTGTCTTCATTTGATGGCCTTATAATGTATAGGGCGATTGTAGCTTCTAATAGTCCATAAATGATGGTGAAAAAAATTTCAGTGTTGCCATACAAAAAATAATAATTTTCATACAAATGTACTTTTTTATGTAATCATTTCATCAATTTTATGTCATTACAATATATCCGGATCTATGGGAAAAATCCGACTTTTCGAAAATCCAAGATGGCGGCCGAGGTGAAATGACCAACTTTTTTTTTTATTATGCAGCTACCCGAGATTGGTGTCGTTTTCGGCTAATGTTGGGAAATGTGTTACGAAGAATTTGGAAAAATTTGAAAAAACAAGATGGCCGCCGAGATATTTTGATTTAAAATTTTTCAATTTTCGAGGTGAGTTTGCGGGGTCGGATTGCGTTGGATTTTAAACTTTTTTGCGATTTTTTTGCTTTGTTGCCTTGCATCTATCCCCAATTTTGACGTTTGGGGTATATTTTTTTTTTCGCCAAGATGGCGGACGCCGTGGCGGCCATTTTATAAAATGTACGAAAAATTGCATTTTTTGAAGGAAAAAATTTTTAGGTTGGCAACATTCCTCCCCCTTCTCCCTCTCCCTCTCCATCTTCCTCCCTCTCCTTCTCCCTATTCCTCCCCCTCTCCCTTCCTCTCCCTCTCCATCTTCCTCACCCCCTCCCTCACCCTCTCCCTTTCCCGCCACTCTCTCTCCGTCTCCCCCTCCCTCTTCCTCTCTCTTCCTCTCTCTCCCTCTCCTTCTCCCTCTTCCTCCCCCTCTCCCGCTCTTCTCCCCTCTCCATCTCATATTTTGTTAATCATGCCAAAAATAAACAAACCAAAAGTAGTAGTTTGAAGCCAAACATGTCGCAAACATAGCCCTGAATCGAAAAATAAATTTCAAAGACCAATTATATTTTTGAAAAAACTATTTATTTATTTTGTCTTTTGCGAAAGAGAAAGGCACGCGCGCTGCTTTAGCAGCGCGCGCCCCACGCGAAAACCTAGTTATATTATATAATCCTAGACTTACGGGGAGTGAACTATATAATTGTTCTCCCAGAAGGAGTCGAGATACGATAATGTTGTCAATGGCGAAAGTTTTCCATCCCCTCCCGACACCTCGGGAAAAATCTGACATTTCCCATTTTCAAGATGGCGGCTGCGCGGCGATTGTCAACTTTTTTGGTTAGAGCTTTTTGGCCAATGTTTTTGGAGGTTTTCGTAAAGTTTAGGAAGAGAATTACGAAAAAAGGAGAAAAAAATGAAAAAACAAGATGGCCGCCGAGTTATTTAGGTTTGAATTTTTCCCATTTTAGAGGTGAGTTTGCGGGGTCGCATCGGGGTGGTTTTTCAACTTTTTGGCGATATTTTTTTTGCGTTGTCTTGAAAATATCCTCAATTTTGATATTTTGGGGATATTTATTTTTTCGACAAGATGGCGGACGCGGTGGCGGCCATTTTGAAAAATGTACGAAAAATGACATTTTTTGGGTGCATTTTTCTTCTGGTTGGCAACATTTGAGCGGGTCCCTTTGTTCCGGGTGGTTGTGTAACTTGACCCAAAGTGTTGCCAGGTTTCATTTTTTTTACCTTTTTTCATATATTTTTTTGGACTTTCTATTCAAAAACATGAAAAGTAGAAGGAGCAATATTTTTGGTAACAAAATCACACATGAAACCGTGTCCCGGTCGTCGCTATGACATTTGACCATTTTCGTCGATGTCGACTGGCAACACTGGTTGCTGGAATTTTTTTTTCGTTTTACGAAAACCCGAATTGATCTCCCAGAAGGAGTGGTGGGGGGTGAGTACTTTATATGGGAGAATTTTTTGTTCACCCCCGGATTTATGGGAAAAATCCGACTTTTCGAAAATCCAAGATGGCGGCCGAGGTGAAATGACCAACTTTTTTTTTTATTATGCAGCTACCCGAGATTGGTGTCGTTTTCGGCTAATGTTGGGAAAAGTGTTACGAAGAATTTGGAAAAATTTGAAAAAACAAGATGGCCGCCGAGATATTTTGATTTAAAATTTTTCAATTTTCGAGGTGAATTTGCGGGGTCGGATTGCGTTGGGTTTTTAACTTTTTAGCGAGTTTTTTTCATTGTTGCCTTGCATCTATCCCCAATTTTGACGTTTGGGGTATATTTTTTTTTTCGCCAAGATGGCGGACCCCGTGGCGGCCATTTTATAAAATGTATGAAAAATTGCATTTTTTGAAGGAAAAAAATTTTAGGTTGGCAACATTTGAAGGGGTCACTTTGTATGGGGCGGATGTGGGTCTTAGTGTGAAGTGTTGCCAGGTTACGTTGATTTTTTTTTCTTTCATACATTTTTGTGAACTTTCTATTCAAAAATGTAAAAAGTAGAAGGAAAAACATTTTTAATCAAAATATTTCACCAAAAAATTTTTAGCGGTCGTCGTAATGACATTTGACCATTTTCATCTAAATTAACTGGCAACACTGGGAGCTAGAATTTTTTTTCCCGTTTTTTCACATTTCGAGTAGCCCAGCCGAAAGTATTGGTGGGGGGTTATAATGATGTATGGGAAAGTTGCTTGACTATCTATGGTCACTATGGGAAAAATCCGACCGTTCCAAAATTCAAGATGGCGGCCGCTCGGCGGTTGTCAACTTTTTTATTTATGTGAGCACCTACCCAATATTGGTGTCATTTTCGAATAATTTTGGGACGTCTAATACGATGAAATTAGAAAAAATTGAAAAAACAAGATGGCCGCCGAGATATTTTACTTTAAAGTTTTGAAATTTTAGAGGTGAATTTGTGGGGTCGCATCGGGGTGGTTTTTCAACATTTTTATAATATTATTTTTGTTTTCCCTTGAAAGTGTCCTCAATTTTGATATTTTGGGGATAATTTTTTTTTCAACAAGATGGCGGACTCCGTGGCGGCCATTTTGTAAAATGTACGAAAAATGGTATTTTTTGAAGGAAAAAATTAGTAGGTTGGCAACACTTGAGGGGGTTGCTTTGTATGGGGCGGTTGTGTAACTTGAGCGAAAGTGTTGCCATGTTTAGTTTTTCTTTTCTTCGTTCATACAATTTTTTGGACTTTCCATTCAAAAATATGAAAAGTAGAAGGAAAAATATTTTTAATCAAAATATTTTACCAAAACATTTTAAGTGGTCGTCGTAATGACATTTGACCATTTTCATCTTAATTAACTGGCAACACTGGAGTCCAGAATTTTTTTCACTTTTCGAGTAATTGAGCCTAAACTATAGATCAGGAGTATAAGAAATGTATGGAAGATATTTTTTAATTAAATCATTCGTTTTGGAAATACAATAATATTTTAGTGTTGCCATACAAAAAATAATAATTTTCATACAAATTTATTTTTGGATTGAATATTTTGCTGCTATAATGTATAGGGCATTTGTAGGTACTGATATTTTGTGAATTTTGGTGAAAAAAATTTCAGTGTTGCCATACAAAAAATAATAATTTTCATACAAATGTTTTCTTTTTTCAAATATTTGAGGCGGTTCTCTTCATTTGATGGCCTTATAATATATGGGGCGATTGTAAGTTCTAATAGTTCGTAAATGATGGTGAAAAAATATTTTGGGGTTGCCATACAAAAAATAAAAGTTTTCATACAAATGTGCTTTTTCATGTAATATTTCAGGCTATTTCGTAAATCTTATGTCATTACAATATATCAGGAGGTTGTTGGTACTTATAGATAGTACACATCGGAGGAAAAATGTTGCAGTGTTGCCATATAAAAATGTTAATTTTCATACAAATGTATTTTGTGTCGAATATTTCAGATTGTTTGTCCATTGAATGTCAATACAACGTATGAGGCGTTTAATAGGGTTATTATTAGTTATTGTTATCAACTAGCTGACCCGGCAAACTTTGTAACGCCTATCAATTTCTCCCTCTCCCTCTCCATCGCTTTCCTTCCCCTCCCTCTCCCCCTCTTAACCCTTTCCCTCGCCCTTTCCCCCTTCCTCCCTCTCCCTCTCGTTCTTCCACCCTCTCACTCTCCCTCCCTCTCCCGCCCAATCTCTCTTCGTCTACCTCTCCCTCTCCTTCTCCCTCTCCCTTTCCTTCTCCCTCTCCCTCACCCCTTCCCTCTCCCTCTCATATTCTGTTAATCGTGCCAAAAAAATAGACAAATTAAAAATAGTAGTTTGAAGTCAAATATGTCGCAAACAGACCCCTGAATCGAAAAATAAATTTCCAAGACCGATGAAAATTTTGGAAAAAAAAAACTATTATTTATTTTGCCTTTTGCGGAAGAGAAAGGCACGCGCGCTGCTTTAGCAGCGCGCGCCCCACGCGAAAACCTAGTTATTATAATATATAATCCTAGACTTACCACTGACTGAACTATATAATTGTTCTCCCAGAAGGAGCAGAGATACAACTTTTTTGTCTATGGCGGATATTCTCCTTTCTCTCACCACACCTCGGGAAAAATCTGACATTTCCCATTTTCAAGATGGCGGCTGCGCGGCGATTGTCAACTTTTTTGTTTATGGCCTTTTGCAAAATGTTTTTGAGGGTTTTCGTAAAGTTTAAGAAGGGAATTATGAAAAAATGAGAAAAAATTTAAAAAACAAGATGGCCGCCGAGTTATTTTGGTTTGAATTTTTCCCATTTTAGAGGTGACTTTGAGGGGTCGCATCGGGGTGGTTTTTCAACTTTTTTATGATATTTTTTTTGTGTTGTCTTGAAAATATCCTCGATTTTGATATTTTGGGGATATTTATTTTTTCGACAAGATGGCGGACGCGGTGGCGGCCATTTTGAAAAATGTACGAAAAACGTCATTTTTTGGGTCAATTTTTCTCCAGGTTGGCAACATTTGGGTGGGTTCTTTTGTTCCGGGCGGTTGTGTAACTTGACCCAAAGTGTTGCCAGGTTTTATTTTTTTTATCTTCGTTCATATATTTTTTTGGACTTTCTATTCAAAAATATGAAAAGTAGAAGGAGCAATATTTTTAATCAAAAATTCACACATGCAAACGTGTCGTGGTTGTCATAATGACATTTGACCATTTTTGTCGATGTCGACTGGCAACACTGACTGCTGGAATTTTTTTTTCGTTTTACGAAAACCCGAATTGATCTCCCAGAAGGAGTGGTGGGGGGTGAGTACTTTTTATGGAAGAATTTTTTGTTCACCCCCGGATCTATGGGAAAAATCCGACTTTTCGAAAATCCAAGATGGCGGCCGAGGTGAAATGACCAACTTTTTTTTTTATTATGCAGCTACCCGAGATTGGTGTCGTTTTCGGCTAATGTTGGGAAAGGTTTTACGAAAAATTTGGAAAAATTTGAAAAAACAAGATGGCCGCCGAGATATTTTGATTTAAAATTTTTCAATTTTCGAGGTGACTTTGCGGGGTCGGATTGCGTTGGGTTTTAAACTTTTTTGCGATTTTTTTTCTTTGTTGCCTTGCACCTATCCCCAATTTTGACGTTTGGGGTATATTTTTTTTTTCGCCAAGATGGCGGACCCCGTGGCAGCCATTTTATAAAATGTACGAAAAATTGCATTTTTTGAAGGAAAAAATTTTTAGGTTGGCAACATTTGAGGGGGTCATTTTGTATGGGGCGGTTGTGGATCTTGGTCTGAAGTGTTGCCAGGGTACGTTGATTTTTTTTTCGTTCATACATTTTTGTGAACTTTCTATTCAAAAATATGAAAAGTAGAAGGAGAAACATTTTTAATCAAAAAATTTCACCAAAAAATTTTTAATGGTCGTCGTAATGACATTTGACCATTTTCATCTAAATTAACTGGCAACACTGGGAGCTAGATTTTTTTTTCCCGTTTTTTCACATTTCGAGTAACCCAGCCGAAAGTATTGGTGGGGGGTTATAATGATGTATGGAAAAAATGCTTGACTATCTATGATTACTATGGGAAAAATCCGACCGTTCGAAAATTCAAGATGGCGGCCGCTCGGCGACTGTCAACTTTTTTATTTATGTGAGCACCTACCCAATATTGGTGTCATTTTCGAATACTTTTGGGACGACTAATACGATGAAATTAGAAAAAAATTAAAAAACAAGATGGCCGCCGAGATATGTTTCTTTAAAGTTTTGAAATTTTAGAGGTAACTTTGTGGGGTCGCATCGGGGTGGTTTTTCAACTTTTTTATAATATTCTTTTTGTTTTCCCTTGTAAGTGTCCTCGATTTTGATATTTTGGGGATAATTTTTTTTTTCACAAGATGGCGGACCCCA
Organism: Thymelicus lineola; assembly: GCA_963932265.1. Lineage (NCBI taxonomy): Eukaryota > Metazoa > Arthropoda > Insecta > Lepidoptera > Hesperiidae > Thymelicus > Thymelicus lineola. Next base: position 10,409,718 of record OZ010692.1, read on the forward strand.
TGGCGGCCATTTTATAAAATGTACGAAAAATGTAATTTTTTGAACGAAAAAATTTGTAGGTTGGCAACATTTGAGGGGGTCACTTTGTATGGGGCGGTTGTGCAACTTGACCGAAAGTGTTGCCATGTTTGGTTTTTCTTTTCTTCGTTCATACAATTTTTTGGACTTTCTATTCAAAAACATAAAAAGTAGAAGGAAAAATATTTTTAATCAAAATATTTCCCCAAAACATATCAAGTGGTCGTCGTAATGACATTTGACCATTTTCATCTTAATAAACTGGCAACACTGGAGTCCAGAATTTTTTTCACTTTTCGAGTAATTGAGCCTAAACTATAGATCAAGAGTATAAGAAATGTATGGGAGATATTTCTTAATTAAATCATTCGTTTTGGAAAAACAATAAAATTTCAGTGTTGCCATACAAAAAATAATAATTTTCATACAAATTTATTTTTGGATTGAATATTTCGCTACTATAATGTATGGGGCATTTGTAGGTACTGATATTTTGTGAATTTTGGTGAAAAAAATTTCAGTGTTGCCATACAAAAAATAATAATTTTCATACAAATGTTTTCTTATTTCAAATATTTGAGGTGGTTGTCTTCATTTGATGGCCTTATAATGTATGAGGCGATTGTAGGCTCTAATAGTCCGTAAATGATGGTGAAAAAATATTTTAGGGTTGCCATACAAAAAATAAAAGTTTTCATACAAAATGTACTTTTTTATGTAATATTTCGGGCTATTTCATCAATCTTATGTCATTACAATATATCAGGAGGTTGTTGGTACTTATAGATCGTACACATCGGAGGAAAAATGTTGCAGTGTTGCCACATTACGAAAAAATGAGAAAAAATTTAAAAATCAAGATGGCCGCCGAGTTATTTTGGTTTGAATTTTTCCGATTTCAGAGGTGACTTTGAGGGGTCGCATCGGGAAGGTTTTTCAACTTTTTTTCAATATTTTTTTTGCATTCGCTTGAAGGTATCCTCGATTTTGATATTTTGGTAATATTTATTTTTTCGACAAGATGGCGGATGCAGTGGCGGCCATTTTGACAAATGTACGAAAAATGACATTTTTTGGGTGCATTTTTCTTCTGGTTGGCAACATTTGAGCGGGTTCCTTTGTTCCGGGCGAATGTGTAACTTGACCCAAAGTGTTGCCAGGTTTAATTTTTTTTTTCTTCGTTTATACATTTTTTTGGACTTTCTATTCAAAAATATGAAAAGTAGAAGGAACAATATTTTTAATCAAAAATTTATACATGCAAACGTGTCCTGGTTGTCGTAATGACATTTGACCATTTTCGTCCATTTCACCTGGCAACACTGACTGCTGGAATTTTTTTTCCGTTTTACGAAAACCCGAATTGATCTCCCAGAAGGAGTGGTGCGGGGTAGATTCTATATATGAGGGTATTTTTGGTTCACTCTCGGATCTATGGGAAAACTCCAACTTTTCAAAAATCCAAGATGGCGGCCGAGATGAAAAGACCAACTTTTTTTTTTATTATGCAGCTACCCGAGATTGGTGTCGTTTTCGACTAATGTTGGGAAAAGTGTTACGATGAATTTGGAAAAATTTGAAAAAACAAGATGGCCGCCGAGATATTTAAGTTTAAAATTTTTCAATTTTCGAGGTTACTTTGCGGGGTCGGATTGCGTTGGGTTTTTAACTTTTTTGCGATTTTTTTACTTTGTTGCCTTGCATCTATCCTCAATTTTGACGTTTGGGGTATATTTTTTTTTTCGACAAGATGGCGGACCCCGTGGCGGCCATATTGTAAAACGTATGAAAAATCGCGTTTTTTGAGGGAAAAATTTTTTAGGTTGACAACATTTGACGGGGTCACTTTGTATGGGGCGGTTGTGGGACTTGGTCTGAAGTGTTGCCAGGGTATGTTGATTTTTTTTTCGTTCATATATTTTTGTGAACTTTCTATTCAAAAATATGAAAAGTAGAAGGAGAAACATTTTTAATCAAAAAATTTCACCAAAAAATTTTTAGTGGTCATCGTAATGACATTTGACCATTTTCATCTAAATTAACTGGCAACACTGGGAGCTAGAATTTTTTTTCCCGTTTTTTCACATTTCGAGTAGCCCAGCCGAAAGTATTGGTGGGGGGTTATAATGATGTATGGGAAAGTTGCTTGACTATCTATGGTTACTATGGGAAAAATCCGACCGTTCGAAAATTCAAGATGGCGGCCGCTCGGCGATTGTCAACTTTTTTATTTATGTGAGCACGTACCCAATATTGGTGTCATTTTCGAATAATATTGGGACGACTAATACGATGAAATTAGAAAAAATTTAAAAAACAAGATGGTCGCCGAGATATTTTTCTTTAAAGTTTTAAAATTTTAGAGGTGACTTTGTCGGCTCGCATCGGGGTAGTTTTTTAACTTTTTTATAATATTCTTTTTGTTTTCCCTTAAAAGTGTCCTCAATTTTGATATTTTGGGAATAATTTTTTTTTCAACAAGATGGCGGACGCCGTGGCGGCCATTTTGTAAAATTTATGAAAAATGGTATTTTTTGAAGTAAAAAATTTGTAGGTTGGCAACATTTGAGGGGGTCACTTTGTATGGGGCGGTTGTGTAACTTGACCGAAAGTGTTGCCATGTTTGGTTGTTCTTTTCTTTGTTCATACAATTTTTTGGACTTTCCATTCAAAAATATGAAAAGTAGAAGGAAAAATATTTTTGATCAAAATATTTTACCAAAACATTTCAAGTGGTCGTCGTAATGACATTTGACCATTTTCATCTTAATAAACTGGCAACACTGGAGTCCAGAATTTTTTTCACTTTTCGAGTAATTGAGCCTAAACTATAGATCAGGAGTATAAGAAATGTATGGGAGATATTTCTTAATTAAATCATTCGTTTTGGAAAAACAATAAAATTTCAGTGTTGCCATACAAAAAATAATAATTTTCATACAAATTTATTTTTGGATTGAATATTTCGCTACTATAATGTATGGGGCATTTGTAGGTACTGATATTTTGTGAATTTTGGTGAAAAAAATTTCAGTGTTGCCATACAAAAAATAAATATTTTCATACAAATGTTTTCTTTTTTCAAATATTTGAGGCAGTTGTCTTCATTTGATGGCCTTATAATGTATGGGGCGATTTTTTTTCTGGCTTCCCCTTCTAAACCTCTCTCGCTCCCTCTCCATTTCCCGCTCCCTGTCCCTCCCTCTCCCTCCATCTCCTCTCCATCTCAAGCCAAATATGTCGCAAACAGACCCCTGAATCGAAAAATAAATTTCCAAGACCGATGACAATTTTGAAAAAAACTATTTATTTATTTTGTCTTTTGCGAAAGAGAAAGGCACGCGCGCTGCTTTAGCAGCGCGCGCCCCACGCGAAAACCTAGTTTCATATATAATAATAAAGTACTCTGTGATGGTATACCTACCTGCGAGCTAAACATGAAAATATGTTACGTAGTTTTTGCGTGAAATAATAACAACGCACAATTTTTATAATTAGTACGTAGAGTGCTATTATATTAATAGGATTCTCAATCATGTCCCCCGTTTTTTCGTAATGCATCGGTGATGCCCGGGTGTTGTTTGGTGACCACATACCATCAGCTGACTCGTCTAATTAGTTATATAAAATTGATTTTATTTGGAATTTAAACTAAAACAGCGCTAATATCTTGTAACGATCCAAAAAGGTTTGAGAGTGGACAGAAAAATATACATATAGATAGTATACATATAGGTAGTATACCTATGCTACGTCTGCAATGCAATATGCATTAGGGTGATAAAAAGACGGTAGTTGAAGGAAAAGTACTCTGAATATTGATGATGGCAAATTGCAATATGCACTTATTTTATGATTTGCCTTAATTTCCAGTGCAAGATTTAAAAACAATTTAAAACTCTTCAGGTTTTTGAACAACTATTTGATTGCGTTTTGTTATTGCTAATCATCACGTTGACATTACCATATCCAGCAACACTACTTTACAATTACGACCTAAATAAGTGTGTAAAATGCAATTTTTCTGTCCTGGAATTTTTTGAACTGCCTTGCAGTTATAATTGCACTAATTAACCACAATAGGACATAACCTATACTGCGAATGTACACTCACAGAACGAAATAAAAACTAATCAAACATAGCGATTTCAATTCAATTACTTTGTTGTCCATCAACAATTGTAACGAAACGAATGCTTAATTTTCGCGGGACTCCAATAAAATACTTACCCAATGGTGTACATTATACAAGCTCGTATTATTTGAGTAAACTGTTACTTATGCCGTCAATTGTAAATAATATGAGATAGGTTTTATGTATTTACTTTTAGTTTCATAAACAAAACAAAGAGTGTATTATTTACAGATAAAACGGTGGGGGTTCGGTTCGATTTCATCAATTATTTTTCGTCGGCAGATATGTCGGCAGATAGGTCGAGTAACTTAAATCGTATTCGCAATGAATGTTAATAAGAACAACATATCTACTTAATAGTTTTTCATTACATCTCTTCATCTTTTAATTTGGTGCAAAACTATTGCTTATAATTCAAAATTGATGAATGAATTAAACGTAATTAGGTAGGTTTATTATATTAAATTATTTTTAATATTCCATTGTATATTTTTACCAAATGAAATATTCACAATAACAATATCCACTTAAGTGTATGTAATAGTCATATTTCGATTGCTGCAATAAAGAATTAAAAAAGGATGTTTTACTAGTTGTTCAAATTTCCAAAACTGGTGCACAAGTCAACTGCACACTGCACACGATCTAATATAATCCTTACTTCACTTTTCCTTAATTCCTCATTTATTTAGTCGTGGCAATCATTGAAGTATAATGTCATAGAACATACATCTCGAACAAAATGTGTGTCCCACCCGGGAGGTTCGATTTTCAAAATTAAGCCTCGGTTCTCCTATCAAAATCGAACGAATCCCTTGAAGATTGAAGCCACGTGGCGCCAATGCATTGGGGCATACATGATGTTCGCGGTGTCGCTTCTATACGCTAGTAGTAATACTTCAATGGTGGCAATAGGTTTTTTTCAGGTTAACTTTCCATCGGCATGGTTGATGAATGTAGGGAGCAGGGAGCAGGCAACACGGTATCGCAGTATCGCATCGCTACGCACAATGTCCAATAAACTAGCCGATGTTATCTGATGCTGTAAATGAATCAGTGCCGTCGCCGTCGGTTGCCTTTCCGAACTTAACACCGCGATCTGCTAATTTATGAACGGACCAATGCTTGTTGTACAATGCATTACATCAACGACGTGCTTGTATGGATTATTGATTTCCTTTTATAAAATTTGTATTTCCTTCTATTTAAATTTTCCTAATTAACCATTGACGAAAAAAGAGGTTTGTTATATTTGACGTGTTTGTGTATCTGTGGATCTATGTGTGTCTGTGGCATCGTAGCTCCCTAAAGGATGAACCGATTTGGATCTAGGGAGAGGGAGAGGGAGAGGGAGAAATATTGGATTTTTGTGATATCTTTGCAATTTTCTATTGAATAACGTCACTGAATTTTTTTATTAAAGACAGTATACAAGCGCAATTTGTCTTTGTGTTGTACGTGCCAGGTTATTCTAATCGGCCTATAATAGCTCTCAATTTCAGCCATGTAGAGAAAACTAATCAAAATGAACCGTTGGAAGCACACGCATAACTTACTTTGCTTTCTACATAACGCACTTTCAGTGGAAAAAAAGCGTAAGTCGTCTTACGTTGAATTTCAGTTATTAATATGATTGGAAAGAGGGACAAAAGCTGCATATGCTCAATTTTTTTTCAAATTTTATCATTAATTTTGCCGGTTTTGTGCAAGAAATATTAATGTAAATTCCTTTGAGTATTTACTGATATTTCAATAGATTTTTTTGCTTTCCTGTAAAATTGCAATTTCCATCTTATGCCTTTTTTCTACTGAAGGTGCGATATGAGAGTTCATTTAGGTTTAGGTAGGTATATGAGTTCGATTTTTTTATCATAATTGTGTATAATGGGCGTAATTAATATATTTACTGGTATGTTCGAATATTTAAATCTATACTAATATTATAAATGCGAAAGTAACTCTGTCTGCTACTCAATAACGCCTAAAACACTTAACCGATTTTGATGAAATTTGGTACAGATATAGAATTGAGCTCGGGAATGAACATAGGATACTTTTTATCCCGGAAAATAGACGTGTTCCTGAGGGATAACTATTCCACGCCAAAACCACTGAACCGATTTTGATGAAATTTGGTACAGATATAGAATTGAGCTCGGGAAAGGACATAGGATACTTTTTATCCCGGAAAATAGACCTGTTCCTGAGGGATAACTCTTTCAAGCCACTAAACCGATTTTGATGAAATTTGGTACAGATATAGAATTGAGCTTGGGAATGGACATAGGATACTTTTTATCCCGGAAAATAGACCTGTTCCTGAGGGATAACTCTTTCAAGCCACTAAACCGATTTTGATGAAATTTGGTATAGATATAGAATTGAGCTCGAGAAAGGACATAGGATACTTTTTATCCCGGAAAATAGACCTGTTCCTGAGGGATAACTCTTTTAAGCCACTAAACCGATTTTGATAAAATTTAGTACAGATATAGAATTGAGCTCGGGAAAGGACATAGGATACTTTTTATTCCGGAACATAGACCTGTTCCTGAGGGATAAATAACTCTTTCAAGCCACTAAACCGATTTTGATGAAATTTGGTACAGATATAGAATTGAGCTCGGGAAAGGACATAGGATACTTTTTATCCCGGAAAATAGACCTGTTCCTGAGGGATAACTCTTTCAAGCCTAAAAAACTGAACCGATTTTGATGTTTGGTACAGATATAGAATTGAGCTCGGGAAAGGACATAGGATACTTTTTATCCTGGAAAATAGACCTGTTCCTGTGGGATAACTCTTTCAAGCCACTAAACCGATTTCGATGAAATTTAGTACAGATATAGAATTGAGCTCGGGGAAGGACATAGGATACTTTTTATCCCAGAAAATAGACCTGTTCCTGAGGGATAACTCTTTCAAGCCACTATTATTCGTCACGTACCCTATATTGTGGGGTATCGTTGAAAAGGTCTTTAAAAATATCTTCTAAGACTATTTTTGGATTTAGGGGTTCGTTTGCGAAATATTTGGCTTTCAAATTCTAATTTTGGTTAGAGTCAAGTGTCCCCCCCCCCTGTCGGCTAAACGGTTGGAGTTGGACACGTGAAAAAATTATCAAAAATAGATTAAATGATGAATTTACAAGGAAAATTATCACTGCTATGTTAGCATAAGTAGTTAATGAGGAACCCTACATTGCGCGTGGCCTGGAACGCATTTGCTCGGTATTTTGCTGTGGTTTTTTGACTCTTCCTGAAGTAACTAGTGAGAAAAAGTAGGTATTAAAATAACTCCAGAAAACATTACTAATTTTATTCGTAAGTAGCACTAACTTATTTACTCTTAGGGTGTGATAAAAAATAGAGACCACCTTCGATCAAAAATACCACCTGCGGAAAGAAGGACTGCTCTACGCACAAAAAACGTGACCTAAGTGTGCGTTTAGGTCACAGTTAGTTTAGAGACCCGTACCTAGTAGTGGGCTAATAGCCCAAGAATGATTAACGATATTCCTTCGACAACTACAAATAAAGCAGACACAGATTGCGCAGATATTATCGGTAACCATAAAATTAAATAAATGCTGCAAAATAGAGATCGGAACAAACGCGCAAAAATAAAATAAAAATCGCAGTGCGTAATAAGCCAATACACGTCACAATTCAGTCTCAAAGTACGTTCAGATATGTAATCCTGAGGTTACAAACAGAGCTTGGGGATTCGTCACGTGCAATTCGTGCGATTCAACACTATTATGTTCCCACCTCGTACGGGCGGGGATTTGTAATGACATGATATTATTGTATTGCCTTACAACGTAGTAGTTTATTTTGACTTAGTCGTATTAATAAGTTTGCAATCTTCCAAAAGTTTTTTTATGAACGTACTTCGTGTAAAGATCTAGGTATATCCAATTTACAATATCAAAAAAAATGTATCAAAGTTGTACATTATAACAATATGCATACTAACCTCAATGTAAAGATCTAAACAGATATCAATTAAAAAGGATGGAAAACTTTCTCTCTATAGAAATCTTTAGATCCCATAACTTAAGTTTACAAACAAGTAGATAAGTTTAGTAAGGTTTGGAAGCGCTCACAGCCCGGCGGCTTGCGTCGATCCTATGTGATCGACAAAGTTAAGGAACAGCAGGCGCGGTCGGTAGTTGGATTGGTGACCGCTAGTGACAAATAATTCTTAAGCGTTTCCGTGCTTCAGAGGGCACATAAAGCCGTCGGTCTCGGTTGTTATCATAAGATAACCATCGTCGATAAGTCGTTCAGTCATGTTGAAGGCCCTCGGGTGGTTTGAAAACTTCTCACACTTGGCCACTAATCCCTCCACCAATCCGCACTGGAGAAGCGTGGTGGAGTATGCTCTAGGCCTCCTCAACAGGAGAGACCCGTGCCCAGTAGTGGGCCATTAATGGGTTGAAGCCAAGTTTACTAAACCTAAATCTCATATAAAACTCGCGAATTGATGTGTTGTGAGGTGGCTTACGCAAGACGCTATACTGTAGCTCAGTAGTGAAACTAGAGTAAACTTACCTGCCAATCAAAGGATGCTAGATTCAAATTCATCCCCAACCAATCCACCGGAAAAATATTAAATTTCTTGTCCACCTAGGTACTACATGTATTTCTAGTGAAGGAAAGTAGAAGTAGGGTTGCAAGATACATACAAATTCCGAGACAATTCTACTGTAACCTCGATGCACTGCGCTGGCCGCTGGCGGATCCAGGATAGTTAGAGTTTCTGGGTGGAAGCGCCCTTTTGTTTACGCACGTTGCGCCCTTTTATCGGCGGAATCCGGAACATAGGAATCTAATCCTAAACCCACTTGGAACTGTGGAAATGTTTATTTACACTTATATTAGCACATTCGCGCCCTTACAAATAGAAGAGGCGTAAATGCATTTCAGATTTTCCTATCAGTTAACATAAAAATATGTTCAGAAATTTATTTTGTAAATATTTATTTTTCACCTCCCATTCTGAAACACAAAATATTTTAGAATTTTTAGGTCATAAGTACTTATTTTTTAAATTCTATAACAAATGTCAAGTTAATAAAAATGTTAAGAAATTTTATACAATTCAAAATGTTCTCTTTCAGAATAGAACCTGGTACCGGCTTGCTGCCGAAGAGTCTTCTTGGCAACGCGTGCAGGGTACCCGCGTATCACTATACGCTGCGTACTACGATGATCGGGCAAAACAACGTTACGTACGCATTCTTGCTATTCTACAAGGTGAGTTGAAGAAAAACCTTTAAACTATTAGGTGTTTACCGCTACTTAAAATTTTTGGAACGAAGTTCCTTATCGCGCGTTGCGAAAGGGGGCTAGACGGAAAAAATTACATCTTTTGGTCTTATATATGTATGTACGTATATCGAAAGGAACTTCGTTCCATCCGGGGGTGTCCCTTGAAAACTCTCAAGTTTTTTTATTTCTATGGGAGAAAATTTAATGGGAGTTTAAGATTATTTTATCATAAAAACGGCCTTCAGTATTTAATTGTTCTTCAAATACAATTATTATAAATCAATTTGGATTCATTCAATCTGTTAATGGGCATGAGCGTCTCCTCCTGAGGAAGTGTTGACGAAGTCTTTAGTGTGCATTGTTTGAGGGATTAGAGTCACTAATCCCTCAACCAATTACCCACTTAGTCAGTGTCGGAAGTTTTTATTCCGCCCAAAGGCCTCCGAACCTTGCGATCGATCCCATCCGTTGTTAAAATTATTATAAAATTTCACTATTTTTAAATGTTCATTGTCAGAATTTTTAATGTGATGAGGACATAGAATAAGGATAACAAACGCGCTTGCAGTCACCATTCCCTATTGCCCATTGACATCTATGACAAAACAAACCTCGAACCTCGAAATAATAAGCAGACTATTGTCTTAATTGACTGAGGAATCGATACTTAACATATTTAATGTCAATTAGTTATGGACTCCTTACAGCTAAATAAAGGAACTTTTCTGAGTTGGGGCGTAACTGACATTGAAAATAGTGTAAAATCCGTTCCCTTTCAAAAAGTCTTAAAGCATAGCGTAGGTAAATTTTCATTGGATAATAACAACCGTAGAAGTTCTTTTTTCAAGTCTGTGCGTAGAATTCAGGTTGTAAATTTTGAAACTCTATTGTGGATTCTGGATCATTTAAAGTTAGAAGAAAAGAAAGCGTTTTCTAATTAGAACTGACAATGCCATGTAATAGTTCCCGCTAACAGTTTGCGGTCGCTATTCGATATAAAAAAGTGAGAAGTATTTCTATATGCAGTAGACAGCATAGATGTATCGCATTATAGTCACAACGTTACGTGCTCATTCTCGCCATTCTTCATGGTGAGTAAAAGCATACCACAGATTCCCATATAATGGAATAAGTATGGCGTAAATGCGCGAACATTATGCCCTCCTTCCACTGCGAAAGGGTAACGAGCGAGAAATAGCTGGGCGAAACGGAGTAAAACAGTTTCAGCCTTCCACTGAGAAAGAGTTAAACTGAAAATTATAGTTCGCTTTCCATTGCAAGCGAGCTTCGCGGAGTGAGATACTTAGGCGGGAAATGAGATGAATGAAATGAGCGAGGTGCGGACTTCCATTGCGAGCGAGCGTTGCGAAATGATCCTCTACTAGACTGCCTGCTGCTGTGGTATCTTTAGGCGTTTGTTTGATTTGAGTTTCAAAATTTGTACTTTCAATGTGGTGATGACGGTGGTGACGCAGTGGAAGCGCTTCTATGAAATTGACTATTGCGAGTCGAACGGAGTTCGTGCGAAGTCCGTTCCGCTAGTAGTGGAAGGCGGGCATTATTGCGGGCAGATGATGTTTATTTAGGCGCAAAACAGACTGCATAAAAGAGAAAACTTAGCTTTTATTACCACTTAAATCAGAAGTAATCGCAGTTTTAAAATGAAGCCATAATAACTTGGATCTATTTTTTTGTCATTGGTTAACCAGGTCGTTGTCTATGGGTGACTATTAGGTTTATAAGTGTTCATTTTAATGCATATGAAAATTATATCAAGTCATATTACACTATATGTAATTATACTATTACACATCCTACGTAGGTATCCTTTGACTAGTCTGAGACGTCATCGCACCTATCCGAGATCGTTCTAGTCATGCGAAGGCCTCGTAAAATATACTGTTAATTTCCCTAGTAATTATCAATTACTGTGATGGATTTGTTTTATTCAAATCAAACGCTGAAATCCCACCAAAAACGTCACGTGACGTCACTATCCGATATTCAATTTCTTGTTGGATGAATAAACAATAAGGAAGGTACAAAATAAAATATTTCTAAGATTTCTAATCAACACATCCAATTATCGAAGTACGATACCTTATAAATCTTATAATGCAAGGTTCCCTTATTATAACCTCAGCAATATTATGCTTCGTTAGTGTACCCGTGGAGCCGATAGGCTTTATTGATACCTCAACGTACCCTTAACTGATTTACCGCAAGTTCATAAAACAAGATGTTCAATCACTGCGTCTGACTGATGTTGCTACCGAGATGCAGATTACTTCAGTAATAAACATATTTTTTTAGAATATCAGCCCTAGATATATATTTTACTATGTTACATGGTTCGTAATTGATTATTTTTGTGGTAATGAATGTTTTATGATACATTCACATATAATTTTTATAGTATGAATAGACGCAAATTAATTCAAAAATGTTTTAGGTGTTATTAGCGCTTGAAAAACTATAACAATATCTTGATCACCTTCGTCAAAGTTTATTAATTTAATTTCAAATTCAATTCATTATATCAATAACGTCTCTCGAAGCAAATAAGTCTCCGGTCTGTTAGGACTGATTCCTATATTGTACTGATCTCATAATGAACAAATATCAAAATCACCTTTTCCCAAAATGACTGATTTTCTAAATGTCTTAAAAGGTGGGTAACTAGTATATGAAGTACCAAAGTACCAATTCATTACCATATCAAGTTATTCCGTCAATAAAAAAAAACATCGCGCGTGCACGTTGACAGCTGTAGCATTGGTTTTAAATGACTGTAAAAGAAAAATCGAATACGAATCAAAGTAAATTATGTGAGTTCGTTTTATTTGGAATTGGAGCTTAATCAGCAATTAAGTCATGTTTGGACTGTTTGCACGCGCCTTGCGCCTCCAGGCTCTTCTGTTTTAAGTCGGTAATTACATATTCAGTCATGGCTCACTTACTGTTTGGAATTATTATGGAAATTATCTATAAATAGCGCTCCTTATGCTACTCACTTGGCCGTTTTGTGATCATTTAAATACCATTAAAGTAATTATTTATTTGTAGTCACACAAGTTACTTTTTCTAACTCATTATGTTGAGGGAGAAAATAATTGACCTTTAGCAGGTAATTATTACGATTCCGCGGCCACTACTTTAAAAATTTGAACTTTAACATTTTTTTATTCTATAAAAGGAAATATCAATGACTTAATTAGCCAACAAACGAGCAATCGAGCCTCAGTCCTGATGGAAATGTAAATAAAAAAATACAGGAAATGTTATAAGTTATGACTTTTGATTATTCCTTTACTAAAAATGTTAAGTATAAATTATATGGTCATCGTCGCCCATGGACATCAGTAACACCTTCGCTTATACGGTCTCGGCCAAAGAACAGAGGAAAAAAGAATGAAAGAACTGACTCTCCAGCCGAAATGTTTATGTGTCGTTATATTTTTATTATACTACTAGGAAATCGCCCTCGCTTCGCTTCGGGAAAAATAGTAAAAAGAATAATATAGCCTATGTCACCCGGGGATAGTGTAGCTTCCCAACAGTGAACGATATTTTCAAATCGGTTCGGTAGTTTCGGAGCCTATTCAATGCAAACAAACAATCAAATCTTTCCTCTTTATAATATTAGTGTAGATAAGTAGTATCCATTGTTTTCATGTAAAACTATATTGTCACATTGTGTATACTGTTATAAACTTAGTGGAGTCTAGAACCATAGCCATCGCAGTCACAGATTCCTATCCTAAGTCATCATTTACCCCGAGATCTTGGGTACACATTAATTTTCTCGATTGCATAACTGTAATTCGTGTAAACTGTAGATGGATCGTGCAGCGGTTCCTAGGGACTGTCATTACAACGGTTTCCAATCGCTCCGTTCGTACGAAGCTTCCTAGTTCTATACAAACGTTGCTATTTGCTATGTAGTCATGTACTCGTACCTAATTTATAACTTTAAACGAAAGCGAATCAGTCATTCGTATGCAGATGCAGAATCATTATTTACAAACTTTTATTTAACTTCATACTAACTATTTATTACTCTTTTGGGATCTGCGGAATGACTTCCGGAGTTGTAATTTTATATTACTAGTTCCGATGACAATGTATTTTTATTTTTGAAGTGAAACTTCTTTAGAATCGTTAGTGATTTCAAACCGGATGCAACGGAAAAACGACAGGTAAGATAATATAACCGCTAATTTCGTCTTTGAATTTAACTTCTCCGTAGCTCAATGATCAGGACGTAGATACACAATACCTGATGCGCAGGTTCGCGTCTCTCAGTATTTCTTTTTTTTTAGTTTTATTTTTATACTGTTTTTATTTATTTTTATTTTTATACTGTTTTTAAACACTTTCAAATGCTCTTTTAAATATTTTCAAAGAATTTATCAACAAAAAATAAGAATTTCATTTTCGTTGTTTAATATCTGTCGATCGACCGACCGATTATACAGACAGTAAAAATGCTAAGTTGTATTCATAGATGGCGCGAGGAATAAGATAGAAGATTCGTTTTATTGCTAGATAGATTTTTAAAAAGTGCTAAGTTGTATTCATAGATGACGTGAGGAGTAAGATAGAAGATTCGTTTTATTGCTCGATAGATTTTTAAAAAGTGCTAAGTTGTATTCATAAATGGCGCGAGGAACAAGGTAGAAGATTCGATTTATTGCTTTTTCATCTTATTATCTTGAAACCAAAATTTTGGAAAGTTTCACTTCTACCACGTGTGAATTGCACACATTTTCTTTTTTTTTATGATAAACATGTCCTAATGCTACATTCAGGATTGGCTACAGAATACCGAACTCCTTAAAGGTTAAGACATGAAATGTTACAATTAAACGTTATTGCTCGTTCTAAATTAAATCTTAACCTCACTGCCACTCCAAGGGTTGCTATCAGATAAACTATCAAACGATGAACTGTTAAACCCTGTTTTAGATCTTTAAGTTATGAATTTGTTTAACTTTTATGACAGAAGACATCCATCCGCTCTTGGAGTTCCACTGCTGCACATAGGCCTCCCCTAACTTGCGGATGCCCGCTGTCTTCTTCAAGTCGTCAGTCCACCTGATCGGGGGGCGTCCTATGCTCCTTTTTCCGAGACGTAGGCGCCATTCGAGGACCTTTCTTCCCCAACAGTTATCGGTTCTTCGTACTATGTGGCCAGCCCATTGCTAATTCAGCCAGCTAATTCTTTGAGCTGTGTCGGTACCCTTGTTCGTCTACGGATTTCCTCATTTCTGATGTGATCATGTAGAGAAATACCGAGTATAGCCCTCTCCATAGCCCGCTGCGCTACTCTGAGCTTGTGGATTAGGCCACTTTTAATGGGATTAAAAGAAATATGCCTTTCAGTAATCAAACATTCATTATCATCATCACATTCATCATCAATTCCACGATGTTAAATAGGCACTGTCAATCAATATTGATACCACGTGTACCAAGTCCATACCTATCTCTGAACTACACAGCCATGTGTGAGTCACTGAGTCATTCAATTCAATAAAATCGAACGTAGCGAGCGTAAATGAAACGTCTATGCGCTAAAAAGGGAAAAAGCTTGGAAGCGTGCTGTTTTAATCCCGGCCGTCACTACAATACTGGAGAGGCGTTTATCTCGGCCGGGAAGGAATTTACACGACGCACACGCTCGAACGCGGTGACAAATGAGTATGCGCTTATCTCGCAGTGTTGCAGTGTCGCCGCACTTTCCTCCGACACTTTTGTTGGACACTTTTGTCTCGCTCCTGTCTCACCTTTGATAAAATTTAAAAGTACTTTATTGAGAGTTTGTACACCGTTTAGTAAGATCGGATATTTTAATGAGCCTCCATGTGACTTACTGGTCTGCCACAGATTAAGTACAAAACGTTTATGGCCTCGACTAGATAAAGCATTGTGCGATTAAGTTGTATAGCTGTACAGGCTATTATGTTGGATGTAAACAAGTTGGAAGTAAATATAGCTTGTGCTTACTTCTGTAGTTCTGATGTTTAGATAATTGCTAGTCGAGCGTAATAAATTGACAAATTGCGTTAGTAAATATGTATTTAAAAATAAATTGCTGGACGCTCAGTCATCAAGACTTGGCATAAAAATTTATTTGAGTAAACTTCTTACGGAAATTACTTTTTCACTACCATATAAGTAGTAATAAGTTATAACCTACGTAATGTTTATGGGACTGACATTTTTTATTCCTTTTTCCTCATAAATATTATAAAGTAAATAATCTGAAAGGTGCAAGTAATCATCTTCCTATCTTG
Organism: Thymelicus lineola; assembly: GCA_963932265.1. Taxonomy (NCBI): domain Eukaryota; kingdom Metazoa; phylum Arthropoda; class Insecta; order Lepidoptera; family Hesperiidae; genus Thymelicus; species Thymelicus lineola. The sequence goes on from OZ010692.1 coordinate 10,425,447, forward strand.
TTGTTTACGGTAAAAAGCTTCGAGATTATAATCAAAATTTATTGTCACGACTAAAATTTTGTAACCTACAGATATAAGGATGAAGATAACTTCTTCTTAACAATACATATTTGTATAACTAATAAGAACGGATGAAAGTTGTGTTATTTAATTAATGACGGTCATGACATTTTATTATAATTTCTACCATTATATGTGAATAAATATATGAAATAAAAGAAAATCATACCCACGCAGTAAACACCTATAAACCGTAGGCACATATTATATTCTCAAAGTGTTTTACCAACATAATATACCCATCGCTTTATAAACAACATTTTGTTGCAGGTCGAAACATATCGAACCAAGAGCCGTTATTCTGCCAAACACGCACACTGAGCAACAAGGACGATGATTCTGTCGAAGTGGTTGCAGCTAAACCTATCGCCATCTGGTGGCACGAATGGGACACAACATCAGCCGAAGTAGAAACACCCATCCTTCTCACGTGCCCATTGACTGAACCTCTATTCGGGCCTTCAATAGTCTCAATCGTCACTGAACCCTGTGATGACCCCACAAATGGCTTTATAATACAACCCACAAAGAATACCTACAAACGAACATTTACCGTCTGCGTCAAAGACATGATGTTCGACAACGATATATCTCAGAATTTAATTGAATGGATCGAAACCAACAAAATACTCGGCGTAGAAATAATAGATATTTACATAGATAGAATACCGCAGAAAATGGAAGACATCTTACTTTTCTATCAGAGGTTGGGCTTCGTTAGATTATTTCAAGTTCCTATTAAACATACACCCAACAGATCCTTATGGCAACGACGCAGGGATCACATCATAACTTACAATGACTGTTTATATAGAAATTTAAGAGAATCGGAATTTGTATCTCCATTAGATGTAGATGAAATAATCTTGCCTAAGATAGCATACACATTGTCAGGACTGATTAAACGTTTAGTTAATCAAGGATGGGATCCAAAAAGATATTCCGCTATTTTAGTCCAAAATGTATTTTTCTTTGACTTCATGCAAGATATACATCATTATAAGCCTAAAAATGTTAATATTACTAAAAACAAAGTTTATATAAAGCGAGATGATGTCCGGATACCTGGGAAGGAGAAATTAGGAATAGAAGTAATCGAATTAATAGATGATAGTAATAGTTTAAATAATGATAGCTTTCAAGAAAGTGTATCAAGCAAAACCATTGATGGGAAGTACAAATGTAAGAGGGATGTTCCCGTGCCCAAACTGGCCCGTCATATAGTGAGCTCAGCGATGGTTAGTCCAGTAGGGTACTATAGTAAAAGTTTGATGCATACTAAGAAGGTATTGACAGCATTTAATCATTACCCTTTGGCTAGTTTGGGTACTTCTGGATTTGCCGGATGGTCAGCGCCATACGACGAAGTACAACTGAATCATTACAAGGTAATTATATGATTTAAATACTAAAGTAAGAATGAACAGAACTTACATCCACAGCTGACTTATATGAGAAGGTATTATAATATTATTTTGCTAAAATCTCCAGACTATTGTTTATATTAAGTTATGTTTACATGCGTTTTGTATCTTTTATACATTTTCTATTTCAGTACAATGAAATTATCTTAAGAATTACATAGCACCTAAATATCCTAAACAGCGCGACAAGTCTCCATTTTTCGAAATATAGTCTTACTCAGTACCTATAATTTTTACTAGCGTAAGTTTCTTCAAAGTCGTTTTCATAATTGAAGCATAGAGCAAAACAGCAATTATTTCGTTGCAAAATTCACAGCACGTTTCCGAACGTTTATGTAAATAACGTGTTACCGGCGCGTGTAATATCTCCAGTTGCCAGTTTGCGGTGATGTTTCAACCTGTCTAGCAAACTATCATCGGCATTAACCGCAAATATCTTGGACTCATTCTCTAAATAACTACTTGTTTGGAATTATGTTATATGGCTCTACTAGAAATGTTAAATAAATTTTTTTCTCTGACTTCCTGTCTGTGTCGTTGTTGTCTTTTTAGTTATTCTGAGTTATTGCTTATGACGACTATCCTTTCTGTTGGTAAATGTTGAATTTTGGGTGGGAACTAACTACGTAGGTATCATAATAAAATCCTGATACAGAAGAATATAATAGAAAATATTTCGGCTTTGAAATAAATAAATCATTTTGTTTTGAAGACAAAAACAAAAAATATTGACAATATTGTTACACAAAGATCAGCAGTTAAACTCTGGAACAAAATAATGTGTATGATAATTTAAGGCTATGTAGATCTCTTGGTAAGGGATTATAGAGTAGCCCGCGTTTTGCAAATACCATGGACACGGGTTACAGTTCAGTGTGCTTAGTGCGAGTCTTACGTGACATAACGGGCTCGCAACGTAAATGCGAGTTGGCTAAAATTTGTATTGGACCGAAGCAGAGCCATCTAGCGGCAGTGAAAAAAAAGCTTCAGTCCCATACAAATTTTAGCCAACTCGCATTTACGTTGCGAACCCGTTATGTTACGTAATACTCGCATTAAGGCCTCAGTTACCTAAATACCAGTCGTGACACGTCGTGTCGTAGCAGGAGTCGTGACGTCGTGATACACGATGGCGCGGCGGTAGAGCGCACGGTCGCAAGGAAAGTTCAAGTTCACGTTCTACATATTACAATAAAATAAAAGAAAAATATAACATTGCTAAATCTATTTATATTATGGTACTCACTTACCTTATAATAAGTAACGATAACAAGACCACATGTTGTGTAATCTTTAATTTTTTTATTTTATTTAACAGTTTATGTACACGTATTAGTGGTTAAAAAAAGTTATAAAAGAAATTTATTTTATTTTGTTAATGTCTCTTCAAACTGCCATTTATCAGCGTTTATAACTGTGATGTAATTACAGGAATCGTGCAACACGACGATGGTGGCAGAGTGCGCGGCGTACGGGACGCGCGCGCGGATCGACCGCACCGCGCTGCGGCTGCAACGCCGAGTCGCGCGTGCTCTCGCCCGCGCCATGTGCTCGCAAAACAAAATAAACATTACCTAAGATTATGAGTTTTATTTTAAAACCTTTTTACTGATACTACTAAAATTAAATCTCCACCAATCCGCACTGGAGCAGCGTGGTGGAGTATGCTCTAGGCCTCCTCAAGAGGAGAGAGTTCTTAGTGGGCCACTAGTAGTTTGAAGCCAAGGCATTAAAATTAAATAATGCGAACGATAGCAACAGCCGCAACAATAGTAAGAAATCGTAAAACACGATGTTGGTTTTAGAGTGCACGGGGTAGGTAAGGGACTACCCCGCGCTGCGGCTGTAACACGAAACACAAAAATAACTCTGAAATCTAATCTACATCTAAATTGATTCTTACTTAAAAAACGGTTTAGATCAAGCTATATTTTAAAAATTCTGTCATCTATCTTCTCAACGAACAGCATCGAATGAACCAATCCCTTTTCTTTAAGGAAAGCGTGTTTTCAATTTTCAATTCAACAACCCTATTTCTAGCGACAAACGAGTTTATGTTTTTATATTAAAGTCAACTTAGTGATTGTTCACTGACCACTAACTAAAGAACTCACAAAACTCCGATTCTAAATCTCCAAGACACTAGTTTTCTCTAGATATGGTGCACATTCTCCAAATAGGCTTGCGACGTTGCATAACCTGCATTCAGTGGCGGATACAGTCTACCAGGTATTCTTTAAATGCCATACGTCCCTTATAAGGTCGCTTCCACGTGCCACTTTCGTTTCTAAAAGCGATTGTGTGTAAAGTTAATAATACTACAGCACACAGGCGTTAAATACCCACCTTTTTACTCGGCTGACGCGACTTTGTGTTTTTGTACGTAAATATGTTTGAGGTATTGTTTATGACCTCTTACTGTGTACAGTCGGCAAAAGAATTAAGTATGTACGCCATGGTACTAAAGCCTTCTATGATTATTGATATTACAGATTGTCTGTACTATTATCAATGTTAAATGATACCTGTATACGTAAGGTATGATTTAACATTGATAATAACGTATACAATATGTAATATTAAACATTACAGAGGGTTTTAAAATCATGCCCTGCATACTTAATTTTTTTGTCGACTGTACATGTATAAATATAAATACCACTTAAGCATGCGTTAGAAAAGGCATCTAAACTCTAAGAACAACGTCCTACGTTCAAAGATAGATATGGGTAGAGATGGTAGACATAATATGGACTCACTGTTTCTAATTTGATATTAGTTCAGTTCAATTTGTACCAATTAACATTAAAATTGGTAAAAATAATTAAAATACAAGTCTCCACACTTAGATATAAGTTTACCAATAAATAAGTATACAGTTTTATCTTTATTATTTTCTTCATATCGTTTATTTCAAGCGTCGCCATAATTAGGCTTTATTTTTTTAATACTAAAGCTTTTATAACATCGAAGTTAATCTAAGGACGTATGAATGAATATACAGAAACATATTTCTTTATAAGATTAATAACCATTTTACCATTGTACGTACATAAACAATACCGATAAGCATTACAAGCTCAAGTATGTAACACAAAATAACAAAAAACATCGCACTTGCAAAACAATAAGCTATTCTTGATATATTGTACGTCCAACAAAAGAAGAAAAATCATCATGTCATCCATCTCTGACGAAACAAAAATAGAAATTGCATACTAATGTACTGTATAATTTATGAATACGAAATTGCAATGTGAGCCGCATAAAGGATGTCCATATAAAGATAAGGTAAGTTCCTTGAAACATTTATAGAATTATCTCAGTGGCACGTGCAGGGTATTCGAGATGGCGAAAATAAAACGATTTTCAAACGAAAGCACGTCGCCTTCGCCAATGAGCTAAATGATCGACGATTATAAGGAATCAAATGATCTTTCTCTTGAGAGATAGCGAGGCTGATAAATGAGATCGATTTATTTCAGTGTTCAGAAAATCTGTCTGGTACGTATCAATATTAAAGATATTTCTGAGCCGAGCGGCTAGTTAGTGTATAACTAGAGCGTCTTAGTTACATTTCAGTTGCTTTCTTAAATATCTCCTTCTGCTCTCCTTACATACAATAGCAATGAGTTGCTCTTTGTAGAGGAATCCTATTAATAGGCTACTTTTTATCCCGGAAAAGTTCAAGGTTCCGGGATTTGTAAAAAAACGATATCAACGCGCGCGAAGCCACGGGCATATAAATCTAAATTAATCATTAAAAAATAAATTCGACACGCGAGACTACTTGCGAATGCCAACTTGTTTATGAATTATGACTATAATATGACATTAATCTAAATTACGCCATTATCATGCAGCTCCTTGATGTACCATATCCTAAGTGATGTAATGCTTAGATGCAAAGTTTATTTCTGTGCAATCGTGTGTAGCGAAATACGTCGGTATTGTAATGTTTTTATAATGACGTGTGAGAACATTGACCGAAAGTTCGTTTCCTTGTAGTAATGACGACAATCAACAAAAGCAAATTGCTAAAACAATAGAAAATATCGCAATTTGCTAAAAAAATGCAAGGTTGCCAAACATTATAATTATTTAATTGATTATTTAATTTGTATTTGATTGATAAATTGATGGAATATTAAAAGCAGCCCTTAAACAACTACAGCAGCACCCTTTAAATTTTAAAAGCTCTTTAGAAAAATAAAATATATTTTACCCAACGTGATAAATATTCGTAGTTATGTAGCTTTATGTGAGCCATAATAATATGATGAGATGCAAATCTTATCTCTTAAGATGGCTCATACTCATTTGCTTACCGACATATTTTATCATAATTATCAACCTGTCCTATTCTTATCACTTATTCTTAAACGATATTGCTTGCAGTTAAAGAAAGCATACTAACGCCCCAACTCAGATTCACTAACGGTTACTTAAATCGCTCCTTAGTACAGAATTTGTAAGGTAACTATTAGTGACTGAGTTGGGACGTAATATAGTTTCTAATCACAATAACAAACCATTGTAATTCGCCTAAGTATACTTAGTGTATTTAATAACAAGGCTATAAACTTTATAAGCGTATACTTGAGTGAAATAAAGATAAAGAGCGTGGAGTTGCCTCTATCCGTTCACAATTTACGTTGTAGCGTCAATAGAAGTCTCTTATCGAGGCGAGAAATTACTTTTTACACTGCGTTGCCGACGCGGCCGTCGTCTCTGTGGCCGTCGTTTTGTCAACACACTGACAATTAGTGCCATGGGAATAATCTATGCACGTTTACGACGCATTGGATATGAGTTTAACTAAAAAGCGCAATAATCAAAACTTAAATAGTTGTGTCTGGTTTAGATCGTGATTCGTGAGACGATCATAAGGCTAAAAGCGTTCTCACATTCCGAGAATATTATTTTTTATTAGCTGATTTTTATGATATTTTATTAACACTTACTTTCCGATCCATGAGTGTAATATATGGATATAATATTCATAGCCATATCACAACGAATCATCTGTTTGAGGTCGTGAGGTATAGATAGAATATTAATAACATTAGCTGGAATTTTATGGTGACCAACCAGCATCGTAGTAATAAGTGAGAATGCAGAGTGGCAAAAGACTGAAATCAAAGAAAAAAAAAAATAGCTGAAGAAAACCTGCCTCTACGTTTTTATTAACTCTTTCTTCATGTTTAGTGAAATCTGTTAGGTCTACCACACGAATGTGAAAATTTCTGTGGTCTACCATTTAATGCCACAAATCGATAGATTGGAAATTGTAAGAAAAAGATAAATAAGGTACTGACCTAAAAACAACCGGTAAATAAGTACCTATTACAAGAGATAAGCCTCCTTTGCTTACGAGAACTGGTGAGTTTGAAGGCGAAAAGACGAAAAGCAGTCAGTTCTTCTCCCGTTTACTTCTGTCGACTAAGATTATACGCAAAGATAAAAACGTCGAAAGACAACGAATGGCCAGATAACTTACTTGTCCATAAAGGTGAAATGGACACCATATGACCCCATAATACTGACCCTGGCTGCCGAGGCAATATCAGTTTCGATTCCTGACAGATATTAATTTATTCTCGGAACTTGGTCATGAGATCTCAATCGTGAAAGTACAAACAACCCGCGTCACAGAGAATCCTAATGCGAGGGTGCGAGTGTGTTTGTATCTGTGTGAGTAGGTACGTGTGCTTTTTCTCTTTGTAAGCAGACAATGGCAGGCATTTTCAAGCACAATCATTTATTAATCTGTGGTCCTGTCAGATTCTAGTGATATTTCAGTAGGTACGTAATGCAGACCTATCTTCTGACTTGACTGATGATGCGCGTCCAGATTTGTTCGAAGCGCTATTCATTCAAAATTATTCTTGTTAATAAGGAGTCTTTCTCTCTATGTAATTATATTTTTTATATTATCGTTAGGGTGTTATGAATTGATCATTAGCATAGTGTAATCATGAGTTATTAACCAGGGATAATTTAGAATTAACGAGTACCTACCTAGTATTTTGTTTTTATTGCAATATGATGTATTGGCTTCAACTCATTAATGGCCCACTACTGGGCACGGGTCACTAGAGCACTAGAGCATACTCCACCAGGATGCTCCAGTGCGGATTGGTGGAGGGGTTAGTGGTCAACCCGAGTGTCGAAAGTTTTCAAATCACCCGAAGTTCTCCGACATGGCTTAACGACTGTTATCTTATGATAACAACGGGGACCGACGGCCTTACGTACCTCCGAAGCACGGAAACGCTCAAGCCGCCCTCACAGTTCCCAACATTAATTATATTATTAGGACGCTTCATGTATGAGAGGTTAAAAGAATAAAATAAAATTGTGTAAGAATATAGGTAATTTATAATGAAGTGATTTGATAACAATAAGTTCACTTCAGACATTAAGTAAATTTAAATATTATAATACACTAGCTGTTATCCGCGACTTCGTACGCCGAAAATAAAGATCTCTTCAGTATAAAACATGTTTTTCATAAATTGACAGCAAACTTGTCCATACTATGAAGAGAGGAGACCCGTGCCTTGTAATAGTCCATTAGTACATATATCGTATTATGTAAATGAGTAAAATATTAAACAAATCTTTAGTGTTGATAATGAAATGATAACTACGATCTGATATTGTAGCGTGATTGGTAGTCAGCAAGATACTAAACTCTTCACCAAAATTACAGCAAAAGTGACATGTTCTTAGAACCCATTAATTACCCATCGGGAGAAGAATTCATAGCCCGGGCGCAGCGGCTTGTGTCGGTTCTAATAGTAATCGATGAAGTTAAACAATAGCGAGTGCGGTCGGTAGTTGGATAGGTGACCGCTAGTGGCAAAAAATTCTTGAGCTCTCCGAGCTTCGGAGGGCACGTAAGGCTGTCGGTCCCGGTTGTTGTCGTAAGGTAACAGTCGTTATGACATATTGAAGGTCCTCGCCCGGCGTAATGACTTCCGACACTTGGGTTGATTTCTAATCCCTCCATCAATCCACACTGGAGCAAAGTGGTGGAGTATGCTCTAGGCGTCCTCAAGAGTGAGTGTTCAGTAGTAAGCCATTAATGACCCACCCATAGAAAAGGTCCCAAAATAATTGAACTTTTTAGAATTTAGAGGTTTAAGTCAGGGCCTGACAGTTTTTGAATTTTAAATTTACATTGTAATTTTACAGAATACACAAAAAAAATATCTTTCTTTTCTTTTTGGGCAGCAGCAAATCAGTGATTCCTTTAGCGTTGCTAATGTACATTGGCGATAGTGACTACTTACCATGAGGTGTCTTATCTGTTCGTTTTACAACTTCTTACTCCAAACATACTCTAAGCTTACAACCTTTAGTTTTAGCCCTTAGGGAATGTATTACCAAACAATCATGTTACAGTTATTTTTGTTTTATGTAAGATTACATACTAACTACCAACTTTCACAGTTTTACCTTAAAAAACCGGGCAAATGCGTGTCAGGCCACGTGCAATATTGGGTTCCAAATTAGTAAGTTTATTGACTATTACTCATTAACTACGATACGTATGTTAACATAATCTTGATAGTTTTCCTTATAAATCCATCGTATAACCTATTTTTGAGAATGTTTTCACTTGTCCAACTCCAACCGTTTAGCCGTTAGGGGGGACACTTGACTTGACTTGGGTACCCAAAATTAGCACTTTCAAGCCAAATATTTCGCAAACGGAACTCTACATCCAAAAATGGTCTTAAAAGAATAATATTTTTGAAAAAACTTTTCAACGATACCCCACACTATAGGGATGAATAAAAAAATAATGCTCACGTTACCTGTAGTGGAGGTACCACGAAAAAAAAAGTTTTTTCAGTAGTTTATTCTACGATTTTGGAATTTTAATAAATATGTATATCCATGCCAAATTATAGCTTTCGAGCACTAAGGTTCTCGGCGCTTTGCTTTGGACAGACGGACAGACTGACGGACGGACATGACGAAGCTATTAGGGTTCCGATTTTACTTCAGAACCCTAAAAATGACGGAGTTTCGTATAAACATTCCCTGAATTAACCCTTTAAAGATTGATTTTTCAAATTATGTTAAAGTAAATTTTTGTTTATAACAGTCGAACTGAGAACCTGCTACTTTTTTGAAGTTGGTTACAAAACCGGCTAATAGCGTGTCAGGTCACTGGTAATATAGGGTTTCGAAGTTCTAAGTTTATAGAACTCAATAACTACGTATGCTAATAATAATATAGCCATGATAGTTTTCCTTTTGATGCTATTGCCATGAATTTTTTTACGTATCTACACTTACGAATATTTCGCAATAAAAACTAAAAACATTTTTTTTTAAATGTTATTCTACCAGAAGTTTAAATAAACATGTATATCCTTGCTAAATTACAGCTTTCTAGCACTAAGGGCCTCTGCGCTATGCTACGGACGGGCGGATGGACGGACGGACGGACGGGCATGATGAAACTATGAGAATTCTGTTTTGACTTCGGAACCCTAAAAAGTGTCATAAAAATCGCTTCATAAAATATAACGAATCTATCAACTACATATAACAAAATTTGACCTTATCCCTCAGGAACAGGTCTGTTTTCCGGGATAAAAAGTATCCTATGTCCTTTCCCGAGCTCAATTCTATATCTGTACTAAATTTCATCGAAATCGGTTTAGTGGCTTGAAAGAGTTATCCCTCAGGAACAGGTCTGTTTTCCGGGATAAAAAGTATCCTATGTCCTTTCCCGAGCTCAATTCTATATCTGTACCAAATTTCATCAAAATCGGTTTAGTGGCTTGAAAGAGTTATCCCTCAGGAACAGGTCTATTTTCCGGGATAAAAAGTATCCTATGTCCTTTCCCGAGCTCAATTCTATATCTGTACCAAATTTCATCAAAATCGATTTAGTGGCTTGAAAGAGTTATCCCTCAGGAACAGGTCTATTTTCCGGGATAAAAAGTATCATATGTCCTTTCCCGAGCTCAATTCTATATCTGTACTAAATTTTATCAAAATCGGTTTAGTGGCTTAAAAGAGTTATCCCTCAGGAACAGGTCTATTTTCCGGGATAAAAAGTATCCTATGTCCTTTCTCGAGCTCAATTCTATATCTATACCAAATTTCATCAAAATCGGTTTAGTGGCTTGAAAGAGTTATCCCTCAGGAACAGGTCTATTTTCCGGGATAAAAAGTATCCTATGTCCATTCCCAAGCTCAATTCTATATCTGTACCAAATTTCATCAAAATTGCTTTAGTGGCTTGAAAGAGTTATCCCTCAGGAACAGGTCTATTTTCTGGGATAAAAAGTATCCTATGTCCTTTCCCGAGCTCAATTCTATATCTGTACTAAATTTCATCGAAATCGGTTTAGTGGCTTGAAAGAGTTATCCCTCAGGAACAGGTCTGTTTTCCGGGATAAAAAGTATCCTATGTCCTTTCCCGAGCTCAATTCTATATCTGTACCAAATTTCATCAAAATCGGTTTAGTGGCTTGAAAGAGTTATCCCTCAGGAACAGGTCTATTTTCCGGGATAAAAAGTATCCTATGTCCTTTCCCGAGCTCAATTCTATATCTGTACCAAATTTCATCAAAATCGGTTTAGTGGCTTGAAAGAGTTATCCCTCAGGAACAGGTCTATTTTCCGGGATAAAAAGTATCCTATGTCCTTTCCCGAGCTCAATTCTATATCTGTACTAAATTTTATCAAAATCGGTTTAGTGGCTTGAAAGAGTTATCCCTCAGGAACAGGTCTGTTTTCCGGGATAAAAAGTATCCTATGTCCATTCCCAAGCTCAATTCTATATCTGTACCAAATTTCATCAAAATTGCTTTAGTGGCTTGAAAGAGTTATCCCTCAGGAACAGGTCTATTTTCTGGGATAAAAAGTATCCTATGTCCTTTCCCGAGCTCAATTCTATATCTGTACTAAATTTCATCGAAATCGGTTTAGTGGCTTGAAAGAGTTATCCCTCAGGAACAGGTCTATTTTCTGGGATAAAAAGTATCCTATGTCCTTTCCCGAGCTCAATTCTATATCTGTACTAAATTTCATCGAAATCGGTTTAGTGGCTTGAAAGAGTTATCCCTCAGGAACAGGTCTGTTTTCCGGGATAAAAAGTATCCTATGTCCTTTCCCGAGCTCAATTCTATATCTGTACCAAATTTCATCAAAATCGGTTTAGTGGCTTGAAAGAGTTATCCCTCAGGAACAGGTCTATTTTCCGGGATAAAAAGTATCCTATGTCCTTTCCCGAGCTCAATTCTATATATGTACCAAATTTCATCAAAATCGGTTTAGTGGCTTGAAAGAGTTATCCCTCAGGAACAGGTCTATTTTCCGGGATAAAAAGTATCCTATGTCCTTTCCCGAGCTCAATTCTATATCTGTACCAAATTTCATCAAAATCGATTTAGTGGCTTGAAAGAGTTATCCCTCAGGAACAGGTCTATTTTCCGGGATAAAAAGTATCATATGTCCTTTCCCGAGCTCAATTCTATATCTGTACTAAATTTTATCAAAATCGGTTTAGTGGCTTAAAAGAGTTATCCCTCAGGAACAGGTCTATTTTCCGGGATAAAAAGTATCCTATGTCCTTTCTCGAGCTCAATTCTATATCTATACCAAATTTCATCAAAATCGGTTTAGTGGCTTGAAAGAGTTATCCCTCAGGAACAGGTCTATTTTCCGGGATAAAAAGTATCCTATGTCCATTCCCAAGCTCAATTCTATATCTGTACCAAATTTCATCAAAATTGCTTTAGTGGCTTGAAAGAGTTATCCCTCAGGAACAGGTCTATTTTCTGGGATAAAAAGTATCCTATGTCCTTCCCCGAGCTCAATTCTATATCTGTACTAAATTTCATCGAAATCGGTTTAGTGGCTTGAAAGAGTTATCCCACAGGAACAGGTCTATTTTCCAGGATAAAAAGTATCCTATGTCCTTTCCCGAGCTCAATTCTATATCTGTACCAAACATCAAAATCGGTTCAGTTTTTTAGGCTTGAAAGAGTTATCCCTCAGGAACAGGTCTATTTTCCGGGATAAAAAGTATCCTATGTCCTTTCCCGAGCTCAATTCTATATCTGTACCAAATTTCATCAAAATCGGTTTAGTGGCTTGAAAGAGTTATTTATCCCTCAGGAACAGGTCTATGTTCCGGAATAAAAAGTATCCTATGTCCTTTCCCGAGCTCAATTCTATATCTGTACTAAATTTTATCAAAATCGGTTTAGTGGCTTAAAAGAGTTATCCCTCAGGAACAGGTCTATTTTCCGGGATAAAAAGTATCCTATGTCCTTTCTCGAGCTCAATTCTATATCTATACCAAATTTCATCAAAATCGGTTTAGTGGCTTGAAAGAGTTATCCCTCAGGAACAGGTCTATTTTCCGGGATAAAAAGTATCCTATGTCCATTCCCAAGCTCAATTCTATATCTGTACCAAATTTCATCAAAATCGGTTTAGTGGCTTGAAAGAGTTATCCCTCAGGAACAGGTCTATTTTCCGGGATAAAAAGTATCCTATGTCCTTTCCCGAGCTCAATTCTATATCTGTACCAAATTTCATCAAAATCGGTTCAGTGGTTTTGGCGTGGAATAGTTATCCCTCAGGAACACGTCTATTTTCCGGGATAAAAAGTATCCTATGTTCATTCCCGAGCTCAATTCTATATCTGTACCAAATTTCATCAAAATCGGTTAAGTGTTTTAGGCGTTATTGAGTAGCAGACAGAGTTACTTTCGCATTTATAATATTAGTATAGATTTAAATATTCGAACATACCAGTAAATATATTAATTACGCCCATTATACACAATTATGATAAAAAAATCGAACTCATATACCTACCTAAACCTAAATGAACTCTCATATCGCACCTTCAGTAGAAAAAAGGCATAAGATGGAAATTGCAATTTTACAGGAAAGCAAAAAAATCTATTGAAATATCAGTAAATACTCAAAGGAATTTACATTAATATTTCTTGCACAAAACCGGCAAAATTAATGATAAAATTTGAAAAAAAATTGAGCATATGCAGCTTTTGTCCCTCTTTCCAATCATATTAATAACTGAAATTCAACGTAAGACGACTTACGCTTTTTTTCCACTGAAAGTGCGTTATGTAGAAAGCAAAGTAAGTTATGCGTGTGCTTCCAACGGTTCATTTTGATTAGTTTTCTCTACATGGCTGAAATTGAGAGCTATTATAGGCCGATTAGAATAACCTGGCACGTACAACACAAAGACAAATTGCGCTTGTATACTGTCTTTAATAAAAAAATTCAGTGACGTTATTCAATAGAAAATTGCAAAGATATCACAAAAATCCAATATTTCTCCCTCTCCCTCTCCCTCTCCCTAGATCCAAATCGGTTCATCCTTTAGGGAGCTACGATGCCACAGACACACATAGATCCACAGATACACAAACACGTCAAATATAACAAACCTCTTTTTTCGTCAATGGTTAATTAGGAAAATTTAAATAGAAGGAAATACAAATTTTATAAAAGGAAATCAATAATCCATACAAGCACGTCGTTGATGTAATGCATTGTACAACAAGCATTGGTCCGTTCATAAATTAGCAGATCGCGGTGTTAAGTTCGGAAAGGCAACCGACGGCGACGGCACTGATTCATTTACAGCATCAGATAACATCGGCTAGTTTATTGGACATTGTGCGTAGCGATGCGATACTGCGATACCGTGTTGCCTGCTCCCTGCTCCCTACATTCATCAACCATGCCGATGGAAAGTTAACCTGAAAAAAACCTATTGCCACCATTGAAGTATTACTACTAGCGTATAGAAGCGACACCGCGAACATCATGTATGCCCCAATGCATTGGCGCCACGTGGCTTCAATCTTCAAGGGATTCGTTCGATTTTGATAGGAGAACCGAGGCTTAATTTTGAAAATCGAACCTCCCGGGTGGGACACACATTTTGTTCGAGATGTATGTTCTATGACATTATACTTCAATGATTGCCACGACTAAATAAATGAGGAATTAAGGAAAAGTGAAGTAAGGATTATATTAGATCGTGTGCAGTGTGCAGTTGACTTGTGCACCAGTTTTGGAAATTTGAACAACTAGTAAAACATCCTTTTTTAATTCTTTATTGCAGCAATCGAAATATGACTATTACATACACTTAAGTGGATATTGTTATTGTGAATATTTCATTTGGTAAAAATATACAATGGAATATTAAAAATAATTTAATATAATAAACCTACCTAATTACGTTTAATTCATTCATCAATTTTGAATTATAAGCAATAGTTTTGCACCAAATTAAAAGATGAAGAGATGTAATGAAAAACTATTAAGTAGATATGTTGTTCTTATTAACATTCATTGCGAATACGATTTAAGTTACTCGACCTATCTGCCGACATATCTGCCGACGAAAAATAATTGATGAAATCGAACCGAACCCCCACCGTTTTATCTGTAAATAATACACTCTTTGTTTTGTTTATGAAACTAAAAGTAAATACATAAAACCTATCTCATATTATTTACAATTGACGGCATAAGTAACAGTTTACTCAAATAATACGAGCTTGTATAATGTACACCATTGGGTAAGTATTTTATTGGAGTCCCGCGAAAATTAAGCATTCGTTTCGTTACAATTGTTGATGGACAACAAAGTAATTGAATTGAAATCGCTATGTTTGATTAGTTTTTATTTCGTTCTGTGAGTGTACATTCGCAGTATAGGTTATGTCCTATTGTGGTTAATTAGTGCAATTATAACTGCAAGGCAGTTCAAAAAATTCCAGGACAGAAAAATTGCATTTTACACACTTATTTAGGTCGTAATTGTAAAGTAGTGTTGCTGGATATGGTAATGTCAACGTGATGATTAGCAATAACAAAACGCAATCAAATAGTTGTTCAAAAACCTGAAGAGTTTTAAATTGTTTTTAAATCTTGCACTGGAAATTAAGGCAAATCATAAAATAAGTGCATATTGCAATTTGCCATCATCAATATTCAGAGTACTTTTCCTTCAACTACCGTCTTTTTATCACCCTAATGCATATTGCATTGCAGACGTAGCATAGGTATACTACCTATATGTATACTATCTATATGTATATTTTTCTGTCCACTCTCAAACCTTTTTGGATCGTTACAAGATATTAGCGCTGTTTTAGTTTAAATTCCAAATAAAATCAATTTTATATAACTAATTAGACGAGTCAGCTGATGGTATGTGGTCACCAAACAACACCCGGGCATCACCGATGCATTACGAAAAAACGGGGGACATGATTGAGAATCCTATTAATATAATAGCACTCTACGTACTAATTATAAAAATTGTGCGTTGTTATTATTTCACGCAAAAACTACGTAACATATTTTCATGTTTAGCTCGCAGGTAGGTATACCATCACAGAGTACTTTATTATTATATATGAAACTAGGTTTTCGCGTGGGGCGCGCGCTGCTAAAGCAGCGCGCGTGCCTTTCTCTTTCGCAAAAGACAAAATAAATAAATAGTTTTTTTCAAAATTGTCATCGGTCTTGGAAATTTATTTTTCGATTCAGGGGTCTGTTTGCGACATATTTGGCTTGAGATGGAGAGGAGATGGAGGGAGAGGGAGGGACAGGGAGCGGGAAATGGAGAGGGAGCGAGAGAGGTTTAGAAGGGGAAGCCAGAAAAAAAATCGCCCCATACATTATAAGGCCATCAAATGAAGACAACTGCCTCAAATATTTGAAAAAAGAAAACATTTGTATGAAAATATTTATTTTTTGTATGGCAACACTGAAATTTTTTTCACCAAAATTCACAAAATATCAGTACCTACAAATGCCCCATACATTATAGTAGCGAAATATTCAATCCAAAAATAAATTTGTATGAAAATTATTATTTTTTGTATGGCAACACTGAAATTTTATTGTTTTTCCAAAACGAATGATTTAATTAAGAAATATCTCCCATACATTTCTTATACTCCTGATCTATAGTTTAGGCTCAATTACTCGAAAAGTGAAAAAAATTCTGGACTCCAGTGTTGCCAGTTTATTAAGATGAAAATGGTCAAATGTCATTACGACGACCACTTGAAATGTTTTGGTAAAATATTTTGATCAAAAATATTTTTCCTTCTACTTTTCATATTTTTGAATGGAAAGTCCAAAAAATTGTATGAACAAAGAAAAGAACAACCAAACATGGCAACACTTTCGGTCAAGTTACACAACCGCCCCATACAAAGTGACCCCCTCAAATGTTGCCAACCTACAAATTTTTTACTTCAAAAAATACCATTTTTCATAAATTTTACAAAATGGCCGCCACGGCGTCCGCCATCTTGTTGAAAAAAAAATTATTCCCAAAATATCAAAATTGAGGACACTTTTAAGGGAAAACAAAAAGAATATTATAAAAAAGTTAAAAAACTACCCCGATGCGAGCCGACAAAGTCACCTCTAAAATTTTAAAACTTTAAAGAAAAATATCTCGGCGACCATCTTGTTTTTTAAATTTTTTCTAATTTCATCGTATTAGTCGTCCCAATATTATTCGAAAATGACACCAATATTGGGTACGTGCTCACATAAATAAAAAAGTTGACAATCGCCGAGCGGCCGCCATCTTGAATTTTCGAACGGTCGGATTTTTCCCATAGTAACCATAGATAGTCAAGCAACTTTCCCATACATCATTATAACCCCCCACCAATACTTTCGGCTGGGCTACTCGAAATGTGAAAAAACGGGAAAAAAAATTCTAGCTCCCAGTGTTGCCAGTTAATTTAGATGAAAATGGTCAAATGTCATTACGATGACCACTAAAAATTTTTTGGTGAAATTTTTTGATTAAAAATGTTTCTCCTTCTACTTTTCATATTTTTGAATAGAAAGTTCACAAAAATATATGAACGAAAAAAAAATCAACATACCCTGGCAACACTTCAGACCAAGTCCCACAACCGCCCCATACAAAGTGACCCCGTCAAATGTTGTCAACCTAAAAAATTTTTCCCTCAAAAAACGCGATTTTTCATACGTTTTACAATATGGCCGCCACGGGGTCCGCCATCTTGTCGAAAAAAAAAATATACCCCAAACGTCAAAATTGAGGATAGATGCAAGGCAACAAAGTAAAAAAATCGCAAAAAAGTTAAAAACCCAACGCAATCCGACCCCGCAAAGTAACCTCGAAAATTGAAAAATTTTAAACTTAAATATCTCGGCGGCCATCTTGTTTTTTCAAATTTTTCCAAATTCATCGTAACACTTTTCCCAACATTAGTCGAAAACGACACCAATCTCGGGTAGCTGCATAATAAAAAAAAAAGTTGGTCTTTTCATCTCGGCCGCCATCTTGGATTTTTGAAAAGTTGGAGTTTTCCCATAGATCCGAGAGTGAACCAAAAATACCCTCATATATAGAATCTACCCCGCACCACTCCTTCTGGGAGATCAATTCGGGTTTTCGTAAAACGGAAAAAAAATTCCAGCAGTCAGTGTTGCCAGGTGAAATGGACGAAAATGGTCAAATGTCATTACGACAACCAGGACACGTTTGCATGTATAAATTTTTGATTAAAAATATTGTTCCTTCTACTTTTCATATTTTTGAATAGAAAGTCCAAAAAAATGTATAAACGAAGAAAAAAAAAATTAAACCTGGCAACACTTTGGGTCAAGTTACACATTCGCCCGGAACAAAGGAACCCGCTCAAATGTTGCCAACCAGAAGAAAAATGCACCCAAAAAATGTCATTTTTCGTACATTTGTCAAAATGGCCGCCACTGCATCCGCCATCTTGTCGAAAAAATAAATATTACCAAAATATCAAAATCGAGGATACCTTCAAGCGAATGCAAAAAAAATATTGAAAAAAAGTTGAAAAACCTTCCCGATGCGACCCCTCAAAGTCACCTCTGAAATCGGAAAAATTCAAACCAAAATAACTCGGCGGCCATCTTGATTTTTAAATTTTTTCTCATTTTTTCGTAATGTGGCAACACTGCAACATTTTTCCTCCGATGTGTACGATCTATAAGTACCAACAACCTCCTGATATATTGTAATGACATAAGATTGATGAAATAGCCCGAAATATTACATAAAAAAGTACATTTTGTATGAAAACTTTTATTTTTTGTATGGCAACCCTAAAATATTTTTTCACCATCATTTACGGACTATTAGAGCCTACAATCGCCTCATACATTATAAGGCCATCAAATGAAGACAACCACCTCAAATATTTGAAATAAGAAAACATTTGTATGAAAATTATTATTTTTTGTATGGCAACACTGAAATTTTTTTCACCAAAATTCACAAAATATCAGTACCTACAAATGCCCCATACATTATAGTAGCGAAATATTCAATCCAAAAATAAATTTGTATGAAAATTATTATTTTTTGTATGGCAACACTGAAATTTTATTGTTTTCCCAAAACGAATGATTTAATTAAGAAATATCTCCCATACATTTCTTATACTCTTGATCTATAGTTTAGGCTCAATTACTCGAAAAGTGAAAAAAATTCTGGACTCCAGTGTTGCCAGTTTATTAAGATGAAAATGGTCAAATGTCATTACGACGACCACTTGATATGTTTTGGGGAAATATTTTGATTAAAAATATTTTTCCTTCTACTTTTTATGTTTTTGAATAGAAAGTCCAAAAAATTGTATGAACGAAGAAAAGAAAAACCAAACATGGCAACACTTTCGGTCAAGTTGCACAACCGCCCCATACAAAGTGACCCCCTCAAATGTTGCCAACCTACAAATTTTTTCGTTCAAAAAATTACATTTTTCGTACATTTTATAAAATGGCCGCCATGGGGTCCGCCATCTTGTGAAAAAAAAAATTATCCCCAAAATATCAAAATCGAGGACACTTACAAGGGAAAACAAAAAGAATATTATAAAAAAGTTGAAAAACCACCCCGATGCGACCCCACAAAGTTACCTCTAAAATTTCAAAACTTTAAAGAAACATATCTCGGCGGCCATCTTGTTTTTTAATTTTTTTCTAATTTCATCGTATTAGTCGTCCCAAAAGTATTCGAAAATGACACCAATATTGGGTAGGTGCTCACATAAATAAAAAAGTTGACAGTCGCCGAGCGGCCGCCATCTTGAATTTTCGAACGGTCGGATTTTTCCCATAGTAATCATAGATAGTCAAGCATTTTTTCCATACATCATTATAACCCCCCACCAATACTTTCGGCTGGGTTACTCGAAATGTGAAAAAACGGGAAAAAAAAATCTAGCTCCCAGTGTTGCCAGTTAATTTAGATGAAAATGGTCAAATGTCATTACGACGACCATTAAAAATTTTTTGGTGAAATTTTTTGATTAAAAATGTTTCTCCTTCTACTTTTCATATTTTTGAATAGAAAGTTCACAAAAATGTATGAACGAAAAAAAAATCAACGTACCCTGGCAACACTTCAGACCAAGATCCACAACCGCCCCATACAAAATGACCCCCTCAAATGTTGCCAACCTAAAAATTTTTTCCTTCAAAAAATGCAATTTTTCGTACATTTTATAAAATGGCTGCCACGGGGTCCGCCATCTTGGCGAAAAAAAAAATATACCCCAAACGTCAAAATTGGGGATAGGTGCAAGGCAACAAAGAAAAAAAATCGCAAAAAAGTTTAAAACCCAACGCAATCCGACCCCGCAAAGTCACCTCGAAAATTGAAAAATTTTAAATCAAAATATCTCGGCGGCCATCTTGTTTTTTCAAATTTTTCCAAATTTTTCGTAAAACCTTTCCCAACATTAGCCGAAAACGACACCAATCTCGGGTAGCTGCATAATAAAAAAAAAAGTTGGTCATTTCACCTCGGCCGCCATCTTGGATTTTCGAAAAGTCGGATTTTTCCCATAGATCCGGGGGTGAACAAAAAATTCTTCCATAAAAAGTACTCACCCCCCACCACTCCTTCTGGGAGATCAATTCGGGTTTTCGTAAAACGAAAAAAAAATTCCAGCAGTCAGTGTTGCCAGTCGACATCGACAAAAATGGTCAAATGTCATTATGACAACCACGACACGTTTGCATGTGTGAATTTTTGATTAAAAATATTGCTCCTTCTACTTTTCATATTTTTGAATAGAAAGTCCAAAAAAATATATGAACGAAGATAAAAAAAATAAAACCTGGCAACACTTTGGGTCAAGTTACACAACCGCCCGGAACAAAAGAACCCACCCAAATGTTGCCAACCTGGAGAAAAATTGACCCAAAAAATGACGTTTTTCGTACATTTTTCAAAATGGCCGCCACCGCGTCCGCCATCTTGTCGAAAAAATAAATATCCCCAAAATATCAAAATCGAGGATATTTTCAAGACAACACAAAAAAAATATCATAAAAAAGTTGAAAAACCACCCCGATGCGACCCCTCAAAGTCACCTCTAAAATGGGAAAAATTCAAACCAAAATAACTCGGCGGCCATCTTGTTTTTTAAATTTTTTCTCATTTTTTCATAATTCCCTTCTTAAACTTTACGAAAACCCTCAAAAACATTTTGCAAAAGGCCATAAACAAAAAAGTTGACAATCGCCGCGCAGCCGCCATCTTGAAAATGGGAAATGTCAGATTTTTCCCGAGGTGTGGTGAGAGAAAGGAGAATATCCGCCATAGACAAAAAAGTTGTATCTCTGCTCCTTCTGGGAGAACAATTATATAGTTCAGTCAGTGGTAAGTCTAGGATTATATATTATAATATATAATATATGTATTATAATATTTAAATTTACTTAATGTCTGAAGTGAACTTATTGTTATCAAATCACTTCATTATAAATTACCTATATTCTTACACAATTTTATTTTATTCTTTTAACCTCTCATACATGAAGCGTCCTAATAATATAATTAATGTTGGGAACTGTGAGGGCGGCTTGAGCGTTTCCGTGCTTCGGAGGTACGTAAGGCCGTCGGTCCCCGTTGTTATCATAAGATAACAGTCGTTAAGCCATGTCGGAGAACTTCGGGTGATTTGAAAACTTTCGACACTCGGGTTGACCACTAACCCCTCCACCAATCCGCACTGGAGCATCCTGGTGGAGTATGCTCTAGTGCTCTAGTGACCCGTGCCCAGTAGTGGGCCATTAATGAGTTGAAGCCAATACATCATATTGCAATAAAAACAAAATACTAGGTAGGTACTCGTTAATTCTAAATTATCCCTGGTTAATAACTCATGATTACACTATGCTAATGATCAATTCATAACACCCTAACGATAATATAAAAAATATAATTACATAGAGAGAAAGACTCCTTATTAACAAGAATAATTTTGAATGAATAGCGCTTCGAACAAATCTGGACGCGCATCATCAGTCAAGTCAGAAGATAGGTCTGCATTACGTACCTACTGAAATATCACTAGAATCTGACAGGACCACAGATTAATAAATGATTGTGCTTGAAAATGCCTGCCATTGTCTGCTTACAAAGAGAAAAAGCACACGTACCTACTCACACAGATACAAACACACTCGCACCCTCGCATTAGGATTCTCTGTGACGCGGGTTGTTTGTACTTTCACGATTGAGATCTCATGACCAAGTTCCGAGAATAAATTAATATCTGTCAGGAATCGAAACTGATATTGCCTCGGCAGCCAGGGTCAGTATTATGGGGTCATATGGTGTCCATTTCACCTTTATGGACAAGTAAGTTATCTGGCCATTCGTTGTCTTTCGACGTTTTTATCTTTGCGTATAATCTTAGTCGACAGAAGTAAACGGGAGAAGAACTGACTGCTTTTCGTCTTTTCGCCTTCAAACTCACCAGTTCTCGTAAGCAAAGGAGGCTTATCTCTTGTAATAGGTACTTATTTACCGGTTGTTTTTAGGTCAGTACCTTATTTATCTTTTTCTTACAATTTCCAATCTATCGATTTGTGGCATTAAATGGTAGACCACAGAAATTTTCACATTCGTGTGGTAGACCTAACAGATTTCACTAAACATGAAGAAAGAGTTAATAAAAACGTAGAGGCAGGTTTTCTTCAGCTATTTTTTTTTTTCTTTGATTTCAGTCTTTTGCCACTCTGCATTCTCACTTATTACTACGATGCTGGTTGGTCACCATAAAATTCCAGCTAATGTTATTAATATTCTATCTATACCTCACGACCTCAAACAGATGATTCGTTGTGATATGGCTATGAATATTATATCCATATATTACACTCATGGATCGGAAAGTAAGTGTTAATAAAATATCATAAAAATCAGCTAATAAAAAATAATATTCTCGGAATGTGAGAACGCTTTTAGCCTTATGATCGTCTCACGAATCACGATCTAAACCAGACACAACTATTTAAGTTTTGATTATTGCGCTTTTTAGTTAAACTCATATCCAATGCGTCGTAAACGTGCATAGATTATTCCCATGGCACTAATTGTCAGTGTGTTGACAAAACGACGGCCACAGAGACGACGGCCGCGTCGGCAACGCAGTGTAAAAAGTAATTTCTCGCCTCGATAAGAGACTTCTATTGACGCTACAACGTAAATTGTGAACGGATAGAGGCAACTCCACGCTCTTTATCTTTATTTCACTCAAGTATACGCTTATAAAGTTTATAGCCTTGTTATTAAATACACTAAGTATACTTAGGCGAATTACAATGGTTTGTTATTGTGATTAGAAACTATATTACGTCCCAACTCAGTCACTAATAGTTACCTTACAAATTCTGTACTAAGGAGCGATTTAAGTAACCGTTAGTGAATCTGAGTTGGGGCGTTAGTATGCTTTCTTTAACTGCAAGCAATATCGTTTAAGAATAAGTGATAAGAATAGGACAGGTTGATAATTATGATAAAATATGTCGGTAAGCAAATGAGTATGAGCCATCTTAAGAGATAAGATTTGCATCTCATCATATTATTATGGCTCACATAAAGCTACATAACTACGAATATTTATCACGTTGGGTAAAATATATTTTATTTTTCTAAAGAGCTTTTAAAATTTAAAGGGTGCTGCTGTAGTTGTTTAAGGGCTGCTTTTAATATTCCATCAATTTATCAATCAAATACAAATTAAATAATCAATTAAATAATTATAATGTTTGGCAACCTTGCATTTTTTTAGCAAATTGCGATATTTTCTATTGTTTTAGCAATTTGCTTTTGTTGATTGTCGTCATTACTACAAGGAAACGAACTTTCGGTCAATGTTCTCACACGTCATTATAAAAACATTACAATACCGACGTATTTCGCTACACACGATTGCACAGAAATAAACTTTGCATCTAAGCATTACATCACTTAGGATATGGTACATCAAGGAGCTGCATGATAATGGCGTAATTTAGATTAATGTCATATTATAGTCATAATTCATAAACAAGTTGGCATTCGCAAGTAGTCTCGCGTGTCGAATTTATTTTTTAATGATTAATTTAGATTTATATGCCCGTGGCTTCGCGCGCGTTGATATCGTTTTTTTACAAATCCCGGAACCTTGAACTTTTCCGGGATAAAAAGTAGCCTATTAATAGGATTCCTCTACAAAGAGCAACTCATTGCTATTGTATGTAAGGAGAGCAGAAGGAGATATTTAAGAAAGCAACTGAAATGTAACTAAGACGCTCTAGTTATACACTAACTAGCCGCTCGGCTCAGAAATATCTTTAATATTGATACGTACCAGACAGATTTTCTGAACACTGAAATAAATCGATCTCATTTATCAGCCTCGCTATCTCTCAAGAGAAAGATCATTTGATTCCTTATAATCGTCGATCATTTAGCTCATTGGCGAAGGCGACGTGCTTTCGTTTGAAAATCGTTTTATTTTCGCCATCTCGAATACCCTGCACGTGCCACTGAGATAATTCTATAAATGTTTCAAGGAACTTACCTTATCTTTATATGGACATCCTTTATGCGGCTCACATTGCAATTTCGTATTCATAAATTATACAGTACATTAGTATGCAATTTCTATTTTTGTTTCGTCAGAGATGGATGACATGATGATTTTTCTTCTTTTGTTGGACGTACAATATATCAAGAATAGCTTATTGTTTTGCAAGTGCGATGTTTTTTGTTATTTTGTGTTACATACTTGAGCTTGTAATGCTTATCGGTATTGTTTATGTACGTACAATGGTAAAATGGTTATTAATCTTATAAAGAAATATGTTTCTGTATATTCATTCATACGTCCTTAGATTAACTTCGATGTTATAAAAGCTTTAGTATTAAAAAAATAAAGCCTAATTATGGCGACGCTTGAAATAAACGATATGAAGAAAATAATAAAGATAAAACTGTATACTTATTTATTGGTAAACTTATATCTAAGTGTGGAGACTTGTATTTTAATTATTTTTACCAATTTTAATGTTAATTGGTACAAATTGAACTGAACTAATATCAAATTAGAAACAGTGAGTCCATATTATGTCTACCATCTCTACCCATATCTATCTTTGAACGTAGGACGTTGTTCTTAGAGTTTAGATGCCTTTTCTAACGCATGCTTAAGTGGTATTTATATTTATACATGTACAGTCGACAAAAAAATTAAGTATGCAGGGCATGATTTTAAAACCCTCTGTAATGTTTAATATTACATATTGTATACGTTATTATCAATGTTAAATCATACCTTACGTATACAGGTATCATTTAACATTGATAATAGTACAGACAATCTGTAATATCAATAATCATAGAAGGCTTTAGTACCATGGCGTACATACTTAATTCTTTTGCCGACTGTACACAGTAAGAGGTCATAAACAATACCTCAAACATATTTACGTACAAAAACACAAAGT
This sequence comes from Thymelicus lineola, assembly GCA_963932265.1. Classification (NCBI taxonomy): domain Eukaryota; kingdom Metazoa; phylum Arthropoda; class Insecta; order Lepidoptera; family Hesperiidae; genus Thymelicus; species Thymelicus lineola. The sequence goes on from OZ010692.1 coordinate 10,450,784, forward strand.
CGCGTCAGCCGAGTAAAAAGGTGGGTATTTAACGCCTGTGTGCTGTAGTATTATTAACTTTACACACAATCGCTTTTAGAAACGAAAGTGGCACGTGGAAGCGACCTTATAAGGGACGTATGGCATTTAAAGAATACCTGGTAGACTGTATCCGCCACTGAATGCAGGTTATGCAACGTCGCAAGCCTATTTGGAGAATGTGCACCATATCTAGAGAAAACTAGTGTCTTGGAGATTTAGAATCGGAGTTTTGTGAGTTCTTTAGTTAGTGGTCAGTGAACAATCACTAAGTTGACTTTAATATAAAAACATAAACTCGTTTGTCGCTAGAAATAGGGTTGTTGAATTGAAAATTGAAAACACGCTTTCCTTAAAGAAAAGGGATTGGTTCATTCGATGCTGTTCGTTGAGAAGATAGATGACAGAATTTTTAAAATATAGCTTGATCTAAACCGTTTTTTAAGTAAGAATCAATTTAGATGTAGATTAGATTTCAGAGTTATTTTTGTGTTTCGTGTTACAGCCGCAGCGCGGGGTAGTCCCTTACCTACCCCGTGCACTCTAAAACCAACATCGTGTTTTACGATTTCTTACTATTGTTGCGGCTGTTGCTATCGTTCGCATTATTTAATTTTAATGCCTTGGCTTCAAACTACTAGTGGCCCACTAAGAACTCTCTCCTCTTGAGGAGGCCTAGAGCATACTCCACCACGCTGCTCCAGTGCGGATTGGTGGAGATTTAATTTTAGTAGTATCAGTAAAAAGGTTTTAAAATAAAACTCATAATCTTAGGTAATGTTTATTTTGTTTTGCGAGCACATGGCGCGGGCGAGAGCACGCGCGACTCGGCGTTGCAGCCGCAGCGCGGTGCGGTCGATCCGCGCGCGCGTCCCGTACGCCGCGCACTCTGCCACCATCGTCGTGTTGCACGATTCCTGTAATTACATCACAGTTATAAACGCTGATAAATGGCAGTTTGAAGAGACATTAACAAAATAAAATAAATTTCTTTTATAACTTTTTTTAACCACTAATACGTGTACATAAACTGTTAAATAAAATAAAAAAATTAAAGATTACACAACATGTGGTCTTGTTATCGTTACTTATTATAAGGTAAGTGAGTACCATAATATAAATAGATTTAGCAATGTTATATTTTTCTTTTATTTTATTGTAATATGTAGAACGTGAACTTGAACTTTCCTTGCGACCGTGCGCTCTACCGCCGCGCCATCGTGTATCACGACGTCACGACTCCTGCTACGACACGACGTGTCACGACTGGTATTTAGGTAACTGAGGCCTTAATGCGAGTATTACGTAACATAACGGGTTCGCAACGTAAATGCGAGTTGGCTAAAATTTGTATGGGACTGAAGCTTTTTTTTCACTGCCGCTAGATGGCTCTGCTTCGGTCCAATACAAATTTTAGCCAACTCGCATTTACGTTGCGAGCCCGTTATGTCACGTAAGACTCGCACTAAGCACACTGAACTGTAACCCGTGTCCATGGTATTTGCAAAACGCGGGCTACTCTATAATCCCTTACCAAGAGATCTACATAGCCTTAAATTATCATACACATTATTTTGTTCCAGAGTTTAACTGCTGATCTTTGTGTAACAATATTGTCAATATTTTTTGTTTTTGTCTTCAAAACAAAATGATTTATTTATTTCAAAGCCGAAATATTTTCTATTATATTCTTCTGTATCAGGATTTTATTATGATACCTACGTAGTTAGTTCCCACCCAAAATTCAACATTTACCAACAGAAAGGATAGTCGTCATAAGCAATAACTCAGAATAACTAAAAAGACAACAACGACACAGACAGGAAGTCAGAGAAAAAAATTTATTTAACATTTCTAGTAGAGCCATATAACATAATTCCAAACAAGTAGTTATTTAGAGAATGAGTCCAAGATATTTGCGGTTAATGCCGATGATAGTTTGCTAGACAGGTTGAAACATCACCGCAAACTGGCAACTGGAGATATTACACGCGCCGGTAACACGTTATTTACATAAACGTTCGGAAACGTGCTGTGAATTTTGCAACGAAATAATTGCTGTTTTGCTCTATGCTTCAATTATGAAAACGACTTTGAAGAAACTTACGCTAGTAAAAATTATAGGTACTGAGTAAGACTATATTTCGAAAAATGGAGACTTGTCGCGCTGTTTAGGATATTTAGGTGCTATGTAATTCTTAAGATAATTTCATTGTACTGAAATAGAAAATGTATAAAAGATACAAAACGCATGTAAACATAACTTAATATAAACAATAGTCTGGAGATTTTAGCAAAATAATATTATAATACCTTCTCATATAAGTCAGCTGTGGATGTAAGTTCTGTTCATTCTTACTTTAGTATTTAAATCATATAATTACCTTGTAATGATTCAGTTGTACTTCGTCGTATGGCGCTGACCATCCGGCAAATCCAGAAGTACCCAAACTAGCCAAAGGGTAATGATTAAATGCTGTCAATACCTTCTTAGTATGCATCAAACTTTTACTATAGTACCCTACTGGACTAACCATCGCTGAGCTCACTATATGACGGGCCAGTTTGGGCACGGGAACATCCCTCTTACATTTGTACTTCCCATCAATGGTTTTGCTTGATACACTTTCTTGAAAGCTATCATTATTTAAACTATTACTATCATCTATTAATTCGATTACTTCTATTCCTAATTTCTCCTTCCCAGGTATCCGGACATCATCTCGCTTTATATAAACTTTGTTTTTAGTAATATTAACATTTTTAGGCTTATAATGATGTATATCTTGCATGAAGTCAAAGAAAAATACATTTTGGACTAAAATAGCGGAATATCTTTTTGGATCCCATCCTTGATTAACTAAACGTTTAATCAGTCCTGACAATGTGTATGCTATCTTAGGCAAGATTATTTCATCTACATCTAATGGAGATACAAATTCCGATTCTCTTAAATTTCTATATAAACAGTCATTGTAAGTTATGATGTGATCCCTGCGTCGTTGCCATAAGGATCTGTTGGGTGTATGTTTAATAGGAACTTGAAATAATCTAACGAAGCCCAACCTCTGATAGAAAAGTAAGATGTCTTCCATTTTCTGCGGTATTCTATCTATGTAAATATCTATTATTTCTACGCCGAGTATTTTGTTGGTTTCGATCCATTCAATTAAATTCTGAGATATATCGTTGTCGAACATCATGTCTTTGACGCAGACGGTAAATGTTCGTTTGTAGGTATTCTTTGTGGGTTGTATTATAAAGCCATTTGTGGGGTCATCACAGGGTTCAGTGACGATTGAGACTATTGAAGGCCCGAATAGAGGTTCAGTCAATGGGCACGTGAGAAGGATGGGTGTTTCTACTTCGGCTGATGTTGTGTCCCATTCGTGCCACCAGATGGCGATAGGTTTAGCTGCAACCACTTCGACAGAATCATCGTCCTTGTTGCTCAGTGTGCGTGTTTGGCAGAATAACGGCTCTTGGTTCGATATGTTTCGACCTGCAACAAAATGTTGTTTATAAAGCGATGGGTATATTATGTTGGTAAAACACTTTGAGAATATAATATGTGCCTACGGTTTATAGGTGTTTACTGCGTGGGTATGATTTTCTTTTATTTCATATATTTATTCACATATAATGGTAGAAATTATAATAAAATGTCATGACCGTCATTAATTAAATAACACAACTTTCATCCGTTCTTATTAGTTATACAAATATGTATTGTTAAGAAGAAGTTATCTTCATCCTTATATCTGTAGGTTACAAAATTTTAGTCGTGACAATAAATTTTGATTATAATCTCGAAGCTTTTTACCGTAAACAACAAGATAGGAAGATGATTACTTGCACCTTTCAGATTATTTACTTTATAATATTTATGAGGAAAAAGGAATAAAAAATGTCAGTCCCATAAACATTACGTAGGTTATAACTTATTACTACTTATATGGTAGTGAAAAAGTAATTTCCGTAAGAAGTTTACTCAAATAAATTTTTATGCCAAGTCTTGATGACTGAGCGTCCAGCAATTTATTTTTAAATACATATTTACTAACGCAATTTGTCAATTTATTACGCTCGACTAGCAATTATCTAAACATCAGAACTACAGAAGTAAGCACAAGCTATATTTACTTCCAACTTGTTTACATCCAACATAATAGCCTGTACAGCTATACAACTTAATCGCACAATGCTTTATCTAGTCGAGGCCATAAACGTTTTGTACTTAATCTGTGGCAGACCAGTAAGTCACATGGAGGCTCATTAAAATATCCGATCTTACTAAACGGTGTACAAACTCTCAATAAAGTACTTTTAAATTTTATCAAAGGTGAGACAGGAGCGAGACAAAAGTGTCCAACAAAAGTGTCGGAGGAAAGTGCGGCGACACTGCAACACTGCGAGATAAGCGCATACTCATTTGTCACCGCGTTCGAGCGTGTGCGTCGTGTAAATTCCTTCCCGGCCGAGATAAACGCCTCTCCAGTATTGTAGTGACGGCCGGGATTAAAACAGCACGCTTCCAAGCTTTTTCCCTTTTTAGCGCATAGACGTTTCATTTACGCTCGCTACGTTCGATTTTATTGAATTGAATGACTCAGTGACTCACACATGGCTGTGTAGTTCAGAGATAGGTATGGACTTGGTACACGTGGTATCAATATTGATTGACAGTGCCTATTTAACATCGTGGAATTGATGATGAATGTGATGATGATAATGAATGTTTGATTACTGAAAGGCATATTTCTTTTAATCCCATTAAAAGTGGCCTAATCCACAAGCTCAGAGTAGCGCAGCGGGCTATGGAGAGGGCTATACTCGGTATTTCTCTACATGATCACATCAGAAATGAGGAAATCCGTAGACGAACAAGGGTACCGACACAGCTCAAAGAATTAGCTGGCTGAATTAGCAATGGGCTGGCCACATAGTACGAAGAACCGATAACTGTTGGGGAAGAAAGGTCCTCGAATGGCGCCTACGTCTCGGAAAAAGGAGCATAGGACGCCCCCCGATCAGGTGGACTGACGACTTGAAGAAGACAGCGGGCATCCGCAAGTTAGGGGAGGCCTATGTGCAGCAGTGGAACTCCAAGAGCGGATGGATGTCTTCTGTCATAAAAGTTAAACAAATTCATAACTTAAAGATCTAAAACAGGGTTTAACAGTTCATCGTTTGATAGTTTATCTGATAGCAACCCTTGGAGTGGCAGTGAGGTTAAGATTTAATTTAGAACGAGCAATAACGTTTAATTGTAACATTTCATGTCTTAACCTTTAAGGAGTTCGGTATTCTGTAGCCAATCCTGAATGTAGCATTAGGACATGTTTATCATAAAAAAAAAGAAAATGTGTGCAATTCACACGTGGTAGAAGTGAAACTTTCCAAAATTTTGGTTTCAAGATAATAAGATGAAAAAGCAATAAATCGAATCTTCTACCTTGTTCCTCGCGCCATTTATGAATACAACTTAGCACTTTTTAAAAATCTATCGAGCAATAAAACGAATCTTCTATCTTACTCCTCACGTCATCTATGAATACAACTTAGCACTTTTTAAAAATCTATCTAGCAATAAAACGAATCTTCTATCTTATTCCTCGCGCCATCTATGAATACAACTTAGCATTTTTACTGTCTGTATAATCGGTCGGTCGATCGACAGATATTAAACAACGAAAATGAAATTCTTATTTTTTGTTGATAAATTCTTTGAAAATATTTAAAAGAGCATTTGAAAGTGTTTAAAAACAGTATAAAAATAAAAATAAATAAAAACAGTATAAAAATAAAACTAAAAAAAAAGAAATACTGAGAGACGCGAACCTGCGCATCAGGTATTGTGTATCTACGTCCTGATCATTGAGCTACGGAGAAGTTAAATTCAAAGACGAAATTAGCGGTTATATTATCTTACCTGTCGTTTTTCCGTTGCATCCGGTTTGAAATCACTAACGATTCTAAAGAAGTTTCACTTCAAAAATAAAAATACATTGTCATCGGAACTAGTAATATAAAATTACAACTCCGGAAGTCATTCCGCAGATCCCAAAAGAGTAATAAATAGTTAGTATGAAGTTAAATAAAAGTTTGTAAATAATGATTCTGCATCTGCATACGAATGACTGATTCGCTTTCGTTTAAAGTTATAAATTAGGTACGAGTACATGACTACATAGCAAATAGCAACGTTTGTATAGAACTAGGAAGCTTCGTACGAACGGAGCGATTGGAAACCGTTGTAATGACAGTCCCTAGGAACCGCTGCACGATCCATCTACAGTTTACACGAATTACAGTTATGCAATCGAGAAAATTAATGTGTACCCAAGATCTCGGGGTAAATGATGACTTAGGATAGGAATCTGTGACTGCGATGGCTATGGTTCTAGACTCCACTAAGTTTATAACAGTATACACAATGTGACAATATAGTTTTACATGAAAACAATGGATACTACTTATCTACACTAATATTATAAAGAGGAAAGATTTGATTGTTTGTTTGCATTGAATAGGCTCCGAAACTACCGAACCGATTTGAAAATATCGTTCACTGTTGGGAAGCTACACTATCCCCGGGTGACATAGGCTATATTATTCTTTTTACTATTTTTCCCGAAGCGAAGCGAGGGCGATTTCCTAGTAGTATAATAAAAATATAACGACACATAAACATTTCGGCTGGAGAGTCAGTTCTTTCATTCTTTTTTCCTCTGTTCTTTGGCCGAGACCGTATAAGCGAAGGTGTTACTGATGTCCATGGGCGACGATGACCATATAATTTATACTTAACATTTTTAGTAAAGGAATAATCAAAAGTCATAACTTATAACATTTCCTGTATTTTTTTATTTACATTTCCATCAGGACTGAGGCTCGATTGCTCGTTTGTTGGCTAATTAAGTCATTGATATTTCCTTTTATAGAATAAAAAAATGTTAAAGTTCAAATTTTTAAAGTAGTGGCCGCGGAATCGTAATAATTACCTGCTAAAGGTCAATTATTTTCTCCCTCAACATAATGAGTTAGAAAAAGTAACTTGTGTGACTACAAATAAATAATTACTTTAATGGTATTTAAATGATCACAAAACGGCCAAGTGAGTAGCATAAGGAGCGCTATTTATAGATAATTTCCATAATAATTCCAAACAGTAAGTGAGCCATGACTGAATATGTAATTACCGACTTAAAACAGAAGAGCCTGGAGGCGCAAGGCGCGTGCAAACAGTCCAAACATGACTTAATTGCTGATTAAGCTCCAATTCCAAATAAAACGAACTCACATAATTTACTTTGATTCGTATTCGATTTTTCTTTTACAGTCATTTAAAACCAATGCTACAGCTGTCAACGTGCACGCGCGATGTTTTTTTTTATTGACGGAATAACTTGATATGGTAATGAATTGGTACTTTGGTACTTCATATACTAGTTACCCACCTTTTAAGACATTTAGAAAATCAGTCATTTTGGGAAAAGGTGATTTTGATATTTGTTCATTATGAGATCAGTACAATATAGGAATCAGTCCTAACAGACCGGAGACTTATTTGCTTCGAGAGACGTTATTGATATAATGAATTGAATTTGAAATTAAATTAATAAACTTTGACGAAGGTGATCAAGATATTGTTATAGTTTTTCAAGCGCTAATAACACCTAAAACATTTTTGAATTAATTTGCGTCTATTCATACTATAAAAATTATATGTGAATGTATCATAAAACATTCATTACCACAAAAATAATCAATTACGAACCATGTAACATAGTAAAATATATATCTAGGGCTGATATTCTAAAAAAATATGTTTATTACTGAAGTAATCTGCATCTCGGTAGCAACATCAGTCAGACGCAGTGATTGAACATCTTGTTTTATGAACTTGCGGTAAATCAGTTAAGGGTACGTTGAGGTATCAATAAAGCCTATCGGCTCCACGGGTACACTAACGAAGCATAATATTGCTGAGGTTATAATAAGGGAACCTTGCATTATAAGATTTATAAGGTATCGTACTTCGATAATTGGATGTGTTGATTAGAAATCTTAGAAATATTTTATTTTGTACCTTCCTTATTGTTTATTCATCCAACAAGAAATTGAATATCGGATAGTGACGTCACGTGACGTTTTTGGTGGGATTTCAGCGTTTGATTTGAATAAAACAAATCCATCACAGTAATTGATAATTACTAGGGAAATTAACAGTATATTTTACGAGGCCTTCGCATGACTAGAACGATCTCGGATAGGTGCGATGACGTCTCAGACTAGTCAAAGGATACCTACGTAGGATGTGTAATAGTATAATTACATATAGTGTAATATGACTTGATATAATTTTCATATGCATTAAAATGAACACTTATAAACCTAATAGTCACCCATAGACAACGACCTGGTTAACCAATGACAAAAAAATAGATCCAAGTTATTATGGCTTCATTTTAAAACTGCGATTACTTCTGATTTAAGTGGTAATAAAAGCTAAGTTTTCTCTTTTATGCAGTCTGTTTTGCGCCTAAATAAACATCATCTGCCCGCAATAATGCCCGCCTTCCACTACTAGCGGAACGGACTTCGCACGAACTCCGTTCGACTCGCAATAGTCAATTTCATAGAAGCGCTTCCACTGCGTCACCACCGTCATCACCACATTGAAAGTACAAATTTTGAAACTCAAATCAAACAAACGCCTAAAGATACCACAGCAGCAGGCAGTCTAGTAGAGGATCATTTCGCAACGCTCGCTCGCAATGGAAGTCCGCACCTCGCTCATTTCATTCATCTCATTTCCCGCCTAAGTATCTCACTCCGCGAAGCTCGCTTGCAATGGAAAGCGAACTATAATTTTCAGTTTAACTCTTTCTCAGTGGAAGGCTGAAACTGTTTTACTCCGTTTCGCCCAGCTATTTCTCGCTCGTTACCCTTTCGCAGTGGAAGGAGGGCATAATGTTCGCGCATTTACGCCATACTTATTCCATTATATGGGAATCTGTGGTATGCTTTTACTCACCATGAAGAATGGCGAGAATGAGCACGTAACGTTGTGACTATAATGCGATACATCTATGCTGTCTACTGCATATAGAAATACTTCTCACTTTTTTATATCGAATAGCGACCGCAAACTGTTAGCGGGAACTATTACATGGCATTGTCAGTTCTAATTAGAAAACGCTTTCTTTTCTTCTAACTTTAAATGATCCAGAATCCACAATAGAGTTTCAAAATTTACAACCTGAATTCTACGCACAGACTTGAAAAAAGAACTTCTACGGTTGTTATTATCCAATGAAAATTTACCTACGCTATGCTTTAAGACTTTTTGAAAGGGAACGGATTTTACACTATTTTCAATGTCAGTTACGCCCCAACTCAGAAAAGTTCCTTTATTTAGCTGTAAGGAGTCCATAACTAATTGACATTAAATATGTTAAGTATCGATTCCTCAGTCAATTAAGACAATAGTCTGCTTATTATTTCGAGGTTCGAGGTTTGTTTTGTCATAGATGTCAATGGGCAATAGGGAATGGTGACTGCAAGCGCGTTTGTTATCCTTATTCTATGTCCTCATCACATTAAAAATTCTGACAATGAACATTTAAAAATAGTGAAATTTTATAATAATTTTAACAACGGATGGGATCGATCGCAAGGTTCGGAGGCCTTTGGGCGGAATAAAAACTTCCGACACTGACTAAGTGGGTAATTGGTTGAGGGATTAGTGACTCTAATCCCTCAAACAATGCACACTAAAGACTTCGTCAACACTTCCTCAGGAGGAGACGCTCATGCCCATTAACAGATTGAATGAATCCAAATTGATTTATAATAATTGTATTTGAAGAACAATTAAATACTGAAGGCCGTTTTTATGATAAAATAATCTTAAACTCCCATTAAATTTTCTCCCATAGAAATAAAAAAACTTGAGAGTTTTCAAGGGACACCCCCGGATGGAACGAAGTTCCTTTCGATATACGTACATACATATATAAGACCAAAAGATGTAATTTTTTCCGTCTAGCCCCCTTTCGCAACGCGCGATAAGGAACTTCGTTCCAAAAATTTTAAGTAGCGGTAAACACCTAATAGTTTAAAGGTTTTTCTTCAACTCACCTTGTAGAATAGCAAGAATGCGTACGTAACGTTGTTTTGCCCGATCATCGTAGTACGCAGCGTATAGTGATACGCGGGTACCCTGCACGCGTTGCCAAGAAGACTCTTCGGCAGCAAGCCGGTACCAGGTTCTATTCTGAAAGAGAACATTTTGAATTGTATAAAATTTCTTAACATTTTTATTAACTTGACATTTGTTATAGAATTTAAAAAATAAGTACTTATGACCTAAAAATTCTAAAATATTTTGTGTTTCAGAATGGGAGGTGAAAAATAAATATTTACAAAAAAAATTCCTGAACATATTTTTATGTTAACTGGTAGGTGTGAAACGCATTTATTACGCCTCTTTTATTTGTAAGGGCGCGGATGTGTTAATATACGTGTAAATAAACGTTTCCACAGTTCCAAGTGGGTTTAGGATTAGATTCCTATGTTCCGGATTCCGTCGATAAAAGGGCGCAACGTGAGTAAACAAAAGGGCGCTCCCACCCAGAAACCCTAACTATCCTGGATCCGCCAGCGCCCAGCGCAGTGCATTGAGGTTATTGGAGAATTGTCTCGGAATTTGTATGTATCTTGCAACCCTACTTCTACTTTCCTTCACTAAAAATACATGTACTACCTAGGTGGACAAGAAATTGAATATTTTGCCGGTGAATTGGTTGAGAATGAATTTGAATTTAGCATCCTTTGATTGGCAGGTAAGTTTACACTAGATTCACTACTGAGCTACAGTATAGTGTCTTGCGTAAGCCACCTCACGACACATCAATTCGCGAGTTTTATATGCGATTTAGGTTTAGTAAACTTGGCTTCAACCCATTAATGGCCCACTACTGGGCACGGGTCTCTCCCCTTGAGGAGGCCTAGAGCATACTCCACCACGCTTCTCCAGTGCGGGTTGGTGGAGGGATTAGTGGCCAAGTGTGAGTTTTCAAACCACCCGAGGGCCTTCAACATGACTTAACGACTTATCGACGATGGTTATCTTATGATAACAGCCGAGACCGACGGCTTTATGTGCCCTCTGAAGCACGGAAACGCTCAAGAATTATTTGTCACTAGCGGTCACCCATCCAACTACCGACCGCGCCTGCTGTTTCTTTACTTTGTCGATCACATAGGATCGACGCAAGCCGCCGGGCTGTGAGCGCTTCCAAACCTTACTAAACTTATCTACTTGTTTGTAAACTTAAGTTATGGGATCTAACGATTTCTATAGAGAGAAAGTTTTCCATCCTTTTTAATTGATATCTGTCTAGATCTTTACATTGAGGTTAGTATGCTTAATGTGCAACTTTGATACATTTTTTTTTGATATTATAAATTGGATATACATCTTTACACGAAGTACGTTCAATTGCAAACTTATTAACACGAAGTCAAAATAAACTACTACGTTGTAAGGCAATACAATAATATCATGTCATTACAAATCCCCGCCCGTACGAGGTGGGAACATAATAGTGTTGAATCGCACGAATTGCACGTGACGAATCCCCAAGCTCTGTTTGTAACCTCAGGATTACATATCTGAACGTACTTTGAGACTGAATTGTGACGTGTATTGGCTTATTACGCACTGCGATTTTTACTTTATTTTTGCGCGTTTGTTCCGATCTCTATTTTGCAGCATTTATTTAATTTTATGGTTACCGATATTATCTGCGCAATCTGTGTCTGCTTTATTTGTAGTTGTCGAAGGAATATCGTTATTCCTTCTTGGGCTATTAGCCCACTACTAGGTACGGGTCTCTAAACTAACTGTGACCTAAACGCACACTTAGGTCACGTTTTTTGTGCGTAGAGCAGTCCTTCTTTCCGCAGGTGGTATTTTTGATCGAAGGTGGTCTCTATTTTTTATCACACCCTAATAATAAATAAGTTAGTGCTACTTACGAATAAAATTAGTAATGTTTTCTGGAGTTATTTTAATACCTACTTTTTTCTCACTAGTTACTTCAGGAAGAGTCAAAAAACCACAGCAAAATACCGAGCAAATGCGTTCCAGGCCACGCGCAATGTAGGGTTCCTCATTAACTACTTATGCTAACATAGCAGTGATAGTTTTCCTTGTAAATTCATCATTTAATCTATTTTTGATAATTTTTTCACGTGTCCAACTCCAACCGTTTAGCCGACAGAGGGGGACACTTGACTCTAACCAAAATTAGAACTTGAAAGCCAAATATTTTGCAAACGAACCCCTAAATCCAAAAATAGTCTTAGTAGATATTTTTAAAGACCTTTTCAACGATAACCCACAATATAGGGTACGTGACGAATAAAAATTCATCCTCACGTAGAGAAAAAAATTTTTTTTTGAATATTCTACGATTTTGGAGTTTTAATAAATATGTAATACATGCCAAATTACAGGTTTCTAGCACTAAGGGTCTCGGCGCTATGCTTCGGATAGACGGACGGGGACATGACGAAACTATAAGGATTCCGTTTTTACTTCGGCTTTAGATGATAGACTGATGCTTTGCTAGCTGAAAAGAATGCACTGAAATTTAATGTGGATCTTGTCTAATTTGTTTATTACCTCGAGGTAATTCGCTCCGCACAAAGTGAATTTCTCT